>CM031240.1:468027068-469227068 GCA_018340775.1 Taxus wallichiana var. yunnanensis
TGATTGGGATTTAAATATGGAAATCTATCTAAATAATTCTTCCAACTATTACCCTCAAGGAAATGGTCTGGAAAAGTCAACAAATAAGAACCTAATTAGGATCATGAAGCGTAAAATGAACATTAGCCAAAAGTAGTGGCATACAAAGGTCTTGCGTGTGCTCTTGGAAGATAGAATCATAGTCACCTTACAAGATTGTCTATGGCAAAGAGGCTACCATTCCTTTGATGCTTTGGAGTTGAACTCATTAGCGCTTGCCCAACAACTAGAGTTCAAAGGTGTAGACTAGAGAGAAATCAGAATGACAGAGCTGGTTAATCTTGAAGAGTCAAGGAACTCTACCATGATCAAGCTAGAACAACATCAAAAAGAAACAAAGAAATGGTTTGAGAAAGGCTAGGCCTCAAGCTTTCAAAGTTGGGGACTTGGTCTTGAAATGGGATGCTGATAGAGCTAAACTAGGGTGCCATTCAAAGTTTGATGCACTTTGGAGTGGCCCATACATCATCAATTCATGCAAGGAGGCTAACTCTTTCGAGTTAACTCATCTTGATGGAGGTGCACTACAAATCCCAGTAAATGGGATCTATCTCAAACCCTTCCATTAAGTTTGCTACATCATTTTGTATATATTAGAGTAGTTTCAATTCCTCTAAGTGTGCTGCACACACATTATTTATTTATACATAGTTCTTTCTTTTATGTGCTTCTTGTGCGCTCTCTTCTTTTGCTTCTAGGGAGCCAATCTTCTTCTAGTAGTTTATAGGATTCAAAATAGAGTCGAGAAATGACCCTTTAAGTGACTTCGTGAGGTAGTTCTTCAAAGTTGCAAATTATAATTTCATAATTACATAATAGAATCCATGCCCAATGGATGCTCTAGGCTACTGATCTCCTTCATCTAGTAGGTAGATGGCCCCGAAAGTCACTAAATTTTTATCCAAATAACTCTCCTAGTTATTTGGACAACTTACATACATATCCCGGCTCGAGAGATCTTCATTGCGGTGGCGCGCTACTCATTTGTCTCCTTGGAACATTCACTTTGTCACTATTTCCTCGAGTTCCCTTTCTCACTTCCTCTTCTCCCCTTTCCATTTTTATTCTCCTCTTTATTCCACTCTAACCTTATGCACATCTTTTGCACATTTTCCTTCCTCATAGTAGCTATTTCATCCTATGCGTATGTCTTGCAATTGCTTCAATTAGCTAAGTCACCGGCCCTTGCACATGGCCCTCACATTACCTTGTAATAGTTACACCTTGACCATACATTCTCTACTTACCAATTTTTCCTATTTCCTTTAGCGCTGCTTTGAGATTGCATGCGCCTTCCTTCTACCTTTGTCTCGAGCATAATTCTTCTACGTGCATATATTTTCATCCTCCTCTGCGCCTTTCCATGCCATGAAAATCTTTTATACGCTTGAGTGTGCCACACGTAACCATTCAAAGCACACCAACAGTGGCACCAAATCCTTGAGCAAACCCGTGATTGAAACATGGAAGAAACGAGAACACACTTTTTTTTAGCAGCGGCACCGATAAACTTCTTATAGCCATATCTTTTGTTATAGAGCTCCGATTGGTGTGTGCCTAGTCTCAATCAATAGTCATAGCATAGGCTAAAGCACTCTAAATATTCAAATTCAAATTCTTGGTAGATTTGGTGGGTGAGAAATGGGAAAATGTCTCTATGGGCATTGATGAGCAGATTTGATTGCTCCAACCACTTGATTTGATCTGATCCGCCCTCCTTCCTTGTCCAACATGCCAAATAGACTTGGGGAAATGTATTTAATAGATTTACATGAGGATTTGTAGGCATTGAATGCTTCTTGTTGGTGGTTTCTTTTCAAATTTGGTTTTTCCCTCCTCCTCTTCTTCTTCCATGGATTCATCTATAAATGTAAGAGCTGGGCTCATTGTTAATGTTGGAAATTTTGGATCCTTACGCATTTTGTTAATGACTTCATATTTTCTCTATTTTGAGTCACATACCTATAGATCTGGCTCATGCATGTGGATATCAGCCTCTTTCACAATTGTAACAATTCTGTGCATTTTTGGAAGTAATGGAAGCATTATTTTGTGACTATTCTTTGTCCTAAGCATGTTTGTATTATTTTTTCGTGCATTTCATCTACATTGCGTGCTTGTTGTGTCATTTTACGTCCCTTGCAACTCCATTTTTAGTTGTGTTCCATGAAACTAATATGGTAAATATGTTTTAGTTGTGTTACACGTGCCTAGCCTTCTTTCATGCATTTCCCTTCATTTTCACTCAGAATAGATAGTGTTCATCCCTCTTTTTCTAGTGCTATCACCTTTTAGTGTAGTTTCCTTTCATGTTATCCTTCTATCCCTGGTCCCTTGGCATTGTTAGCTTAGTTTTACCTTTCAACATTAAGAGTAGTAGTAGAAATAGATAGAGGAACCAACCTTCTCTAGAGATCCGTCTTAAGTGCGCAAGGTCCCACAACTTGGAGACGATTCCATTGTTGTCTCAAACGACTCAATCCTTCCAGATCCAAGACACAGGTGCAAGTTTGACCACCAAAATCCCAAAGGTGTCTAGATTATATATCTTCTCATCTTATCCTAAGTGGTCTACTTAGCTATACCCATCTCTTCCCTATGTAAAACTATCGATGATTTTATATCATGCTATCTTATCTATAAACAAATTGATCTATCGAAGGACAACTTTTCATGTAATGCAAATAATAAAATATACCGATCCTCGAAGAACAACTATCATGCATATCTTAGCTTGCCAAAAAAGTAGAACACTCCGTTGAAGGATGACTACTCTTTTATATCAGGGCAGCGAAGGCTTCCCACATTGATTGGCCTTCTATATATCCAAAACTAAGAGTATATGAAAAATAAAAAGTAAGCATCCTAAGAAAGATTCCCGCATTGATAAACTTTCTCATCTATTGTAAACTTTATGCATTGATCAATTTGTAATTTTCCCTTCACTTAGAGCTAGGACATACTCCTATGAACATATACCTATGGAGAAACATCTTCCCATGTGTTTGTGCTCAAAATCATCTCACCCCATTTTGCCTTTGAAATACGTCCTTTTACGGCTGTTGTCATATTTTATCCCTCCGTATTGTACCTGAGAAGTCTCTACTTTCATTTTGTTGCCATAATTAGTCTTTCCTTGAGCCAATGACCATGTATGGGTCCATATTTGTCTCCTTGTTTCTCTGATCCTCTGAGGGGGTCCGTAATTTGGGTCTCCCATTCTCTGTTCATTCAAAAACTCAGGTTTTACTCGTTCCTTCCATTTTCCATAGTCGGGATTTGCTGCCCTTGTCATTTTTTCCCTAAATACTTGATGAAAAATGAATGGATGTAGCTCTAAAGAGCATATTTGAGCCTTGTAACATTTTTGAATTCTCCATCCTTAGAGAAAATTTCACCTCCGGGATCAAATGATCCTTTTTCTACATTTTACGGTTTGACGAGCATTTCTCCCAGTCAAATTTACATCCTTACATTGACAGGGAATGTGGCCTCTTTTGGTTAGACATGGCTCAGCTGGATACTTAAAAATTTCTATGAATCACCTCAACTTAAAGATTTGTCCACGTGGAGGAATGATAGTCATTTGAAGGTCTACTTTTTGGTTTGGCCTTGGTGTAGTGTCGGGAGGACATGTGGAGGTTTCCGCTGCTTTGCCTAGACTTAGAAATTTTTTTATGCAGTTGGTACAGTTTGGTAGAACAGGACACATGGCGAGCTCACGCTCATTCAGGGTCTCCATTTTGGGCATCATTTTGAAATTACACCATGGAGACACGTGGAGGAACCACACATGTTTGGGGACCGACCCTTGAGTTTCATTTTGAAGAAGCGCTAGGAAGACACATGGAGGCCTCCACTCACTTTACATTTTTTGGACCTTTCAATGTCCAAAGGAGACTACCTCAGAGCATGACACAAGGTGCCTTTCGTTGAGCTTCAAGTCTTTAGAAAATTTTACTAAGGCCGTGACACGTGGCGAGCCCACGTTCATTCAAGGTATCAAAGTTTCGGGACCATTTCAAGGTGTGCCATGGTGGTTTGAGAAGTCAAAGGGATGGGGAAGTAGACCATCAGAGGTAACTTGGAATTTTTTCCTCTTGTCCTCAAAAGGATTAAAATCTCAAAATGGCCCGCAACCCGACAAAGGATCAGTCAAAGTTTGTTTCAAGTCAAAGGGGTGGGGAGGTGGACCATTGGGGGAAATTTGGATTTTTTTCCCCTTGATATGCAAATGAATAAAAACATCAAAATGGCCCATAGGCCCGATAAAGGAAAGGTCAAAGCTTGCTTTGGTCAATGGTGGAGGTGTAGAATCTTGGGAGAAATTTGGAAAAATTTTCTTTTGGAAGAAAAGAGTTAAAAGTTAAAAGTTTGTCATGTGTGTATAAAAATGCATAAATTTTACTACCAAAACATGTAGAAACAATTAGGATTCCAAATGTCTTTAGTAGCTTGAACCTTGCCTAGAGAATATCTCCACTATCTAGAGTGACAAATCATGAGAGTTAGATTTTGTTGCATTGATCATATTTTCTTCAAGGTCTCCTTAATAACTTCATTAGGAAGGATATCTCCATCTCCTCCATAAACAACATGCTACAAAAAGGTTCTCTTACCTTGGTTGAAAGGCACAACCTAAAATAGTGAGGATAGATCAAATCCTCTTGAGGGTGCTATCCATTTCTCCACATCTGAGTGACTAAGGGCCAATTAGATCCCATCCCAGCTACAAAATGAATCATCATGATCTATCTATCTCTAAGCTTCCTGATAAACCTGTGATGCTGCTCAGACTTTGAAGGAGAATCAATTTGGGTACCAACACCCGAGTGGTGCCGTTTCAGGGGAGATAGTGATTGTAATTCATGTTAAGGCCCTGGTAAAACACTTCTTATATACTCCAAGTGTTATATGTAATTATTTTAGTGTCTACACCTAGTGCACTCACTTACATTGATAGATCTAGGTAAAGGAAAGTCAAAGTCTCTCCATTTCCAGTTTCTAGTATTGACAAACATTTGATAGATCATATTTAGTGCATCTCGCACAATTAAGGTGGAAATACTTAGTGGAGACTCCTGTTGATTTGATTCTTGATGAATACCGGTGTCTTAAACTCTTTCAAGTGAAATTTGTTACTAACCTTTGTAAAGATGGAAGGAAGAAGGTATTTCTTTGCTAGGGATCCTGCTAGGACATTATTTCTAGAGCTAGGAAAGAAAAATCGAAGGAAGAAAATCTCGAGAGATATGGGAAATCAGCAGAAAGAAAGGGGATATCCATTGATGAAAGTGACCATGCCCTGTTATTGAAGACTACAATTCAAGTGCTTCCAAATTAGGTAGCCTCTTTGTGGAATTAAATTCTCCAACTGGAGAAGGGCCTTCATTTCATTTTGAAAAGTTTGCTTCTCATTCTTCCCTGTATTTTCAGAATTTGATAGGAATTTCTAAGAAACTAGGCCTTTAAGGGATATCCAAAGGAAAGTTATACCCTTGTGTTTCAAATACCTTCTACCCTCATCAATTTTTCACCCCTTTGGGGTCACCTCCTCAAAACAACATGGGATTTCCCCACCCGCACTCTCATTTGTTGTGAATACCTTTGGACCTATAAATTTTGTAGGGATGGTTGGTTATCCAAATGCAGTTCCTCAAAGAGTAAGGAACAAATTACCAAAGTTCCAAGGAAACAATGCTATAAATGGTGATCAACATTTAAAGCTTTTTATCAATATGATGGAAGAATTTGAGATTGAACATGAAGATGTGTATATCAAGATGTTTATCCATATTATGGAAGAGGATGCAAGGGACTGGTATAAAGCTTTTCCAGATAATTCTATTGATTCTTGGATAGAGATGAGCAATGCATTTAGATTGCAGTATGGTGATAGAACTGACCCTAGGTTTCTTTTGATAGAATTTGAAAACATAAAAAAGAATCCTAATGAGTCAGTACATAATTTCAACACAAGGTTTAATAAGACCTTGCTGAGATTCCCTATTAGGATAAGGCCATGTGATGAATCATGCTTAATCAAATATTCAAATGCATTTGATAAAAAGGCTGATTACTACTTGAGGGATAAAAACCCTGCTAATTTGAGGTAGGCCTTCACTATGGCCCTACAAATTGAGAGTAACATCCAGGCAATTGCAAAGCCTCCAAAGAGGGAGGGTGTAAAGTTAGTTAACCCAAAAAAACCCCAAACAAGTAAGGATGCAGATTTGGAAGAAGTTGTGAAGACTTTGGTAGGGGTTGTCAAAGAAATATCATACAAACTAGCTCGGGATGAGAAAGGAATTGGGAAGAGTTCATAGGGTGAACATAAGTAGCAAGGCCAAGACAGGTTCCCAAATCACCAAAGATTTGATGATAGAGGAAAGGGACTTGTTGGATTTGGAAATAGGAAGTCCCAAGGTAGGGAAAATAGAACAGTGCCTGATCCTTTAGCTACCAGTTATTGCTCATGGAGGAGACAACTGTCATTGATTGGTGTGACAGATGTTTCATGCCCCATGCTCCTTATGAAGAAGATCAGCAAGAAGAAGAAGAAGCTGATGATGTTTTCATGATGGGTTGTTCCATGAGCTCACAACAAGGGGCAACTTCAACTGAGGTGATAAGTGCCTAGATTGTTGCCACTTTTTAGGACTGTATTTATAGGGTACCTATTCTTCCTCCCTCTTATACTTTAGAAGTAGATCTTTTGTAAAATCTTTTGAATTTCCCAATAACAAATTTAAATACTTAAGTGCTTTAATGATAAAGAAGTATGATGGAAAAATTCCCTTTGAGGAAGATAGGTAGTTATTGATGAATGCTGTGGTTGCTCAAGAGAAAGAATATAACACAGGAAGTAAGGTCATCAAAGGGGCAGGGCATCATGCCAAGCCAAAATCTCCTTACTTTCAAACATTCCATTAGAGGCTCCTAAGAAAGATGCACTGCCAAAACCCCTATAGTTCTAAACAAAAATCATACCCCTCTTCATGCCCAAGCTGTCAAAAATGTTGTACCACCTAGTGAGTTTGTCACCCTTCCTTCCAGTACTGCCTTGCCAAAGAGTGTCCCATATGATGACATTGCCCAAGTGTCAAGTCAAATCAAAGTCTCTGTTCTAATTGTTGAACTGCTTAGGATCCTTGAGCACAAAAAGAGAGCATTTGAATATTTGGGATTGAAAGAGAGATAATTCCATAGGTAGAAACATAAACATTGTGGAGACCCCACTAGTCATTGAAGAACTAGAAGCACCACCAGCATCAGAAGAGCTAGATGAACCACCTGAGGTTTATTTGGGGACATCCTTGGTGGACTCTCAACTAAATGTGGATCCATTCTTCACCACTCTAATAATTAAAGACAGATTGCTACACAACTGCATGTTTGACTCAGGGGCATCATGTAATGTTATGCCCCTTGAAGTCATGAATGAGTTGGACATCAAGGTAACAACAACATATGGGAAGTGTACTACTATGGATTCTAGAGAGGTGCTAGTGGTGGGATGTGTGAAGGGTCAGTGGTACAACTTGTAGCCTATCCTGGCAAGAATTTAAAGCTTAATGTTGTCATTGTTGACTGCCCCACCAAGTGGGGCATGCTATTGTCTAGAAAATGGGATGAAAGTGTTAGTGGGAGTGTCCAAATGGACATGTCCTATGATACCATCCCAATTGAGGGCATCCTTGTCAAGTTTTATGGGGAAAAGAAGATGTTGCACCTTATTGAGGATCCCAACAATGCATCCTATGAGGTATTGTACACAAGTGTTGATGCTGATAATTTTGTAGGATTTGCTGATGGAAAGGAGCACAAGATTAAGGAAGCCAAATGCCTTGAAAAAACATGATCTCCTTGGAATCTATTGTTTGATGGAGCTTTCTCCAAGTTTGGGAATGGTGCTGGTGTTGTTTTGCTTTCTCCAGGTCAGGAAAAATTTATTTTTCTTTCAAACTCAATTTTGAGTGCACTAACAACATTGCTAAGTATGAGGCACTTTGTTGTTGGGTTTAAGAATTGCTTAGAAATATGGTTTCAAGGACATCATTGTCAAAGGAGACTCATAATTAATAGTAAAACAAGTCAAAAAACTGTATGCCACAAAGAATCAACGAATGAAACAATACAAGCATGTAGTTTGGGATTTCATTGAGATGTTTGATTCATTCAACATTGTGCATCATGATAGGAAGTTCAATGACTTGGTAGAAAAACTTGCAGTGTTGGGGTCTCATTTTGACAATTGTGCAGTGTCCCCATATTGTGAATATGATGTGGAAGTGTTGACAAGACCCTCTGTCCCTAACAACATTAAACACTGGTAGGTATTTGATGATGATGCTCGATCAAAATATTTCTGAGAATAAGGGAGAATTTGTTGATCAAAGTATTGATTGGGAGCCAATGGTATGTGCCATAGAGGGAAGGAAACCTTGTTTGGCAAGGGCATCATCCAGCTAAAGACTAATACCATTCCTAGAGGGCTGGTTTCTCTTGAGTCCAATTTTGATAATGTTGATCACATTATTAATAGATGCATGGCAGCCTCAAGGGATATTGAGGAGCATGACTTGGCACAAAGGAGAAGCCAAGGAAAATTTGGTTAGGAAGCAATCTCAACAAGGAGGAAAAGTAGTCCTACATCCAATTGTTGAAAAAGTATCAGGATTGCATGGCTTGACCTATTCTGAACTAAAAGCATACAAAGAGGACCTGTTTTAACATGATATTCCCTTGAGTCTAATGCAAAGCCATTTAGGTAAAACAAAGGCCCATCAATCCACTCTTATCCCTCAAAATGCAAGAAGAACTGAAGAAGCTAAGAGATGGAGGGATTATTCAGCCCACAAGATATTCTTCTTGGGTTGCAAACCTAGTGCCAAGAAAGAAGAATGGTGACATCAGCTGTGTGTGGATTTCAAAAACTAGAACAGAGCATCAATGAAGGATAATTATCCTTTACCAAACATGGAAAAAATGCTGTAGTTAGTGACTGGTTCTGAATTACTTTCCACCTAGATGGTTTCTCTGGTTATAACCAAGTTGTGGTGAAGGAATTAGAAAGGATCAAGACAACCTTTACTACTCCTTGGGGAACCTATGTATATGTCAGGATGCCCTTTGGTTTGATGAATGCTGGAGCCACCTTTCAAAGAGAAATGGATGTTTCTTTTGATGGTTACATCAATGAGTTTATTGTAGTTTATCAAGATGATGTAACTGTATTTTCTAGAAAGAGAAGTGATCACCTGCTACACTTATAGAGATGCTTGATAAGATGTAGGGAATATGACATCTCACTCAATCCAAAGAAGTTCCATTTTAGAGTGCAGAAGGAAAAATTGCTTGGCCACATTGTGTCACAAGAAGGGGTGATGATTGATCTAGAAAGGGTAGAGGCCATCAACAAAGTCCCAATTTCAAGGACCAAGAAAGGGATTCAGTCTTTCTTTGGGAAAATAAACTTCATTAGGAGATTCATATCAAACTTTGCTGAGTTGACCATTCCAATCACTTCCATGCTAAAAAAGGACCAGGCCATCAAATGGGAGGAGGCTACCATCCAAGATTTTAATGGATTAAAGAAGCACTAAAGCATGCACCTGTTCTAGTAGCTCCAGATTATAAGAAGCCCTTTCAATTGTTCTCTTTTGCTTCAAAGAACACTATTGCTTTTGTCCTGCTGCAGAAGGATGATGAAGGGGCTGAGAGGCCAATTGCCTTTTTCAGTAAGGCATTGCAGGGGCTGAGCTAAAGTACACTATTATGGAGAAATAAGAATTTTTCTTGGTAAAAGCAAAAAGGTTTTCAGCCTTATATTCTAAGTTCTAAAATTATTGCTTATGTTCCCCACACCATGGTCAAGGACATCTTATCAGAGATGGAAGTCTCAAGCAAGAGGTGCAGGTGGGTGAACAAGTTGCAAGAATATGACATGGATATCCAAACCATGAAGTCTGGTGAGAGGTTTGGGCTTGGCTAAGCTTATGGCTAAGAGAAACTTGCAAACTATTGAGGTAAATGAGGTAGAAGAAGGTAGGGTAGATGTTTTTTAAACATTGATGAATTTTGAGTGGTACAAAGATGTAATTTTTATCTCAGACATCTAAATTGCCTTGAGTATTTAAGTAAGAACCAGAAAAGATCCCTTAAGTTGGCTTCCCAAAATATGTCATTACTGATTATGGGTTAGCTTGGAAGAATCCAGAGGGAGTCCTCTTAAGGTGCATTACTGAAGAAGAAGCCCCAAGATAATTGCTGATCTCCATGGAGGAGTTTTTGGGGGGCATTTTTACAAGAGTCATAACACACAAGATCTTGAGGGCTGGTTATTGGTGGCCAAATCTCTTCAAGGATACAACTTGTTGGTTAGGAGATGTGAGAGTTTCAACTTTCTCTCTAAGACCAAATATTCAGCTCTTCCTTCCTTTGTAGCATGTATCAATTGAAGCCCCATTCAAGCAATGGGGAATGGATTTCATTGGTGAGATTTCAGACCCTTCAAGTGCTGGCCATAAGTGGATTCTTGTAGCCACTAATTACTTTACTAAATGGGTGGAGGCAATCCCCACCAAGAAGGAAACACACCAAGTTGTCATGGACTTTGTGCTAAACAACATCATCTGGTAGTTTTGGGGTTTCAAGATTGTAGCTGATAATGCCATGAGCTTTAAAGCTAAACCTTTGGTGGAAATGTGCAAAGAATATGGGATCAACTTGACATATGCATCTAATTACAACCCCAAGGAAATGGACAAGCTGAGTCCAGTAATAAAAACCTCGCTTGAAGATTATCAGAAGAACCTTGGAGCTGAACAAGAGAAAATGGGGTGAATAGTTGAAGTTTGTTGTTTGGGCTGATAGAATCACTATTAAAAGAGCCACTAGAAAGAGTCCATTTGAGTTGGTGTATGGAACTCAGCCTTTCTACCTCTACATATGTAATTATCCTCATATCAATTCATCAATAACTTGAGGATCAAGAGGTAAGTCCTTATGATGCTCACATTAACCAGATTGTTGAACTTGATGAAGAAAGGAGGGCATCCCACCGAGGCATAAGTTCGAGAAAAGTCAAGAAGTTGTTTGACAAGAAGGTCACTCCTAGAGCTTTCAATGTTGGAGATCTTGTGCTGCTATGGGATAACATGCATGAGGATAAGGGAAAACATGGCAAAATTTGACTCATTATGGATGGGCCCTTACTCCATTGATATTAGAATTGGTGAACATACCTTCTTCTTGAAGGATTTGGATGGTGAATTTGTTGAGCTTCATATTAATGACAGGCATTTGAAGCATTTCTTGGATTGATTCCCTAGGATCAAGGTAAACATCTTTTTGTATAGTGTATAGTTGCTTGTTTATTTCCTATTTTTGTGTTTTTTTGTTCTGGGCCTTGGTGACCTATTTTCACTGGTTTCTCTATTCATTTTTGGAAGATGGCTCTGTTTCTCTACTCTACAAGCTAACTCCTTTTCCCAATGGATATTTTTGGCACTTGGTCTACCATTGTTCTTATGGCACTCATAGGGAGTGCCCATCCCCAAGTCAGAGCTAATGTTGGTGCTCAAAATAGTCTCACCCCATTTTCCTTTGAAATCTATCCTTTTATGGCTTCTGTCATATTTTATCCCCCGTATTGTGCCTGAGAAGTCTCTACTTTCCTTTTTTTCCATAATTAGTCTTTCCTTGAGCTGATGATCATGTATGGGTCCATATTTATCTCCTTGTTTCTCTGATCCTCTGAGGGGGTCTGTAATTTGGGTCTCCCATTCTTTGTTCATTCAAAAACTCAGGGCTTTCCCCGTTCCTTCCATTTTCCACAGTCAGGATTTTCTACCCTTGTCATTTTTTCCCCAAATACTTGATGAAAAATGAATGGATGTAGCTCTAAAGAGTGTATTTGAGCCTTGTAACATTTTTAAATTCTTTGTCCTTAGAGAAAATTTCATCTCCGGGCTCAAATGATCATTTTTCTACATTTTATGATTTGACGGGTGTTTCTCTCGGTCAAATTTACATCCTTGCATCGACAGGGAACGTGGCCTCTTTTGGTTGGACATGGCTCAGCTGATACTTCAAAAATTCTATGAATCACCTCAACTTAAATATTTTTCCACATGGAGGCACGACACTCATTTGAAGGTTAATTTTTGGTTTGGCCTTGGAGTAGCATCGTGAGGACACATGGAGGTTTCACTTTGCTTTTCCCGACTTAGAAAATTTTTCTATACGGTTGGTACAGTTTGGCGGAACAGGGACACGTGGCGAGCTCGTACTCATTTAGGTCTCCACTTTGGGAACCATTTTGAAATTGTGCCATGGAGACACGTGGAGGAACCGCACATGTTTGGGGACCGGCCCTTGAGTTTCATTTTGAAGAAGCACCAGAGGACACATGGAGGCCTCCACTCACTTTGCATTTTGCTTGGAATTTTCAACGGCCAAAGGAGACTACCTCGAGCATGACACATGGTGCCTTCCACTGAGCTTCAAGCCTTCAAGACAAATTTTGTCGGGCCAAGACACGTGGTGAGCCCACGCTCATTCAAGGTATCAAATTTTTAGGACCATCTCAAGGTGTACCATGGTGACACGTGGTGGTTTGAAAAGTCAAAGGGGTGGGGAAGTGGACCATCGAGAGAAACTTGGATTTTTTTCCTCTTGTCCTCAAAAGGATTAAAATCTCAAAATGGCCCACAAGCCCGATAAAGGATCAGTCAAAGTTTGTTTCAAGTCAAAGGGGCAGGAGGCGGACCATCGGGGAAATTTGGATTTTTTTCCCTTGATATGTAAATGACTAAAAACATCAAAATGGCTCATAGGCCCGATAAAGGAAAGGTCAAAGCTTGCTCCGATCAATGGCGGAGGTGCGGACTCTTGGGGGAAATTTGGAAAAATTTCCTTTTGGGAGAAAAGAGTTAAAAGTAAAAAGGGAAGCATGGTTCCACTGGAACCCACATTGGGACACGTGTCAGGCCCATTTTTCAAGGGCGGAGCTGGGGAAAACTTGGAAATTTTTCCTTTTCCAAAAGGAGGTGAAATGGTAGAATTTGGTCATGGTTCCATTGGGCCCACCTTAGGACACGTGTCAGGCTCATTTCCCAAGGGTGGAGGTGCGAAGCAAAATGGAATTTTTTTCATTTTTCCAAAAGGTTGTAAAAAGTCAAAGGAAGCCCCCGAGCCTTGTTTTAAAGTTGAATCTTCCACGTGGATGACCCAAATTCAAAGTAAAGATCAATGAAAATTGTGAGTCTGAATCTGATTTTCCCCATTTATACTGAAATATGCCTAGAAGTGATTCTTCATGATTTCTTGGTATTTCCTACATGCCAAATAGAGAGGGAGTTAATTTTGATATCTAAGTTTGGTGGGAGAGATCTGAGACATCTTTTTCCATTAAAATGGTCTAACTATCGGGCTCGATTTGATTTTTCATTTTTCTTCTCCCGAGCATGCAAGGAACCAAATTTGATAGATTAGGGGGAAGTGGTTGGTGAGTTGAAGGAAGAGTGTTCTACCAGATGAAGGAGTTGAATGCTTGAGATTTTGAAGAGATTTTCCCCATGAGCACTGACAACTTTTACAATCTGATTCTAGGAATCATGATCGAGATCATGGCAAAACTGGTGCATTAAATGTTTTTATCTTTTGGGGAAGAAGGGGCTCTATTGTAAATGTTATAAATGGCACAAATTTTTCATGCAAATGGTTGGAGGTTGAGTGTTAGAGGTCAAGAAAATTCCCAAGAGGAAAATTTGACAAAGCCTGTCTTTTGAGAAGCCGTCTGAGAAGCTTGTATATATATTTTTTGTATTAAGTTTGATCGTGTCAAGGTGGTTGCAAGTGTACAAGCCATTGACAAGCTCTGAGATTGTTCTAGAAACTTTCCCCTGTTGATAAATTTAATCAAACTCGAGTTATTTAGTGTGGATCTTATGCAAAATGTGTTTGTTTTACTTCTGAATGTCTGCAAATAGTTTTCCTTGTTTCCTATTACAATCTTGTATCAAAATATGTCTTAATCACATAGGTCTCAATCCTTGTGATAGTTTAGTGGCATCTGCAATCTCATTTCTCATAAAGAGCTTTCATACGGGGTGAAATAAATGATTTAAAATCACTTTTCTTTCATTTGTTGACAAAGATTGTCTGTAAGCCTCTGGGTGTACCTCAGGCGTGATTAATCTTAGGTGTTGATGTTTTATTGGGCCTTCTAACTCAAGCCTTCATGTTAGAATCTCATAGATTGTGTGAAAAAGTGCTAATTTGGGCCTCCATTGAAGTACATATTCTAGTTAAAGGAACATTTTAGCTATTCTGAAGTATTCTGTTGTCTAGACTTTCCATTTTGTAAGAGTTCTCAAAGATTTGGAAAATCAAGTTCATTCTGCCTCACCTCCCACCAAAATTTATTTAAAAATAACTAATCCTACCCATACTACCCCTATTTGTCATGTGTGTATACAAATGCATAAATTTTACTACCAAAACATGCAGAAACAATCAAGATTCCAAATGTCTTTAGTAGCCTGAACCTTGCCTAGAGAATATCTCCACTATCTAGAGTGAAAACTCATGAGAGTTATATTTTGTTACATTGATCATATTTTCTTCAAGGTCTCCTTAAAAATTCATTAGGAAGGATATCTCCATCTCCTCCATAAACAACAGGCTATAAAAGGGTTCTCTTACCTTGGTTGAAAGGCACAACCTAAAATAGTGAGGATAGATCAAATCCTCTTGAGGGTGCTATCCATTTCTCCACATCTGAGTGACTAAGGGCTAGTTAGATCCCATCCTCGGCTACAAAACAACTCATCATGATCTATCTATCTCATCCCTTCCTTGTTTACCTCCAATGTAGTTGGAGGCATTATTTCCTTATGCATTCCTTGATATGACATAGCGTCATTTGTACCCAGAGGTCACTAATCATTAAGTTGTGGTCTATTTCAATTGTCCACATCTATCATTTGTTTTCTCTTTGCTTTACCACTATGACATTAATCTCATCTAAATACATCTATATGCTATCTATCAAAATATCACATCTAATCATGTGTTCCTATCTATCATCCTACATGTCTATCATCCATCGTATTCTTCTTATCATCACATGTTATCCATTAAGCATCCAATCATACATCTATATTAACCATCTGTAGACACTAAAATTAGGTCGACTCCCCTTTTGTCCCTCGACATATAAGCACCCTTTATTACATTTACCTAGCCATAACCCCTTTCACCACACTAATATTAATTTAATTCTTTATCCTCATTATATTTATTATAAAAATATCTTATTTAAATAATATCCACACATATAGTTCACTTAGACACCTCACCAAGCCAACTCAACCTAAGACCTATTCTTAGTAAGTTGCCATAACTAACTAAGACTTACCCAAACCCTAAAAATCAATGTCTACATTCCCTCTAACCACATTCTTGCATGCTTACAAGAAGCTCTCAGTATAATCCACGGGATAACGACACGAGATCCAAGGAAATCAGGAGGATCTCCCTAGTTTAGTAAACCTAGGAAATCCCGCCTTGACCGACGTCGGTTACCCCTAACCATCGCCAGTTAATCCGGACCGGTGTTGGTTACCATTTTAACCCCAAAACAACCTTATTCTCAAAGTTGGAAGTTGGAAGTTGGAAAAAAACATTGGGAGAAAGTTGACGAGTAAGAACACATCTCAGAGAGATAACACATCTTCAGAGAGAAAATTCCAACAAAAACTCGCATCCAAGGAAGGAGATTGAGCATCTTCTCTTACACAACCATCCCAGCCATGATCTGATCCATCCAAGTAAAGAGGAGTGTACATGCAGCCCATGCAGAAGATTTTCTTCAGTGGGTGATCACTTGCAACCTTCAAACCCATCATCAGCACCTCCATCCCTCACACACAGACATTCATGAATGGAATCCAAGTACAACATCATACTTTCCTGGTTATTTCATTTCATCATCATTTTATCATCCATTGTTTATCTTGCTCCCTATTGACCTTATCCACATTTTCACCTCCATATACCCATTAAAATCTCACCAAAGCCTATTCTAGTCACCCAATACCTCATCCAAACCAACAAAAGTCCTTTGTGTAATCATAAAGGAGACCCCAGCTTGTTCTATGACATTTCCATATCTCGACAAGAATGGCACCGGTTACACCTAACCTCCATCGGTCACCCCTTACCGACATCGGTCTCTGTATTTTCCCATACAACCTAGAATAGAGACCTACCCACCTAATTTCACCTCACTCTCATTCACTTGATATCTACCTGAGACCTTTATCAGACCTGCAGAGACCCAGAACCAATCATTTGACCTTTGGATTCTATTCTAGCTTATCCTATTATATTAGATCTATTTCTTATTGTGTTTTTAAGTGAGATACCTAAATCATTTTAAAATAACAATAAGATTTACTTTGTTTACAACATTAATTTTTTTAAAATAGTGGACTAACAACCATCTAGGAAGTATCACACTTCCCGAGATCTAGCATAGGTTAGGCAGTTCACTGCCCATATTGTTTAATTCCTTCTGGTGGTCTTGTTTTCATTACAGGTAGTTCCTCTTAGCCAAAAGGAAGCTCTCACGATCAATTGTGGATTCAGAAGTCATATGCATGCAACAACCCATAAACCAACATTTGAACATGTATTCCTCCTATGCCCGTTACCCTATCTGTTTTGTCAATGCTTCAAATAATTGATCTAAGAAACAGGGTGAGACATTTTGGCACACCCCAGGTGGGACCCATCCGAGGTTCTTTGCATTTCATTCATTCCTAGGAAAAAATTGTGTGTTTGTTTCCTTTTGAAAAACGTACACACTAATTTTCTTCCTTGGTAATCCACCTCTTCTTTCTATTTTCTCTAAAGGAAACTTTTCTTTTAGTGTAATTAAAAAGAACCATTTCTTCATGTTTTCTGCATTGTAGTGAAAGAGCATCCCTCTTCCTCTTCATCTTATTGTGTCATCCAATTTCACATTTTTGATTTGGGTTTAAAAATAAGTGCATTCCATTCTAATTTATTGCATTAGCTCACATTAATTGAGGGCAACCTATACGCTGGAAGTCATGCCCAACTGATGGTTGATAAACGAATCATAGAAAAACACTTCTATCCTTTTCTCTTTTTTTGAGTCTTACTAAACCTCAAAAAATTCAAAATACATATATTCTTAAACAACATCCTACCTTGAAGAAGCTGTAGGTGATCACACGATCATGGCATAGTGGGCACCCATCTCGCTGCTCTGTCAAGTCATACTTCAGAGTGAAGCCCACCCCACCATAACATACCTAAAACCTCACCTTTTAGATATCCTTCTTTGTAGGAAGCCATCCTCACCAAAAAATCTATTTCACAATTCATGTGTCAGTCCTTAAATAGCATAAGCTAAACAAACATAATAGAAAGGGCACTCCTAGGATCACATTTTCTTAGTGTTTTTGCTTGGCTTGCATTTTGAGGTGAGAGATCACGTTCATCACTTTTTTTGTTCATCCTTGCATGCTCCTCATCATAGATGGTGTATTCGGATTCACCTGAGTGTGCCTGGGCCATATCATCATCATTATCAGAATTCTAGGTCTGATTCTACATCATATTTTAATTCACAACCACTTTCTTTCATCACTGTTTCAATTTCACAGTAACCATCATCGGTTACCCCTGACCGCCATCGGTTATACCCAACCGACATCGGTTCCAGGTCCTTTTGCTAACCTGCTCAAAAGGACATTTTACTTCACTTTCTTTCACTTTTCACAGTCTCATCACTTTGTCATTATTCCCATTGGCATTTCAAACATCCTCATATTTGGCATACCTATCAGATTTTGCCTTCTGCCTCACTATTTACTCACTGTCATTTTCTATAAGTAATTCTAGCTACGGTTACCCCTAACCAACATCGATTAGCTTTGTTTCACATTCCAGCCACCATTTGGTACTTAACCCACTTTTTGTTGCCAGATTCACCTATTCTTGTTGTTCTCTGTGTCATTTACAGAGAAGCAACCCTACCTGATCAGTACTAGTTCACATGGTGTTGACTCGAAGACAAGCAAACACACTCGTATTTCACGCCAGTTGTCAACCACTCCCACCTAGTCCTTCACCACCTTCTATTTTATCACCAGCCATGGATCCCATCCAGCCTACCACTATCACTACCAGAGATGAGGATTTTACACAACTCCTTGACCAAAACCCTGTTGCCTTACAGTTTTATCTTTCCCACTCGTCCACTCGAGATGCCTTAGATTAGTTGATATATGGCATGCCCGTATCTATCCCCCGACTCTCGTACCCACTCTCGCATCAGCCCCATCTGGCTCCATGCTTCCTGCATCCACCTTACCCCCAGTCGTTTCACAGTTAGGTCCTATACCCGTTATGACTACCGCGTCTACTATCTCTGTGGCACTCGTTACATCCACCGTACCCTCGATAACTACCCCAAACACAATCTCATTTGCCCCTAATGTCTCTCACATACCCGTAGCTACATTACCACCTCCAGTGTCGGTGACCCCTACCCCATTTCAGAATGTGGTTCTTTCTATTCCACAATCATTAGCCCCTATTTCCACTAGGGTTACCATGACCCTTCCACCCCCATATACATACTACCAACAACCTCTCATTTCATCCATTATACATTCTGGGTATGTACCCCTTGTGTCATTACCTTCTTCACCACCACCCTACATGGCAGCCCCATACATTGGAGTGTCACCCTTATTATATGCCCAAAACCAACCCTCTCACACTACGGGAGGCATCCAATCATCACAACCCACCAATGACCTAATTAAATTGATGTTGGAAAAGATGCAGACATTGGAGGCATCGGTTTCCGGCTCCCGCAACACTCTCACCTATGACGAGATTTACAACGAGCCTATTCACCCATCCATTCCTATCCACTCATACCCTGTGCATTGGAAAATTCCTAAATTCAATCGTTTTAATAGCAAAGAAGACCCACAACAACATTTGTGGTCGTTCAAACACGGGTGTTATCTGATCACTCATGATGATCCCGATTTTGAGAAAATTTCCCATGTCCCTCACTAGACTTGTATTAGATTGGTATAGTAGGTTACCTAAACACTCTATATTCTCATTCAATCAGGTAGCCCAAGCCTTCTTGGATCATTTCTCTATCAATATCGCCAAGAAGGTTACTATGACCGATCTATATTCCACACATTAGTATGAGGACGAATCTATTGCAGATTTTGTCACTCATTAGCACAGCCTGATCAATAAACTTACCTTCCAACTACCACAAACAGAACTCATCGATATCTTCACACGGGCTTGTGTTAGACAGATCTCCCCGATCTTGTAGGTCTAAACCTTCCAAACATTCGATGAGGCATTCACTATGGCACGAAAGTTAGAGATTTGGGCCATCAAAGAGAAGAAAATCCAATTACGTAATAAGAATTTGGCATTCAAGTCGAATGATACCTCTTCTTCTTCCAAACCACAAACCAATTATTCAAAAGCTAAGGGCACCGCTAATGTAGTGGTACTCAAGGCCAGCCCAACTCATCCATCAAATCAGGCTACACCCTCATCTAATCTCTCACCTATCCAAATTTTTCAATTCAGACGAGAGCAGCAAAAATATACCCCAATTGGGGAACCTTACTCTTCTATCTTAGAAAATCTTATCAAATCCAGAGCCATCACCCTTCCACCTATAAAACCACACACTAGTTTTGACCTGCTTGCCCATGCCCGCATAGTATAAAGAACATGATTTCTGTAACTATCATCGAGTAAAGGGTCATAGTGATGAAATTGCATCACTTTTAAGAATATTGTCCAAGAAATGCTCGAGAAAGGTGAGTTAACTGTGGATAATCCCAATGCCACCCCCAACCAAAATCTATAAATCTTCAAAAAACTGTTTCCCAACCATGCCCCTTCATCCAATCAAACCGGTGAGACATCAACTCATGATACCCATACCCATGAGGTTCACGCTATCTTTAACAAGGTACCTGTCACCTCTCAATTACCCCACATTCCTTCCATAGAGGAGATCCTAGCCCGAAATCCTCCTTCCGCATTGGAACCAACCTCCCCTATTCCTTCACCCATAGAGGAACACCTTTCATCTCCTTCATCACCAACAGAGGGGTCTTCTGCTAACATTGAGACCATCTCACCCCTAGCTTCACCACTTAGAGAACCTTTACCTACAGTACCTCCTCCACCCATAGAGGAGCTCCCATTATCTCCTCCACCCACAGAGGAGCACCCATTGCCTCCTCCACCCACAGAGGAGCACCCATCTATTCCTCCACTTATAGAGGAGCTCCCATCATCTCCTCCACCCATCATAGACCCAATTGAGATACCTTTGCCTCTCGGTGAGCATTCTCCATCTACTACCCAAAATCCAACAGACCTACTTTTGGCTCTCTTACCCATGGAAGTTGAAGCTAGCCAATTCCCCATCTCTAAGACACATTTTATGGGAATTGCCATTAGGTCCTCACCAACTCCACCCACAGACATGTCGTTCTTACGTTTGGCTGATCACTTATATTATGTGGATAGGACTTTACTATGGGGGTGCCTCTTACTCCCCATCTCAACACAGATACGAAGATCCCTCGCTGATACCTCCACTATCTACCCAAACACATTTCGACCAATCAAACCAAATACAACGACCTCTATCGCAACCCCTTTCACGATACTGTTAGCACTCAAACCACACCCTTACCCATAACCCGTCCTACATCTAAACCCAAACCCACACCTATAACATTTGCCTTAACTAAACCTATTACATCCTCATCTTTGTACTAGTCTAACTTATGGGGACTTGATACTACCACTTACCACCCGAACGACCATCACAACCCCGCCCATTTTCTGTTGACTTCCAATCACTTACCAATTGCCATTTCACCCATATCTTCCTCCACCACTATACGTGGAAGGGTTTTGGTTTTGGATTTTACGAGAAAGGCTGCCACACTATTATTCCATGTACCACCCATAAACATAACGACCGTAGTGGTATCGGCTTCCTTGAACCTCCTACCAAACAGGCCCACATTGAACTCATTGAGGACCCTAGCCCTTCTCCACCTTCACCTTCATCACCACCCTCACCGATAGAGTCGATGGATCCTGAATCTATCCCCCTAACTTTTTTTTCATAAACACCATTTCCTTGGGGCCTTTGACTTATCAACGTGAAGGCGAGGCCCCTTCCACTCTTCCATTCCTGTATCCTGAGATGATCGATGATGACACACCTACAATTAATGTTTTATGTCAAGATGATGAATTCATACTCACCTACCTTGGTGAAGAAGATTCATATATTCATCGATTCTACCCTCTCGAGACACAAAACATGTTGAATGAATTGACTATCGAGATCAACATTCATACTCAGGATGACCCACACATCCTAAAGATCAAATAATCTTTAGATGTTGCTGAACAGGAAGCCATCACTTCTTTTCTCTGAGATCATAACCACACTTTCGCTTGGTCTTACATAGGCATGCCCGATATTGACCCCACTATAGTGGTCCACAATACCGTAACCATTTCGATGCCAAACATATAAAAAAAAGGCTGAGGAAAATGCACCTCGCATTACTCTTCTCATCAAAGAAGAACTTCAACACATTATTTCTGTTTCGTTCATCTTACCCATTGATTATCCTCGTTGGATTTCTAACATTGTCCCTATTACTAAAGCAACAGGGGGACTCTGTATTTGCATGGACTTCTGTGACCTCAACCTCACTTGCCCAAAGGACAACTTTCCCTTGCTCAGGTATGGATCAAATGGTTGACCTCACCGATGGTCATGAGATACTCTCACTCATGGATGGCTTCTTGGGTTATAACCAAATTTTGCTTGCCCTAGAAGATCAACACAAGACCACATTCATCACCCCTTGGGGAACCTTTTGTTATCAATTCATGCCTTTTGGTCTTAAAAACGCTTGTGCCACATATCAACATGCTATGACTTACATATTCCATGATATCATGCATTGCATATTGGAAGTTTACGTGGATGATCTCCTAGCCAAATATAAATGTCGCTCTGATCACCTTGCCATCGTCGAAACCATCTTTGACCGCTTCATTAAAATTGCATCCGCCTTTAGCCTAAAAAGTGCATCTTCATGGTTCTCTCAGGAAAGCTCCTGAGATTTATTGTTTCCCTCAGTGGTATAGAAGTTGACCCTACTAAAGTCAAGGCCATTTTGGAAATGCCTCCACCCACTAACCTTAAACAACTCTGTAGCCTAAAAGGTAAATTACAATCCATTCGCCATTTCATTTCACAATTATCTGATCGGTGTCAACCATTTCATCATCTTCTTAGGAAGGATGTCTCCTTTAAATGGGATGATGACTATCAAAAATATTTTGAGGCCCTAAAACAATACCTTATCCAACCACCTGTAATCATTCCACCTAAAGAAGATCAAAATTTTTACCTATACATATAAGCTACCGATCATTCCTTGGGAGACATGCTCGCTCATCGTGATGAACAACACAGGAGCAAGTGGTTTATTACATAAGCCGTACTCTTTTAGACTATAAAACCCAATACAACCATCCAAATTTTTTTGCTTAGCCTTAGTTTTCATTGCCACCAAAATCTGCAATTACCTACTCAACCAAAAACCTATGTCGTGACCAACACCGATCCCTTACACTTCATGTATGCCAAACCTTATCAAAATCAGCATGCCACACGATGGCTTATGCTTTTAGCTGATCTTGACCTTGAATTCATTCATCAAAAGTCCATCAAGGGCCAAGCTATCACCGACCAACTGGCTAATGCACCTATTTCCGGGATCAACCCTCTAATTTTGACTTTCCTAATGAGTCGATTGCTACTCTTTCCCTAGACGAACCCCCTTACCAAATGACACTTTGTTCTTCGATGGTTCCAAGTGTCAGCATGGGGGTGGGGTTGGTATTATCCTCATTCCTCTAGATGGAGAACCCATGCCTTTTTCTTTTAAACGAGACTTCAAATTCACCAACAATGTTGCCGAGGATGAAGTGCTCATACTAGGTCCCTAAGCCGCATATGCCCTAGATGTCAAATCAATCCACATATTTGGTGATTCACAATTGGTTGTCAACCAAGTCAATGGTAAGTACCAATGTTGTAATGAGATACTTAAAAAGTATAAACATCATGTAGACATACTTTTGACCATCTTTGATCGTTACACCCTTCAAACCATCCCACGTTTAACCAACAAATTTGCAGATACCATGGCTTTCTTAGCTTCCCAAATACCTACTTCACCTTCCGATTCCAAAATATTTGTCACCGTACAATGCCTCCATTCACCTTCTTATTTACCTCATGATGTTTACTCAATCAGAACCGACACCCCTGACTGAGTGACCTTTGGTATAAACATTACTCCGAATACCTTTATCTTTCCATCTTACCTTCGATCTCACCTGTAATGAAAAATGCGCCTTCCTTAAAAAGGTATCTCATTACGTCATTTTGAGGGGAATCCTCTATAGTGGCTTTGATGGTATTCTCTTACGATGCCTCACAATTTCTGAAATCCCTTATACCATTAAGGAGGTTCATGATGGCATATGTGGAGGCCACTTTAGTGGCCTTGCTGTTATTAGCGTATCCTTCACCTAGGCTATTACTGGCCGACCCTTAACCATGATTGTTGCGACTACGTCAAATGTTGTGTAAAATGCCAACAACATTCCAACCTTCATCATACACCTAGTCATGCCTTACAGGTCACTCGTGACCTTTGGCCCTTCTCTCAATGGGGTTTGGATCTTGTCAGAGAAATCAATCCCCATTCTTCCCAACATCATCAATGGATCATAACTACTACCGAATACTACATGAAATGGGTGGAAGCCATACCACTCATCTCCATGAAACTCGAGAAAATATGTGAGTTCATTAACCATCACATCATTTTCCGCTTTGGTGTCCCTCATCACCTCATCACTGACAATGGAGAACAATTTAAAAACAAAACATTGCAAAAACTTTGCAATGCATTTGGCATTAAGCTTAGTTTCTCATCACCTTATTACCTACAAACCAACAAACCAAGCCAAATCCACTAACAAAACCATCAACAAAATTCTCATGAAAGTGGTTGAAGATACTAGGAAGGATTGGCATATGCACATTCCTTTTTCCCTATGGGTATACCTCACTAGTATTCACACTTCCATTGCAGCCACACCATTTTCTATGGTCTACGGTGCAAGAGACTATTCTACCTCTCGAAGTCCAAATCCCCTCACTCTGCATTTCTCTCCATGACATGCTTACTGATGATGACTTTCATCAGGACCGCTTAGCATAACTAGAGTTATTAGACGAATGTCGTCTTAACGCTCTGGATCACCTTCAAGTTTACCAACAACATATCAAACGTGCTTATGAAAAATGTGTTCATGAACGAACCTTCCAAGTCGGTGACCTTGTCTTGAAAGAAAATCAACACGTAACCAAAGCAAAAAAAAGTAAACGGGAAATTTTTCTCCTAATTGGCTTGGACCATACATCGTAACTCATACCTATGGATCAGGTGCCTATCGTTTATCCTCACTTGATGGTAAACCCAAACCTGAGCCCCTTAACGCATTACATCTTTAACCATTCTATTGTTGACTCGTTGTCCTACCTCACCTTTTGTCTCTTTATAGGCTCATCCCTTGAGTGCTATCCACTCCATACACCTCCCTAACGATTAAACAAGAATCATGTGAGTACCCATCACTTGTTATCTTCTCTTGAATATGTGTACCACGGCACTGCACATAACATGATTCTCATGGATACTTTTTGTCTACCTTTAGATGAGATCCCATGGTCATTCCACCTTGCCTTTTGAACAAGAGTCATATCCTCCACCTTGGTCTTGTCCATGAATTCAACGATCTCACATGGGACCAACCTCCTTGAGTCAAACTTCTAATAAAATATGACTCCCTCAAAAGGACATCTTCCTCTCGAAAAATTTGCTACTATAATTAGATTGCTCCCTTGAAGGATAGCTATGTGACGCTTTTACCAAAAAAAAAAAAAAACAAGAAATTGAAGCTTCCCGCATCGATCAACTTCACGAAGACCTCAAGGAATACCATATTATTTATCCCATATAGACTTCCCGCATCGATCAGTCTATAAAAAAAAATTTTTAGTCATGGACTTGCCCATTGTGACCTAGGACCCCTTGCCCAAAAGCCCTGTCACTCAAAACATATAAAATTAACTACCTTTCACCCTCCTTACCATTTCCACTCTCATTTCCTCAATTTCCTCAAGGGACATCTTGGAATTTAGACATTTGGTGATCCTGTGACTACCTTCATCGTAGAATAGTTAATCATGCAATGCCTTTCGGGTCTTATGTTCATCACCCCCTCCAAGGTATGATCTACTCGGTATGATCCTACCCAATCAGGTGGCTTTATTTCCCCCTCTTATCTTTTAACCATCTTTGTTTACGTTTTGATTACCTTATATAGGACTTGGTCCTCGATGCTTACCTTTGGAGTATTCCCCCCCTTTTTCCATAATCACCTTCACATGTATCCTTTTACCTATAATCTACCCACACCTATTACACCTAAACCCATAACATGCCTAAAAACCTACCAACTCATTCTCATATTCTTCCCTAGTTCATGGGAGAACTACATCGGCCTAAGGTCCCTTTTCGCCGGGACTATGTAGGCAGCACTTCGAGGGCATGGGGCCCTTGGAGGATAGCTTGGCCATTCTCTACCCTAAAAAAATCATCAACCATGCATAACTCACCATTTACGTCACATTTCACTTACTTCCCTTTTCTAACACTATTGGAAATTAAGACACATACATAACAAGTTGCTTACCGCAACATACATTTATTACACCTACCATCTCTTTATCATCACCATGCATAGATTATACAACATTTCACGTATAACCCATAGTATCATTCATTTCCAAAATAATGACTCATAACTAAACCTACTTTCGACTCAACTATGCTTATAACCTGACTCGATCCATGCCTATAACAAACCCGACTCAATCCATGCCTAACCAAACCTAACTCGATCCATGCCTAACCAAACCTGACTCGATCCATGCCTATAACCTGACTCGATCCATGCCTATAACCTGACTCAATCCATGCCTAAACCAACCTAACTCCATCATGCCTAACTCACCTAATTTCAAACCACATTAAAGTAACAAATCCATATCTCATCTAACACAAGCCATAAATCCAATATCTCATAAACACATTAACACAATACAAAATACTATATATCTCATCATATAAATCAATAAATGTGTACCTCAATATATATGCCTATCTCACATAACCATCATATCCAAATGTCGGCCACGCGCAGCTGATATACAATATCTGAGAATGTCATCGGCACGTAGGCCGGTCTCATATATACAAAAAGAATGAATGAATCAATACAAAAATCTTCAAGACACAGCAATTGGTATATGCTCAAAATATAAAAAAATCACTCGTACATCCTCACTTGTCTTTGGCACGCAGCTAGTATGTGATAAAATACAACTATATTTGGCATGCAAGCCGGCATATATATAAAAAAACACTAGTATATGTCAAAAATATGGTGACCGCATCTCAGGCATCTCACCGAATGTCCTCAATCTGTGTGTCACATACACCCTTGGCCTCCTATGTCCTTCTGGAACATCCCCTAGCTCTGGTCACCATGCACTGGTGGCCTCTCCCTGATCGGGCCTCGAAGCTCACTGACCTCCTGTGCTCTCCACACTATGTGTGTGGGATCTCATCCTCTCACTAGATGCTTGTTGTGCCCTATAATCCCCGTAGGAGAGGAAGTCTATCCTAGCCACCATGAGCTGTTCTGATAATATCTCACCTCACCTAGGGCATCCCATAACCTAGATACGAGACATGGTCTCGTAGTGGTCCCATAGGTCTCGGCCCCGTACCTACCCCGCAACGACTTGCCCTACGCCAACTCGTGAAATGGGACCAACTCCCTGCGCATGTGGTGGTGCCCCCTGTCCCTATGCCTATGGTGGTGCCCCTATCCCTATGCCTATATCTAGGCTTGTAAGGCCCCAATCTGTGCCTGGGCTGTGGCCAACTGGCCTTGTAAACCTGCCACCTGAGCTAGTAAGGTTGTCACTTGACCATCTCTGTCTCCATCTCCTCCACCCTCTCCCTCCGCCATCGGGCCTCTGGGTGGCCACACTGCATCGTAGCTCTGCTACCTCTACCTCTGACCCCTCTAGTTGTGTCTGTAGTATACCTATCTACGTGATCAACATCGCTACCTGCCCCTGTAGGGCATGTCTCTCGCACTATAATAGTAGCTAGGTCAGTTGTCCTGCCTAGGTGGTATGGCTCATAACTCGAGCCCCCACCACTACCTCTACCTGTCTGTACATTTGATGTCATCTATCCGCCAATCCAATGGCTACTCCTCCTCCCTTGTAGGCACTGTAGGCTATGGTAGAGGTAGAGGCCTCTCCATGTCATCTCTCTAATACTATGGGAAGGATGGAGGAATATCCTGTACAAGCCTGAACGCCGTTGGACCTTGTCTACCGAGATCATCTCATCCTCCCCGACACGGTGAACCTGTATCCACCTCTCTAGCTAGAGCTCAGCTAGCTCCTCATGCATGTGCCTATATGAGGGGAATCCCACATATGGCCTCTAGATAATGTCCACTCCAGATAACCCCTCCAATAACGCTGAAAATGGGCCACATCATATGTCGGCCTATCCGATCTCTACTCTCCTGCAACCGACACCCATCTCCTGTATCCCACCCACACACATCTTATGGGAAATGCATCTACTCGGGCATCCCTATAGGTCAAACATAGACTATGTGCTCGTAGGCCCAGTAGTGTAGTATAAATGTATAACACAGGCTAAACCTGTGTAACCACCCATATGCCCACAACTCTCGGTATAGCTGCACCAAAAATGTTGGTGCCCAGGCAAAGCACGTCTCATGCACCATCATATCATGGAGCACCCCCATCAGTGATTAGGGAAAGCATCCACCCTCTAGCATTTGGAAATGCATAGCAACACATTGCCTCCATCAATAGAACCACTAGCCTCATCTCATCCGGACGGGCTAGGTACATCTTGCCATAGCTCAAATTGGTGCTATGGAATCTTAGCTTTGCCACCCCCTCACAAAAACTATCTCGGTCCAACTCCTCTAAGGCCTCAGAGGAGATAAGAGTAAACCTGGGCCCCCAATATGGGTAACCAAAAAATCTGAAACACGTCCTCTAGGGTGATAGTCATCTCATCAAAAAGTGGAACATATTGGTCACGGAGTCCCATCTATCGATGAGCACGATCATCAAGCTAGGCTACTAAACAACATGCCGGTAGCACTGAATACCACTCAAGCCCACTACCTCCACGTGCTTTGCAGTTTCTGAAAGGGGTCGCTAAGCTGTGTAATGTCACCAGTAGAGGCAAAACCCTATCCCACATATGTAACTGTGATCTCCCCTGCATCTAATCCAAACACAACATTAATCTACCTTTACCATGACCATATTCACCAATTATCATTACCCACCACCCTATTTTTACCCTATCAACCTCAACCACCTAACCTACATCACTTTTGGACCCTTGTGCCTAAAATCCTAACCAGTTTCGGTTCATCCTAACCGACTTTAGTCACCCATAAACCGGCATCGGTCACCTATTTGGTGACCAATACCGGTTCATCTTTACTCGACCACGGTCACCCTAAAACTGGCATCGGTCACTTGTTTGGTGACCGATACGCTTCTACCCAACCAACACCGGTCAAGCTTGATGATGCGGTCACTGTCATGGAAAATTCCATGACTTCCTAAACCCCCCTTTTTCTATAAACCTCCCCCCCTTCTACCCCACCTACAATGACCTAAACTACCCCTAGACCTCTACCCACCCCACCTATACACTTTACTACCCTCCCCCTCTATTTTTCCCGTTATTCCCCTCATACCCACATTTCACTTTTTCCCACCCACAACATACAAAAACCCAACAAAACCCTACAAATAATAAATAACCAAAACCTATAATCTATTTAATCTACAATATAGAGTTGGGCGCTTACCTCGTCACGCTTCCGCTGTCTTGGTGGCACATCTAGCCACTGTGCTAGTGGTCCACCCGATCCCTCTCCCGCCTCTGCCATCACCGAATATCTACTCGTAACCTCCACCTAATCAAATCTCTTGCCCCCGATCTTGTGGACCCGCTACTCACCAACGCAACCCTCGTTAACTCACACTGACCATTCACTGTCCCATTTCCTCCGGACAGTTTTCTCACTTTTTCTCTTTTTTATCATTTCTTCACACTGTAAATAACAAGTGAATAATAAAAACGTGGATTTTTTTATTTTTGTAGCAAACCCAACCTAACCAACGTCGGTTCCCCTTGACCGACATTGGTCGCATGCCCTACCTAACCGTCGTCGGTTTTCCTATACCAATGTCGGTTATCCATGACCGCCATCGGTCACCCTCACCTACACATTGCCCTTACTTTGCCATTTTACCCCACCCTTTACCTTGCTCCTTTAACCCATCCAATATTTACCCAACCCATTACCTTACCTTTCCTGACCTCGTCACTTCCTACCTCCATTTTTCCTCCTTTGGGGACTTCTTATTATTTTACCCCTACCTTGGCCTTACCCGTGTCATGACCTAGATATTTAGACCTGGACCACTGCTAGTGACCTTTGATCTCATGTGTTCACTATACCTTGCGGAACTATTACTTGTGTTGATTGACCTAATGACCTTACCTAGCCTATTACTATGACCGTTTATCTTGACCCTACCTTTGGTGTACCGAAACATACCTAAACATTCTTACACCTAACCTACATTGTGTTTCCTGACCATATCCTATACCTTGGATACTAGATTCACTTTAACCTTGTTTGGATAAACCTATCGACCTTAGAAAATGTAGATTTTGCCCACTTTTCAACCGAGTAGCATGCTATAGTTTATACATGTGCATGTGTTTGAATATTGCTACCTGTGACCCTGACCCATTACCTAGATTTCCCGAGTAGACCTTTCACCCTTTTCCCTGTACCCACTTGCCTTTTCCTCGATTTACCTTTTATCAAACTACTCACCGCTTTAGCTTTCTTTGCCTCATCGCCCCGATTTGAGGGGGATCACATTCACCATCACATGGGGCAACCACATCTTATTTTTGTTAGTGCCGCTTACTAATACAAGCTATGCAACAAAAAGGGGAAAAATGTAGACACTAAAATTAGGTCGACTCCCCTTTGTCCCTCGACATATAAACACCCTTTATTACATTTACCTAGCCATAACCCCTTTCACCCCACTAATATTAATTTAATTTAATTAATTCTTTATCCTCACTATATTTATTATTTAAATAATATCCACACATACAGTTCACTTAGACACCTCACCAAGCCAACTCAACCTAAGACCTATTCTTAGTAAGTTGCCATAACTAACTAAGACTTACCCAAACCCTAAAAATCAATGCCTACATTCCCTCTAACCACATTCCCACATGCTTACAAGAAGCTCTCAGTCTAATCTGTAGGAAAATGACATGAGATCCAAGGAAGTTAGCAGGATCTCTCTATTTTAGTAAACACGAAATCCCGCTTGATACGACGGTTACCCCTAACCGTTGCCGGTTAATCCGGACCGGCGTCGGTTACCCTTTTAACCCCAAAACAACCTTATTCTCAAGGTTGGAAGTCGAAGTTGAAACAAAACATTGGGAGAAAGTTGACGAGAAAGAACACATCTCAGAGAGATAATGCATCTTCAGAGAGAAAATTCTAGCAAAAACTCACATCCAAGGAAGGAGATTGAGCATCTTCTCCTGCACAGCCATCCCATCCATGATTTTATCCATCCAAGCAAAGAGGCGTGTAATTACAGCCCATGTAGAAGCTTTTCTTCAGTGGGTGATCACTTGCAACCTTCAAACCCATCATCAGCACCTCCATCCCTCACACACAGACATTCAGGAACAAAATCCAAGTAATTACAACATCATACTTTCTTGGTTATTTCATTTCATCATCATTTCATCATCCATTGTTTACCTTCTCCACATTTTAACCTCCATATACCCATTAAAATCTCACCAAATCCTATTCTAGTCACCCAATACCTTGTCCCGACAAACCAAAGTCCTTTGTGTAATAAAAAAGGAGACCTTAGCTTGTTCTCGTGACATTTCCAGGTCCCGAGAGAACCAAAACCAAACATTTGACCTTTGGATTCTATTCTAGTTTATCATGTTAGATCATATCTATTTTTATTGTGTTTTTAAGTGAGATACCTAAATCGTTTTAAAATAACAATAGGATTTACTTTTCTTACAACATTAAATTGTTTAAAACAAAGGGTCGAAAACCATCTAGGAAGTATCACACTTCTCGGATCTAGCATAGGTTAGGCGAGTTCACCGCCCATATTGTTTAATTCCTTATGGTGGTCTTGTTTTCATTACAGTAGTTCCTCCTAGCCAAAAGGAAGCTCTCACGATCAGTTGTGGATTCAGAAGTCATACGCACACAACAACCCATCAACCAAAATTTAAACAGTATTCCTCCTACACTCATTACCTTATCTGCTTTCGAATGCTTCAAAGAAATGATCTAAGAATCAAATGAAACACCATCATAATAAAATATAAAATAGATATATAATCATCATCATCCATCCACATAAATATAATCAACATAAATCAAATAATCAAAATCATACAAGTCACACATGCTAGAACACAAAAAAATCATATATATATATCATATATCAAAATAGAGTGTCTCAGTACATCATTGACCTCTAAGGGTCCTCTCTCAAAGGTGATATATCATCAAGATTAGTAAAGGTAATATCAGATAGCCTCAAGTATTTCCCCTTGGGGTAGGTTCCTTTATCTCGTCTTTGGGCCTCATCTCCTTTGCCCTCGCCCTCATCTTGATGTGGCTGAGTGACACTTGCTATGCTCCTAGATGGGTCTCGATCCATCTACTCGCTACCGCTATAGGTTCTCCCAATATATCAATATTTGTTGTAACTTGTGTACCACTATCTCGATCATAAAACCTAGTCTCTATAAGTAGTTCTCTATATCAATCCATCAATATCATGCCAGAGGTTCCATTTGTCTTACTCCCTATGATGTTACTAGTGCACCATTCGTTGAATCTGAGGCTACTATAGATGTAAGGTCTCAAATTTGGACTCTATATGAATCCCTATACCTCACGTATTGATCCCTATCTTGAATGGATATATACCTCTCCCGAGTCATTACATCCCTCTCCTAGTGTACTATCTCAAGATCCTACCTCGTAGCGTCTCTCTCCAAGTGAGTGAATCCCACTTTGTGTGCGGTTGTGCCATATCTAAAGAATCTCCTTGATTACCACCTCCATTACATACAAGAGCCATATCCTCCTTTGCCTCTGTCTCCTCCTCCTCATCATATCCTCTCTCCGCTCCCTCTCCAGCCCACCCGAGCTGCCCATGTCCTAGACATCCAATCTATAAAGTGACTCCAAATCCCACATCATTATAATTACATGGCTCCCATACCTCCTACAATGGATCGACCATGTTAATGATATGAAAATATATATCCATCTCCTCATGCATATAGATAATGGACTCCTTGGTACTGTCTCCGAGAAACACCAAACTATCGCTGGACTCTATCAAACTATATGGCCTCGATCATCTTTGGTTTATGGCCCTATACCCCCTAGCCCTCCTCATCCCAACTAACTCTCGCATCTACTCCATATCATATAGGGAATTCTTGATATGGCCGTCATCCGATTTGATTGACACCGAGCTCTCTCGAATCTATCACTGTACCACCCGATTAGCATCTTTGAATCCTCTATTCCCATGAGTCCGATCGGCTCACAATCTAAGAAATCCCACTATGAACTCTATGTGATCCCCTATGACAAATTATAGCCCTGGTGGCCTAATGAATGCTATATGCTCATAATCCCAGAAAGTGGAGGAGGAATCTCACATCTAGTCCTATCTTTTCCATGACCTATACATCACCAAATCATGATATACCTACGCTAGTAGTGTTGTCTTAAATGAAAGTGTGGTTTGGTGATCCACACTATCTACCTGAACCCCTACTAGTGTCCATGGAAATCTAGCTCCCCACCAATCAAGCAATTTGTAACATGATATCGCCATCATCACTAGGCATATCAGTCACTCCGTGTGTCCCCTCGATCATAACTCATCTCACATGAAAAAAACTCGAAGAAAATGTAATGTGTGGGGCATCGACTCCAAATAGCCATGTCAAGACCGCCAGTCTGCTATCAACTATAATGGGAACTATTTACTCCCCATGTATCGGTAATATGAGAATGTGATATACATCCTCTAGGGTGATATTTACCTCACCCACCTTGAACTAAAATGTGCATGTATGTACATCCCATCTCTCCACTAATCTGATCATCAAACCCACATCTCATGGGATCCTTTTACAATATCTAAATCTACCCCACCCCACTACCGCCAAGTGATCCCATTCAACATCTGCCATGTCCCCCTTGATCCGATCATATAAGGATGGGACTCTATCTCTTAGGTAAAGAGTCTCTCTGTCTTGTAATCATTAAGAAACCATCATCTATTAGATCCATCATCATGGTTTTCATCCAATATTCAATCAAAAATAATAAATTAATCAAACATGTCCATTCCTTCCATGGTCAACGCTGACCCAGATTGGGTCGACATGCCTAGGTCAAGGTCAACACCTTTTTAGGATAGGTTGATGGTGACCATACCCAGTCATCACAGAATGCCCTTGATGCACATCTAAATTTTTGGAAAATGCAAAAAAACAAAAACAAAAAATAAATAAAAAACAAAGTCAGGGATTCGTTACTCACCATCCTGTGTGTCCTCTGGTGCTTCCTCACATCTCCTCCGACCTCCATCTCTCAATCTCCTTTTATAGCTCATATTTCTCAGTCACCACTTTGAGGTGTGCAAATGAGCTTAGTCGGCCTACTTGTGGGCTTATATAGCCACCGAAACCCTTGGGTCCCTTTTGATCCACTCTAGTCACTGCGATTTCTGATCGCTATCGACCTCTGCTATCCTCCTTCATTATTCTCCTTTTTTCTCATTTGTGTCATTTTATCATATTACCTCCCATCTTATATTTTTTAGCATGTAACCCATAATACACTATTCCTTTCTTTTTTCATATTTTTATCATCATCATTTCCTATTTTTTCCTTTTCGACCATTGTCATGTCCTTTTCTAGGGCACCATATTATCATCCATCTTTCATCTCAAGTCCATTTTTGTGGCCATATTTTTGTTCCCAATCGGGCACCATACCATCTCTTTTATATTTTTCCTCTTTGGCCATTTTCATGCCCTTTGTTGGGGTACCATTATTTCCATCCTCATCCTTTTCGACACATACCCTTTCATCGATTCCTCATGTATGAAGGATTTTGCATTATTTTCACATTTGGTTGTGCTTAATTTTGATGTGTTCCTATGAACCATTGGTCCCCACAACTTGCATCTATTTGAGTCATTTCCCATTGGATTCCTCTCCATTTTATAATGATTTTCGTTGACTCACAAGCCCATAGGACATTACCATTGTCTCCCTGAAGACCATGCCCTTTTTTTCCTGCCAAGTGACTCCTAAAATCACCACCATGTTTTAATTATTTTGCTTCAATCCTTCTTGCTTGGGGCATCTTGCCTCGCCTCATCATTTCCCCATCCACATTTTCCCACTTGCCCTTCTTCATCTATCTCTTTAAAAATTGTGATAGATTCCCTTTATGTCATCGATCCCTAGTTTAAGGGGGAGTGCTTCATCAATCCTCCGTTATCCTCCATTACACCTTTCATTTCTCATTGTTTTTGTCTCACAGATTACTTGTGCAAACCACTTAACAAAAAGGGGCAAATTTGGACACCAAAATTTGGTATCACTTGCCCTTTTCACCCCGCATTTTCTTCCTTCGCTATGGTCACCTATCTAGAACCTTCATTTTAATTTATGATTAAATCAATATTCCCATATTTGCCATCTATTATCCCATTCATTCTTAATCCTCATTAATTACCTCCTAATCATCATCTCATTATCTAATTACCTCTAATTCTCATCTCTAGGTTATTTATCATCCCTAAACTACCTAGTTTCTCATCCCTATGCTCTCTTTAGCCTTTATTTACAACATTTCATCCCTCACCCACCCATTTCATCTCCTTATAAAACCCTATCCTACCTAAGCATTCTAAGACCCTAATCCTGCTCCTAATGGGCATGATTCCTTGAGGTAGGCATCCTCCCACCACTCAAATAGATGGTTCGCCATGGTTAGAGGTGAATCACCTGTGTCGTTGTCGACCCTATAAATCCAGCCACAATCGAAAAGGATTCAGAATTTTTGTGTGAACTTGCGATCTTATCTTCATGCTTAAGCTTCTCTGTAGATGTTTTAGTCTTCTTGGAGCCCCTTTGAGCTTTCCTACATCATTTGTCGAGACTTTAGGGAGATCATATTTACATTGTATTGGTTTATTTTATTGTTACATTATTATTATTGTTATTATCATCTACTAACGTTACTTAGGTCTAGTTGCCACCAGAGATCCGTAGATCTAACCTTCCCTTTTATTCATCTTGTGTACATGTTATCAATCCAAACCATCCATCATTTTGGTCACACCTAAGTTAGCCTAGGTCAGCATCAACCCCACATTAGGTTGTCATCAACCCTTCTCATGTTGCATCACATATCATGTCATACAGATCCATATAAGTTTATCATTCTATTTCTAATTCCACTCAATTCCTAGATATGCCATTCTAGCACTCTTTCAATCCAAATCCACTTTGCCAATTTATGGTCACCTCCAACTCAACCCAATTACCATCAACCCGATCCAAACTTCCATCCCATTCCCTTATATACCTATTTTCGTACATCATTTTTGTTTTTCCTATTTCATATCTCTTATGAAGGTTATCATCGCTTATTCTTACAAGATTACTTCATCTTCAAATTTACATACACAACTCATCGATCTATATTTTGGTTGTTGTTTTGATTCATCTACCCCAGTTACCATCGACTAGACCTCTGCAGCCTAGTTTGCCATCAAAATAGCTAGGTATATTTCATTTTGTGTCAATCTAGATCAGATTTGCAATTTCTTTTCATTTTTGTAATTTCAGTTTCTGTTTAGTTTAGATTCTGCATGTTATTGAGTCCTTTACCATTTATCTTATCTTCTTTCATCAATACGGTGATTGACATCCACATAAGGAAGTTTACATTTCTTGGAACCAAATTTCTTTGGGAAACCCCTTCTTCTATCATCTAATCCACTTTCTTTCTAGTTATCTTTTTGTGTAGATCCATCAAGTTTGTAGTAAGGAGCCTACTTTTCACCTGTCTATCATTATCATCTTATCCCAAGGTACCTTAAACCCTTGCATATTTTGAGTTGCTTAGTTTTATTTAATATAGATTTCACTAATATGAATAGGAAATAGAAAATTTTGTCCAACACTTCCCTTGTAAATCCACGAGGATGGGTAGGGAGAAGCTTTTAGGAGAAGATTTTCTCGTATGCGGGTACAATCTAACTAAATTAATACAAGAAAGCTATAGGTTTTTTTGACAATGAAGGAGTAAAAGACTCTTTGCATAAGAACTTATTTTGAATCCTTTCCAAAAAATCCACAGGTATGAGATGAGAATAAATATTCAATGGAAGTTACTTACAGGAAATAAACATACCTAAATTCTACTTCCCTTAAAACAAGATTCTATATAACTAGGAAATGAAATCTAATTAATAAAACAAAGCTTCTAGGAATTCAAGTACACCTCCAACCTAGAAATGTAGAACTGAGACAATTTCCAATGTTGGTTGTGCTTTTGTTGATCCCCTTAGCTTCTTTTCTAATGAAATATCCAATGTTGTCCAGGGAATTATGTTGGTTGGTATACAAGAAAAAGATGTAGAAGTACTAGAGATAGCTGGTTTGTAAGTAGTATGCTAGTAATGTAGGCAAGAGAGTAATAAGGTAAAGGCTCTATGTTTACTTGTGTGTTTCTTGGCAAGATTCTGGATAGCATAACAATGCAATTCCAATTCAAAAGACTCTAACCAATGCTTCAGAAAAAGGCTGGTTTTTATAAAAAGTTGGCAAGGAAATGGTACAACACACTTGGCAACCAAGAAGTACCAAATCACCATGGGAAGGGGAATTTAACTTACTAAGAATAATAAGTAAAGGATCAGAAGTCTATATGCATCTAACAAGCTCAAAGGCATATGATTTGGTTAAGAAACATGTGAGAAAATAACTTTGAAGAAAGCAACACATGTACAGAACAAACAATCTAAGTCTCGTATAATAGCACACAGAACCATCGATCTTTATAGAGTGCCAATTACACAACCCCCTCTAGAAAACTAGTGTTTGTGCAACCATCGCGGAAGTTACGTATTTTAAAGCCAAAAGACTGAAAAATAACTAGGAAAGTAGGAAAATCTAGGAAACAGATAAGCGAGATAAAATAAGATTTAAGAACATGCTTTGCAAGTTTAGAAAATTAGAGTTTGATACATCATTTAATCTGGAAATGAAATTATCATCATTGGGGATTTTCACTGTTCCAACAATATAACACCATGAAAATTTGGGTGCATACATATTGCCCCCTTAGAGAATTGTTTTAGCCATGAAGAGGTGTAAAACATGAAGTTCAATTATAGTGCTCCCATATAGGAAAGTTAGAGATTATACCTGTCACGTCCGTGTGTTGAAATTTTGCCAATCCAAGCTTTCTACCACCTTGTAAGAAGAAACATGAATCAAGTGAAAATATAAAGTATAATTGACAAAATAATAAAAAGTAAAATAAAAAGAGGGCTTACCATGTCCGCGATGAGGAGAAATATACTTGCGCAAGTGCTCCCACCTTGCAAAACACACACATAAAAAAATTAGAAACATGCAATATATTGAAATTTCTATTTATAAAAATCATTTGCACTCACCCAATTAGTGAAATTTGAGCTCTAGATCACCCGTGATGGTATTGCGAGAGAGCATAGTAAAAAAACATTCCCACATGATGGCATCCCAACTAGTGGGAGGAATAATGGGTCACGATTAGGTTAGTTATCTCGTATTTGTTTGTTTCTACCATAAAATGTAGGAATTTGCTAAAACTATTTGTACGGGGACATTTTTGATAAATCTACAAAGAAAATGACTAGGAGGGGTTGCCATGTAGAATTTGAATTTTGTTTTGTTTGATTTGGTCTATTTTTGAGTTTTGGAGCCTTAGGGTATGACCCATATTTCACGAGATGGAACTACTACGGTGGATCGTGTAACCACCGTGGTGGTTATGCAATTATCTCTTAGCAAGTGAAAATACGTAACTTCCATGGTGGTTACGCAACCACCACAATTCATAGAGTGGTGGTTGCGTAATTGTGGTGTGGGAAGCTCTTGAAATTTGACTAAGTGTTGTATTTTTTTGGTTTTTATTTGTTTTTGCAATGTTTTGTGAGATTATTATCCATCGATATGACTCTAACGTGCTCTTTTTTGATGTTTATGGTTACGGGGAAGTATATATTGTGGATCAAGGCCCATAATTGTGATTGGTTGCCTCCAATTTTGGATGCACTGACTCAAGATGAGAGGGACTTACTTCACAGGGTTGGGATTTGGCGAGATATCATAGACACGCTTAGTTGCACTCGCTAGCCACTTATTATGTGATTTGTTAACCTAATGGGATGAAAAATAGAACACTTTATGGTTTCCTAGAGTTAGGGGTGAGTGGATGATCACCTTGGAGGACATCTACCAGATTTTAGGGGTTTTGTCACCGGTAAGAATTTAGTTTTGATTAGTGTGAGCTTAGTAGCTTAGGATCGCTAGTGGGCTAATTACATGGGGGCATGTAGACACTTGACACTGGTGCTAAGCATAGGATGTGATTATTTTTAGTTTCCTATTCTTCTACCCTTACCCTACGTAAGGCCATTATTGGTATCTTGGCCTCGCATTTGGTTGGGGACAAGGGTAGCGAAACTCTACTTTATTATTGGGCACCCATCATACAAAGTATTGAGCACCATGACAGGGATATATACCTGGGGTGTTGAAATTCTTGGTGCCACATATCATGACTTGTAAATATTTATTTTACTGAAGGGAAAGTCCCTCAATAATCCTACATTGGTTATGAGCTAGGTATACGTGAGGATGACCCATTATTAGAGGGGTATTGGGATAGTGAATCCCGGGTAGTTAGAGTAGCAAGATGGGTCGACATGGATCCACTCAAGGTGTCATATCGTTAGTTTATACAATCATGACCAATGACATGATATCAAAATTATCAAGACATGGCTGACATATGGGGTCGGAGGCTATCAATTTGACTACATACATTTCTACATTACGCTTAGTGGATAGGACTAGTAGAGTGGAGACTCATCCAATCCTTAGGGTGCCTCAACAATTTGAGCTACCCTATTCGATGCCCTCCCAATAGTTCTCACAGTATATAGAGGCATCCAAGAGGTAAGAGATGGCCTAAAGGGAAAGCTAGAGTGGAATATCGACACTCCCAAAGTTGTGATCAACACATCACATGTTACATGAGATCCAACCACCAAAGAAGCAACTAGGAAAATGTAGGTTCTATAGATTGAGGTAGGACCCACACATAGTAGAGAGAAGGAGGAGGCTGAGATAGAGGAGGAGAGTGACCTAGAGGAGGAGAGCAACCCAGAGTGGGAGGCCATTGGAGAGGCCTCCGTAGTTGCTAGATCATAGGTAGAGGCATAGGTAGAGACATTGCACTCAAAGAAGCCTTTGCCTCTAAAGGGAGAGGATGAGGGGTCCACCCATATGCACATGAGACGGGTTGAGAGGAGGTTAGAGTAGAGGAGATAACCTGTTTAGCCCTACACCGATGCTAATCCAAGTTGGATGCCCGAAGATCCATTTAAGCATGATACTCTTTTATTGAATTTACTTTCTAATCTAACCCTGTTAACAAACTACACACTATCTCTCTTTTTTGTTTTGTTTTTGAAAGATTTATAACTCATTTTTTTACTTGTGCTCAAACTACCACGGATGGTGACAAGATCTCATTAGGTAGATTCTCTTGGATACATTCATGCTCCCTATGAGGATGACACAAGAGCAGATATACTTGCAGATAATGGACAAACAAAAATGGCTAGACATCACACTAATGTGTTTACAATAGCATGGAATGCCGTATAGACCATGCTTAAAATGAGGACTAACCTTACAACACATGACCTAGATGAGAGGAGACAATGGTGAGACCATTCTTGTAACAGGGACACTACTACTAGTAGATCATCTACCCCATCTCATGCATAGTTTCATAAGAATTATCATAGTTCAACACATGGAGGCTCTCATTCTCGTCATAGGAGCTGATACAAGAGTCCTTCTTGTGCACCATCACGGGTATCCCATAGAGAGGGATAGGCTACATGCCTTTATTGCTTTGAGATAATTTTTGGAAATGTATCATTTTTTTAAATTTTAAGCTCATAGATGAGAATTTTGACCACACTCACTAGAGTATGATGGCATTATACACAAAACTTGACATTATTATAGATATATACAAACTTTTTTTTTGGTATCAACTTTCGCATAAGAGTTGACTTGGTGATGGTTTGTCTCATTTGCGTTCTCTCGAGATAGAATTTTTGATGATTTTTATATGATTTATGAGTGCATGCTATGGATGATGATGATGCAAATGTGATAAAAAAATGATCTCTTTTTTTGTTATATATGATGATGCATATGAGAACAAATTATAACTTAGACACTTTGATTTTCAAGCAATATTTAACACTTCTGTTTTATTGGAAAAATATGATGAATGCAGTATAATAAGAAGATGAAATCACTCCATTCTTGACCCCACAAAAACTAGTAAGATGTGAGAGATAATCTCTGAGAGCCAAAAATGACATGAGTTGTATGATTTTGAAGAATGAAGATGGTGATAAAAGACAAGATTTTGATAGAGATCCAATTAGAACCTACAACTCAACCCTAAGCAAGGTCAACTAACTAGTTCATAATGCATTTTTCTTGTAAGTTTAACTAGAATTAGATCTGTAGATGGCATTTTGATTGAAAAATATGGTTTTAGGGATTGAATCTCTTGTAACATACAAATCTAGCTCATTTTCTTGGGATTTTAAGATTTCAAAGAACTTTTTATTTCCTTATTTATTTACAACTTACTGATTTACTTGATGGGACCCCCTACTCTGTTGCCCCATGCTACTAAAAAGAAGCATGAGCTCATCACCAAGGACAAGGAATAGGTGAGTAAGGGAACTTCCTCCTTTCCCAACCTCATGCCACTAGTAGGAAGCATGGGCTCATCACCAAAGATTGGTAGGGAAAAAAAGTGTAGTATTATTTGTAAAAGAAAGCATTTTTTCATTTATTGTTGATTTATATATTTTTAGTTTAACTTTAGAAATTTTATCTTTGGAAGGAATGTTTTCCCCTAGCCTCAACCCCATGCAACTAGTAATATGTGAGGGCTCACCACTGAAGGTTGAGATAGGCAAACAAGAGGTCCAGTGAAATTTTTAGATTGTTTCTATCATAAGAGATATTTTTAGGGAAAGATGTGACATCAAGAAGCTTCTAGTTAGACTATGGGAAAAGACACTTGAGCTAGAAGAAACCATGAATAGAACTAAGTATGCAAGTCTTGGTAGGATCAATGTCAAAATTCCATCTTAATAGCTGAAATGATAAAGAGATTAAATAATTTGGAGATGATAAGATGGATACTTGAAGAGATGATTAAATGATTTTTTCCAATATTTGAAATTTTCTAAAAGTTTCTTGAAAAGTAAGTTTCTCATTTTACAATTTCACAAAATGATAATGCAAGATGATAAAAAATATGGATGTAATAATGTACAACATGGAAATGTAAATGAACTATGCATAAAAGCATTTGAGGTGAAGTGAATTAACTGATTCACTAAATTCTTCACCTTCTAGAGTACACAGTGGTATGCACACCATTCTTGTAGTCTTCCATTACTTGGTATGGGCCTAACCACTTTGGTATGAACTTCCTTCCTTCGCCAACCTTTATATCGATTCATCTGTCAATTTTCAATACTAGGTCTCCTACCTGTATTTTATGCTCATACACTTTCTTATTGTACTGGTGACACATCTTGTCAACATAGACCAAATAATTTTGTTCGGCTCTAAGTCACCTCTCATTGAGGCCTTATAAGCTAGCCAATCACATTTCTTGATACACATCTTCATCAAGAATTCCTTACAAAGACACTTGAAGAGATAATAGTTCTACCTTGAGTAGTAAGACCGTTTCGACACCAAAGACTAAAGAAAAAGGGGTTGCCCTTGTGGTTTTTGTATTAACTTTCTATACGACCACAAGGTCAAAAAAACTTCAAATTCCAATCTCTTTTGTTCTCTTTAACCGTCTTAAGGAGAATGGGCTTTAATGTCTTTTTTCGTAGCCTCAACTCAACTTTGTCCATTAGCCTAAGGATATTACAAATAGGCTATGTGGTGGGATATTTTGAATTGTACACACAACTCACACACCTCTTCATTATTAAAAGACATGCCATTATCTAAAATAATGATTTGTGGCACTGTACCTACAAATGATTTGGTTTAGAATAAACTTGGTAATTACAGACCTAGGTATGTTAGTGAGAGGCATGACCTCAACCCACTTTTTAAAATAATTTGTAGCCGTGATAATGAAGTTATGGACATCTGATGTTGAGGGAGAGAAATTCCCTATTAGATCAAGACCCCAGCTAGAGAAGGGACAAGGTTTCAGTATTGGATGTAGAGCCTTGGCAAGAATGTGTATCTCGTGAGAGAACTTTTGGCACTTTTACATTTGTGCAAATAATCTATGGTGTCATGCTCTAAAGTGGGATAAAATTAACCCACTCGATGAATATTATGAGTGGTTACATGCCCTATGAAGTGGACACCACGAATCCACTATGGGATTCAAAAATAAATCTCTCTGCTTCTAACTCGTTAACACATCTCAAAATCATGCCATTGAAGGATTTACGGTAGATCACTTCTTCTACGATTATGTAATTTGCAGCTATGACATGCATCCTCTATCTCTGTTGTGAATTATATCCTTCGAGGTATGATCGGTCGATGATATGATTAACATTGTTAGTATATCATGGACACGAGGTGATGGTGGGTATTGCCTCTATATAAAACATGCACTCATAGGGGAAATCTAGATCTATTAATTCCCCACAATCTATTTTATTGTCTTCCAACCAATCGGCGATGATGTGTCCCTTCACAAAATTTCACTTGACAAATGTGAGCTTGAACTCACCCATAAATGTAATGAAACAACCGAACTTATTAGATAAGGTAGCTTGAGTTAAGAAAATTCACAATTGTTTTGATTTTACTATCACTCATGTATCTTGGTTAAGTGTGCAATGTTTTAACCTCTTTGTTACGATAAATATAACCACGCACTCCTCTTCTTACTTATATCATGTATCGTAGTCAAGAAGAGTATGATTAATGAAATATATGGCCCACTCATAACCATCATCATCCTCTTATGCCAACATGCATGCTATCGAGACATATGTGGCTTGAGAATGTAAAATTAAAGGACAATCAATTTTTAGTGGCATGAGTGTAGGAAGTGATATGAGAAAGCACTTAATCTGAATCAAATGCCTCATGAAATTCGGTCGTCCAATATTTGCTACACTCTTTCTTCAATAAGTTGTTAATGGGGTGAATGGCATACGTCAAGTTAGAGATAAAACTGTGAATTTACCCAAGCTTTCCTAGGTAATATCTAATGCCTGATTCATATGTGGGTAGGAAAATTTCAAAAATTGCATGAATTTTTGCTGGATCCACATTAATGCATCAGGATGAGATGATATAACCTAAAAAATTGCCTCATGTTACTCCAAACACACATTTTTCTAGATTTAGCATTTTTCCATATTTGATTAAACATGAGAGAATAATGTGAAGAACCTTAGAGTGATCACCACGTTTCTTAGCTTTTTCCAAAAATCATCAACATATGTCTCCACGATCTTATGAATAATATCATGGAAAATATATGTCATGGACCACTGATAGGTGGCTACAAAATTCTTTAGACTAAAGGGCATGAAAGTGTAACAAAGGGTTCCCCAAGGAGTAGTGAAAGTAGTTTTGGTTTGGTCCTCCTCAGAAATCCTTTTCTGGTTGTAACCAAAAATCCATCCATAAAAGATAACAAATCATACCACGGTGTTGCGCCATTGATGATGTTAATTGAAAGAAAAGGGAAATAATCTTTGGGATAATCTTTGTTAATATCCCTAAAATCAATGCAGATACGTATCTTCCCATTCTTTTTGAGAACCGAGATGATGTTTGACAACCACATAGAATAATCTACTAGTTTGATAAACCCTACTTGAAGGAGTTTCATTACCTCCTCCTTAACTATTAAAGCCACCTTTGGCTTCATGGGTCTTAATTTATACCTCACAGGTTTAACATAAGGTTTTATAACAAGATTGTGAAGTACAACATTGGGGATAAACTTGTCATCTCCTTATAGCTAAAGGAGAAGGCTTTAAAATTATCTTTAAGAACCTTCATATGTGCTTGTATATCTTCTCAAGATAACTAAGAACCAAGTTTCAGGATTTTAGGTCTTTCTTCCATCTCTATATTAATTTTTATCATTCCTTCGATCAAAGAAGTGTTATATTCTTCAAACTCGGGTGGTGCGAGGCAAATCTAAATCTTCCTCGACTTCATAGATCTCAAAATATTCAAATGAAGAAGACTTCATTGTAGGATCTCTGAAGTAAGAAGAAGGGTGAAGTATAAGGGAAAAACCCTTCTTGTGGTGTGTAGGATGAAGGTCTGTGTAAGAATTGATGTATCCTAAGGTTACCTCATCGTATTCCATGAAATACAACGTAACCGGATCATTTTCAGCATCAATGTATGCCATAGGTGCATTTTTAGCATCTTTTGAACCAAAGGCTTGTCCCAGGATCAAACAATGAATTTGGTTTCCTTTAAGTCCTCACTTGGACAAAAATGAGACTAGGAAGTGACCATAGAATAATCGAGTTGGTTTTTATCTCTTGGAATGGATTCTATGGAGATGAAGTCAAAACCCTTACAAAGCTTGAGAATGGTGAACTTGTAGAGTTTGAGGTTCTCTTATTTGTTCTCATAGACTTCTGAGACTTGATTGGCAATGGGTTAAGTCACCCAAGACTCTAACGTTGTTCACACCCATCCTCTTGGCCATAATAATACTAAGAAGAAGAGCTTCATACTCAGATCCATTGTTCATACACTCAAAGTTCAACTTGAAGGTGAAAGGAATGACCCTCCCTTCCAGGGAAGTAAGGATCACCCCTACCCTAGAGCCATAACGACACTTCACACTTGTCATAGTTTTTTTGAAGATAGACGTTTTATCATTCTTAGAATATTCTTTATTAAATTTTGATACCTCAACCATAGAAACCTCTATTGGAAATAGGAACACCGAGAGGGGGTGAATAAGTGTTTAATAAAACTTTTACCAAATAATAAGCTTAACCACTTAAAATGAAAGACAAAACAAATGAGAGAAATCACACACAAGAGACAATAATTTTAAGTGGGAAACCCAAATTGGGAGAAAACCCACTGAACCAGTCCACTATGTGACAAATGGTTACAAAATGTTTGTTGAGCTACAACTCAACACATGAGGCTACAACCTCAGTATCACAAAAGCTACAACTTGGTGAAGGAAGCACCAACTTCTTGAATGATTTAGCTAGCTACAACTAGCCTTTTGCAAGCTACTACCTGTAAGGAAGCTACAACTCCCTAGTAAACAAAAATTCAGACATGATCACACTTTATAATGATGCTCTGTACATTAAATCCTGATCCTAGATTGGAAAAATATGTCTTCTACTCTAACTATCTTTGACTTGATCACAACACCTTATGTTCTCTCCAACCTTCTTAAATTTTCTTCTCACACCCTGTACATTGCATTCAAGCCTCTGTACTTTCAAATCCTTACTATCTCAATGTTTATTTCTTGTGATAATCCTTATTTCTATCATTTAGTACCTCTTTACCTTTATATGCAAGATATTCCCTAATTTAGATTCATTCTATCAAGATTTTTAGTCTTTCAAACTCGTAGCTTTATCACCGCTCTCACATTATAGCATGCGCTACACTTTTCAACATCATCTCTTCACTGTTGCTACAAGATAAATCTCATCTCAGTCAACCTTTATTCTCAAATTATTTATTTTCCTTTATCTTCCTCACTTATACCATTATCTCTTAAAAAACTAACAACAACTTTATTTTTCTTCAATTCAAAATAACATAAAATTGCTAACCTCTCTTTCCTTCTTTGGAATATATAGAATCTCATAAAACTCAATAATTTGACTGACTTTTTCAACCTTTTACCTTCCATTCAAACTTATCCTCACTTTAAGGTTGACACATGAAAAAAAAAAGTGAATTTTCACTATCACAAGGGAATGCAAGAAGTCACCAAGTTAGAAGACAACTCACTCTTGTCTCTTAGGCTCTCTCATCGAGCTACAAGAAGAATTTGATTTTCATTGACTTAATGTAGTCTCTTGTATTCTATAGAAAATATTTAACTTGGAGCACAAGAATGTGCATACCATTTTAGTGGCATTTCCCCTTAAATCTCAAAATTTATGGCACTGTTATAGTGTTCAAATAATGAACTACAACTTGATGAAGTTCTCATGATCCTTTGGAGGCAAAGAACACTTGAGATGATTGAATATGAAAAAAATGTTTCTTAATCTTAACAAAGACTATGCACACCTTTGAATAAGACTACTGCCAAATTATTTTAACCATTGAAGACATTATAAACTTCTTAAAATGATTCCAACATTTGTTCATCCTTTCACACCTTTAGACCATCGAGGAGATTGTTTAATTTGATAAAAAAGCTGAGAAAATTGCACATTGTGTAGACTTTACCAATTCAAAATAGTTTCAAAAACACAGTGATGGATTTCTTCATCCATAGTCCACCATTTGGTTTTAAAATTTTTACAAATGATTATCGACCACTCTAAGAATATACATACTGAGTTTGGTGCAAATTTGGTGGAATACATTGAAGAACCATGCAAATCACTTTCTCAAAAACCCTAAAATAGGGTATTGGATAGTCACAGACCAAAGAAGCACAAGAAAAAGAACTTCTTCAATAATACATTATGAAATTCAAAATTTTTATCTCCAGGATCTTCATCAAGTTTTTCTCCAACTAGTTCAAACAAAAAACCATCAAGAAACTCCTCCAATCCTTAGCAGATGTCAAGAAACCAGTTCACAAGCATTTAACATGAGTGTCACAGTCCTAACAATATGCACTTTTATTCAAATATTGAATGTAATGTGTCATTTACATAGACCTTTATGATTTCAAATATTTTTGCAAGAAAGCACAAGAAAATATTGAGGTTTGACCTTCTTTAGTAATTATCCACAAAATTATGGTCAAGAAACCATTGCAAGTACAACTCATGACTTGTAAAGTCCAACAATGTTCTCTTGAATTCTTTCTTCTTGACATCAATTGTAATTATCAGGAGCATGCTAGGAGATAAATTATGGATGGATTACCATGAAATATTTCACATTTAATTCAGTGAATTTCACTATCACACTCTCTAAGAATACCACCATGTTCACCAAACTTGTCTTCAACTATGCAATCATTAACAAAGATGGAGGATGTAAGTTGACCATTGAATGCTTGTTCAAACATAAAATTAAAACCCATGGGATATGAAAAAACATCAAAAAAATATTCACTAAGATTTAAAAGACTCAAACAAGTCATTTTAGATCAAGATTTATCTTTTTCTTCTTTCCAATCAAAACACGGTCAAGGAGGGAGAAGAATTGCTTCACTAAATTGCTCATAAATTTTCAACCACACCTCATTTTGAGAAAATTATTTTTGCACATGATTTTTATGCCAATTTAATATAAAAATTAATTCTATGATTTATTCGAAGAAGATCATATAATTTTTTGAGGGCTAAGAAGCCAGGTAGCTCAAAATGAGTTTTTCAAAAAGCCTATTTTACAAAAACTCACATAACTTGAAAAAATGAACTAAATTTGACCTAAAATTTGGCATGAAGCATCAAGACACCTTCCTATATAATCTCCCAAAGTTTCTAGAAAATAATAGGTCTACATTTTTATATCCCATCTCATTTACAGACCATGAACACTACCAGGTTCTCAAGTTCAATTTTGACTAACATACAAACCTCACTCCTGGAGCTGAGATGAGACTAAACTTTTGTCATGTATACTGTAGATACTCTCTCAACACCTTTCCCATGCTTTTTCTAACCTGTATCATACTATACATTTCTTTAGGTACCTCAAACCACCACCGAAAGGAAACGCCACTCACCATCCAAGACCCTGCCTTCTTGAAACCTCATGAAATCACTTTGAACCTCCAAAAACATATGATAAGCATGATAAATCAATATAAATTTTCCATCAATTCCTTTGACATCAATGACAACAATTGGAAAATAAACAGGGTGCAACTATCTCCCCCTTTGTCATTGATGGAAACCTTCAAACTTAATGACAGATCAAATATGAGACAAGTTTCTAAAACTCTCCCCCTGTGAAATCTATGAAAATATGTACAAGCACACCAAATTGATTAGATTGGAAAAATTCAATAAAAATAGAGAATGCTCATACCTTGTATGCACTCCCCTTGAAAGGTGTTGTTTTCTTGTTTGAAGGAGCCCAAGAATTACTTTGATTTTCTTCCATGCAACACCTGCAATGCTCCTTCTGGAGATATTCCAAAATCAGATTTCAAAACTTGTATTTTCATGACCACAAATTTGTGCACGGAATTAAAATACCAACTCGCCCTCACTCGACTCAAACTTAGCCCTATTAGGAGCAACTTTGGCACCTTAAATTTTGCCCTATATTTCTAAGACCTTTAGTAGACTGTTAAGGGTTAAAAACACCACCAATTTATCCTCCATATTCTCAAAACCAACTCTAGGAAATGGTTTAGTCATTATATCAGCCACCTCCTCTTTTGTGGAAACATGCTCAAGCTTAATTTTCTTTTCATTTACCTGTTCTCTCAGAAAGTGATACTTTATTGGTATGTGTTTTATGTTTGAATGCAACACTAGATTCTCTGAAACACTAATGACACTAGTACTATCACAATATAATGGAATTGAATCTTCACATTCCACTTTGTAGTCTTCAAGAGTTTTCTTCATCCACATAACTTGGGTGTGATAAATGGAAAATGCTACATATTCTACTTCATAAGTGAAAAGATCTATAAGAGACCGTTTCATAATCAGCCAAGAAACAAGACACTTACAAAAAAAAATGATACACTTGTTGTGCTCTTCCTGTCATATACACTTCCTACCAAATATGCATTTGTGAAGGCCTTAATCTAAAATTCATCACTTCTTGGATACCAAAGACCATATTCTAAAGTCCCCATGAGATACATGAATATCCTCTTCACAACTAATAGATGAACTTCCCTTGGGTCTTCTTGAAATCTTCCTACCAAGCCAATTACCTACATAATGTCAGGTTTGGATGCAGTGGAATATAAAAGGATAACTATCATGGACATGTATAAAGTCTTATTTACTTTGGGTGATTCATCTTCCTTGCTAAGTTTACATCCCACACTCATTAGTGTAGTAACTTCATTATTGCTTCCAAAGATGATATCATCAACATACACAACCACAATCAACATGTGTTATTTTTATTCTTTAATGTACAAATTGCTATCTACCACCCCTTTCCTGAATCCTTTCTCAGTTAAGTACTTATCTAGCCTACTATACCATGCTTGGGGAGCCTGTTTCAGCCCATATAATGCTTTCTTCAACCTGCACACATAGTCTAAATCATCAGTGAGAGTAAAACCATCTGGTTGTTCTATGTATACCTCTTCATTCAAGTTCCCATTGAGAAATGTTGACTTAACATCCATCTGGTATACTTTGAACCCTTTATGAGCTGCATATGCTAAGAAGAGTCTAATGGCTTCCATTCTAGCAACAAGAGCAAAAGTTTCATCAAAGTCTACTCCTTCTACCTGTGCATATCCTTTACAAACCAACCTTTCCTTATTTCTTGTTACCTCTCCTTTTTCATTTAGTTTGTTCCTGAAAACCCATTTAGTACCAATGACATTTTTATCTTTTGGCCTAGGAACCAACTCCCATGTTTCATTTTTCTCTATTTGGTCTAGTTCCTCATTCATTGCTTTAATCCAGTGCTGATCTTTACTAGCCTTCATTACATTCTTTGGTTCAATTTTTGATAATAGAGCCATATATTCTTGATTTTGAATGTTTCTTAATCTTCTTCTTGTTTGGACTCCTGCTTCCTTGTTTCCTATGATTTGGCTTGAAGGATGGTCTATTTTAACTTTCCTGGAAGGTGCTTTTGTGTCTAGTCTTTCTTCTTCATGCTCAACTTCTAAAATTTATTTGATAAATGTTTTTTTACAACATGCCCATACTTTTAAAAATTAAAGAAAATCAATTCATCCTTATTTCTAGTATGGTATGAACTCACATGTCTACCATAATATTTGGAATAAATTCTACACTTAGTCGCTTTATGACCAAATTCACTACAAGAATAAAAATATCCATAGAAGGAATAAGCATACCTCATGGTATAGTGTCTTCTTAGATAGTTTTCTTATTGAAATCAATCTTATTGGATTTAGGAATCTTTTCACTTTGCTTCTCCATATTCTTGCTCATTTATTTGTGTTCAATCTTCTTCTCTTCATATCCTAAACCAGTCTTGTCACTTGCATCATTTTACTTGTTTAGGAGTTCACTCAAAACAGCAGATACTCTTCTCAAAATTTTGATACACTTTCATTTTTGTAGAGGTTTGATCTAACCATGTTTGCAGATGCTCCATCTCATTTTGAGTTTCAAATTCTCTTCTTATTTAGCCTTGAAAGCATCTCTAATCAGTTTCACTTGTGTTTCATATTCCTTGACAATTTATCCATGTTCTTTGACTTCCTTTTGCTGATTTTCTTCAAAAGACCTGATTTTTCCTTCATATTCTTTAACCATGATTTTTAAATTTTGATTTATTTTCTTTTGATGCTTTATTTCATCTAGAGCACTTATCAATTCAGATTCAAGGTTTACTTCTACTTCTTCTTCATCTGAACTCTCATATTGAGTTTGAAATTTTCCTTTGGAGTTTCTTGCATCATTTATCTCAATTGCCATAAATAAAGTTTCAACTTACATACCTTCATCATCACTCTCTGAGTTGCTGGAATCACTGGATTGTGAAGAGCTTGATCCCTCTTGTGTGTAGAAGTTTTTCTTATTTTTGAAGTACTTATTTTTCCCTCCATGCTTCCTAAAGCTTTTCTTCTGTTTATTAGAGGAATCTTCATCTTATTTATGTTTATTTGGAAATTTAGAAGAAAAGTGACCAACCTACCCACAATTGAAGCATTTGAAATAAATTTTACATTTGTTTTCACCTGATCCCACTTTTAGCTTCCTTACAAACATAGCTTCTATTTTATCATCATTTATGTCCATGTCTGAATCAGTTACTTTGTTCTTTTCTTTTGATTATTTATCACTACTTTAAAGGATGCCTCCTTCTTCACTGGCTTTGAATCATTTATTCTCATCTCATATGCTATCAGTATGCCATGAAGATCATCCATTGTTAGTGTTGTTAGGTCTTTAGCTTCTTCTACGATGATACCTTAACATCAAATTTTGGAATCAATGACCTAAGCACTTTCTGAACTATCACACTCTCTTCCATTTTCTCTCCTAAACTTCTAATCTAATTTATGAGTTCATCAATTCTCTGTAAGTATGAGGATATGCTCTCACTTTATTTCATATTCATGCTTTCAAATTGTGCTCTTAATGTTGGCGAGTTTAGAAATTTTCACGTTGATATATCCTTCATTAATTGTCTTCAGTTTATCCCAAATTTATTTGGTTGTATCACATTGCATGACTTTGATAAACTCAGCCTTAGCTAATCCACAAAAATTGCATTCATATCCTTTGAATTGTTTTAAAAAACTCTCTTTATTACTTCGTCAATAGAAGGTGTTCTGGAACTGTATAACCACCATCTACTACATCCCATACATCGAATCTAATTGACATTAGGTAAGTCTTCATGCTGACACTCTAGAAGGCATAATTGGAACCATTAAATATATTTCTTTTGGAAGTAGAAAATCCACTTGCTTGGTTGATTTCTATAGTTGAATTCACTGGATCTCCCTTGAGCTGTTAAACTCACTTTACAAGGGTCTTCTCTATTACCAATTGTTGGAAACATGAACATTGAGAGGGGAGATGAATCAGTGTTTGATTCAACTTTTACCAAATAATAACCTTAACTACTTAAACTGAAAGACAAAAAGGAGATAAATCACACACAGAGACACAGAAATTTAAGTGGGAAACCAAAATTGGGAGAAAACCCACTAAACCAGTCACTATGTGACAAATGCTTACAAATTTTTATTCAACTACAACTCAACACATGAAGCTACGAATCAATCTCACACAAGCTATAACTTGGTGAAGGAAGCACCAAATTCCTAAATGATTCAACTAACTACAACTATCCTTCTGCAAGTGAATACCTACAAAGAAGCTACAAATCTCTCGGTAAACAAGAACTCCAACATGATCACACTTCGATTGATGCTCTATACATTAGATCATGATCCTAGATTGGTAAACTATATATGCTACTCTAAATATCTCGACTTGATCACAATACCATTCTTGTCTCTCAACCCTTCTTAAATTTTCTTCTCACAACCTCTACATTGCAATCAAGCCTATGTATTTTCAAATCCTTGATATCTTAATGTTTATTTCTTATGACAGTCCTTGTTTCGTCATTTAGTACTTCTTTACCTTTATATGCAAGATCTTCCTCTAATTCAGATTCATTCTATAAAAATTTTTAGTCTTTCAAACTTTGTACCTTTATCACCGCTCTCACTTTCTTTGCCACCTTTGTACTTTTCAACATCATCTTTTCACTTTGTTCTTGTGAGATCAATCTCATCTCAAGAAACCTTTCTTCTCAAATTATTTATTTTACTTTATCTTCCTAACAATGTCATACCATTCTCTCTTAAAAAATAACAACAATAACTTTATTTTTGTGTCAATTCAATTTTTTTCTAACCTCTCTTCCTTCTTTGGAATATATAGAGTCTTATACCACTCAAGAAGTTGCCGACTTTTTTAACCTTTTACCTTCCATTAGAACTCATCCTCACTTCAAGGTTGAAACATGAAAAAAACAAGTGACTTTTCACTATCATAAGGAATGCAAAAAGTCACCAAGTTAGAATACAAATCACTCTTGTGTATTAGGCTCTCTCATCGAGCTACAATAATAATTTGATTGTCATTAAGTTAATATAGTCTCTTGTATTATATTGCAATTCTTCAACTTGCACCTGGACTGCGTGCATACCATTTTAGTAGAATTTTTGCCTTAAATCTCAAAATTAATGGCACTGTTATAGTGTTCAAACAATGCACTACAACCTTGATGAAGTTTTCATGATAATTTGGAGGAAAAGAACACTTGAGATGATTAAAGAAGTCAATTGAAGATGAATTTTTTTTTCTCTCAGTATTAACAGAGACTGTGCACACTGAATAAGACTATTGCCAAATGATTTTCCCCATTGAAGACACCATCAAATTCTTAAAATGATTTCCATCCTTTTTCATCCTTTCATACCTTCACACCATTGAGGAGATTGTTTAATTTGATCAAAAATTGAGAAAATTGCACATTTAGGCGAGCTTTACTAGTCCAATATGGTTTTTCAAAACATAGTGATGGATTTATTCGTCCATACTCCACCATTTGGTTTGAAATTTTTTGTAAATGATTATCAAACCCTCCAATAAGATAAAAACTACTTTTGGTGCAATTTTGTTGGAATACATTGAAGAATGACGTAAAACACTTTATAAAAAACCCTAAAATAGGGTATTGGACAGTCACATAACCGAGAAGCACAAGAAAATGAATTTATTCGATAATACATTATGAAACTCAAAAATTTAAAATCCTAGAGATTCATCAAGTTTTTCTCCAATTGGTGCAAATAACAAACCATCAAGAAACTCCTCTAATCCTTTGCGATGTTAGGAAAATAGTTCATAGGCATTTAACATGACACACAAATCTAACAATTTGTAATTTTATTAAAATATTGAATGCAATGTTTCTTTTGCATATACCTTTATGACTTCAAAGCTTGTTGAAATAAATCACAAGAACATACGAAGGTTTCACCTTCTTTAGTAATTCTCCACAAAAGTATGGTCAAGAAACCATTACGAGGCATAACTCAAGACCTGTCTCATCCCAATAATGTTCTAGTAAATTATTTCTTCTTGACATCAATTGAAACTATCGAGGAGAATACTAGGAGATTAAGTATGGATGGATTAGCATGAAACATTTCACATTTCCTTCAAGATGAACCGCACTATCACACTTGCTAATTGGATGCAAGTTGACCATTGAATGCTTGTTCAAACATCAAACCAAGACCCTTAGGATTAAAAAAACACCAAAAAAATATTCAAAAATATTTCCAAGACTAAACAAGTCATTTTAGATCAAGTTTGATCTTTTTCTTCTTTCTAGTCAAAACACGGTTCGGAGGGAGAAGAATTGCTTCACTAAATTTCTCATGAATTTTCAACCACACCTCCTTTTGAGAAAATTATTTTTACACATGATTTTTATGAAAATTTACTCGAAAAATTCCTTCTATGATTTATTCTAAGAAGATCATATAATTTTGTTTGAGGGCGAAAAATCCAAGCAACTCAAAATGAGTTTTTCAAGAAGTATGTTTTACAAAAACTCACATAACTTGAAAAAATGACCTAACCTTGACCTGAAATTCAACATGACGCATAAAGAAAACTTCCTCTACCATATCCCAAAATTTATAGAAAATGATAGGACTACATTTTTCTATCCCATCTCATTTGCAGCCATGAACACCGTTAGTTATAAAGTTCAATTCGACTAACATACAATCCTCACTTCTCGAGATGAGATTAGCCTAAAATTTACTCATGCATGCTGTAAATAATATCTCAACACCTTTACCATGCTTATTATAACTTGTATCATCATATACATTGCTTTAGGTACCTAAAACCATCTAGAAAGGACACTACCACTCACCATCTAATACCATGCCTTCTTGAAACCTCATGAACTCACTTTGAACTTATAAACAACATCGATAAACATGATCAAGAAATATCCTCTTTCCATCAATTTCTTTGAAATTAATGACAACACCGACAAATTAATAGGGTGTAATAATGTTGAGTAGACAAAGTATGATACTTAGCAAAAGGCACACAGAAGGTTCACACATGAGAATAGGGCGTGTTCAAAGGCACAGAAGGATAGGGAAGGACATGCGCGTGAAGGAAAATGAATGATTTGGGAATTAGCCATTTTTAGGAGTATGGGCTATTTTTGGAGATAGTGTGCGAGACACAAAAACAGATAAAGACTTGCACGACATGCATGGGCTATTTTTGGAAGAGCTTCTGCTAAGTGCTTTGCATGGGTTCAAGTTAATAATAGAATTATTACTACCAATTAACAAGAAGATATCTATTATTATCACACTTGCATGTGTGCCTATTATTGTAAAGGAATATGGCTATTTTTAGCATGAAACATATTTTGGGAAATATGTAAGCGGTGAAGGGAAAGCCCCCACCCATATAAATATGTAGGGATTTGTGTATTATAGGAAGGAACTGGATATGAGTTACTATGAAGTTATGTTGCTAGATCTGATGCACGCATGAACTTATGGTATTACTTATTATAAGAAGCTTCTGTGTATTTATTGTGTTTAATATAATGGAGTGTATTGACTGATTCAAGGTGTTAAACATGATTACAACTAGATCTTGCATGGTAGAATTCATTATGGCTATTACTTGAACCCATTACTCTTTATATTTAGATATGGAATATGCTATGTAGAATGTTATGATAATTATGGATCTAAATGCAACAACTCTTCATCTTTATAACATCCTACAAAAGCATTTCTAAAGAGGCGTCTGGTACCTTTACATGCTTTGGGTGAGCGCTTAGTCTAGGATGAGTGATGTGCCACCGCCCCTGAGTTATTACTGGTAAATTCTAGGCTACATCATTGGTACCATTTCGGGACCTCTTTTTCAGTTGTTTTTAGGATGGTTTGCAATGAAGACATACTAGTTGACCCTAACAAGTGTTGAGGAGTGGATAAAAGATATAGAAGAAGAATACACATGGAGGTTCAGCACCAAATCTGAGTTTAACACACATGCATGGGTGAAACAAAATATGTATGAAATTTTTATGAGAGCTTCTTCTTTATTTTTCTAATAGAACTATATGGGTGACTGGTTTCTTATACGTATAAAAGGGATTGGAGGTATCACACACTTGTCTAGATGTAGGAAGAATTTGAAGCCCTTTATGATGCTGATCTCATTTGGACACGTCTTCTGAGATACTTGGTTTCATGGTGTTCTAAATAGTTATATTCGGAGTACTCAATTTCCACTTATTCTTGCCTAGAGGTAGTAGAATTCAAATTTTTATGGTATCCCAGGGGAACTTACTTGCAAGGCATTCCACTGGTGATTAAAATATTGATGGTGACCTTGAACTTGGAAAGAAAACAAATGGATAACTAAACCCCACCATGCACGGGGGTAGGAGCAAGTTTGGTGAAAGATGGAAGACCTAGCGGTAGAAAGGTAAAGAGAAGAAAGGTAACTTAAGTATAATGAGGCATGCAAGAGGGAGATAGAGAAGTAATGGGATGTTGCAGAGCGAATGGTGTTGAGGAGAGAGATGGATCAAAAAGGATTTGGAGCTCACGCAAAAGGCATAGAGTCGAGCATCAGGAACTCCCCCATTTGGGAAAGTTTGACAGGGAACCCCCTTGGCCTCACATGTAAGTGTTCTAGTAGAGACAACCTAGGCTACGGGCACACATCTGAATCTACCTAACAACCTAGCCCTTGCACTTGCATTTTGAGTATCTAGTATAAAAATAGTCAATAAGCTAATTTAGGTAGTGGGAGAATAGGAGTAAGTCACATAGAAAGTACATCAATGGTAGGGAAGATGTATTTGTTGTTGTTTGGAGGTACCTTTTCAGGTGCATCATCTGCTTAGAATTCGAGCGTAAAAAATTTGGACTCACTTATGGGAGTGGTAACACTTATTAGGCGTAGGGGTGTAATTAAACACTACTATTGGGATACGGGAAGTACATCTTATGGTCCAACTTACGGATACGGTGGAGGATCAGGAGGTATAGGTGGTTCTAGTTCTAATGGATCTAGTGGTTTTGGAGGAAGAGGAAACACGGGAGGTTCTGGATTAGGTGGGCAAGGTCCACACCAACCCCATAATATTTATATGGAGATGTCCCTTCGTCTTCTAGAATATAGGGGCATAGAAGATGCTATTGAACATGTGCACATGTGTGAAATACTATGGCACACAAAAGGAATCATGACTTCTGAGTACAGGGTAAGTCAATTTGTTACTACATTACAAGGGCATGCACACAATTGGTATAGAAAGTTTCACCTGATCAGACTGCGTAGACTATGTAGCATTAAAATATGATTTCCTTAAAGAGTTTCACATCCCTAAGTTTGAGAAGAAGAGTATAAGCGTGCTCAAGGATATTAAGCAAGGCACTATTGAGAGTGTCAGGGAGTATGATGCCCATTTTAAAATGCTTTTATCTAAGCTTTCTTATGATATTCACGTAAGCCAACATACACAATGGTTCGTTGGAGGTCTGATTACACCTTTTAGAAGGGATTTGTCACATAAGACATACATACACTAATCTATGCAAAGAAATTGAAGTAGATTTATGTGCTAAGGTAGTCGAAGCATAGAAAATAGGGTGAGACACTTTTTAGAAGCAAAGATTACAGCTATGGAAAAGTAGTTGGAGAAACTATCGACAAACTCAACACATGAGATGCGCACAAGGATTTGGTGTACAGATTATGAAGTGAAAGGTCACACTAAGGATAGTTATGCCAGTAGATCAAGTACATTCATTTTCTCGCTGGACTGTGAGATATGTCATTTGAACCATGATGCTAGCCACTGCCCATTATTGCAATGTGCGATAAGGAAGAACGTATCCTGCTACTATAAAATTTTCAAGTCCATGACTCATGATACAGAAGATTGCTGGTTGATTGTTCAGATCCATGATGCTATAGATATTGGTGTGTGATAAACATGAGTATTAAATAACTCTAAAGGAAAGAATGAGCATTAGGATCGGGATCACAATCAAGTGCACCTTACTCAGAATGAAGGGCGTTTTGAAGAAGGTCATGGCAGAGGTCAAGGATACCATGGCCGATTTGGAGGTTGAGGTCATGGTGGTAGATGAGGTGAGTTTCCTCATGGAACATGTTATACATGCGGATCTCTTGACCACTACAGTGTGAATGTCCTAAGAATATTACATGTTCTTTATGTGGAAAGAATCATAGCTACGAGGAATGCCCAGACTTATATGAGCATATTAGTAAGAAACATAAAAAAGAAAACAAAGGCACAGGGATGGTTAGGATACAAATTGTTATGGAAAATCAGTGGATGCCCAAGTTGGAACCAGAATCGAGGTATTGCTTGTAAATATCACTACCTGTGTTGAAGCGGCGTGCGCCAAAGAAGCGTTACAATAGAAGCCTACCATCACTAAGGAGGAGGTTCTACATACACGATACCTAGATTCTGTCCATCAGAAGGAGGTTTATCAGGAAACCATGGAGATACTTAGAAATCTTCAGGGTGAAATACAATGTTTAAAGGATCAATCACGGAAGATGGAGCAAAAGAAAGCGGTATAAATGATCCAATATGATATTGATGACTTGAAGGAGGTGTGAAAAATGTTGCACCAGGAGAATATCATTCCATTGTTAGGGAATTGGATAAAGGGAAACACTTAGCATGAAATTACTTAGACTAGATGACGATCATGCATGTAAATCTTCCCCCCATAGCTTAGAATACAATAAGGAAATCACTTTGAATGTTGTTGTGGATGGATGACTTTTGAGTAATATATTGATTGATACAAGCACGGAAGTCAATGTTCTTACTTTAGATGCATGGGTATAGATGGGGAGACCCCATTACAGCCATCTTCTAATGTGTTATTTATGGCTAATCGAACCAAGGCCACCCCTATTAGAGTTTTAAAAGATGCATCCATTACTATACAAGGGGCCAAGTTAACAATAGATTTTGAGGTTTTGACACTTGCAAAAGTAGACAACTTCCTAGCTCTACTTGGGTGCCCTTGGTGTTATGTAAATAATGTTGATCTTTGGTTCAACAAGGGTTATATTAGTTTTGAGAACAAGAAGGAAAGAGTTATTATCCCTTTAACGATGGGAAATCTATGCCCTATGCTGAGCCTTTGAGTGAGGAATATCTGAATAGGATTTATGTACACACTATCTGGGACCCAGAAGTGCTCGAGCCATCTAAAGAAGGAATACTTCATTGGGAAGATGCATAGTCTATTAGTGATACTACAATTATGTCTTGTGATAATTGGGCTCATGGTTCTAATGAGTTGGTAGGGCATGAAGTAAGAAGCACATTTGCATGAAATAGTAGACCTCGTTGTATCACCAAAATAAGTAAAAAATTGGTACCTTGATACACCGGAGAAGACCAATTGGAGAGATGAAATATGCTAGCATATACCCTATGTGGGATAAAAATGCGTTGGTGGGTGGTTTACAAGGATAATCTTGTAGGATGGAATGAAATCAGAATTTCTCTTTCTACTCCATTTTCCAGGAGCAATGCACCTACTCAAATATTCATTTATCATGGTAATCAACCTTCGTTCAAAGACCACATTCGGTAGTGTGAGAGACTCTTTTTACAGAGAGGGGCGAAGCTTTACCACCTTCACTTTGGGTGCACAAATTCTATTCCACTTTACAAGGCTAGGCACATGCTTGGTACGTATATGCAAAACTCCATAGAGAGACTAGAAATTTGTAGGATTTGATTATAGGAATTATCCAGATGTTTGACTACTTATCTACCAAACCTCCAAAGAGAAGAGGCATTAAGGGTTATAAAGCGGTTAAATATGGGAGACAGGTGAAAAGGAGGAAGAAATCATTCATGAGTTATTTGATGGAAATGACTCATGAGTGCAACTTGACGAAGAAACCGAGATAGATGCCACACTACTTAAGTGTGCTTGCCTTGAGAAAGAAAAGGAAATATGGTCTACTTAGTGGATGATGAAGAAGTAGAAAATCTAGATGTAGACCATTCAACAGGTAGGTGTGAGGTTTTGGATAGTGCAAATAAGACCACATGTGCCTATCATAAACCTATGAAAAAAATAAAGTGAATATTGGATCAAATGCTGAGCCTAAGGAGACCATAATTGGGGATTATTGGTTTGACTTTGAAGTGGAAAAAATTATTGAGTTACTACGAGATTATCAGACTTATTTTCTAGGGGATACCATGAATTAAAAGGCATGCATGAATCATTAGGAGAAATTAAGATAAAGCTTAAGGAAGGTGTGAACACTGGTCGGAGGAGACCCTACAGGGATGAACCCTAACTTACATGAAAAGGTTAAGGAAGAAATTGAAAAAATGTTGAAGTCTGGAATCATCAAGCCCCTGGATGAATCAGAATGGGTTAGCCCAATGGTGATTAGTATAAATAAATATGGTTGGATTAGGATCTATGTGGACTATAGGGAGATGAATGCTACATGTGTGACTAATCCTTTTCTTATGCCATTCATAGAGGAAATACTAGAAAGTGTTACAGGCATGAAATCTATTCATTTATAGATGGATTCTCTGGGTATCATCAGGTTAGGATTATACAAGAGGATCAGAAAATACTAATTTTACTACTGAATGGGGAAGTTTTGCCTATATTGTGATGCCTTTTGGTCTAAAAAATGCGCTTGCTATATTTTCAAGCATAGTTTTCCAAGCGTTCAAGGATTTTATTCACAAATTTTTGCAGGTTTATTTAGATGATTGGATGGTGTATGGACTTGTTAAAGATCATTGTGACAATTTACACTTAATGTTTGAAAGATGTCAACAGTTAAAAATCTCTTTGAACATCAAGAAATGCATCTTTGCTACACCATTTGGCACATTATTAGGGCACATCATCTGCAAGGAAGGTTTGTTGGTTGATCTAGCTAAGGTTGCAGTCATTATTGGCCTAGAAGATCCTACCAGACAAAGTGAGGTGCGCAGATTCTTAGGTCACACTAGGTATTATAGAAAATTTATTAAAGGGTATGCTAAGGTTGCCACACCCTTGGAGGAGTTACTAAAAGGAAAAGGGACATTTTATTAGGGAGAACTCAAACAATGCACATTAGAGAAATTAAAGAAAAAAATTACTACAACACCTATTATGTGATTTCCTTTGTGAGACCAATTGTTTCATATACATGTGGACGCTTCTAACATGACCATTGGCACGGTGTTGTCTCATCCTGGAGAAGGTATTATAGATCATCCTATCTATTTTTCTAGTAGAAATTTGACAGTGTAGAGCATAATTATACAACTACAGACCGAAGCTTTGTCAATGATCTATGCAAACATACATTTAGACAATACCTGCTAGAAAAACCATTTTTATTTTATACCGATCACATGGCATTGAAGTATTTGGTAAACAAGTTTGTTTTACATGGGCACATATGTCGATGGGTACTCTTATTCCAAGAATTTGATTTTACAGTTGTGGTAAAACCAGGGAAAAGTAATTCTATACCAAACCATTTATCCCAAATACAGTAAGGAGAAGACATGAATGCAATTGAAGATACCATGTCCGATGCACAATTATATCAGTTACAATGAACACCATTGGAATTAGAGGAAATCACTATATTTATATGTACAAGTATGGTGCCAGAAGGAATGAAATCCTTAGAGAAGCAAAAACTTACCATTCAAACATCACCATTTATGTTGATTAGTGGTGACCTGTGATCACTATCAGCATCTTGGAAAACTAGGACAAAGAGATGAAATGCCTTTAAGACCTATTCCTAGTGCAAAACCATTTGAGAAATGGGCTATATATTTTGTGGGGCCTATTTCACCAGCCACGCATAGGACTAGATCACGCCATATCATCACTTAGATAGATTATTTGATAAGGTGGGAAGAAGTAACACCTACAAAGGATTATACAACAACTACAATAGTTAGGTTTCTATGGGAAAATATTATTACAAGCTATGGATTCCCGTTGATCTTGAAAAGTGATCAAGGAACACATTTCTTGAATGATACAATCAGGATTCTATTGGATGAGTTCATGATTACACACCATAAGACTACACCATATAATCCTCAAGTAAATGGGACTACTGAGGCTTTCAACAAGATTTTGAGCCAAAATTGACAAACATTTGTGATGCTAGAAGAAAAGATTGGGATGATAAAGTTTCTGCCATGATTTGGGCGTATAGAACAATATACAAGTGATTAAACAAGGCCACACCCTTTCAATTTGTGTTTGGCATAAACATAGTTCTTCATATGGAATTCATGTTACCTTCTTTGCGTATTGTACATGCTCAAGGTCTAGTTGTTGAACAAGCATTAGAAGAATGAATTGAACAAGTTGATTAAGTTGGATGAGTGATGAGCAATAACATGCTGGAGTCAGAAGAAAGAAAAATCTAGGTAGAAAACATGGCATGACAGGCACATCAGGGACAAAAAGCTTGAGATAGGACAAATGGTGCTTCTTTATGATTCTAAGTTTCTGTGCCATCCAGGAAAACTTAAAGTACATTGGTTAGGACCATATTTTATAACATACATACTTGAAATATGCACTTTTCAGTTAGAGACACTTGATGGAATATGGTTACCCGGTTACTTCAATGGGAGTAGGCTGAAGCCCTACTATAAATAAGTCTTCTTGGTGTTTGTAATAAGGCAGTGTTGCCATTTAGATTAGGTTTTCAATTATGTATTCCCTTAATGTATTTCCTTCTTCATCGCTATGCTTTGTCAATTTAGTTGGTGTTTTGTGAAATAAGCGCATTTGTGCACTAGAAGCTAATTACCATTTGCAGTATTTTTATGTGCAGAGGACTGCACATACCATTTGTGTGGGGTGGTTATTGAAAAATGGGTACACATAAAGGAAAAAATTGCTATAGGTGTTATTCAAGTTTGGAGAGTTGGTGGAAAGAATATTGCTTCCAAATAAGGACCATAGATGGAGATAAACAAAGGAACAATATAACACGAGGTAAGCAACGGCCATGGAGACTACCAAGAGAAGGCGCAGTGGTGAGGTACTTAGGCGCATGGAAGCACACTGAAGAGAAGTCTATATCTGGAAGGTAGGAAGGTGTGATAGAAGGTTATAGATGATGCGTGAATATGTACCGTGCGGAAATTGTGAAAATGGTCAATTAATGAGAGGATTGTTGGTAGGTGAAGGAGTAATAAATGTACCAAATTTTTAAAAATCTATATAAGAAGTGATGTAAGTTCATTTTTACCATTGTGATTGTAAGAATTTGAACGAGCTAAGTGTGACCAAGATGAGAGAAGAGTATTGAGGTGTGAAGAGTGTGAAACCAAATATGGAGAGCAAATTTGTGTGTAAAAGAAGCTTGTGTCCCCATTTGTGAAGGGTTTGAATGAAGAGGAGCGTTGCGAAAGAGCTAGGGCACATGATTTCAACTAGGGCATGCAGATTCAAGCTAGGGTTTGGAATTTCTCGCTATAGAGGATAGAAGGAGACACATTTACGTACCACATAGGACAGAAAGGTGGGATTTTTAGATGACACCAAAGAAAGCACCTACTGTAGGAACCAAAGGAAAGAAGAAAGTGGAGGCAGAAGTTAAGATTTATCTTGAGAGTAGTTTCTCAGAGATGTAGTATCTAGAAGGCATGATAGTTGGGAAAGAGTGGGATTCCCACATATGTAGTTGCAAGGTGAGTGATTATAACCACCACACCTCTGATAATAAGAAATAATTAGATGTGTTATTGAGTACAAAGACCAAAAGCACACGACATAGGATATGTCGGTATATGATGATTTGGGAGAAAATTTTAAAACAAGTAGGAGTGTACTAGTTGTATGAGATCCCATACTTTGGCAAGTATGAACCTCTTTACCAGTGGCTAATGAGCAAAGTCCATGAGGACTTCTTCTATTTTTCCGGAAGAAGGATAAGGATTACAACAACACTGATCTCGATGCTAATAGGGTTAAAGGGGACAAGGATAGACCTTGATAGTGACCTAACTGATAAGGTAGAAATCATGGAAACACGAAAGGAACTGGGGTATATAAAAGGTCCGCGCGGAATGGACATCGATAAACTGAAGAAGTACCTAGTGGTACAAGCAGCTACGCATCTGGTGACCAAGTTGAATGATCAGGAGAGATGGTCATAGGTGAATACAATGTGGCTCCATGTCACAAGGAAGATGTCACAAGGGGTAGTCTATAACATAACATGCTACATTATGGAGACCATCATCAAGGAAGTGCGCACTTGTGAAAGGATCAGTTTGGTGATATCTTAATGATCACAAGTATTTTTGGAGATTGGAGTGCCAACTAGGAAAAAATACAAGATTTGGGAGTATCCCATGGAGAAAAAATCCCTTACACAAAGGTTTGAAAAATATTTATGTGAAGGGTCAATGAGTGGGCCATTCAAACAGAGGGCGGAGATGTGGTATGACAGGCTCCATGTAGCATTTGAAGAGGAGTGGCACATTCCTAAGGAGTTACCATCAGCGGTGAGAAAGACAATACAATTCACAATGTACCATCACTTCTGCATCGCGTGATTTTCTATGAAGGATGAGACTTGGAGCCCATGGTGCAAAATACCGTATGCCTTCACAACATGCTACTTCTAGGCATTAGTCCACCATTTTACTAATGCACGATGCCTAAATTTTTTTATAGACAAGGTAGATTACTTACCACATGCCAAGGAAGACATATGTATACCCAAGAAAGGCTGCCTATATTGAAAGACTTATCTTAGATGTTATAAACATGAAGCTTGTAATCTTGGCTGTTGGGGATAGTGGATCCACGCTTGTATACCTTCAACTTAAGCCTAAGTTGGAGGGTAACAAATATGTGGAGAATGAGTTCACACTCCTAGGGCCACCTAAGGGTAAGCATATAGTGGAGAACATACCAGCTCCAAATCCCACGAACCTATAGAGGTAGATGACGAGGAAGAAGGGCATGAAGATAGTGGTGGCTTGGTACATAGAGGCCAGAGGTAGCCTACAGAAAAATGGAGATGGAGCGCGTAAGTACCCCACCATAGGAACAAGAAGATGAAGAGGACTTGGAAGTAGTCCAAGGAGAGCGTCGTTTCAAGAGAGTGTTCAGAAGAACAAGAACACAAGGCACGGGAACTCCTCAATTTGTTAGGAGATCACCACGACTCTCTCCACGAAAGAGACAATTGAGAAAATAAGGAGAAAGTTGAAGCTGAATGAGGAGGAAGAGGAGTCTGTAGAGAGCGTGCTTGGAACTCCTGTACCACTAGAGGATGTGGAAGAACCCAAGGATGAATAAATGAAGGATGAATAAGGAGTAAATAATCCAGAGAAATAGAGAAAGATACTACTCAAGAAATAGAGGATCTAACTCCAAACCTTAGTGCTCAAGTTCCTAAGGGGCCAAGAACAAAGAGGGAAAGTGGGGAGTATGCTGCACCAATCATGGGCTATAAAGAGGACACAAGTAAAATTTTCCATACATGATTCCAAAATACAATGGGCCTCAAGGACTTATATGGATGGGAATTGATGGACCCGACATGGTAACCATGCACACAAGGAAACAATTGTCATGGTCCATGCAAACTCACATGGACAAGCCTAATTTTGATGTGTGTGAAGAATCCTGTGTGTCAAGGAGAATGAGGAAGGCACCACAAAATAGGCACATAACTATCAAGCCCACTATTATGACTGATGAATAGGTGAGTAATGCCTTAGTGAAGGTATCTACAGAGGTAGTGCATATGAATATGGATAAATATGCCACTATTAAAGTGCTAAGGGAAGATATTAAAGCCAAAGATGTAGAAATAACATGTCTAAAAGGAGAGAAGGACTGAGAATAGAAGAAGAATGGGGTTCTCATCGGCATGGCAGAGGAGATTGGTGATCATGTCCTGCAAGCAAGACCACACTTGGAGCCCAAGGTACCCAAAAATTTCCCTTCAACCATGCATTATGTGCATACCTTAGTTGATTTGGTGCTTGTGGATGGACTGGTTCAAATTCCAGAACCAAAGTACCTTGAGTAGGAAGCAGAGAGAGCAAGGGCTTCAGTGGTAAGAAATATTTCATCCTATGAAGCATTACTCCAAACCTTGTAGGAGGAGCTAAAGAAATCAGACTAGGCATTGAATATATGTACAACTCCAGAGGTAGTAATAAGGATCAGGATAATAGTAGAAGATAATGAAGTCCTGAAGGCCATGAAGGATGAGACTTTGGGGTACATGGAGAGATTGGCGCTAGTGAAGAAAAAGTGTGAGGCCCTTGCAGTAACCCAAGACCCCACAAGGACATGCTAGATGAAATTGGAAAAATTATAGCGCAGAAGATGGATCTTCTAGAAGGAAGGGTGACTGCAATGTCCAACATTATTATAGTATTGTAGAACGAGAAGGAAGAGATTGCGCAAGAAGAGTTAAACTCTATTACATTAGATATTCTGGAAAAGTTAGAAGCCATGATGAGTGATTGGTAAGCCTTAGAGGATAAAATCAAAGAGGATTATCTTGAGTTAATTCTTCCAATTGAGACAGAGGACATTGCAGGGTGAAAGTCATTCTTTATACGATAATTCTTTAATTTCATTCCATTCTTTATTCTTTAAAAGTATCAAGAGGAAACCATTGCTGGGGTGAATGATATAGTTTTGTGTGGGGTAATGTTGAGCAGAAAAAGTATGATACTTAGCAAAAGGAACACAGAAGGTTCATGTGTGAGAACATGGCACGTTCAAAGGCATGGAAGGATAGGGAAGGACACGCGTGTGAAGGACAAGGAATGATTCAGGACTTAGCCATTTTTAGGAGTATGGGATATTTTTGGAGATAGCGTGTAGAGCACACAAATTGGATAAAGACTTGTATGACATGCATGGGATATTTTTGGAAGAGCATCTACTAAGCACTTTGTATGGGTTTGAGTTAATAATAGAATTATTACTGCTAGTTAACTAGAAGAGATATATTATTAGTGCACTTGCATGTGTGTCTATTATTGTAAAGGCACATGGCTATTTTTAGCATGCGACCTATTTTGGGAATTATGTAAGTGGTGAAGGGAAAGTCCCCACCCTTATAAATATGTAGTGATCTGATGTAGTATAGGGAGGAACTGGATATGAGTTATTGTGAAGTTATGCTGCTAGATCTGATGCGTGCATGAACTTATGGTATTACTTATTGTAATAAGATTTTATGTATTTATTGTGTTTAATATAATGGAGTGTATTGACTGATTCAAGGTGTTAAACATGATTACAACTAGATATTGCATGGTAGAATTCATTATGGCTATTACTTGAATCCATTACTCTTTAGATTTAGATATGGAATATGCTCTGTAGAATGTTATACTAATTATGGATCTGAATGCATCAACTCTTCATCTTGCTAACATCCTACACAAGTAACCCTAAAGAGGGGCCAGGTACCTTTGCGCACTTCGGGTGAGCACTCAGTCTAGGCTGAGTGATGTGCTAATGCACCTGGGTTATTATCGGTAAATTATAGTCTCGCATCATTTTTCATTGACGAAAACCTTATGAAACTTAATGGCATACTAAAATATGAGATAATTTTCCAACACTCTCTCTCCCCCTTTGACATCTATGAAAAATATGCACAAGCACACCAAATTGATTAGATTGGAAAATTCAATAAAAAGAGAATGCTCATACCTTGTATGTAGTCCTCTTGGAAAGGTGATATTTTCTTGTTTGAAGGATCCCAAGAATTAATGCTGATTTTCTTCTATGCAACACTGACAATAATGCTTTTGGAGATCTTCCAAAATAAGCTTTCAAAACTTATCTTTTCATGACCACAAATTTTTGCCTGGAATTTGAATACCAACTCCCCATGTCTGGACTCAAATTGAGCCCTCTTAGGAGAAAATTTGGCACCTTAGCTTCTCCCCCTATCTTTCTAAACCTTTAGTGACTATTAGGGGCTTAAAACACCCCTAATTTATCCTCCAGCTACTCAAAACTAGCTCTAGGAAATGGTTTAGTCATTATATCAGCCACCTACTCTTTTGTAGAAACATGTTCAAGCTTAATTTTCTTTTCATTTACCTATTCTATCATAAAGTGATACTTTATTGGTATGTGTTTTTTCTTTGAATGCAACACTGGATTCTTTGAAACACTAATGACACTAGTACTATCAAAATATAGTGGAATTGGCTCTTCACATTCCACTTTGTAGTCTTCAAGAGTTTTCTTCATCCACATGACTTGGGTGCAACAAATGGAAACTGCTACATATTCTTCTTCACAAGTGGAAAGAGCTACAAGATAGTATTTTTACTCAGCCAATAAACATGAAAGTTACCAACAAAAAATATTGCACTTGTTGTGCTCTTCCTGTCATCTACACTGCCTTCCCAATATGCATATGTGAAGGCCTTAATATGAAATTCATCACTTCTCGAGATACCAAAGACCATATTCTAAAGTCCCCATGAGATACCTGAATATCCTCTTCACAACTAATAGATGAATTTCCCTTGGGTCTTCCTGAAATATTCCTACCAAGCCAATTACCTACATAATGTTAGGTCTAGATGCAATGGAATACAAAAGAATGCCTATCATGGACATGTATAAAGTCTGATTTACTTTAGGTGACTCATCTTCCTTGCTAAGTTTGCATCCCACACTCATTGGTGTACTAACTTCATTATTACTTCCAAAGATGATATCATCAACATACACAACCATAATCATCGTGTGTTCTTTTTCTTATTTAATGTAAAAATTGCTATCTTCCACCAGTTTACTAGATATTTTATCAGCTAAATACTTATCCAACATGCTATACCATGCTCCTGGAGCCTGCTTGAGACCATATAATGCTTTCTTCAGCCCACACACATAGTCTAAGTCGTTAGTGAGAGTAAAACCATTTGGTTGTTCTATGTATACCTCTTCATTTAGGTGCCCATTGAGAAATGTTGACTTAACATCCATCTGGTAGAATTTGAACCCTTTATGAGTTATATATGCTAAGAAGAGTCTAATGGCTTCCATTCTAACAACATGAGTAAAAGTTTCATCAAAGTCTACTCCTTCTACCTATGCATATCCTTTACAAATCAACCTTGCCTTATTTCTTGTTACCTCTCCTTTTTCATTTAGTTTGTTCTTGAAAACCCATTTAGTACCAATGAAATTTTTATCTTTTGTCCTAGGAACCAACTCCCATGTTTCATTTTTCTCTATTTGGTCCAGTTCCTCATTCATTTCTTTTATCCAATGTTAATCTTTACTAGCCTCCATTACATTTTTTGGTTCAATTTTTGATAGCAGAGCCATATCTTCTTGATTTTGAATGTTTCTTAGTCTTCTTCTATTTGGAATCCTTCTTCTTTGTTTCCTATGATTTGGCTTGAAGGATGGTCTCTTTTAACTTTCTTGGAAGGTGCTTTTGTGTTTGGTCTTTCTTCTTCTTCACTCTCTTCTTCATGCTCAACTTCTGAAATTTCTTCTTCATTCTGATTTTCAGCAGCTTGTGGAGTTTCAATAGGCTGACTTTTCATCTTCTTTGGGTATGATTCATCAACTACCACGTTTGTTCTTTCAACTATTTTGTTTTGGATTTTATTATAACACCTGTAAGCTGAACTAACAACTGAATATCCCAAAAAGATGCCTTCATCACACCTGGAATCAAATTTTCCTGGATTTTCTTCATCTCTCTTAATATAACATTTTCTCCCAAAGACTCTGAGATGCTTTACATTTGCAGGTTTTCCTCCATAGCTCATATGGTGTCTTTTTGTTGTTTACTATGATTTTCCCTCTGTTTAATATGTACACTGCAGTGCCCACTGCTTCTCTCCAATAGCCATCAGGTAATTTAGCTTCATTCAACATAGTTCTGGCCATTTCTTGCACTATTCTATTCTTTCTCTCAGCCACTCCATTCTGTTGTGGTGTTCTTGTAGTTGAAAACTGTCTTTTTATGCCATGGGTTTCACATAATTCATCAAAATCAACTGACCAAAACTCTCCTCCTCTATCGATATTAAGATCTTTATCTTACCATTCTTTTCATTCTCAATAAGAGCTTTGAAGGATTTTAATCTCTCTAATGCCTCTGATTTCTCTTTCAAGAAAGCAACCCATGTCATCCTGCTGAAATCATCAATTAATAACATGAAGTAACTATCTCCTTGTATGCTTTCAAATCTAGTAGGTCCCACAAGGTCTATATGAATCAATTCCAAAGGCTGAGTGGTGGAGTAATATTTACTTTTGAAACTTCTCTTTGTTTGTTTACCATGAAGACAAGCTTTACACAATTTATTATCAGGTTTTTTGATCTTGGGCATTGTTATCCAAAATGTGCCCCCTGCTCATTTTGTGGCTAACTCCTTTGATTGTTCCCTCTCTTGTGCCTCGAGACATAATTTTTAGCTTTTTAGGCATTCAAAACTTTCTGGAAATGGCACCATTTGATAGAGCTCTTTCTCAGCTTTCCATAAAGGTAAAGTTTTCCTCCTAACTCCATGTATTTTTGAAGTTATGGCTTGACGGAGTTTTTGTGGGAAATTTTCCCTTGAAAGGCCCGCAGCCAATGAAATGGTGCCACGTGTCCAGGGAAGTGGCGGGGGTGTGAGGAAAACTTGGGTTTTTTTACCAAGTGTTTGGAAAAAGTTTTTAAAAGAAATATTTTTCCCCGGGCCCGCCTCACGAATCGAGATGATGCCACGTGTCTAGGGGAGAAATTTGAAAAAATTGACCAAGTGTTGGCGCATGGAAAATTTTTGAGGGAAGGCCCGCACCCAATCATATTACGTCACGTGTCCTATGGTGTAGGGGTTTCGAGGGCAGAGGAGAAGTTAGAATTTTGGTGAACTATTTCACCAAATTTCAAAAGGGAAGTTTAGGCCCGCTGCCCCCACCGACCAATCATGTCGTGCCACGTGTCACCGAGCCCGGAAAGGCGGAGCGCGGGAGGAAATTGGGATTTTTTCCCAAAAGCTAAAATGAAAAGAAAAATATTTTCCCCAAGGGCCCGCAGCTAGTAATATGTTGCCACGTGTCTTGGACCGGCGGGAGGTAGGGAGAATTTGGGAAATTTTCCCAAGGGAAAAACAAAGGAAATTTCAAAGGAAAAATCGCCCCCTCGACCGCGAACCAATCACAAACTTGCCACGTGTCCTAAGGCGGTAAAAATATTAGACAGCCCGCAAGGAAAATTTGAAGGGGAAAACCCACATCCAATGGGGTTTTTCCATGTGTCCAATGGAAAAAATGGTCAAACATCGACGGGAAAATTTGGAGAGGAAAGGCCCGCGGCCAATCAGCGAATGCCACATGTCCTCAACTCATCGGCCCGGTGGGGATTTTTTGGAAAATTTTCCAAAGGGAAAAGCGATGGAAAATGAAGCGTAGAGGGCCCACATCCAATCATAACATGCCACATGTCCCAAAAAGGTGGAGCGCAAGGATTTTTTGGGAAATTTTCCCAAACGCAAAAAAGGGATGAAAAATTCAAATTTTCACCTGCCAATCCGATTTGGCCCTGTTTTGCCCTAAAACTTCAAACGACCATATCTTTCGATCTAGAGCTCAGTTTTTCATGTTCTTTATATCAATGGAAAGCTGGTGAAATTATCTACAAGATTATAAGGTAATTTTTTACTTTTAATGGATTTTGGAGAGAGAAAATTGAAAAAAACTCTGACACGTGGTCATGGATGTAAATGACATTTCAACCACTATTTTTAATGAAGAATGGTTCACATTCTTTCCTAGCATGGTGGAAAATGTCGGGGGATGGGCCTGTAAGGATGAACATGCTGTTTTTTATTGTGTTTTGGTCAATGGTTGAATCACTCCCATGTTTTCCTGTGTTTCTCTCTCCGGACTCGTCCTTGCATTGTAAAAGCCGATTTGGCTCATTTTTGAAGGGTTGAACATTTTTGTGCATTGCAGGCTCCCTCTTTCACCTTGGAAGTGATTTTGTGGAATATCAGGCCTTTTCCAAGACTGCAACCTATTTTTCCTCTCAGGTGTTGTAATGCATGTGTTTTGGGTAATGGAAATGACAATGCAGGCTTTGTGAATGAATTTTAATCCTCTGTTTGTGTTGTTTGATCCATCTCTGACCTTCCATTACAGTTATCAGTTTGTGCATGAAGTTTTGTTACATTTCCATGATTTGTGTCAATCTACAGAAGTAAAAATGCTCACCACTCCTTTGGTGCATCACCTTATTAGCACTAGTTTCAGTTTTTGCATTCTCTATCTCTGTCCCCTTTGGAATTTAGAGTAGGATTTTGAGTTTGAAACCTCTGTATAACTTGTAAGTGATATATCTGATCAAAGGAGTTGAGGAACCAGCCTCTAAACTAGAGATTCCTTTCCCATTTTCAAGTCCCACACTTGGGGAGAGGATTCAATGTTGTGCAATCACATTGGATGCCTAAAGTATCAAACTAGAAGCCTGATCAACATCCAAGGGTGCTGCTAATTTGCAACAACAGTTTTGGCATGCCCGGTGGGACCTTAGAGGTCTTCATCTTCTTTGCAAAAAAATTGATGTGCATTTTTTGTAATTTTCTTGCTTAAAAGAGCCCTAAATTACACATCTGGCGACTCCAAGGAGGAAGAATCAGCTGGTTTTAGCAGTGCAGGCCTGAAAACTCATGAGAAGAATCACCACAAGGTCAAGAGCTGGAGAAGAAGAGGTGCTGTTTGAGTATCTATAGTTATCTCCAAGAAGAAGGCAAAGAGGGAGGAGAATTCAGAGGTCTCCATCTCCACCAAACAGAACTCTCTCAACTCCTCCACTTGGTAGGCCTTTCATTCAATCAACAAGGGTTCTAAGGCCAATCAGAATGGCACAAAACAACCCCTATGTCAATTTCACTAGCAGTAGCCCACTTGCTCTCAATGCACAAAATCCAATTCCAGTTGCAGCATTGAATAACATCCCATACTTTACTAGGAGAGAATCAAACTACTCTTATTGATCATGTCAAGGATATTGCTAACATTTGTGCAATCCATGAGATCAATGAGATGCAATTTGTCATTTGTCAAACTGTTGGAATCTTCATTCAAAGGGAAAGCTTTGCAATGGTTTAGAGTCTGCCTCGTGTTTTATCCAACATTGGAACCAGCTATGTATAGCCCTCCATGAGTAGTTTGGATAGAAAGGAGACAACTTGTCCCTTTTGGAACAACTGACAACCATTAAGAGAGATCCAAATGAACAAATGACCGATTCAACTTCAGATTTCAAAGGACTTGGGAGAGAATTCCAAAGGCATTTAGGCCAACAACAAAAGGTGATTTTCTTTATTACCTTAAAGCTTTAAATTATGATATTTCTATGTTGATCCAATCCATGGGAGGCACTAATATCCCTGTTGCTTATAGCATCGCCATTAGAGCTGAATTTTTTTGATTCAAGCCGGCAAGCTAGCTCCTAGGCCTCCAATGCCATTATTTCCAAGTTTAGAGAGCCCAAGTACTAGCCAAGTGGCCAATTTAGCTCCTACTCCCACTCCTAGAAATAAAAATTTAAGTGAAGCATCTACTTCATCTTCTAGTGCCTCAAATGAACTTCAAGAAGTGATGAAGCAATTGAAAAATTTAGGTAATGAGCTGGTTACACTCAAGAGACAAAGAAGCCCAAGGTTTTAGACCTTCCTTCCAGCCTCAAACTCAACCTAACAGTAGCCATACCAACCTCAAAGACAACCCAACCCACCTGCAAATTTAAACCAAACAAGACCTCCACGCCAAAGAGACCATTCCAACCCTATAATCCCAATGCTATATCTACTTCTAAGGCATTAGTGCCAGTGTAAAATAATATAGCTCAAGAGTATGATTGGTGTTTCCCATGTAATGAACCTCACAACCACCTATGTATTTCAACGGTGCCTTAAATCAAGCATTAATGATGACAACTACTGGTGTGGAGGGTGAAATTAGTCAAGGAAGTAACCAACAACAAGAAACATTCCAGCAGTAATTAGCACCAAATGATACCACGCTTGTAAACTGGCAGGCAGAAGATTTTTGTGGCATGAATCAAACAGTTTCCCAAAGTGTTGCAGCCAACACAAGGTCAAAAAGAAGAAATTTGGGTGAAGAACAACCATTAGCTCCAAGCAATCCACAACCTTCTATCACTCCACAAATTATTGGCAAACAAAGTTCAGCTCCAAGCACACAAGGGCTGCCTAAAACAGCTCCTAAGACAACTCAAATGCCAGTTGCTGCTGCCCATATGCAAGGAATGAATGTGCAGGCCAAGGGAAAGTAAAGGGATACTTCATCTCCATTCAATATCATTGATCAAATGAAGAAGACAAATGTAAACATATCAATGTGGGAATCACTATCTATCCCAGGCCAAAGAGATTTGTTACAAGCTGCCATAAAGGACTAGGTCAACTTCAAACCAACAAGTCCAAATGTAAGAAAAGGTGCTCACAAATGCTGCCCAGCCTGAGGGGAATCATGGACGATAGCAAGGTAAAATGTTGAAACCCCCTCCATTCTATGTTTCATTAATAATTGGGAACCAACTAGTACACAATTGTATGATTGATTCCGGGGCAAGTAGCTCAAGAATGCCCAAGCAGATGGTGATCACTGGGAATCTAAGTATGAAGTCATATCCAAAGGGGTAGTTCAATTGGATGGGACAGCAGTAACAATAGTTGGAGTGATTAAAAACTTGAGTCTTACCTTGCATGCATTCCCCAATGTTGTTGTTTTACAAGATGTATCAGTAATAGACCTTCCACCACTCTTTTCCCTATGTCTGTCAAGGGATTTCACAGCCAAGATTAGAGGCTACTTATCTACTAATTGGTCACACATGTTATTTAGAACAAGATATGGAGCCAAGGCCACAATCAGATTTGAACCTATTGCAAGCTTCCACATTGAGCCTTACACTTCAAGTCAGATAAATACAAATTGCAGCGTTTGATCAAGAAGATTATCCAAGCACTGATGAAGCTGACACCAAGGTTAGAAGCATCCCATATCTAACACTAGATGAATGGGAAAACAAGGTGCATGCTTTTGATCCTTATCAAGAAATAGAAGAATCTAAGCTAGGAGTCTATTTCATGCATGAAGAAAATCAGCCTATTCCTAACATCATCAAGCCAAACCACAAGGATGACAATGAGGTATGGCAGTTGTTTTTTGATGGATCAAGGAGTAGACAAGGTGTAAGAGGGGGAGCTATGCTAGTTTCACCTAAAGGAGTTAAGTATTATTCAACTTTTAGATTTCAGTTTGCATGCTCTAATAACACTACTGAATATGAAGCTCGATACAAGGGTTGCATTGGTCAATCAAGAGAGGAATAAAGAACTTGCAAGTCTTTGGTGATAGTGAGTTGATTTTCAACCAAGTTAAGGGGCATCATGCTGTCAAGAATGATCTACTCAAGTGCTACAAGAACAGGGTGTGGGACCTCATTGAGGATTTTGAGGGCTTTGGCATAAAATCCATTCCTAGAAAAGAGAACCAAGCTTCTGACAGACTTGCAGCAGTTGGGGCAGCCTTTGACGTAGTTGAAAGCATTCAAAAGGATAGGGTACAACCAAACATCCATGTGATTGTGAGGTCTTCGCCCAGCACAACAATGTAAGTTGGCAAGTCTTTGAAAATGATCAATAAATCATCCATTTCTTGCAAAGAAGAGGCTGAGTTCTCGCTAAAAATTAGGAAAAGTTGGAGCAGCAGTATGGTGACCAAGTGGTGCAGCTTAGAACCAACAAAATTCTAAAGGGACTTATCACTTTGGAGTCCATTTTCAATCGTAATGACCAGTTTAGGAAGGAGAAAGCAAACATCTAAGTCAAGAGAGAAGATTCAGTATTCATCTCGGTGGAAGAAGGCAAATCACTCCAAATTGGTAAGATGACAAATGAACAAGAAAGGTACGAGTTCATACAACTCTGTCAAGAATTCCCGATGTGTTTGCTTGAGCTATGAAGATTTGAAAGGTTTCAAACTTGAGATAGCTAAACACACCATTGAATTGGATCCAAGTACTAAGCCCATCGTAAAAACAAAGGCCACTCAATCCACACATAGAGCCTCTCATGAGGAAAGAATTGAATAAGTTGATATAATCAAGGATCATATTCCCTATCAAGCATTCTAGCTGGGTAGCCAACTTGGTTCCAAGAAGAAAGAAGAGTGGGGAGATCAGATTGTATGTTAACTTTAGAGATTTGAATAGAGCATCTCTCAAGGATCATTATCCACTTTCTTCTATGGAGCAAATTTTACAAGTTGTTTCTGGCTCTGAGAGATTTTCATTACTTGATGGCTATTCAGAATACAATCAGATTATGGTGAAGGAAGAAGATCAGTTCAAAACAACCTTTACAACCAAATGGGGAACTTATGCATACAGGAAAATGCCATTTGGGCTGTCCAACGCTAGAGATACTTTCCAAAGGGAAATGGACATGGCATTTAAGGGTTTGATTAACAACATGGTTCTGATATATCTTGATGATATCACTATTTTTCAAAAATGCAGCAGATCACCTCTTCCATTTGAGACAAGTGTTCCAAAGGTGTAGAAGATTTGGAGTATCCTTAAATCCTAAAAAGTGTATTTTTTTAGCACATGAAGGAAAGCTCCTTGGCCACATTGTCTCCAAAGAAGGATTAGTAATTGATCCAGAAAGAGTTGAAGCCATAAGAGCACTACCATTGCCAAGCCACAAGAAGGCCCTTCAAATTTTCTTGGGGAGAATAAATTTTGTTTAGAGGTTTGTCCCAAATTTTGCAGCCCTAGTCAAGCCTATCACCAAGATGTTAAAGAAAAGCATGGCTTTCAAATGGATAGAAGAAGGAAAGGAGAGTTTTGAAGCAATAAAAGAAGCCATCTCTCAAGCCCCAACTCTCATCAACCCGGATTTCTCCAAGGATTTCATCCTCTATGCATTTAGGGGTGATGATACTATTTCTGTAATTTTGGTACAACAAAACAAAGACAATGATGAGCAGCCAATTTCCTTCTTTAGCCAAAGCCTGGAGGACTATGAGGTGAGATATTATTTCATTAAGAAGCATGTTCTTTTAGTAATCAGAATCTTGAAGAAATTCAAGCATTTAGTCTCAAACAACAAGGTTCAGTTGCTGGTTTCTCACGTGGGAGTTAAAGACTTCCTCCTCAACAAAGAATTAAATGAAAAGAGAGCAGGTTGGATTACCCATGTCATGGAGTATGACATTAAGATCAAAGTCACCAAGCTAGTCAGAGGAAAAGGATTGTGTGAGCAGATAATTTTGAGCACACAAAAGGAAGCATGTAATGAGAAGGAGGCTGTTTTGGCGTTGCAAGACAACCATGAGAAAGGAAGCACTCAAGAGGAGAATGATGATGTCCTCACTCCTTGCTGGACCCAAGATATAATGCACTTCCTAAGCACAGTCTATGCCCTCCAGAGATGAACAAGACCCAAGAAGACACTACAGATTGTAGGGTGTCCCATATGCCCTTGTTGATGGTGTTTTGTTCAAGAGGGATGTAAATGGAGTACTGCTAAGATGCATTGGTACAAATCATATTCATAGGGTGTTGGAAGAGTTCCATGGTGGACCAGCTGGTGGTCATTTTGCACCAAGAGTGACAGCTCTAAAGATCATGAGAGCTGACTATTATTGGCCCAAGATTTTCAATGATTGTTATGCATGGATCAAGAGGTGCAAGAATTGTGCATTCTTCACAGGTAAAGAGAGACTAGCTACCCTTCCATCAGCATCCAGCCAGCTTGACCAGCCGTTCATGCAATGGGGTTTAGAATTCATTGGAGCCATTAATCCCAATTCAAGTCAAGGGCACAAATGGATTTTAACAGCCACATATTACTTCACCAAATGGACTGAAGCAGTAGCACTCAAGGAAGTAAATGAATCTAGCATCCTAGATTTCTATGAAGGGATAACAACCAAGTTTGGCATACCTGCTACAATAATATCAGATAATGCATTGGCATTCATTGGGTCCAAGGTAACTGAATGGGCTGTCAAGAATGGGATCTACCTAAGTACTTCATCAAATTATTACCCTTAGGGTAATGGCCAGGCTGAATCTACAAACAAGAACTTGTTGAGGATCATTAGGAGGAATCTTGATGAAAATCAGAGGTCTTGGCATACCAAATTGAAATCAGCTTTATGGGCTGATAGGATAACTCCCAAGAGATCTATAGGTAACTCTCCATTCAAGCTTGTTTATGGAAGAGAGACAATTTTGCCCATGTCACTTGAGTTACCAACATTGGAACTCATGAAACAGTTGGAGTTTTTAGAGTTTGAGCCCATGGAGGTTAGATATGCAGAGTTGATGGAGATCCAAGAAATCAGAAATCAGACATCCCAAGCAATGGAGAAGGATCAAGCTTTGATAAAGAAGACCTTTGATAGAAAGGCCAAGAATAGATCCTTCCAAGTTGGGGATCTAGTGTTAAAATGGGATGCAGATAGAGCAAAAAAAAGAAGGCATTCAAAATTTGATGCCATTTAGAGTGGCCCATACATGGTCACAAAGTGTAAGGACAACAATGCCTTCTAATTGTCTTCATTGGATGGCGAAGAACTACAGATTCCAGTCAATGGAATCCATCTAAAGCATTGCTACTAAAGGGAATTCTCCACCTTGTACATATTAGCTTAGGTTTCCATTCCTCCAAGTGCTTGTGCACATTGTTTTGCTGTAGGTTAGTTTGTTTTCCCTAAGTGCTTTGGCACAAGCTTGCTGTTCCTGGAAATGTGTTTGTAGGCCTTGCTCCATCAGGTGATATTCCATCTTCCTCCTTGTAGTGCTCTAGCTAATTGGGTACCAAATAGAGAATTTGATGACTCCATGCCCAATGGATTGCTTCACGCAACTGGTAATTTCATCCAACAGTAGATGACCCCTCTGAGTCACCAAAATTGTTATCCAAAATGTGCCCCCTGCTCATTTTGTGGCTAACTCCTTTTATTCTTCCCTCTCTTGTGCCTCAGACATAATTTTTTGCTTTTTAAGCACTTAAAACTTTCTGGAAATGACACCATTTGATAGAGCTCTTTCTCAGCTTTCCAAAAAGGTAAATTTTTCCTCCTAACTCCATGTATTTTTGAAGTTATGGCTTGGCGGATTTTTTGTGGGAAATTTTCCCATGAAAGGCCCGCAGCCAATGAAATGGTGCCACGTGTCTAGGGAAGTGGTGGGGTTCAGAGGAAAACTTGGGTTTTTTTACCAAGTGTTTGGTAGAAGTTTTCAAAAGAAATATTTTTCCCGCAGCCCACCGATGAATCGATGATGCCATGTGTCCAGGGGAGAAATTTGAAAAAACTTGACTAAGTGTTGGTGCATGGAAAATTTTGAGGGAAGGCCCACACCCAATCATATTGCACCACATGTCCTATGGTGTAGGAGTTTCGAGGGCGGGAGAAGTTATAATTTTGGTGAAGTGTTTTTCCAAATTTCAAAAGGTAAGATTAAGCCCGCTGCCCCCGCCAACCAATCATGTCATGCCACGTGTCACCGGAGCCTGGAAAGGCGGAGCGCGGGAGGAAATTGGGATTTTTTCCCAAAAGCTAAAATGGAAAGGAAAATATTTGCCCCAAGGGCCCATAGCCAGTAATATGTTGCCATGTGTCTTAGACCGGCAGGAGACGGGGAGAATTTGGGAAATTTTCCCAAGGGAAAAGTAAAGGAGATTTCAAAGGAAAAATCACCCCCCGAGCGTGAACCAATCACAACTTGCCACATGTCCGGCGGCGGTAAAAAATATCAGACAGGCCCACAAGGAAAATTTGAAGGGGAAAACCCACATCCAATGGGGTTTTTCCATGTGTCCAATGAAAAAAATGGTCAAACATTGACGGGAAAATTTGAAGAGGAAAGGCCCGCGTCCCAATCAGCGAATGCCACGTGTCCTCAACTCATCGGCCCGGCAGGGATTTTTTGGAAAATTTTCCAAAGGGAAAAGTGATGGAAAATGAAGTGCAGAGGGCCCACGTCCAATCAAAACATGCCATGTGTCCCAGAAAGGTGGAGTGTGGGGATTTTTTGGGAAATTTTCCCAAATGCAAAAAAGGGTGAAAATTCAAATTTTCGCCCGCCAATCTGATTTGGCCCTGTTTTGCCCTAAAACTTCAAACGGCCATATCTTTTGATCCAGAGCTTAGTTTTTTGCGTTCTTTATATCAATGGAAAGCTGGTGAAATTATATACAAGATTCTAGGGTCATTTTTAAATTTTTATGGAGTTTGGAGAGATAAAATCAAAAACACCTCTGGCACGTGGTCATGGACAGAAATGACGTTTCAACCATCGCTTTTAATGAAGAATGGCTTGCATTCTCTCCCAAAGATGGCGGAAAATGTTAGGGGATGTGCCTATAAGGATTCCCATGATATTTTTATTTATTTTTGGTCAATGGTTGAATCCTCTCCCACGCTTTCCCGTGTTTCTCTCTCCTGGCTCGCCCTCGCATTGTAAAAAGCCGTGATTTGGCTCATTTTTGAAAGGTTGAACATTTTTGTGCATTATAGGCTCCCTCTTTCACCTTGGAAGTGATTTTGTGGAATATCAGGCCTTTTCTAAGACTACAGCCTATTTTTCCTCTTAGGTGTTGTAATGCATGTGTTTTGGGTAATGAAAATGACAATACAGGATTTGTGAATGAATTTTAATCCTCTATTTGTGTTGTTTGATCCATCTCTGACCTTCTATTACAGTTATCAGTTTATGCATGAAGTTTTGTTGCATTTCCATGATTTGTGTCAATCTGTAGAAGTAAAAATGCTCACCACTCCTTTGGTGCATCACCTTATTAGCACTAGTTTCAGTTTTTTGCATTCTCTATCTCTGTCCCCTTTGGAATTTAGAGTAGGAATTTAGAGTTTGAAACCTTTGTATTACTTGTAAGTGATATATCTGATCAGAGGAGTTGAGGAACCAGCCTCTAAACTGGAGATTCCTTTCCCATTTTCAAGTCCCACACTTGGGGAGAGGATTCAATGTTGTGTAATCACACTGGATGCCTAAAGTATCAAACTAGAAGCCTGATCAACATCCAGGGGTGCTGCTGATTTGCAACAAATGGCATATTACTAATACATCCCATGTATCTAATTTTGATAAGGTTATCAAATTTTAAATGACCCATCCTTCCATGTCAAAGGCAAATCCCATACAATTTTATTGAGAAACATTTTTCTTTGTTCACTTCTTTCAGTACATACATATTGTTCTTAGTCATTTTTGCTTTTCCTACCACTTTACCTATTTCTTCTTTCCTTATGTCACATCCTTTATCATGAAAGAGAATTGTGTAGCCTTGTTTGCACATTTGATTGACACTAAGAAGATTATGCTTTAGGCCTTCAACATACAATACATTTTTAGTTATTGTTTTCCCATTTTCAAGACTTAGCTTACCTTTGCCAACAATATTTGTTGATGTATTATCACCAAATCTTACTGTGTTAGATGCATTTTATTCCAAGGAAATGAACTTTCTCTTGTTCCCTATCATGTGGCTAGAGCATCCACTATCAATATACCACTCTACATCATCACTCTATGAATGAAAGGTTGTTTGTGCTATTAAACCTTGTTCCTTAACACCTGTAGGACTTGATTTGATCCTGTATACATTCTTGTTTTGTTGTGGAGGTATTTGATAACAAAATTTTGCAACATGCCCATACTTTTGACAATTATAGCAAATCAATTCATCCTTGTTTCTAGTATAGTAAGAACTCACATGTCTACCATAACCTTTGGAATACATTCTACACTTAGCTACTTTGTGACCAAATTCACTACAAGCATAACAATATCCATAAAAGGAATAAGCATACCTCATGGCATAGTGTCTTCTTGGATAGTTCTTCTTCTTGAAATCAGTCTTCTTGGCTTTAGGAGGCTCTTCACTTGTCTTCTCCATCTTCTTGCTCACTGATTTGTCTTCAATCTTCTTCTCTTCATATCCTAAACCAGTCTTATCACTTGCATCTTTTTTCTTGTTTAGGAGTTCACTCAAATCAGCTATAATCTTCTCAAATTTGTGATACATTTTCAGTTTTGCATAGGTATGATCTACCTGTGTTTGTAGCTACTCTATATCAGTTTTGAGTTTCAAATTATCTTCTTCTTTAGCCTTGAAAGCATATCTAATTAGTTTCACCTGTGTTTCATATTCCTTGACAATTTCTCTATGTTATTTGAATTCATTTTTTTGATTTTCTTCAAAAGGCATGATTTTTCCTTCATATTCTTTAACCATGATTTTTAACTTTTGATTTATTTTCTTTTGATGCTTTATTTCATCTATAGATCTTAACAATTCATCTTCAATATTTACTTCGCTTCTTCTTCATCTAACTCTCATATTGAGTTTGAAAATTTCCTTTGGAGTTACTTGCATCATTTATGTGAATATCCGTGAATAGAGTTTTAGCTTGCATACCTTCATCATCACTCTCTGAGATGTTGGAGTCACTGGATTGTGAAGGGATTGATCCATCTTGTGTGTAGAAGTTTTTCTTATTTTTGAAGTAATTTTTTCCCTTCCACGCTTCATGAAGTTTTTCTTCTATTTGTTAGAGGACTCTTCATCTTCTTTATGTTTATTTTGACATTTAGAAGAAAAGTGACCAACCTGTCCACAACTAAAGAATTTGAAAGGTAGCTTACCTTTGTATTTTCCTGATCCCCTTTTTAGCTTCCTTACAAACATAGATTCTATTTTATCATCATCTATATCCATGTTTGAATCAACTAATTTATTCTTTTCTTTTGATTCTTTATCAACTGCTTTAAAGGCTGCCTCCTTTTTCACTAGATTTGAATCATTTATTCTCATCTCATATGCTTTCAAAGATGCCATGAAGATCATTAATTGTTTTTTTAGGTCTTTAGATTATTTTACTACCGATACCTTAGCATCAAATTTTTGAATCGTGCACCTAAACACTTTATGTACTATCACACTCTCTTCCATTTTCTCTCCTAAACTTCTGATCTGATTTATGAGTTCATCAATTCTTTGTAAGTATGAGGATATATTCTCACTTTCTTTCATCTTCATGCTTTCAAATTGTGCTCTGTATGTTTGCAGTTTAGCAATTTTCACCTTGCTATCTCCTTCATAGATTGTCTTCAGTTTATCCCACATTTCTTTGGCTGTATCACACTACATGAATTTGAAAACTTAGCCTCAGCTAATCCACAAATAATTGCATTCATCTCCTTTGAATTGTTTTCAACAAGTCTCTTTCTGCTTGGTCAGTAGGAGGTGTTTCTAGAACTGTATAACCACTATCAACTACATCCTAGACATTAAATCTAATTGACATTAGGTAAGTATTCATCCCGACACTTCGAAGCAATAGTTGGACCTATTAAACAAAAGGGTTTTGGAAGTAGAAAATCCACTTGCTTGGTTGTTTGCCATAGTTGAATTCTTTGGATCTCCCTTGAGCTATTAAAATCACTTTACCAGTGGCCTGATCTCGATACCAATTGTTGGAAACATGAACACCGAGAGGGGGCTAAATCAGTTATTAATTCAACTTTTACCAAATAATAAACTTAACTACTTAAATTGAAACACAAAAAAATGAGAGAAATCACATACAAGAGATAAGAAATTTAAGTGAGAAACCTAAACTGGGAGAAACCCACCAACCACCCACTATGTGACAAATGTTTACAAACTATTTCTTGAGCTAGAACTCAACACATGAGGATACAAACACAATATCACACAATATACAACTTGGTGAAGGAAGCACAACATTCCCGAATGATTTAGCTAGCTACAAATAGCCTTCTCGTAAGCTACTAACTCAAGGAAGCTACAAATCTCTGTAAACAAAAATTTAGACATGATGACACTTCAAAATGATGCTCTATACATTAGATCATGATCCTAGATTGGTAAACTATCTCTGCTGCTTTGACTATCTCTCGACTTGATAAAAACCCTTCTTGTCTCTCCACCCTTCTTAAATTTTCCTCTCACACCTTGTAGACACTCGCATTCAAGCCTCTATTTCAAATCCTTGCTATCTTAATGTTTCTCACTTGTCACAGTCCTTGTTTATGTAATTTAGTACTTCTATACCTACATATGCAAGATCTTCCTCTAATTCACATTTATTGTATCAAGATTTTCAATCTTTCAAACTCTGTACCTTTATCACTGTTGTCACATTACTGCCCTTACACTTTTCAACATAATCTTTTCACTGTTCTTGCAAGATCAATCTCATCTTAGTCAACCTTTCTTCTCAAATTCTCTATTTTCCTTTATTTGCCTCACAATTTCATACCATTCTCTATTAAAAAACCAACAAAAAATTTCTTTTCGCTTCAATTCGATTTTTTTTTGCTAAACTCTCTTCCTTCTTTGGAATATATAGAGTCTCATACAACTCAGGAAGTTGACTGACTTTTTCAACCTTTAACCTTCCATTCAAATTCATCCTCACTTCAAGGTTGAAACATGACAAAAACAATTGAATTTTCACTATCACAAGGGAATGTAAGAAGTCACCAAGTTAGAAGACAACTCACTCTTATATCTTATGCTCTCATTGAACTACAAGAATAATTTTATTGTCATTAAATTAATATAGTCTCTGGTATTCTATAGAAAATCTTTAACTTGGAGTACAAGACTGTGTATACCATTTAAATGGATATTTCCCCTTAAATATAAAAATTGATGGCACTTTATTATAGTGTTCAAACAATGCACTAAAACTTGATGAAGTTCTCATGATACTTTGGAGAAAAAGAACACTTGAGATGTTTGAATAAGTCAATCAAGATGAACAAAAAAATATTTCTCGGTCTTAACGAGACCGTGCACACTTGAATAATACTATTGGAAAATGATTTTTCCCATTGAAGACACCATCAACTTATTCAAATGATTTCCAACATTTGTTCATCCTTTTACACCTTTAGACCATCAAGGAGATTGTTTAATTTGATCAAAATCGAGAAAATTGCACATCAGTGTTGACTTTACCTATCCAAAATGGTTTCAAAAACACAAAGTGATGGATTTATTCATCCATACTCCACCATTCAATCTCGAAACTTTTTAAAAATGATTATCGACCTATAAAAGAAGATATAAAACATGTTTGGTGAAATTTTGTTGGAATTCATTGAAGAACGACACAAAACACTTTCTCAAAAACCCTAAAATAGGGTATTGGACAATGACAGTAACCGAGAAGCACAAGAAAATGATTCTCTTCAATATTACATTATGAAACTAAAAATTTAAAATCTTAGTGCTTCATCAAGTTTTTATCCAATTGGTTTAAACAAAACTTATGAAGAAACTCCTCCAATCCTTCGCAGATGTTAGGAAACATTTCATAGGCATTTAGCATGATGCATCACAAATTCTAACAGCTTTACACTTTTATTCAAATATTGAATGCGATGTTTCATTTCCATAGACCTTTATGAATTTAAAGTTTGTTTCAAGAAAATAAAATAGCATACTGAAGGTTTCACCTTCTTTAGTAATTCTCCACAAAAGTATGGTCAAGAAACCATTTCAGGCACAACGCAAGACTTGTATAGTCCAACAATGTTCTAGTGAATTATTTCTTCTTTACATCAATTGGAACTATCATGAGCATACTAGGAGATCAAGTATGGATGTCTTAGCATGAAATATTTCACATTTCCTTCAGTGAACTACACTATCACACTTGTTAAGAAGACCACCATGTTCATCAAACCTGTCTTCAACTATGCAATAATTAACAAAGACAGAGGGATGCAATTTTACCATTGAATGTTTATTAAACATAAAACTAAGAACCCCGGGATATGTTAAAAACCAAAAATATATTCACAAATATTCCCAAGACTCAAAAACCTCATTTTAGATAAGGTTTTATCTTTTACTTCTTTCCAATAAAAACACGGTCTAGGAGGGAGAAGAATTACTTCACTAATTGCTCATAACTATTCAACCACACCTCCTTTTGAGAAAATTATTTTAGCACATGATTTTTATGAAAATTTAATCCAAAAACTCCTTCTATGATTTATTTGAAGAAGATTGTATAATTTTGTTTGAGGGATAAGAAGCCGTGAAGCTCAAAATGAGTTTTTTGAAAATCTTGTTTTACAAAAACTCACTTAACTTGAACAAATGACATAAATTTATCCTAAAATTTGGCATGAAGCATCGAGAAACCTTCCTATATCATATCCAAAATTTATAGAAAAGGATAGTTCTAAATGTTTATATCCCATCTCATTTGTAGAAATGAACACTATTAGTTCTCAAGTTCAATTTTGACTAGCATACAAGCCTCACTCCCCGGAGCTGAGTTGAGCATAAATTTTTCTCATGCATGCTGTAGATACTATATCAACACCTTTCCCATGATTTTTATAACTGTATCATCATGTACACCGCTTTAGGTACTTGAAACCACCCCGAAATGACACTACCACTCACCATCTAAGACCCCGCCTTCTTGAAATCCTATGAACTCACTTTGAAACTCTAAACAACATTTGATAAGAATGATAAAGAACTATCCATTTTCCATCAATGCCTTTGAAATCAATGAAAAAAACTAGAAAATAAATAGGGTGCAACAACCTCTCCAATTCATGGCCGAAAGAGAGGTGATTCCAAGAGCATGCCCTATGCCCAAGGAATTAAATGGGAGAACATTCAGAAAATAATTCTCTAAAATATTAATGATTTAGGATGTGGGTTTTATTGACACTATATCTACTACAAAAACCTTTTTTATTAACATCCAGCCATTTTATTTCCTTGGGTGGTTGTAAATTAGTCATTGGAACAAGCTTAGATGTGGGAACCGATCCTGACAAGAACTAGGCCTATTTAACTAGTTAGACGAGAGATCGAATTTAGTGTGAACCCTAGGTTTCTTCTTAAGTTTTTCTAAATGGATATCAAAAGGATTTGGGTCACCTTGAGCCACAAAGACCTTCCCTAGATGCAATAACCTAACTTATTGGAATAACATGGAAGGGATGGCCTTAATCCTGTCAATTCAAGGTCTTTCGAGAATCATATTATAGTTGGTTTCCCGATCTATAATATAAAATTTGGTCAAAATGGTCTTGGGTCCAAGGGTGACTGGAAGCACTATGGTTCCAATGGATGTTTCTTTAAGGCTATCATATCCTCTCAACGTCTTTTGTGTCAAGGAAAAGTTTGTTTCTCATAGCCTAATTTTTGTAAAAACAAGAAGGGGAATATATTAACAATAACCCCATCATATTTCATATCACGTTTAATGTAGTAGTTGTAAATCCAAACTTGCAATTATAATTTAGGATTGCCTCTCCACACTAGCTTAGTAGGCATCTTCATTTGCTGATATCAAACACAAACCCGACATCTCTCTTAGGTTGCCACATGGGATAGAAATCGAAGTCTATTTGATTTATGTGGGCCTCAGGAGGAGGGGTGACGTGGATTATGTGGCCAAGACCTAGAATTTATAATAAATAAAATTGATGCATAAGGAATTATTTAACAAATAAAAAGGAAATGTGGGAAAAGTATTAGTCGATCGTGATCAAATCATAAACTCCTACTAGTTTAGGAAATACTTGGTGTATCATCTGACATTGAAGGATAAATGGGGATAGGCTGCAAAGAATAATCACACATGCGAGTCACCACCGTGTGGAATTTCGTTTCAGCTTTCTAACTCAAATAAGCCCACAATATTATACTGATTTTGGTTTTCCAAATGAGGATTTACTTGTGGATCTCGCAAACATAGAGGCTTCATGATTGTTATTACCTGATGAGAGCCCCCTTGTTGGTGCCATGAGGATTAAGCTTCCCATATTTAGGGTGTGTTGGGAAGGGGTATTTGTAAATTCCAAGATTTGAATTATGTGGAGCTACAAGCCCCATGCAAGTATTTTACGTTGGTGCCGTGGGATTAGCCAAGAACATCTCAATGAAGAATTGTCTATTGTATTCCATAAGCCATTGCATGAATTTATTACAATCACGGAATGTCTAAGCATCATGCCCTGTAACCCTATGGAAACCATAATATAAGTTGGGATCATATTTACGAGGTCTTTGGTTCTAGTTTTGTCAGAGCCCATAGTTCCTACTATTGTTTTGCTATTGGTTATTATAGTTGAAGTTTGGAGGCCTTTGGCCTTGGTTCTAATACTGATTTGGAAACTGGTTTGGATATTGGCTTGGGTATTGAACTAGGCCTTGGGCCTGAACCTGTTGAGGAGGAAGAGGAGGATGACTAAATTCAACCACATTAATGGAAGGAGAGATGTTGTTACTCCTTTGGTTATTCTCATTTTCATTGTTATTTTCATTATTTGCGGTGCTAGTGCCAACAATGTTTAGATTTTTAGGTTATTCAGTTACACCATCCATCATAACACTATGGTTACAATTGAGGACCTTGGGTCCTTAATTGTTATTGTTTGAACCATTTGGGTAATTTTAATTACCTTGAGAGGGAGTGACCAATTTCCATTTAGACAATACATCTTTTAGTCTATGTCAATCGCCACTTGGTCAATGCGGAGAACGCCCTTTAAGACCTCCTTGTAGCTCTTAAGAGGAAAATTTTGTACCTCCTTAGTTTCTCGATTAAGGGAGTGGAGGAATAAATCAAAAATCTCTATATGGTCCACGTTTGGAGCACTAGAAGAGGAGTAGAGGACCTAGTGCCACCTCTCGGATGAAGTGGGATGTGGACTCGTTATGCTCTTATTTAATGTGTAGGAACTCTCTAATTCCTATTCTCAATAGTTTGTTCATGTTAAAAGCCTTTATTAAATCTGAGATGATTTTCTTAAACAAATGAATGGAGTCTACTGAATCCTATAAGATAAGTTGAGATAAATCCCTTCGAGATTTTTGTGGAATATATTCACTACAACTATGTCCCAAGGAAGTATCTCTCTAATGGTGTTCATATATGCCTTGATGTGGGCATTCAAGTTGATGTAGGATAGAATATACCCACAAAATCCCAAGGCACACTGATACATAACTCAACCTTAACTGAGCACTCACCTGAAGCATGCAAGGGTACTAGGTCCCTCTTTAGATATGCTTGTACAAGATGTTAGTATGATTGAATGTATATTTTAGATAATCAATTATATTTAAGTGCATAAACTAGATCTAGATCTTAATCTTATGAAGGAATAAATAAAAATTACTATAATTAGATTTACCATACAAGATCCATGCTCAGTTACATCTAACACCATTATCTAACCAATAAGATCCATTATATTAAATACTACAAAACAAAGAAGCTTAATACATCATAATAATGTCACCATGCATCATGCGTGCTTAAAAATCACAACATAATGATACAATAACATTGGATCCATAATGAGTTTGCTTCCTCCATTGTGAGTTTTCTTCCAAAATTTGGTAGCTTGTTTTTGCAAAGTTTAATTAGAGATGGATTTTTCCCCTTACCTGTCTTCAGGCTTGGGAATAATGGGACTCTTCGTTTAAGCATTGTGTGGTGAAAAGATTGTGGCAACTTGTTTTACCCCACACTATGTGGAGAGTTTGGAAGGCTCGTAATGATAAAATTTTCAGAAACAATAGAAAGGAATGTAACAAAGTCTACAAGGAAATTATCATTGCTGTGCAATATAATATTGATTTAAACCTCCTAAAAATAGGCTTTACCCGGAGAAGGAAGAATACATCCTGACTGATTGGAATATTGACACTATCAATAAGAATAATAATAGTATTGATAGAAACACAACCGATGGATTAAGCCTCCCACCGATTGGCACAATTTAAATTTTGATGGGGCCTCAAAAGGAAATCCAGGGGACTCTGAGGAGTGGGAGTCATCGAGAGATCAAAGAGGCTGCTTTTGTTGCCTTTTTTCGGGAGAATGGGCGGTGTAGACTAATCATTACTCTGAAGCCCTAGCGGCTCTTTAGGTATAAGACTTACCAGAGATTGTAATATTCTGAATATTATAATTGAAGGTGATTCTCGAATATCATCAATCTATTAAACAAAAAGCAACACCTAAAGCTGGTCTATCAGATATTTTATTGGGGAAGCTATTGATATATGCAAGAGCTTTGAAAATGTTAAAATCACCCACACCTATCGGGAAGGAAATAGGGTCGCTGATAGTTTGGCTAACCTCGGTGTTACTAATACCTTTCAAACTTGGCTTAGGGGGGACGTTCTACCCACTCAAATCAATAAAGCCATAATCAATGATCTACATGGCAGTGAAAATCAGCACTAACAGCTGTAATTTGGATGCTAATGTGCAGATCCTCAAGTACAATATGATGACATCACATAAGATATGGATGATTGATGTGATATGTGTGAGATGGACTGTCATCATTTCTAGGCATAGGAGGAAAGCCGAGGAGCGGGAAATAATTACAAGTATGGTATAATAATTAAACCTGCTTTCATGGAAAGGAAAGATTCAAATACCAACATCAAAGCTCTGCCTATCCCGCATAGTGATAGCATTTTTACCATTGAGAACAGGAAAAGGAACAGAGGAAACATGGGGGGTCTGCCTTGCAAAACTGAACCGACCCACAATCCGGCATGGAAAGAGAATACGGAGCTTTGGAATTACCTTCAAATCGGGGGCTTGTCTAATTTAATTGAAAGGATTCAAGGATTTGACCAAGACATTTCTATCAGATTCACCCAGGGATGGAAGAATCGAATTTTCAAATACAGTAACATGGAGATTGAGATCACGGAAGAGCTCATCGCCTAGATCATGGGCCTCAGCCTGGAGGGCACCAAATTCTTTAGTAAGAAGGTGGACAGGGAGGTGGAGACCAAGAAGTTCCTGGATGATGGGGAGAATCTTGAATTCGTGACTGCTGGCATCAAGGTGGTGTCGATTCCTGAGCCTTTTGCTGAGCTTGCCAGGATGGTTGTTAGGTATGTAACTCTTGAAGGAATATTTGTGACTATACCTCAAAAACATTTGATATTTCTAAATCACTTTCATAGAAATATCATCATCAGCTTTCCTCACTATTTGATAAACTCACTGGAGAAATCAATTAGGGAAGTTCAGAGCCACTCTAGGGCTGTCCCTTTGCACCAGGGGCTTATCCTCCTGATCCATCACCACTGTTCTAGCTGCCCCCCCATGAATCCTACCCCACCTTCTTCCTCCATACCTCCACCTACTCGCACCGCTTCCACTCCCCCTGCTGAAAAGGAAGATTGAAGCTGCTTGCTTCCAGCAAGAAAAGCAAGAGCATAAAAGCTAAAATCCCTTCTTCCCAATGGGTCCTAAGGAGCCACAAAGACCTGGAACTTGCTGAGAACCTCCTGCATATCAGTAAACCGATGGAGGAGCCCAAGGAGGAGGAATTGATGGACAGAGTGGATAGGTTAGAAAAGGAGATACAAGAGCTCAAAGGGACTATAAAAAATATGGAAAGAGCTAAGGGAAAAGGAATTCTTCAAAGTGATGATGAAGAGGGGGTTATTGCTGAAGTCTTCAAGAAGTTACAGTCCTTGGATGGCAGAATGGGGAATGTAAAAAGTCACAATGACTGCATATTATATGCCCTTAAAAGCATTTATAATTTCATTGAACATGTTCATAGTGTCTGCAGTTTAAGTGGGGTTAATGAGGACATTTGGGGCCCTAAATAGAAAAGGGATATTAAAATTTCTCGTGTGGATATGAGAGAATCCTCTCAGCCCACTTGCCATTGCCTTGTTCATGTCATTGCAGTTTGCATCAAGACCAAGATTGACAAGGCTATCAAGTAACGGGTTGCTGTGTTGCTATTTTTTGGCTGCAAAGTTGCTGTTATCTGGTGGTTCTGGCGCTGCTTTTTTGGTGGAGTTCTATATGTTGTTTCTCTTTTGGTTGCTTTTTGATCTTTTCTGCTTCTTTTTGGATCATTGTTCGTTTAGATCCTTTCTTCACTTGTATTTTCATATTTGGCTGATTGAGCCCTCTTTGGTTGGCCGTTTTGCCCTTCTCTGGGCTGTTTCTCTCACCTTTGCTATCTGGCTTTTGAGCCCTTTTGTATACAAGGTATAGTCCCTTCAAAACTATTTTCCCTTCATAAAAAAACATCGATCCATAATCCCCGAAAATCAATACATATTTATAAGGGTGGGGAATTTACCTTCACCGCCCATGCACCTTCAAAAATAGGCTACATGCTAATAATAGCCATGCACCCTTACATGAGAATACAAAATCATGCAAGTGTTAATAATAGATTATCTAATAATACAACTATAGTATAATCCTATTATTAGCTCCAAAACTCTGCATGGCGCTTGATCTTCTACTAGTCCCAAAATAGCCTTTGTGTATTCTCCAAGTCTTTAACAAAACATGCTCTTCACTCCACATCCAAAATTAGCCCCGATCTACAAAATGGCTAAGTCCTGATTTCAAATTGTTTTGGGCACGCCCTATTTCACCGTATCTCTACGCACTCTTGTGAGCCATGTGTCCGTACGCCTAATCCTTCAGCCTTCCCATACTTAAGATGTATTTCTTTAGCTTAACATTACCCCACACTAATTTCATTTTCATCCCTGGTAATGGGTAGTCATAACTTATCTCTCCATGAACAAAGAATAATGAATAATGATCAAAAGAATAAAGAGTGAGAAACTATCTTGTGCTCTACTCTTTTACCGGTAGGATCAACTTAGAATATTCAACCTTAATCTCTGCCTCTTGTTGGTGCCATTTTTGAGCTTGCACCATTTTTCCCTAAATTTTTCTTTCATTCTACGTGCTCTCAAAGGTTTTTCTCTCAAATTGGTGGTCTGCAACTTTTCCCTCCAAATCGAATGCCTTGAAATGCTCAAAAACTTGTTGTTTTGCCCCAATTTGAAAGAAATCTGCATGTGTGCCCTGTTTTGTGCCCTAATTTTTCAAATCCATGGGCCTCTGCCATTTTTCCTTCTTGCCCAATTGTGCAAGTTTAAAATTGATCGATGTTCACTTAAATGCCATTGAAAATCCAATTCCATGATCAAAAATTCTTTAAAAACATGTTTTAGTTGGTTCAATTTTGAGAAATTTTTCATCCTTAGCGAAAAAATTGAATTCTAGGGCATCCCTGGCATTTTCTGTGTTTTGACGGTCAGACAGGCATCATTTTCCCATCAATTTCTTCTTCAACATTCATCGGCAATGTGGCTTGTTCTAATTGGCCGAGGGATGGTAGAAAATTGTTTTAACTTATCACTTTTTGCTTTTTTGGCAAAAGGGCAAATTTGGTCCCATGGCTCCGCTTTACTCTGATTGGTTCTAATGTTGCTTAGTGTGTCCTCTTTTGATTGGATGAGAAGCAGGGTATTTTTGTGCCTTAAGGAATTTTGGAAAAAGAGTTAAAGTGCAAAGAAAATTCCTAGGGCCCACAATGAATCAGGAGTGGACACGTGGCGTGATCGGGCAGGAGAGTACAGTTCATTGGTGAGTTTTGAAAACTTTAAAATTTTGTGAAGGAGGTATGAAGCAAAAAGGGAGTTATGGCCCCACAAAAATCATAGAGAGACACGTGACAGGGTCAGAGGCGGAACTTCGGGCCTTAGGGGAAAATTGAGATTTTTCCCATTTTTGGCATAAAGGCATAAAATTAAAAGGAGGAACGCAAGCCCACAATGAATCAGCAATCGCCACGTGTCAGGGACAAAATCGGAGGTGCGGGTCCATGGGGATAATTTGGAAAAATTCCTTTTTCCAAAAAAGGTGGAAATGTGTAGAATCGGTCTGTGATTCCAATGGGGCCCACTTTGGGACACGTGCAAAGCCCGTTTTCATGAGGCAGAGGTGCGGGGAAAAATATCAAAATTTTCCACTTTTTCACAAAAATTTTAAAAGGCAAAATGAAGCTCCAAAGCCCATCTCCAATGGTTTTTCTCCACGTGGAGGGCATAGATTAAAAGTTGAATGTCAAATCTACGGTAGCTATGCATCGTTTTGCTCTACCGCCATTTTTTTCCCTATAATGCTCCAGGAAGTTTGGAGATGCATTTTTACATCAATTTTCATCAAATTTTTGAAAATTCATGTCATTTATGCCTGCAAGGACCAATGCAATTGGTATTTAGGATCAATTTGAAGATCAGAGATGTTTTTGAAGTGAAATTTTATCCTAGCCCATCCAAAATGTAAAATATCAAATCCATAAGTTACAAAGTCAAATTTTTGGAGGGATAAGGATGAAATAATGAAAGGAAGGGGGTTTGCATGCTTTAAAGATGAAAAATGTGCCTCCACAATGGAAAAATGTGCCTCCACAATGGATAATGATGTGAATTTTGTAATGATTCATCTCTTTTTGAGACAATCAAAACTTTTTGGATGTGTTCTGTTAAACGTCCCTGTCTGCGAATCATGAAAATTTTTTGTAACAAATTTGATCCTTTGGCATATTATTTTCTTAGGAAAGAATTCTCAAAGGAGATTGAATGTTATATATTGCATGAATTTTTCATGCAAAGGGTTGGAAGATTTTAAAAATCCTAGAAAACTAAAAATTTCATGGGAAAATCTGAAGAAGCCCATTCTCTGAGTGACCACTTGAGAAACTCATGTAACTCTCTTTGTATCAGATTTCAAATCATGTTAAGTTGTTTGCACATGTATAGCCATTAAAAATCTCTGAGATTGTTTTTCAAAACATTCCCCTACTGATAAATCTGATCATTTTTGAGTTATTCTGTGTTGTCTTTGGGAAAAATTTGTGAATGCTTACATTTCAGAATGCATTTCAAATTTGTGTTTCTTGTTTCTTGACAGTCTTGTGTTTAAAATCTCTCTTGATCATACACGGTCTCATTTCTTGTGATAGTTTAGTGGTATTTTCAATCTCACATTTAGAAGAGCTTTCATTTGATAAAGAGATAAACAAATTTAAAATCACTTTACCTTCCTTGATTTCAGAGATTGTTTGTAAACCTTTGGTTGCACCTTAGGTCATGATTAAATAGTGATTGCTAAATGCTTCATTGGTTTATTATAACTCAAAATTTTGTGATAGATAATCAAATAGTGTGTGGAAAAGTGTAGATTTGGGCCTCCATTTGATGCACATATCTTGGTTGAAGGGATGATTAACCATTTTGATACTTTTTGCTAATAAGTTTCTCCATATTTTGCTGAAATCTCCAAAGAGTCTAGCGGACCTTGGTTTGTCTTATCTAAACTCCCACAAAAATAATAATTCAAAACTACTAATCCTACCATGTTTTGTCCTGTATACCCACGAAGATCAAAATCCAGCTTACTAAAGTATGCGTAATGCATCGGATTTCAAAATGTCTTCAAGAACCCTTGTCTTGCATTGAAAGTATCTCCATAATCTGAAAGTGACAACTTGTGAAAGTCAAATTTGGAGTGTTGATCATATTTTCCCAAGGTCCTTTTCATAATATTTGCACAAATTGAGGGATATCTTCATCTCCTTCACTATTTAAGGGTTACAAAATAGGTTCTCTTACCTTGGTTGAAAGGCACAACCTAAAATAGTTAGGACAAGATCAAGTCCTATTTGAGTGCTATCCATCTCTCCAAAAATCTAAGTGCCGCTAGATCATATCCTGCTACAAAAGGAAACACACCATGATCCATATATATTCAAGCTTCATACCATATATTTGATGCTACTCAGACTGAAAAGGAGAACAAATTTGGGTACCAACACTAGTGGTGCAGCTACCAGGACATTCTTAGTTCAATATGATCCATGTGCATACATATTTGAGATATTTGAATGCATATCAAACCCTGGTAATGTCTCTTGTAAGTTATATCTACAAATATATTGTTAAAGCATCATTCTATACTCAAATTTACAAGGTGTATGCAAAGGTTTCAAACTCTGTCTGTAATTTTATCGCTTCCAACAATTGTTGCACTTCATTTGCATTTTTGGTTGATAAATTCAAGAAAAGGAAGGTCTGATCTATAAATTTTGGCAAGATTTTTAGTGTTGATAGGTATTTGACAGAGTATTTTAGTACATTTTCACAACTAGGGTGAAATTCCTTAGTGACGACTCCATGTTGTTTTGATCTTGATAAATACCAGTGTCTTAGCTTTTTGTCATTTGTTTTTTGGTGTTGCTAATCTCTACAAAACTGGAAGGAAGAAGATCTCTCTTCATTAGAGACTCTACTAAGAAGTTGTTTTCAGATTCAAGGAACTCAGAGTTAGAAGGGAGAAGAGTTTGGAAGGTGGTTGGAGAGCAGAGCTCAAGGAAGGAGTTTCCTTTGTTGAACTTGAGATTAATCAGCCTGTCATTGAGGACTGCAGTTCTTCTTCAAGTAAATCTGAATCAGATAGTCCTCTTGAAAATTTGCATTCTCCATCTGAGAGAGGGACCTTCATTTGTCTTTGAAAATCTTGCTCCTCATTCTACCCTTGTTTTTTCCAAATTTGCTAGAGTTTATCAAGAAGCTGATCCTACAGGGGATATCCATTTTAAAGATTACATTTCTATTTCCCAAATACCTCTCACTCCTCATCATTCTATTTCTCCTCCAAGATCAACACCTCAAAATAATATGGCTCAGCCTAGACCTCAATTTGTTGTTAACACCTTTGGTCCTATAAAATTTAGAGGAATGGATGGTTACGCAAATGCTTGTCCACAAGATGTAAGGAATAGGTAGCCAAATTTCCAAGGTAACAATACTATAATCGGTGATCAACATCTCAAAATTTTTATTAACATGATGAAGGATTTTGAAATAGAGTTTGAAGATGTATATGTCAAATTGTTCATTCATACACTAGAATAGGATGCAAGGGATTGGTACAAGGCTCTTCCTGATAATTCTATTGATTCTTGGACTGAAATGAATAATGCATTTAGATTGTAATATGGTGACAAGAATGACCCTAGATTTCTCTTATCTGAATTTGAGAATACCAATAAAAACCCCAATGAATTAGTGCATGACTTTAATACAAGATTTAACAAGACATTGAGGAGGCTGCCTGTTAATTTGAGGCCCTATGATGAGTCTTGTTTAATCAAATATGCAGATGCATTTGATAAGAAAGCAGCCTACTACTTGAGAGATAAAAACCCTACTAATTTGAGGCAGGCCTTCACCATGGCACTGCAGATTGAGAACAATATCAAAGCAATTGGGAAACCTCTCAAGAGAGATGGTGTAAAGTTGATAAACCCTGAAAAACCTCAAGCTAGAAAGGGTGCTGATTTGGAGGAGGTTGTGAAAACTTTGGCAGGGGCTATCAAAGAAATCTCATACAAGTTAGCTCGAGAAGAGAAGGGAATTGGGAAGACTTCACAAGGTCAACAAAAAACACAAAACCATGAAATATTTTCCAATCATCCTAGAGGTGATCAAAGGGTAGATGATAGAGGGAAAGGACCCATGGGGTTTGTAAATAGACATCCTCAAGCACGTGAAGGAAGAGTGTTACCTAATCCCCTAACTGCTAGGGTTGCTACTGTTGAGGAAGTTTCTGATATTGATTGGTGTGATAGGTGTTTTCTACCCCATCCTCCATGTGAAGTGGACCAACAAGATGGTGAAGCTAATAATGATGATGGTACTGATGATGATATCTACATGGTGGGTTATTCTTCAGGCTCACAAGAAGGAGCAACATCAACTGAGGTAATAAGTGTAAGGAAAGTTGCAACCTTTTGGGATTACATCAAATGAGTACAAGTCCTTCTTCCCTCTCATACTCTTGAGGTAGATGTAGTGCAAGCTTTTGAGATTCCTAACAATGAATTTGAATACTTAAGAGCTTTGATGATTAAGAAGTATGATGGTGGTATCCCTTCGGAGGAAGATAGACAATTGTTAATGAATGTTGTTGTGGCTTAAGATAAATAGTATAACACTAGGAGCAAGGTTGTTAAGGGAGTTGGGCCTCAAGCCAAACCTAAAACACCCTTGTTTACAAGTATTCCCAAAGAATCTCCTAGAATGCTTTGATCCAAATTGATCCAAATTGATCTTCATGGCACTTATTTCCAATACTTCATCATCCTATTCCTCAGTAACCGTAGGCTATCTTCTACCCTTGTGTTCTAAGCTACCATTTTCTTCATGAAGTTCTTTTTCTCCTTATTATTCAAAAAGGATGAGGCTGGTTCCTCATCTGCCAAAGTGCCAATTGTATACTTCCCCTTGGGTGGGCCAGAAGTTTGAACTCATTCTCTACATATTTTCCATTTTCCAACCTAGGCTTGAGTTGGATATATATAAGGGCTGCCCCTATCTCACCAATTTCCAAACTCATTGCCTTCATATTAATATCATCAAAAATTAACCTTTCAATATATGCAGACTTACTTGGATACATGTAAGTCTTCCTCGAAGGTGTGGTAGTCATAGTCTACATTTTCTGCATTGAATGATAGCCAACGAGCATTTGAAAACCTATGTACAAATGCTTGAAAATAGCACACGGTGAAGGCATATGACATCTTACAGCAAGGGCCCCATTTTCCATCCTTCATCCCAAAACACACAATGTAGAAGTGTTGATACACTGCAAATTGTACCTATTTTCCCAATACTGCAGGAAGTTCCTTTGGTATTCTCCATTCTTCCTCAAACACAACACGCAAGTGCTCATACCAAATCTCTACCCTTTTCTTAAAGGGGGAACTCATGGTACCATCACATGTATACTTCTCAAATCTCTCTGCAAGATATTTCTTCACCTCAAGATATTGCCAAATTTTATCCTTAGGCCCATTGAGCACCCCAATTTCTACAAACACAAGAGATAACAGATTGTGCCAAAAATTATCTTATCTCATCCATTTCCTTCACAATGATGGTTTCATAATGAATCTCGATAAGTTATAAGTTACCCCTTCACTCATTTTATTTTCTATATGCAACCATAAGGTGTTCACCTGCGACCATTGCTCCTGGTCATTAAGCTTTGTGAAGAGGTGTGGTGTTTCTGAACTACATGATACTTCTGTAGCTTCTCTATATCCATCATGCACCCTCCCTTTAGGTAATCCAATGATTTCCTTATCTCCATTATAAATTCCTTATTTTTCAAGTCACTACTTACCTCAAGGCTCGAACTCCTAAGTCCTGTCAAACTTCCAATCAAGGGCATGGTGAGCCTCATACATCACCCGAAAAAATAGAAAAATTTGTCATGGACTTTGTTCATCAACCAATGGTATAATTTTTTTGGTTTTCCAAAATAAGGGAGTTTGCTGTACAACCGTAAATCTCCTCCTACCTTTGTCAACAATTTCTCTCCCACGTAATCATACACAACCATATCATTTTTTATTATTTTTTTGTCTTGTTTACCAACAATTTATCTAGTTCATCCTTCTTATCTATTGCACTGATGGTTGTAATCACTCACCTTGCATCGAAGAACATTCGAGTCCTAATTACGACCCATGTAAACCCCTTATGGGTACTGTAATTTTGAGAAATGAATTTTAGGGGCGTCCTCTATTTCAATCTCAAATTCCTTCTACTTCTTCCCCCTTGTGGCCGATCCAAGTACTCTCTTTAGTGCCATAATAACTATAAAGTTGTGTTATTTTACCATCCTCAAGCTCTACAATTTAACTCAGTGTTCCCTAGCTTAAAAGTGCACACCATAGCTCAAATCCAAACCCTATCTATCAATATTCTTCCATGCACACCTCTACTTTGTTCAAAAACTTCACCAAATGGAGCGCAAGACTATCCTATGCATAAATCTAACAAAATATAACTGGTTCACAACTCTTCGTACTTCATAACTTTCTTGCTAGCTCGTTCGACTTCAAATCACTCGAATCTCTTGTATGAAAAGGTAAAAATGATTTCGTAACACATCCTTATATAGTTTCTATAAATTTTTCTACATTTATTTCTCTTCACCTACCACCATACTCAAAATTTATTTGGTGTTTCTTCAATTCTTTCACACTTTGCTTATTTCCATGGCACAATCATAACCTTCTGGCACACCTTCTACTTCTCGGATAGAGACCTCCTTTTGCGTTCCCTCATGCATCGAAGTAATTTTCCACTGCACCTTTCACTAAGTAGTTTTCACTTTGTTGCATCCTACCTCACGTTACACTGTGCATCCATTTATCCATATGTGGTCTTCAATTATGAGAAATTTTTCTCTATCTAGCTCCTTTCCTTCAAGCCCCTGCACAAAAACTATCTCCTATGCATACCCATCTTCATAAAATATTCAAACTTGGCAATAAAACCTGTATATATTACACCCCACACTAAGGGTATGCATGGTCCTCTGTGCATGAAAACACTTACATAGTAATCAGCTTCTAGTGCGCAAGCACACTTATTACACAAAATACTGAACTAAATTGACAAAGCATAACAACTATGAAGGAAACACATATAAAGGGAATGCATTAAGGAAATATAATCTAAGTGGAAATACTACCTTTTTACAAATACCAAGAAGACATATTTAAAGTAGGGCTTCAGCTTACTCTCGTTGAAGTAAATGGGCAACCTTGTTCCATCCAACGCTAGTAAGTAGAAAGCACTTTGATCAAGTATATGAGTTATAACATACGGTCCCAACCAATGCACCTTAATCTTTCTAGGGTGGCACACAAAATTTGAATTATACAAAAGTACCATATGTCCAAACTCAAGATTCTTGTCCTTGATGTGCCTATCATGCCATGCCTTCGCCTAACCTTTTATTACTTCGATTCCATCGTGCTATAGCATGCTTTTCATCTAGTATGTATCAATTTGTCAATACGTTATTCAAGTGCTTGTTCATCCGCTAGACCACCCACATGCGTAATACGCAGAGATGGTAACATGAATTACACTGTTAGAATAGCCTCCACACCAAACACCAATTGATTAAACTTTTTTCAGGTTGTCATGTATGCCCAAAGTACAACATAGACTTTATCATCCTAGTCTTTTCTTCCAACATCACAAATCTTAGTCAAGGTATGTCTTAATATCTTTTTGAAAGCCTCAGCAGTTCCATTTTCTTGAGGATGAAAGGGTGTTGTTTTATGGTATGCCACCATAAATTCATCCAATAGTATCCTAATGTTCTCATTAAGAAAATGATTACCCCTATCATTTTTTAAACTTAAAGGGCATACATACCTACTGATAATATTTTCCCATAGAAACCTTGCTACCGTAGCTACTGTGCAATCCTTCGTAGGTGCTACTTCTTCCACGTTGTAAGATAATATGTACAAGTTATAATATAGAGTGATCTAGTCCTACACGTGGGTGGGGAGATATGACCCACAAAGTAAATCACCCACTTTTCAAAAGGTTCTACACTAGCAATAGGCCTCAAAGGCATTTCATCTCTATGCCTAGGGTTTCCAAGGTGCTGAAAATGGTCACAAACCTTACAATATTCTTTGCAATCTTTGTATAATGTTTCCCACCATAGACCAACTAATAAAATCTTGTGCATAGTGGCATCCCCTGCATAGTTTCCACTGTAATGCTGTTATGAGCCTCTCTCGCCATAATTGCTTCACGTCATACTCAAGTACACATCGGAAAAAAATTCATCTCGACCTAATTTGTATAATCCCCTAGTAATTAACATGTAAGGTGCAACACGGATAACAAGTTGTTTCTTCTCCAAAGCCTTCATACCTTCAAGCGCCACACCTATTTGTAAAAAGACAACAATATCCTCTAATTTTGAGGGTGCACGGTTTAACTTGAATAACCATGAATCTGACATTATATCCTCAATTCTCTATGTGTCCTCTCTCGATTGAATCCTAGATAAATGGTCTGGACCAGAATTACTCTTTCCTGGCTTAACCACCACAATAAAGTTAAAATCCTAAAATAACATAACCCAATGGCATATACACCCCTATAAAATGGGTTTGTTCACCAAGTACTTCAATTCCATGTGGTATGTATAAAAGATGAATGGGGTAGCCAAAAATATTGTCAAAACTTATGGAGCACGTATATCATAGACAAGGCCTCGCACTCTGTAGTGGTGTAATTTTGTTCTGCTAGAGTCAACTTCCTACTCATAAAACAAATAGGATGATTAACAATCCCTTCTCTAGGATGGGCTAATACCACACCAATGGCCATGCTAGAGGCATCTACATGAACATGAAATGACTTGGACCAAGAAGGAAAGTGCAGAATAGGAGTTGTAGTAATCCTTTCCTTCAGTGTCTCAAATGTGTGATGTTATGCCTCACCCTAATAAAAATTTCCTCTTCCTTTTAATAACTCCTCTAAGGGTACAATGATCTTGGCATAACCCTTGATAAAAAAATTAGTATCCTGTGTGCCCCAAGAATCCACACACCTCACTTTGGCTAGTTGGTTCCTCTAAGCCCAAAATAACAACAACCTTAGCAAGATCCACTAGGAAATCTTCCTTTCGATGTTATGTTCCAAAAATTCCAAAGGGTGTGGAAAAAACACACTTCTTGATGTTTAACAAGATGCTCAACTCCAACATATCTCAAACACGAGCCTTAAGTTATCACAGTGATCCTTCACAATCCCATAGACTATCCAATCATCTAGATAAACCTGTAAGAACTTATGAATAAAATCTTGGAATGCCTGTATAAACAATGTGTGAAAATACTGTAGGTGCATTATTTAATCCAAAGGGCATAATTGTGTATGAAAAATTCCCCACTTAGTGGTGAAAGTTGTCTTCTCTTGATCCTCTTTAGCTATCCTCACCTGATGATATCTAGAGAATCCATCAGTGAAGGAGTAGATCTCGTGCCCTGCAACGACTTCAAGAATTTCTTCAATAAACGGTGTGGAAAGGGATCAATTACACATGTAACATTTAACTCCCTATAATCCACAAAAATTATGATTCTTCCATCCTTATTGATACTGATCACCATAGGGATCACCCATTTTGACTCCTCGATGGGCTCAATGATTCCATAATTTAGTATTTTGTCAATTTCTTCCTTCACCTTAACATGCAAGTTTAGATTCATCCTGTAAGGCCTCTTCTAAATTAGGCGTGCACCTTCCTTCATATTGATTCTCATTTCACCCAAAGATTCATGTACTCCTTTTAATTCATGATAGCCTCTAGGGAACAGATCTTGAAAGTCATGCAACAACTCAATTATCTTAGAAACTTTAGAGTCAGACCAATAATCTCCAATGATGGCCTCCTTTGGTTCAACATTTGTTCTAATGTTTACTTTCTTGGTCTTCATAGGTTCATGGTAGGCATGTGCCTCTTCATCCGCACTATTCAAAACCTCATGCATACCCTATGTATGCTCAATATACAGAGTTCGCACTTCTTCATCATCAACTATATAGACCATATTACCATTTTATCTTTCTAGGAAGACATGCCCAAGTTGTTCAAAGATCAATTTGTTCCTCATAAAATCACACCTCCCGGTCTAACTCACCTAACAACTCCTAAAATATCTCCTCACCTCTACACTATCTCCTATAGTTAAGCACTTCATAACCTGTAATGCCTCATTCACCGAAGGTTTAGTGGAAAAATAGTTAAAGGTCTGAATCATACCTGCAATAAGTTCTTGCCAATTTCCAGTCTCTCTATTCAACTCTGCATAGATATACCATGCGCACACGCAGCCTCACAAGGTGAAATAAAGCTTGTGCACCCACAATGAAGGTGGTAAAGCTTCTTTCCCCTTTTTCCAAATTCTCTCACACTGCTGAACGTGGTGTTGAATAAGATCATTACCATGAAATAAACATATCTGAGTAGGCACATTGATCCTTAAAAATATAGCAGATAAAGCAATCCTCACTTCTCTCCACTCCAAAAGATTATCCCTGTGAACCATCCACCAACATGTTGCCATCCCACACAAAGTATAAATTAGCATATTCCTTCTTTCCACTTGACATTCCCACTAAACTTCCATAACAAACATGAATAATTCTAGATTCTCTTCACCAGTGTACCTTGGTACCTGAATACTACCCAAATGCCTGATACTACATGGATTACTTACACACATAGCTGCACCTCTCATTTCATGCCAAAACATTTCATAAGTGTCATGTGCCCAATTGTCACATGAAACACTTGTAGTATCGCTTATGGAATATGCATCATCCCATTAGAGAACTCCTTCCTTTGATGTCTCAAGAACTTCTAGATCTTGAATGGTGCACACATAAATTTTGTTCAAATATTATTCACTTAAGGGCTCTACATAAGGTGTAGATTTCTCATCTGTCAAGGGGATAATGATGTGATCCTCTTTGTTCTCAAAACTTATATACCCTTTGTTGAAGCACAGATCAGTGTTGTTTGCATAACACCAAGGGCACCCAAGTAAAGCTGGAAAACTATTAGCTTCTATAAGCACTAAGACCTCAAAGTCCCTAATAAACTTGGATCCCTGTATAGTAATTGATGCATCCTTTAAAAATCCAATAGGCATGGCTTTAGTCCTGTTTTCCATAAACAAAACATTTGAAGATGGTTGCAATGGTGGTCTTCCCATCTGAACCCACGCGTCTAAAGTGAGTACATTTACTTCCGCACCTGTATCAATTAGAATATTACTCAAAACCAACCATCCAAAACAACATTTAGAGTGATCTCCTTATCATAATATAGGCTATGAGGGGGAAGGTTAGCATGAAAATATGCCTTTCATACTCAATCCTAGTGAACAAAGTGTTTCCCTTTAACCAGCTTCCTAGAAAAGGAATACTGGTTTCTTGGTGCACCATCTTACAAACCTAATTTAAATCATCAACATATAATTGATGGAGCTCAAATACCTTCTTCTATTCTAATTTCCACAACTATTATTTTAAACACCGTATCTTACCCCGCAAATTTTAAATCACCTTCATGGTTTCTTGATAAACCTAATTTTGATGCATAGGGTCTAGATACTTTACATGTAGAACTTCCTCCTTGGTAATGGTAGGATTTTATTTTGGAACTTCCCCATGTGTATATTTAACACATGTAGTAATCTTCACAGGTACCAAATCAGGATATAACGCTAACTTCAACATCCATTGATCTTCCACAATGCATTGCACTCTAACCATTCCCGTGCCCTTGTTCTCCTATTTGTTTTTCTTACTCAAATGTTCATACAATTCCAGGAACTCTTCATAGTTGTGGTTCTTCTTATAGAAATAAAAAAATGTTATGAGTACACTCACACCTGTAATAATATGGGGATCCACATGTATAACAAGTTCCACAAGGAAAATCACCTCTTCTAACACCGAGATCTCGGCCTCTAAATCCTCCTTGATAACCTCAACCTCTACCATGACCTCCATTAGAACACCCTTCATTATGATCATGGTCATGATGCTCACTTTTCTCCTTAGAATTATTTGTAACACCAGTCTGTCATACGCCAATATCAATGGCATCATGAATTTGATCAATCAACTTGCAATCTTTAGTATCATGAGTAGTAGACATGTAGATCTTGCAATAACAAGATACATTCTTTCTTATCGCATGTTACAACAATGTGAACTGACTTGAATTGTGGTCTAGGTGACAAATCTCATAGTCTAACAACAAAGAGCATACCGATTTTTGAGGATAACTGTCATTGGTGTGAACTTTTACTTCACAATCTGTGCACCAAATCCTGCTTTGTATTTCTCATGCACCAAATTAGGTGATAATTTCTCTAACTATTTATCCATTACTTTGCAATATGAGCTTCTAAGAATAGGATCACTCCCGTGTCTTCATTCCCTACTACCTCAGTGTAGAAATTCTTGAAACGCCTTGCGTGGATCTATATAAGTCTTATGTGAAAGCACCCTTCTAAAAGGTGTGATCATTCCTCCATTGAACCACTGAGCATGTTGGCTCGTATGTATGCCATAAGATAGCTTGGACAAAAGGGTCTCGAACTGAGCATCATACTCCCGAACACTATCAGTTGTGCCCTATTAATGTATTTGAATGCACTGATGCTCTTCTGCTCAAACTTAGGTATATAAATTCTTTCAAGAAATATTCCTGCAACGTGGTATAATCTACACAATTATGGTTGGGGTCAAAATTTCTATACCAACTATGCACTCACCCCTACAATGTAGTTGTAAACTAACTCACCTTATGCTATGGAGCAATAATCCCCTTCATGTGCCATAGTATCTCACACATATGTATGTGCTTAGATACATATTCAATGCCTCTAGATTTTGGAAGATGAAGAGACATATCCATATAAATTTATGGGGTTGGTGCAAACCGTGTCCTCCGAGATCTAGTACTTGTATTACCTCTTTGGTTTCCTTTGTCCCTAAAACCACTAGATACGCCAATGCCTAAGCCACCTGACCCTCCCAATCCTCCTCCTAAATTAGGAAATGGACTAGATGATGTACTACATTTTGTTCCAATGGTTGTGCTAAAATGGACTACCTCATCCTGTGAAGTTATGCTACTTCCATATGTTATACCAACATTCTCGCGCATCCACATTTTGTGCTAATGACGCGCTCGAAAAGATACCTCCAGCTGAACCTCCAAATAACATAGATGATGACTGTGGCACCATATATGAATAAAATACTGAATTAACTCCCAAAATTGACTATAAATTAACTCTATCTACCACAACTCTACTACTCACACTAGCTTTCTTACTGTTAACTATTGTATAATCTATAAAACCAAGTGCAAAGGCTAGGTCACTAGGTAGATTCATATGCACGCCCATGGTCCATAATCATTCTCTCGATGTGCCTTCATCCAAAGCCGAGGAGGGTTCTTTTCCATGCTTTCCCAAATGGGGGAGTTCTAGATGATCTCGCATGAGCTCTAAATCCTTCACGAGCCATCTCTCTCTGCAACACAATTTTTTTGTGATCTCTCATTTCTTCATCAGATCCCTCTCACGCACTTCATTAAATTCAAGCCACATTTCTTCTCTTTGTCTTTTTGCCACTAAGTCCGCCATCTTTACCAAACCTAATCCTGCCCCTACACATGGTGGGGTTTAGCTAGCCATAGGTTTCTCTTCCAAATCCAAGGTCACGATCAAGATCTTAATTTCCAAAGGAATACCATGCAAGTAAGATCCTCTAGGCTTGTGTAAGAATTGGAACTCAACAAATTCTAGGAAAGAGTAAGTGGAAACTACGTACTCAAAAATATAGTTGTTTAAAACACCATGAAAGAAAACATCCAAAGAGCACGTCCAAATTAGATCTGCATCATACAAGGCCTGGAATTATTCATGTGTCCAAAAAATCATGCGAAACCTCCAATTCTTATTAGACACGTAAGCAACCAACAACTTGTACAACTCTATAGGAAAGATGGTGAAGAAAGTCTCATACAATGCATCATACAAATTCTACTCAACCTATGTACTTGTAATAAACTCAGGTCCAAGTGCTAAATTTGTGAGCATACTCTTCTTCTAGATTGTCTAACCACTCTTCAATATTGGCCAAGGTTAACCGATATGTCTTCATCATGCAACATCATAAAAATAGCTGAGAAAGAGGTCCCGAAAAATGAAACCAATGATGTAGCCTAGAATATACCCACAAAAGCCCTGGTGCGTTGAAACATCACTCACCTAAACTAAGCACTCACACAAAGTGCGCAAGGGTACCAAGTACCTCTTTAGAGATGTTTATGTGAGATGTTAACATGATTGAATGTATATTTCAGATAATCAATTATACTTAAGCATATAAACCAGATCTAGATCTTAATCTTATGAAGGAATAACTAAAAATTACTATAATCATATTTACCATACAAGATCCATTCTTAGGTACATCCAACATTATTACCTAGCCAATAAGATCCATTATATTAAATAATGCAAAAAATAGAAGCTTCATACATCATAATAATGTTACCATGAGTCATGTGCACTAATAAACTCACAACATAATAGGGACTTTCCCTTCACTACCCATGTAACTTAAAAATAGGAATGCTAATAATAGCCATGCACCCTTATATGAGAATACAAAAGCATGCAAGTGCTAATAATAGATCATCTAATAATACAACTATAGTATAATCCTATTATTAGCTCCAAAACTCTACATGGTGCTCAATCTCCTACTAGTCCCAAAATAGCCTTTGTGTATTCTCCAAGTCTTTGAAAAAACATGCTCTTCACTCCACATCCAAAATTAGCCCCAATCTGTAAAATGGCTAAGTCCTGATTTCAAACTGTTCTAGGCACACCTTGTTTCATTGTATCTCTCGCACGCTCTTGTGCACCCTATGTCCATTCACCCAATCCTTCAACACTTCCATACTTAAGCTATATTTCCTTAGCTCAACATGGGTATCCCCCTTGAACTTTGAGAGGTCTTGAAATGGTCACGGGAGTATGACACCATGGATAGTGAAATATAGAGGCTCTTTCAAGTATTCATAGTATGTCCCTAATGCATACGATTCAACCATTGACGACCCTTGGTGGGGAGGTGGAGGTAGAACTAGATCTTGGTATGGTGCAACATAAGCATTGGTTTGGGGCATAAGGACCCCCTTGTTGCTGAGCATATAGAACAATATAAGAAAACATGTCCCCTTGTGGTGATTTTGAATACATGTGGAGGTATGGGGGAACATTATTTAGATACGATTGGTAGGCACAAAACCAGGGAACGTCACATTGCTGGTTGGAATGGCATTTAAGAATGCACTTTCGGTTGGCCCTTGTGATGGATATTTGTATGAAGAATGAGGGGGCATGCCTAGTGTGCCTCGATCTAGTAAGGAGGTCTCTAGGGCTAGGAACACCCATGTAGACCTAAGAAGGTGATGGTGTAAAGGGAACATAATTATAGTTTTGAACGTGGTGGGGAACTTTTCCTTTCCCTATGAATGGTGTAGAATGTGAAGGTTGGGAAAGTTCTAATTCCCTAATTCTATCCACCAATGATTGAAATCACATCACCCGATGAAGGTGTTGAATTTTTCTTAGGCATGTGTTGAGCCTTGTTAGGGGGAAAAGGCATGTGATATCCTGCTATGAATTGATCTTTTGTAGGCCACCCCTCTTTGGATGTATTTTTGTTGTAGGAGGAGGGGTAGCAGCATTGTTTTGAAGGAGAATATTGGTATACCCTTACATCATATCCAAGGATTGATCTATAGTGTTGAGACGCTCACCACTTTGGGTGATCCATGTTAGGAACTCATCATTTTTAGATAGATAAGAAGGGAATGAATCAGTTTACATGACCCATGGATAGAACCTTTGTTCTCCCATAAATGTCATGTTATTTGAGTTGGAGAAATCTGGTTGTGCATTGTGGTTGGGTTGATCTATATCCTCAATCTTAACTATTGAGTGGGTGTTAGAACCTTGAGGAGGATGTGTATAAGGAGATAACAAATTCTGTGAATAATTATTAGCCCAACATGACAAAAAGGGAAACTATTGCATACCCATTTGGTGGTAATAGGCCTCAAGACCCAAAATGGGCCTATATTCTTGACCTGAAATATTTGGGGGTGTATAAACACCCAAAAAATAATGGGAGATGAGAAAGATGGATGAAAGAAAATAAAGAAAGGAGGAAATGAAAAGGAAATAGTCCTTCACATTGAGTTCACCAATTTTGTATGCCTAAGAATCAACATAAGACTCTAGGGTGCAGTGTGACTTCTTGAGGTTGTGTCAGACAACCAAAATAAGACAAATCAAGGAAAAAAAAACCTCAATGAACACGAGGGGTATTTCCTTATTAAATACAATAAACGTCTATCTAGCTTATTCAGGTGAAATGGAATGATCAAGGGTAATGACTGCATGAAGGTTTTGATCAATGTCGGTTGACCAAATAAAATCAAAATTGGTTATGAAACACATGGGAATCATCCTTCATCTCTAATGTATTGATCTCCTAAGAGGGTCATGAAAATGTAAGAGAAGACGTATGGAAAGGATGAAACTATGAATTATGGGATTTAGTCTCTACCGGGTTGGTTGTGCCAGAAATCGTTAGTGTTATCCACTTCATCATTCAAGGCTATCAAATGTGAGATAATGTTGGGTGGAATTGGAGTATTTTGGAATATGAGTTTACTAAGACCATGATCAATGTTAGTCAATTGCGTAATGGTATTGGGTTGTGGTGTTCTTAGATTGCCCACTCTTTGTTTAGGTTGTATGGGGCCTTGGATGGCCATGTGGACATGTAAAAAAAGAATCTAAGGAAAAAATCAAAGCACCTAAAGAAAATGAAAGAAAATAAGGTCTAGTTCGGTAACCTAAGCCTCTATGGTAATTTTACGCACCCAAATTTTCACATGCTACATTATCGAGAAATGTTTCAAAGACCCTAATAATGATTCACGTCTTTTCCAAAGGTGTTCGATCTCCTTAACCCCTTTGCAACTTATATTTGTAGCCTAGTTTACCTTACTTAGCCATTTATTACTTTTCTGTAGCTTCCCACATTATTTTTCCTTCAGTTTTGGCCTTTAGTTACAAAACCCCCTATGCGAAGCGGCGGCAGTCCTAAACCACCACCCTATTTAGGCGGTAGTTTTATAACTCGCCACCACCGCACAGGTGACGGTTCTATGCCAATGTTTCTATAATTCTTCATGCATGAATTAGATGCATGTTGTTTCACTTCAGTTCACTTTTAGAGCACATTTCTCAATTGTTTTTGCTTATTTTAAGCTTGATTGACTTGTGATAATCTCCTTTTTTACTTGTGATTTCTAATTGATTATTTAACTACCCCTTCATGTGTTGATGTGGCACCCCATTACTGTCAAGTGTGATAGTGCACTACCCATCCAACCTTATATAAAACCATAGCTTCTTTTGAAGAAAAGGGCTGAAGATTATTTTGTGTATCTTTCTTAGTTGAGCTGCCACAATCTTGCAAGAAATTACACAACCAAGCTCGGTTCTCTTGCGTTGTCTTTCTTCCGCCCGCATTATAACCGATCGCCATCAATATGCCATTGCTCCAAAACCTTCTTCTTAATGCTTCCTCTACATTCCCAGCTCCTTGGACTCAAGTGGACACAAAATATTGGTAAAGACAATCAAGCGGACAAAGTGATACCAAAACTGGCATTGCCTCTACACTGTAATTCTAGGTTGGGGTTTTTTTTTGAGTTTCTTCATTTCTTTATTTATTTCTGAATGTACACACACATATCAAATAGAGTAGAAGAAATTAATTTCATTTATTGTAAATAGTTAGATTCATTTCCAAGAAGTTGTTCACATCTTCTATAGAAGTTTTTGGTGATAGATCCTTCCCTTCCTATACCTGTGGATTTGTGAGGGAAGAATATCTGAAGGAAGATTGTCATATCACCATAGATAATAAATATCTTGTAAATTGTGGTTTCTCTTAAATCCTCACATATTCTATCATGGAAGTTACAGGGGAAGAAAAGTTTATGAATCTTTGAGTCTTCTCATGTCTCTGAGATAGAATGAATATTTAGTAATCCACAATTATAAATTGGAAAAATCTTAATTTAAATTAGAATAGATTTAGTATACTGTTGCATAGATAAATCTACATACAACTATTTATTTGTATGAGATTTGTTAATTAGAATTAGAAGCAATTTATTTCTTCATCTCTTCTGTATGCACTGTTATTTTATAAAATACAAAAATATTAGATTAGATTAGTTAAGTTTTCTTTCATTAATTTATTCCCTTTATTTTATTAGTTTCTTTTCAAGTAAGTACATAAAATCAAGTAATCAAACCATAGGGAACTTATGCTACCCGTGCCCACTTAGCCTCTAATTTTCCTTTGACCAATTCAACTACTAAGAATTCATACCACTCGATCTTAGTCCCCGATTCTCCTATAGTTTCCCATCAACACCCTTACAATATTCCACATTGGCTATCCCTAATGACCTCCTGGAGGTCAAGTTCACTAAAGGTCATGTGTTGATTTTCACCGTACATTAACGTGGGGAGCTTGTGTTAATTCCCATCTAATTAAATATATTGTCCTAAATTAAACAAAGAATGCAAATAGATTTAAATCAAACAAATTCAATTAATCTCCTTTAATTTAATTAAATCTACGTGCACTAATTGATTAAACAATGAAAACTAATCTAATCTATTTGTTTTTGTATTTTCAAATATTTTCAACCGCAAGGAATAAGACAAATACAAAAATCTAACTATTCTATTTTTGAAGATTTTATGGTTTTCTGAATTAAATAAATGAATTTTACACTAAAAATAAAATTGCTTCTAATTAAATAGGAACTACTTATATTCTAAAATAAAATGAACTAGATACTTGAAATAACCGATATGGCTATTTCCTGTTGTAAAATGAATTAAATCTAATCTAATTGTAACAGAGATGATTTTCCTAATTTGTAATTATGGATCTAATTTCCTTTGGTTCTACCTTAGAATGACGGAAGATTGAGAATCTATGAATCTTGCGAGGGGAGGAGCTATGATAAATAATGCATGAAACCGAAGGCCTATTAGAAGACCCAAGAGAGATAGATATGTTTGAGGGAATGTGTGTAACCAAAGGCGTATTAGGATACCTAGGAGATCTATAATTGTGTGAGGAAATGTGTGCAACAAAAGGCCTATTAAGAGACTCGTATGCACCCAAATTTACATGGTGTTATATTGTTGGAACAATGAAATCCCCAATGATGATAATTTCATTTCTAGATTAAATGATGTATCCAAGTCCAATTTTCTCACTTGCAGCATGTTCTTATAGCTTAGTTTACCTTGCTTATCTGTTTCCTAGCTTTTCTCGCTTTCCTAGTTGCTTTTTAGCCTTTTTCCTTAGCATTTTGGCTTTAATTTACATAACTTCCATGGTGGTTGCACAAAACAATATGACAGCTTACGTAATCACTATTCTTCCTAGAGGGGTAGTTGCATAACCACCGCTTTGTGCAGATTGGAGGTTCCATGCATTTTTATTTAGAACTTAAACTATGTGCCATGTATGTGTGTTACTTACTTCTTCCAAGTTGTTTTCTCACACGTTTCTTGACCAAATCAGCTTCCTTTGAGCTTGTTAGATACGTATAGACTCTATCTCCTTTTATTAATATTATTAGTAAGTTAACTACCCCTTCCCATGGTGATTTGGTACTTCTTGGTTTCCAACTGTGTTCTACCATTTCCTTTCCAACTTTTATAAAAACCAAGATTTTTCCCAAAGCACTTTTGAAATAGAATTGCACTGTTATGTTGCCGGAATATTTCCAAGAAGCGTAAAATGAAACACAAAGCCTTTGCATTTTTATTCTCTTGCCTACATTGCTATTAGACTAATTACAAATAAGCTAGCTCTAGAAGTTCTACTTCTTCTTCTTGCATACCAACCAACACATCTCCCAGAACAACATTGGATATTTCATTAGAAAATAATCTAAGGGGATCAACAAAAGCAAAACCAACATTGGAAATTGTCTCATATCTATATTTCCATGTTAGTGGTGTACTTGAATTCCTAAAAGCTTTATTTTATTAATTATATTTTATTTCCCCATTACATAGAATCTTGTTTAAGGGAAGTAGAATTTACATTTAGTTTTATTTCCTGTAAGTAGCTTCTATTGAATATTTATTCTCATCTCATCCCTATGGATTTGTCTAGGAAGGATTCAAGGAAGTTCTTGTGCACATATTCTTTCACTTCTTCACCACAAAACACATGTATATTTATTTTATTCATTTAGTTGGATTTTACCTACATACGAGAAAATATTCTCTGAAATATTCTCCTTCCTATCCCTATGGATTTGTAAGGGAAGTGAGTTTGAAGAAGCTTATATGTCTATGCATTTGTTTGAGTTTCTTCATATTTAAAAATCTTATGTAGAATTTAGTGTTTTACCTGGATTCTAATGCCCATGTTTTTTCTCGTAGTACTCTATCTTCTATCCCTCCACACAGTCTTCTAGTTTCTATACTCCTCATATGTCTTCCTTATCCCTCAAACTTTAAGTTGCACACATTACCACTAATGTACCTCTTGTATTTGATTCACCTTCTCCCACGTAATCGAGGCCTAATCCTCCATCTATTTTTCCAATTGCTTCACCTCATTTAGAGGATGTCATTGGAGATATCAACACTACCTTAATGTATATAGTTAATCCCTTGAATTGTAAAAAAAACAACATAATATCATAATACATAAACATTCACATATTTGTAAAAATACATAATTAGGACATATGAATTTCACTTGAGTTCTTAATGCTTTACATTATGCATGTTGTTTGTTACACTTATTTGATTGATAACATGTTACTTTACTCTTTACACACTTTTTTCATATGGTTTTTTCAAGTATGATGCGGGACACACATAAAGCATTATAGGTGATGGTTGTCTCCTTTACCCATACTTCCTCTACATCTAGGGGCATATATTTTTAAATCTAGATATTATTCTTCTATTATAGTTCCTTTACACTTCCTCATTATGTTTGATTACATATATTGTGTACATGTTATATTTTGAGATACCATGACTAAAAAAATGTTTGTGTGAAGCGTTGACATCTCTTGTTTCACATATGTTCACATATCTTGGCTATTATATCATGTTATCATGTTCGGAAACTCTTACTTAATTCATACTTTCTCATGTGTGTTTGTTTGTTTTCATTTCTTGTGACATATATGCCATGATGTCTTGCAACACTCTGGGTATCCCATGTTTGTGGTGTTATGCCTATTGTGTTTTATTTTTATTTCCCTTGTTTACATACCTACGGGCCTTGATTATCTTGTGACATCATGGGTGTCCCATGTTTATGAAATTATTCCTTTTGTGTGACTTTGTTTACATACTTGTGACATTTAATTTCATTATTTTTATGCTTGTTTTCTTATACATATATTTCTACCACTACTTTTTATCATCTATATGGTTTTATCTATTGTTATCATTACCTTTCTTGTGCGTCATGGTTTCCACCACGTGTAAACATATTTTGTTTTGCAAGTATGTGTTATTTAAGGTGTCCACCGCTTTAACATCCTATACTATCCTATAATTTTTCGACACCCATTGCATAGGCACACATCTTTTATTTTGATCCAAGTACTCAACATGGTTTTTACACATGCCTCAAAAGAGGGGGCATTCATTTGGGTATAGTATACACTTATAACAGGGAACATGTAGAGTTCGGGGTATGATACAAGTACAAACATGGTAAAAGGTACTCAATTTTCTATACAAACACAAAAATTTAGACAAAATGCACATGTTCATAATTTTACATTTTTGTCAAGACCGTATGGTACTATCTTGAACCTACCACACATTTTTTCCCAAGGGGAAGATACATCAAATTTCAGATTTATAGCTACAATTTCAGGTTTTGGCATAATTTCAAACTCATCTTACTCAATTTAGACTAGTATAGGGGGCATGAAATAATTCACCCCTTATTCACCCTGACATTTAATTTCTACTATAGTTTTAGGAATATTGGGGGAATACGTCTCCTTCCTCCATCGACATTTTAATTTCTATTTAGTTATGTTACACATGGGAAGGGCACAATGACACATATTCTCTTTTTCTTACTGTGTGCCCTTATTTATAGAGTGAAGCTTAGATCCATTTGAGATGGTGTGGTCCATGGGGATATGAAAGGTATTGAAGCAACTAAGTTCTTCACATGTAGACTTTCCACTCTTTGTACCCAAAGGGGAAGATATCATAGTTGTTTAATAACTTTGACACCCATTGTTCTTCCTTAGTGAGGTGTTTTGAAATTTCATACTTCTTATTCTCTCCTCAGAATTCTATGTTAGGTTTCATGCACCTAACACTCTAGTTTCTCTTTGGAAAAATTGGGGACTAATCACCCCCAATTCTTTGGAAAAGTTCAACAAAATCAATGAAGAAAAGTATCGGAGGTTATCCCTTCACAAAAAAATATGTGTATACCTTCCTTGTTTACATATCTTTCATTTTATTTCCATGCAAATGCAAATATTTCTTATTGCACTTTACGTTTGAGTTAAAGTTTAATTCTTTATCATGGACATTGACTATACTCCATATTACATGTTTCATTGTGGAGCATACCAATACCAAGAACAACAAGATCCTATTAAAAACATTCAAGCGAAGATAAAGTGTCTACAAACTTAGGTATCTTTTCCTTTAAACATTTAATTTCATTTCATACTTTAAGGGAGGAAAATGTAGACCATCAAATTTGTTAATTCACTCTTTAACAATACTAGTTTTGATAATGCACTCTTCCTAAGATACTTCCCATTCCAACTTAGCACATTTGAGGTATATTATTTAGCTTGTTTATCCTTTCAAACTAAATGTTGTAAAATTCTAAGAGTACAATGCACAAAATCCATAGACAAACATAAAGTAACAACTTCCAAAATTTAGATTGCATGTTTTCCTTCCTTGCTCAAGGTTGTACACTATTGTTAGAATAATATATCCGGTCTTGACCAAAATGTAAGGTCTTAAAATGACATGTTCTCTAACTGATTTAACCTAAACTAGTTAATATCTAGGGGTAGTAATCGATGGTTTATTATCCTAATGAATTAGTTTCCAAAGTTAATTGCAACAATATTAGGAATAATGATGTAGAGAAATGTCAAATTAAACAACTAAATAAGTTAGTAAGGACCAAATCACCAAAACTACCTTATATATATGCTAGAGGATCTTCTATTATTGCCAAAAATGGCTCAAATTGTGCAAATATGGTGATTTTGGCCTTAAATAACACTTCAAATAAATAAAACCATTTTATTACCCCTGATCATAGCTAAATCAACCAAAAAAATTATTCCCAACAAAACAAAACATCAAACTTTATTTCTTTACCAAAAGTGCCCTTATAGGCTTCTTAAGAGCAATGTTGATGGATAAAACTGATTGGGAGAAATTCACAAATAACCAAGAAAAACTAAACTTGATTTGGGTACCCATTAGGCCCCTTGAGCTTTGTACCAAATATTTTTCTCCAACTCCCAATATAAGTCACTTTTTCAACACCTTCTCAAGTTAACTAACTCCCTAGTAGCCCTACTTTGAGGGGTTTTCTTGCGTAAAATTGGTTATATTGGGTTTCATAACAATCTAAAAATTTTATAGACTCCCATTTTCATTTTTAATTGGTCTATAAAGTTTCATTGGAAAATTCCTAGTGGAAACCTCTTTTCATTAACTAGCCCTTGTCTAATTAGGCCTCTTAAGAAACAATCAAGCTAAAAGGAGATCATTAGAGATATTTGTAAAGGTAGATCTGATAAACACTCAATAATTTTCTAAATTATTTTAGGAATGATTTAGATTCTATCTTGTGACTCGTGAGTTTCAAGATTTGATTCTTTCATCAAGTCTATCAACAAACTTTTTCCTCTAAACTAGATCTTGGGAACATTATCTTGCTCTAAGAAACTTTTAGCCACTTTTGGAAAATATGGACCTCACAAGTAGAGGAATATTCATAGTTTAATTTGTTACATATTATAGAGGATTTCTTACTAATTCCAAACTCTCGGTCATTTCTTTAGATCTTCAAAGCATTTTATACATGTAACTAGGTCTAGTGACATGTCAATCATATTCATGAGAAAATTTTTAGATATATTAGAAAAATGAAATCATTCCAAGATTCAATAATTTATTCTTATTCATCCTGTGCTATTTAGATTTTTTTTTTTTTGAAATTTATAACCCCGATTATTTGATTATGACCATTTATTCCATAGAATCTTCCAAATTAGGCCTTTCTTGACACATTCATCCTCCTACAAAAAATTGTCATCAATATAAGGAGATTGGAAGTATATCGGGATCTAAAACTTTATTAATTTCATTTTAAATATCCCTCAGATGATTAGTCCCAATTTTTATTCCTTACTTCAAATGCTAAGTCCCTCAAACTTCGTATCTAGGTCTATAATTTTTCTTAAGGGGAACATTCTCGGTAATGAAGAGGAATGCCGAAATCCTAAGAAAACGAGAGCACTTCAAAAATTAAAATATGCACATTTCCAACCTAAAATCCTCTCAAAATATTCCTTGAGAATTCTAATCCTCGACTTATTGATTTATCCATTCAAATGAAATATTTATCAAAACCCTAACTAGGGTTTTTTCGTGAACCCGAGAGGGGGTATAATGCAATATTTAAGAGTTCCACTCAAAAATAAACCAAAATATTCTATTATAAGGTCTGTGACACACTTATGTAGGATGATGAGAAAATTTTATTCATGAATCATAAGAAAAATTATTAAAAATTCACTTTACCTTCTCAACACAATGGTTTTGAACTCCAACAGTCGATTGTCTAGATTTATGAACAATAATTCATTCCTCCAAACTTATAGTAATAAAAAAAAAAATATTGTTTATTAACATTGGCTTATTCATATTCCATTAGAGATACATGAGATCTATCCTCATTTTCTTGATTCATATTCAAACTTGCATTCCTTTGACTATTTTCCTTACATATATACAGTCCCTTCTCCATGAGAACAAAGTATCTTTTAATCTCTCTTCTCATTTCACATAATACCCCCTTTTTCACCATAAATCATTCTAAAAAACTATATTATATTCAAATATATCCAAAATAACCAACTCTTCTCACAATTATGAACCTAGTGAGGCTTTTTGTAAACCCATAACTCAAGTTCATGGCTGAGTTAAGACATTACAAGAAGGATTTCTTCACAAATCATTTAGAAAAATTAAATGTGACCCACAAGAATCCTTATTGTACTTTATTCAAGACGTCTAAGAAATTGTAGACCACTATTAGAACACCTAACCAAGTCATATTTCCACCACAAGGTCTAAATACCTTATTTAGAAATTCAAACTATGTTTTAGTGGGAAAAATCCTTCATAGTTCAAATTTGAATTTTCTTACCTTCTAAGTTGAAGAAGAATTGTAAATTGATGCCCCCGTATCAAATAACCATATGAACAATACGAAAAATGATGAACATAAAATAGATAAAGCACTTGTAATGATAGAGAGAAGACAACTTAGTTGATATCATACTTTGTGTGATGATTTGAGTTGGTCGATGACTGAAAACAAGATGGAAATGACCTAACAAAGCCTTGTTGTTGAAAATGTGTCCCAAAATGCTACATGGATCAAGCAGATGACATAGACCTATTGCAAAAATAACATTCATGCTATTTTGGATAACTATATCTAAGTTTTAGACTTAGGCAAAACCTACTTGAAAAGCTGTGAAACAAATAAATTTAGTGTTCTATAGAAATGGAGAAGCTAGAATTGAAAGAGGGATTCGCGAGAACCGATGTCAAAAAGTGATGCACCAAAATGAAGTTGCACTCCAATGGTAACGTCAAGCCAACACATTACGCAAGATTTGAAACAATGGAAAGAAGATTGCAAGTAAGAAGAATGGGTCTGCTCATACTCATAGATCGAAAAAAAGGAAGTACAAATAGGGATGCTGTGTAACCCCCATGCCTAAACAAGGAAAGAACTCAATGACGCCAATTGACGCATATGACGTTGACTGACGCATATGACGCCACTAGAAGAGGAGTTACAATTCCAAATAAGGAATGTAACTCCTATGACACATTGACGCAAATGACAATGTCAGATTCTATGATAGAATCTGACACTTGTCATTTGACTTCCTAAGACCTATGACTCGCGCAAGGCAAGATGAATCACCTAGGTGATGTGGACGATGACTGGACAGTCACACACACCAACACCCCCCCTTCATCGAAGCCAAGGAAGAGGTCAAGGTAAGCCAGAACAGAAAAAGAAGACTCCCCTAGACAACTAAGAAAGATGTGTCAATGGGCCCCGACAACTAAAGGCCTGATAAGGTGCCCATGTACAAACAACATCTTTCTGGAAAGAAGAAGAGGACAAGAAGGAGGACTATATAGCCCGAAGAAGATGGGCGGCTGCAGTAGACCTCACCCCAAGAAGAGACCGCAAGTGAAGAAACTTCACCTCAGTGAAGGGCTTGGTGAAAATGTCTGCAACCTGATCAGCTGTCTGAACATATTGTATGTCGATGATGTTTTCATGTATCAGCTCCCGTATGAAGTGCATATGAATCTCAATGTGCTTCGTCTGCTGATGCTGAACTGATTTCTACAAATCAAGATAGTGCTCATGTTGTCACAGTAGATAATGGTAGGCCACCGAAAGTGGATGCCAAACTCTGTCATAATACCCTGTAACCAAATAGCTTCTATGGCAGCGTTAACTGCTCCTCTGTATTCTGCTTCTGTCAATGATATGGCAATGGCGTTCTGTTTCTTGCTGGACCAACTGACAGGACCTGAACCAAGAGTGAAACTATAGCCTGAGGTAGACTTCCAATGATCTAGATCACCGGCCCAATCTGAGTCTATAAATCCAACCAAGTCAATCTCAGTCCCTCCTAAGTAATGAATACCATCTCAGTGAAAAGATGACTAAGGTCGAAAATGCTCATCCCAATGAGGGGGCTCAACAAGAAGAGTGATGTCAGATAGGTATGAGTCATCCAATGAAGGTAGAGGAGTGAAATGGGCCTCACACACTGGAAGTGGAAAGGAGGCAGGTGTGATGACTGTATGAGACTGAGAAGGGGACTGCTCGATATCTGATGAGATGTGGGAAGTGTCAACACTCTCTGGAATAGTGAGAGAAAGAGGAGAAGAGTCCTCTGTAGTACTCTCGACATCAGAACTGGATGCACAATCCTCATCATCAGAAGTAGAACCAAGCAAGCCTGTGTCAGTGAAACTATCATCACACAAAGAAATGGAGGAGACAACTGAATCAGCAGTAGCAACAATTGCGGCAGTATGTGAAGGGTCTCCATAGAGGGACTGAAGAATGCTCCAGACATGGTGGGGTGGATCTGAGTCGCCACGTGAACCCATTGAGATGTAGAGACATGCATCATCATGTGACCAAAGACACGGTCGCAATTGTTGAGAAAATCATTAAGATGACGATGATCAGTGGGTGCAGGAACAGGCCCAACCAAGAAGTGAGAAAGACCCTTGTAGGCGAAGTAATGTTCCATAGAAGCACGCCAAGCTGAATAGTTCTCTCTCCCAGTAAGAATTGGCAGAGGCTGTAAGGCGATCCTACGACGCTCAAATCTAGAAAGAGCACCCTCCATGATGTGGAATCAAAAAGTGCAAGATGCACAAATGCAAGACGTCGGACTCGGCCGATAATGCGTCTGCATGTAATACAACACCCAGGACAATAACAACCCCCCGAACAAAATTACACCCCCGAGTTTGGCACTTTATAATTCAGTGTGTTGATTACAACCAGATGCGACTGTGTTCCGAGAACCAGTTTGTCACTCACCTTGCAATTAACATAATAATGTGTAATGGTGGAGACAACAATCAAGGTTCGTAGGGTGCAACAGATTGACACTGCAAGCAAGCACGAAAGAGAGAAGCAAGAGGGGGAAGAAAGAGCTTTGTGAGAAACAACATCTCACATCACACAAAATAATCCCTTTATCGTAAGACTATGGAGGACGCGCTCACAAGTCCACAAAAAAAGCAATAGAACAAAACTCGAGAAAAAATGAGCTAAATTAAGCAATACAAAGACACCCCCCCAAAAAGTGGCAGTTTATAAAATTAGTGAATTTACAAAACCAATAATCTCATCATCTAGAGTGCAAAAAAACATGCAAATTTGACTAAAGAAGTGCTCAAAACCGAGCAACGAGTCAAAAGTTATAGCAAAAACCAATTCCCGCAACTGATGAGGAAAAAGCCAATAAGCCTGCAAACGGATTAAAAAAGTGCCCTAAATGCATTCAAAGGGTGTCATATATATGCTCGTTGGAAATGGCATGGAATTTGAGATAGGGTTTGTTTGTATTGCGAGGGGGGATTAGCCACCTGCCAATCCCGGACCTCACCCTTCGTCTTCGGCACTCAACGAAAGGTTAATAAAACAAGCCAAAAAACTTACAATGCCAATAAAATGTAATGTTTTTACCTTATACCTTTTAAAAGAAATGAAACAACACGTTTTTTTGAAGAGTGATAAGGTAAAAAAGAATGCAAATACGTTTTTTTAAGAAAAGTGAATAAAAAACGTATTTTTAGAGAGATATTACCTGGCAGCGGACTGAGAAAGCCACATGGGGATGAAAGGCAGGTAAAAATAGATAATGCGTTGGATCTGCCCACCGTCAGAAATGCCGAGAATACAGTCCAAAAAATGCCAGCTGAAGGAAAAAATGCCTTACCAGTCCAAAAAAATGCCTCAAGAGTCCAAAAACACTAGAACAGCGTGGCAAAAACACAGAAAGGAGAAAAAATGCCTTAGGACAGTTAAAAAAATGCCTGGAACAGTTGAAAATGCAGCCAGGTGATAGAAAAACGCCTGGAACAGGTTTAAACACCTGGAACAAAGGAGAAAACGCAGCCAGGGGAGAAAAACACCGAGGATAGGCAAAAACTCTTGGAAGGGAGAAAAGCATGAAAAGTCCCAAAAAATGTCTCAATAAAGTGGAAAATGCTCAGAACAGAGGAAAAACGTGAGTAGCTTTGCAAAAAACGTGAGAGACAAGGCAAAAACGTGAGAGGTTTTGCAAAAAACGTGAGAGGTTTGCAAAAAACGTTTTGAGACAGCAAGGAACCACAGCGATGAGGAAGAAGCTCGGAATAGTCTGAGTATACACCGGTGAAGAAAAAACAATGATCCCAACCAGTAATCACAGGTCCACGCCAAAAATGAGCTCTTCTTTTACCCCGCAACTGAATCAACACAACCAACAAGAAATAACCCAGAAACAACAGCCACAAAGATCTAGAAATATCCAAATATGAACTCAGCTGATAAACAAACCAACCAAATACCTTAACTTGCAGAATCACAAACCTCAATACAAGGTGAGCAATAATTCCAAAATGATAATCGAAAAAACTTGCACATGAGGAAATGAGAAGAAACCGTAGTAATAAACAACGAGAAACGAAGAGTGCACGTTCATCAAACCACTCTGAAACCATGAAAGAGGGATTCGGAGAATCGATGTCGAAAAGCGATGTACCACAACGAAGTTGCACTCCGATGGTAACGCAAGCCAACGCAATACGTAAGATTTGAAACAATGGAAAGAAGATTCTAGGTAAGAAGAATGGGTCTGGTCATACTCATAGATCGAAAAATAGGAAGTACAAATAGGGGTGCTTTGTGTAACCCCATGCCTAAACAAGGAAAGAACTCAATGATGCCACCGACGCATATGATGTTGATCGACGCATATGACGCCATTAGAAGAGGAGTTACAATTCCGAATAAGGAATGTAACTCTTATGACGCATTGATGCAAATGACAATGTCAGATTCTATGACAGAATCTGACACTTGTCATTTGACTTCCTAAGACCTATGACTCTCGCAAGGCGAGATGACTCACCTAGGTGATGTGGACGATGACTGGATAGTCACACACACCAACAAGAATATCAAAAATTTCTAAAATCCACGTAACAAGGGAGAATTTTTGGAGGTAAAAATCAGTAGAATGAAGAGATAATGCTATAGGTGATTGTGGATAAAAAATAATGACTACTTATGAAATAGAGAGAAACCCGTGGAATTCAAAAGCACACGTAAGTCATAAGTCTGCAGAAAAAACAAAGTGAAACATGTGGCACAAGGAAAATAAAAGTTACTGAGAACTTAGAAGTTTGCAAAATGAAGTAAAATATGTGGAACAAAGGATCCAAGTGAAAAGGAAAATTGCATGTAATGTAACAAAAGCCGCAAAGTGAAAAATAAACCCGTAGAGGTCAAAATAATGTTGTGAAGTGGATGATAGATTATAGATTAAGGTGGAAGTGAAAAGTAAGGTTGTGAGTTTTCTATGAGTTTTCAAACTTTGCTAATGATACATAAGGTTAGAATAAACCCACAAAAGACTAAAACATCAAGGTGGAACATTAAAAAATTTCCGAATGAGGGAAAAGTTACGCATAACCTAAATCCAATTACTAACCACCCACTATAAGAATTGAATGTTAAACGGGTTCTTCCTCTTCCGAGGAAGATCTGATGGCTTGTGATTGGAAATAATATTAGGTTCCCATACCTAATCTACAAAATGAATGATGATTTGTCCTTAATGATTGACAGGGGTGGTTTGATTCATTTAATGAAGGATGTGATTTGATTCTCTCCTCCTCCCTTCTTTCTCTATAAATGTAAGTGCATTGGAAAATAAAAACAATCAATTATGTTAATTCCTAGATATCTTCCCTTATAAGCTCAAAGATTTCATTTTTATACCTCTGTAATATTCTGTGGGAATTTCACGCTCCTTTTCCATGTGAAGTTGTAAATGTATGAGTTTGTGATATTATATATGTAAGTGTGATTCATTTCCTTTGAATTCTTTAGTGTTTATTGTGAATCTTTCAGTCCTCTTGCATGAATTCAATCTTATCCTGTCACTTCTCATAGAGCTCTATGTGCATTTCTTTTGAATTTCACATGTAATGTTATATCTGTGTCTTTGGAGCCATAATTGTACCCTATTCTAGTTTGGTGCATCACCTCTCTTTTATTTCAGCATTTCTCTCTTTCTCTCAACCATGGTCCCTTGGAATTCTTAGGATAGGATTAGGTAACAATAGTTTAGTATTGACTAGATAGTCATAGTGAGCTAGGATAGAAGGAAACCAAACCTCTCCAGAGATTGACCTCAAAAGGCACCGTTGTCCCACACTTTGGATGTCTTTCCATGTTTCATTGAGGTGTTAAGCTTTGTTTTAGTAAAGCGTGAAATATCAAGTGACAATAGTTTTTGGCATGCCTAGTGGGAGAGTTTGAGTCACTTATAACTCAATTTTTATCATTTTCAATAAGAATGATGTGTTTCTTAGTTGATATTAGGGTTTGGATGAATTTTTCTACACATATAGCAAATCACAAGATCATATCTAATGGCTTCAAATAGTTCAAGACCTAGCTTCATGAGAAGAATACAAATAAGAAAGAGTGTAGTAAGAGCTGAAAATTTGAATATCTAGAACTCTTACCCAAGAGAAGAAGAAAAAGAAGACCAAAGTGCATGGATCCCCATCACCTTCAAATAAAATTATTTATACTCCTCCTAGTAGGTTGCTCCATGATCCCCTCAAAAGCTAAGAAAAATTCCTTTCATAACTCATCAAAGGAATTTACCATTTGTAACCTTTAATGGAGGCAGTCCTTTAGCCTTGGTGGCTAATAATTATATCTTGGTTATTTCTCTAAAGGGAATTCCATTCTTTATTATTGAAAATATTACTACCCCTATAGAGAATATTCAAGATGTGGCTAATGTGTGTTATACTTTTAACTTCTTCCCTCAAAGGAAAAACACTACAATGGTATAAAAGTTTGTGACCTACCTCTCTCCACTCATGGGATGAACTTGGAGAATCACTTTATAGGAAGTTTAAAGAAAAGAAATATAACATCTCTCTGTTATAATAACTAACAACCATCAAGATAGATAAAAATGAGCTTATGGAAAATTTTAACTTAAAATTTTAGAAGATTTGGGATAGGATCCTAACCCTTTTTAAACCATCTCCTCAAGGTGCATTTCTATATTTTCTAAGAGATCTTAATTCTATAATAACTATTAGGGATAAAAATTATTTAATTCAAGTTAGAAATATAGATCCTATACTTCTTACTCCTTTGTTTCCTAAGATTCCTATGAATGCTTAACCCTCTCTTGCTCCTATCCTTGAGACATATGATTCATAATTTTCCTTCACTTCCTACTCTTCCCACTAATAAAATGATAGTGATGAACTTAGAATATTTGTAAAAAACTATCTAATTGAATTGCCACTTTGATGAGAGCAACAAGATCAAACATATAGAAATTACCCAAGTTTTAACCATGGGAAATCTTGAAGCCAAAATTTTAATCAAGGATATCGGTAGAGAACCTAGTATCTAAGTCAGAGACATGGCCAAAATTATCAAATAGATGGATTTTTCAAATATTTACTCTTTCAAAATCTCTTCCCACCACCAAATCAAGTAAAGATCTTATTCTGTGAAAAATAATATAATATAAGAAGTTCAGTGGTATTTTTAGTCAGCCACATAATTAGAATACTTGTGTAAATGGTGTGAAAGTCTAGACCCTAAAGGTGTAAAATTATTTCAATCACCAATAATCTTTGATAGAAATGACAAGTACCAATGCGGAAATGATGCATGAATCATCACATATTCGACCTCATTTTCTCCATCCTGAAGAATTTTGTGTGGTTAACCAATTAATGATAATGTGAGAAACCTATAAATTCATGTCATGGAAAATAAAAGGCCAAAGATGTGATAGTCGGGAGAGATTTATTCATTCCTTCGGCATAAAGTCCATATTTTAGATAAAATAAACTATAGATTTACGTAATGATATGCAAGTAACTTCATCCAACGGCTTTGACGTAACATAAAAAATTTTGTGGAGCACACAAACTACGCATGACATAGAATATTGATAGAAAAAAAGGTCCACCAACCAAAGTGCCTCATCCACCTATCAAGAAAATTAAATTATGTGCCTTTGTTGCATAAATCCATAGTATCCCTTTGAAAATTATTGAGCAAATGATGAAGACTAACCTCAATGTGACAATGTGGGATGCCTTATCTATTCTATCCTAGAGGGATATTTTACAAGAATCTTTGAAAAAACTACCACTGATGCGAGCAGTCATCGAAAAATCAAATGCTACGGTTAACCTCTATCAACCAAAGGATGAAAAAGTAAAATGAAGAATCCTCCACCCTTCTATATTTCCTTGATTGTTAGTAACCATCTATCACATAATTTCATGATAGATTCATGTGCTAGTACTTCTATAACGCCCAATAAGATAATGAACATTTTAGGCATTAAGTAGAATCCAACCTCTAAAGGAGTCTTACAAATTGATGGCTCAACTATCAAAGTATTAGGATTCATAAAATATCTTGAGTTAACCCTTCATGCTTGTCCTATCTTAACCATAACTCAAGATATATCAATAATTGATCTACCTCCTTTCTTTTCCATTTTCCTATTAGGAGACTTCACGACCACAATGGGAAGGTATTTGTCTTTGATTGATCTCACATGCTCTTAAGCACCAAATATAGTACGATATTTACCATTTAAGTAGAACCAATTTCCTCCTACCATGTCAAATCCTATGACCCTACTCCCTCAATTCCAATTACATGGTCCAAAAAGAGGAAGGAAATGAATTAATACTAGTACAATAGAATACCCATCCTTCATATACCTAATCTCTTATTAGATGAATCGGCCAAATAACACTATGAATTTGATCATTATGACAAAATTGAAGAGTCATGTGTGGGAACCTACTGTATTCATGAAGAAAATCCTATTGTTCCTATGTCACAAAAGGAAGAAAGTCATGTTTTAGGTCCATGGAATATATTATTTGATGGTTCAAGAAACAAAAAAGGAGTTGGTGTGGGTATAATGCTAGTTTTTCCGGTAGGAAAGATACTCTTCTCTTCCCATAGATTGTAATTTTCTTTCTCAAAAAATGTTGCAAAATATGAAGCTTTAATTCATGGATTTTTTCTAGCAGAAAAGAGAAATATCAAAGTTTTGCAAGTATTTGGAGATACAAAGCTAATTATTCACTAGGTTAGAAGGATGTGTGCTGCTAAGAATAAGATACTCAAGGTTTATTGACATAGAGTTTAGGATATCTTGGAAAGTTTTGATGCTATCAACATCTAAGTGGTACCAAGAAAACTATAAGTATAGTTATATCGATGGTGGATATTGGGTCATAATTCTCCCCATACTAGGGCCTAACACAAGGTAATAAACAACATGTTAAGATGATAGTTAGGCCTTCTATTCCAAAAAATGAAGAAAGGTGACAAGTCTTTGATAATGATGAGTAGATTGTTCAATTCATCCAAAATCAATCAAATTTTTCATCGACTTACAATCTTAATAACAAGAAAGCTATGGAGAGCAGGTCATCCAGTTAAAAAAACATGTTTTCTAAAGAACTAGCGACACTTTATCATATCTTCAGCCTTAATGAAAAATTTAAAGGATAATTTAAGAACATGTTGGCTAAATAAGAATATTATCAATAATGACTATCATGTAGGACAAAGGGATATTCTTGGGAAATGTATGTAATGAAAATTAAGTACAAGCCTTCATCTCCATGTGTTAGACATTTAATGATGTTTTTTCATAAATATATGAAAATATTAGAGGATTTTATCAAAATATTTCTCAACATTTGATAGAACTCGATTCTAATGCCAAAACAGTTAGGAAAAATCAAAGGCATGTTAACCCCAAATTGAACCCCTCATGAAAAAGAGTTATCCAATCTCATAGAAGTAAATATTATATTCCCCATCAAGTACTCCTCATGGGTGGTTAATTTATTCCTTGTTAGGAAGAAAAATGGAGAAATAGGGTTGTGTGTGGACTTCAGAGATTTAAACAAATCTTCCCTCAAGGATCATTATCCTTTTCCTCCATGGAACAAATTCTACAAATAGTGCGAGAGATGAAATTTTTCTCTTTTGGATGGTTATTCTAGTTTTAACCAAATCAGAGTCAAAGAGGAAGATCAATATAAGATAACCTTCACAACAAAATGGGGAACCTATGCCTATGAGAAGATTCCATTTGGGTTAACCAATGCTAGTGCCACTTTTCAAAGAGCCATAGATATTGCATTCAAGGGATATATAAACAAGTTTATCCTCATCTACTTGGATGATATCATAATTTTATTAATATCGGGTGAAGATCATATTAAACATATTGAATTTTTTTTTTTATAGGTGTAGAGAGTTTGGGGTGTCACTAAACCCAAATAAATACATATTTATAGTTCTCCAAGGAAAAATTCTAGGTCATGTTATTTCAAAATAAGTAATTTCTATCAACCTAGATAGGATTTCATCCATTTTCTCTCTCTCTCTCTCATTGCCATCTCACATGAAATATTTACAATATTTCCTCGGAATAATTAATTTTGTTAGGAGGTTCATTCCTAACTTTGTAGGACTTTTCAATCCCATTACCTTGATACTAAGGAAGTATGCATATTTCAAATGGACCAAGAAGGGAAAAGAAATATTTGTCAAAATTAAGGAAGTAATTTCTCAAGTGCCTACCCATTAATCCGTATAATACAAAAACTTAATTCTCGATGCTAACGAGGCTAAGGATAATGTTTCTATTGTGTTGAATCAAAAAAGTATGAAGGTTTAAACAACTAGTGGCCCTCTTCAGTCAAACATTGATAAACTATGAACTAAGATACAACCATGTGGAGAAGTAAGTCTTTTCCATCATGAGAAATCTCAACAAGTTCAAGTGTATACTTTCCAAAAGCCACATCAAAGTATTAACCTCTCATCCCAGTGTAAGATAATTCATAATGGGAGTGAAAATTAGTGAAAAAGAGTTGAATGGGTGAAAAAATTATGGATTATGATGTTACCGTAAAGGCTACTAAGCTAATTAGAGGTAAAGAATTGTGTGATAAATTGGATTTTGATACCACAAATGACCAAAAAACCTCTTATTTCTTATAGGATAATGAAGATAATTGGACATATAATATGATAATATTTTTTCTCTAGGTGAATACCATCTTGGTTCGAATAAATATAAGAGGTATTTTTTTGTTACAATCCATTCCATACGTGTTAGTTGGTGGGGTCTTTTTTTTGAAGAAATTGGACGGTGTCTTACTAAGATGAGTTGAGAAAGAACAAGTGAACAAGGTTCTCACAAAATTTCACAATGGTTATTCTAGTGGTCACTTCTCCCCAAAAGCTACAACAATCAAAATCTTGAGAGCCGTATACTTTTGGACTACACTATTTGCGAATGCTCACAAATGGGTCCACAGATGTAGGGAATATGCCTTATTCACTGGAAATAATAGGTTGGATGATCTTCCACTTCATCCAATCTATGCAGAAATTTTTTTCTCAATGGGGACTTGATTTCATTGGAATGATCAATCCAATATCAAGTATGTGCCAAAAATGGGTTTTAACTACAACTGACTATTTCACTAGGTGGATAAAGGTTGTGACACTAAAGGAAGAAACTGAATTAGCTATCCTTGAATTCTTATAGGACATTGTGATGAGGTTTAGGGTTCCCAAACCATAATATTTGATAATGCTAAGGCATTCATAGAATACAAAATATCAGATCGAGCTCTTAGTAAAGGCAACTATTTAAAAACCTCTTCCAACTATGGTCTAGCTTAATCTACTAATAAGAACTTGATCGAATCATGAATAGGATAATGGATATGAATTAGAGGTGGTGGGATACAAAGATATATTTTTCTTTGGGTTAATAGGATTACACACAAAATAGCTACATGTAACTCTCCTTTCATTCTTGTATATGGTAGAGAGGTCAAGATTCCATTATCTTTGATATTTCCTTCTTTGAAATAGTCATAACATTTAGAGTTAGAGGGTGAGGGTAAAAGGAAAATATGCATGGAATAATTTATTGAACTTGAAGAACTGAGGTAGTATTATAGGATTAAACTGGAGAAACATTATGATTCAACCAAGTGGAGGTTTTATAAAAGTTTAAGGTGCAAACATTCAAAATAAGGGACTTAGTTCTGAAATGGGGCACGATAGAGATAAAATAGGGTGATAGTAAGTTTGAAGAACTATGGAGTTAGACAAATATGATCAAAACCTACAAGAAGGCTAAATCTTTTGAATGTTCAAAATTGTATGGAGAGGCACTCTAGATCACGGTCAATGGGATTTATCTTAAACCTTCATTATGAGTTTTATCATGTACATATTTGTCGTGTTTTGTGTTTCCTTTGTCTTGTTGTTGTTGAAGGTTACTTTTTGTTGTGTTGCCTTGTGATTACTAATTAAGTTTCTTACCCTAATCCTTTTGCGGTGATAGTTTGAATAAATGCTATGTTATTTAACTAAAATCTTAAATCTTATTAGAGGACTGAGATCAAATGAATATTACAATAATAAAAAGATCTAGCATGAAAAGTACAATCAAGTATACAAGATAGGAGAATGAGAATGACTTATCTTGTATTGAGAGATATGGAATGATCTTGGGTTGGAAAATAGGTGTAGAAGGTTGCATGTGGACAGTGCAAGCTCTATCCGAGAAACTAGGTTATCGACTTCTTTAGATATGAATGTCCACAAGAGGACATGACTGCCCAGGGTGTTAGTGTTTGATCTGGACACTAGCGTCCTTGTGATGCATATGTTTTTGGTATTTTTAGGGTTTAAAATTGGTTCCTTCCTTTCATTATTTGTCACTTTGGATCTATTGTATGGTTCATGTATTGCACTTATTACTAAAAAATAAACCCTATCCACCTATAAAAGTTCAAGTAAACATTAGATGAAACAAATAATGCATATTATTAAGTTAGAATGACCTCAACGGTCACCCCAATGTGATAGTCACTGAGCATTGCACTACATTGTAGACTTTATGTAGTTATGGTGTGTGTAGAAACTAAATCACACACTTGGGTACGTTCTTTCTAGGTCCTAATCACATACAAATATTCATATGATTCTTAAGAAATAAAATTAGTAATTGACATCTAGCTTTGGCATCTTTTCTATCTTTGGTTTCCTTTTTGGTTTTACGCACCACAACTTAGTCTAATCTTCATTTCTTTATATTTCTTGACTTTGGACAACAACGCTCAATCAGGGATGCCGGTGCCAAGTGCCCTCATCCCTCTAGGTGCCCCAACCTATTAGTATATTACTAGCCTATTTTGGGTCTCTTTTATCTTTTGGACATCTTGTTTTCTTATGGTCAACCTTTTACATATTTTTATTTTTAGGATTTGATGTGTTTTAGGGTTTTGCAGGAGATCATTTTTTTTACAGGTTATAGGTGAATTGAACGATCATCTAGCGACACACAAGTGATTAACAATGAAGGATAGTGACCATCTTGTGACACCAGATAATCAGAGATCAAGAATTTTTGTAGTAACAAACACCTACTAGAGATATCTATCACCTAGGCTCTCCCTAACCCATCCATACACCCTACTCTAGCTTATTCGACATTTTCACAATTTTCTGGTTCGATTGCAATAGTCTCCTCTTCATGTTGAATAATTTTCTAATTCATCATACTTTGGGATTTATTGAAAAATCAACTAAATCTTCTATCCCCTCTCTTATAATTAGGGTTTCAATTTCCATTTGCTTATTTCTAGTGTCGGATCTATGCTTTATTTCTTATTATTTGCATTATGACTCTAAAATATCTAGGGTTTTACACAAAGCCTCTATTTTTGTTAAATTATTTGGTGAACACGGCGCTCGAACCAAACCTTGCTTATAGGTATTTTATCCTCTTTTCATCATGGCTCAATTTTATGGTCCATTTACCAAAGCCCACCTTTAAGATATCAATGATCATCTTGTTGAACATCGTCAAGATCTATATTTTCTCCTATTGAATGCTCATGAGGAGGCCACCAATGTAGCTGAGCTTAGTGTTCCTATTTCCCTCTTTGCTTCCATGCCTATTACTAATCAACCTCCTAATTCCATACTTTCAACAACTTCTACTATTCCAAAGATCATTCCTACTCCCACCAATCACTTTACTCAACATCTTATTTATCACACGTGATAAGTCTCTTCAATTGGAACTCAAGACCTAACCTCTCTCAATCAAGATCTCCAAGTTCAAATCCGCCAACTTTAGACGGCTACTTCTCATGCATCGCCATCTCTTTATTCCATTTTACTCCTTCATACTCCTTATACACCCATAATTTCTTCTTACACACTTCCTCTAAACTTCGTCACTCCTAAGATACCCAATTTCAATGGCCATACTGACCCTCAAGAGTATCTATGAGCATTTCATGTGTCATGTATAGACTATGCGAGATGATAATACTCTACTAGAAATTTTATTTCCTAGAAGTCTTCAAGATTATGCAATGCGTTGGTTCTACAATCTACCTATCCATTTGGTAACATCATTTACACATTTAGCCGATGCTTTTCTAGCTTATTTTTTAATCAATATCGGTTCTAAGAGATACTATGATCAACTCACACAAATCAAACAAGGACCTAATGAGAATCTAGTGGACTATGTATTACAATATAAGAACAACTTAGATAAGATGTCAAATGTACTCGTGGAATCATAAATTCAAGATTTATTTTTCTAAAGTATCTTACCACCTCTGCAAGAGAGTGTCATCTTTGAGACATCTCCATCATCTGTTCGTTTATGTCATACTCTTAAGCCATGTAAAAGTAAACTAATATCTATGGGAAATCTTAAATATCATGATCAAGCTTCATCTTCTACTTGATTTCAAATAAAATCCCCTTTCATGCCATATACTAAACCTACTAAAGAAAAAATGACTATCAATGGTTTTTCTAATCCTAAAAAGTTTAATGACAACCTCCAAATCGCACATTTACTAAATTTCCTTGTGCTCCACATATTATCTTGCCACAACTTCTTGATAAAAATATTATTACATTTCATCCTCCACTTACTCTATATCTGTAGTGCCCGTTTAAATAACCACTTGAGACCAAAGAAACAACCTAGGGTTAGCTAGAAAATTATGGGATAATTTTTTTTTTTGATTTGAAGTGTCTACAACTAAATTGCAAGACATCAGTTTTCACTAATAGGTTCCAAAAAAAACCTATTTACTAATACAAAATTTTCCTTTATTAACTTATAACAAGTTCACAGGGTTCCAAAATTAGGGTTACATGTTCTAGTTAGATTCAGGGAGTAATCTTACCCCATGCCTTCTCTCTAATAGGCTCAGAACTTCAACTAGATTTTTCTCATACTTAATGCTTTCAAAATTTCCCTAAACCATTCCCAATGGATAGGAAATTTTCTCACCTTTCCAGTGATATAAAGAAGTCCTCCTAACTCCTTGTAGAACTCAAGATATAAGTGGGCGGAGTCTTGGGGTCAAATTTTCCCAGAGGGACACGTGGCAAGAGGAGGAGGAGTGCACCTTGGGTGGGTTGGTGGGTCACGGGGCGGCATTGGGAAATTTTCCCAATGCATGGCTCAAAGTCAAAAACCACTCCGCGCCCCCGTGGGTCCCTAGGGGACACGTGTCAGGTCTGCGCAAGGTGAAAAAGGGGAAAGGAAAGGGCGGGGCGGTGGACCGATTTAGCACTTTGCACCAACGAAGGGGAAAAAGGGAGAAGGAAGTGCACGGGTCCATGCACCCACTAAGGGAAGTAAGTCCGAAGGGAAGGTAGGGTTTCGGGCCATGGGGAGAAGTTAGGAATTTTTCCCACGCATGCCAAAAACTCCAAGGGTTCGCCTACCCGTTACACCCCGAGGGTGCCATGTGGATTACTTTTATTGGCCGTGGGCCGGGGGTCAAAATAAGAATTTTACCCAAAAATTTATTAAAGCCGAGGGTTTTAAAAGAACCTGCACCTCCACTGTAGCCACAAGGGGACACGTGGTGCTCTTTGATTGGCTACTGGATGGCGGGAGGAAAAATGAAAATTTTCAAAAAAAATTCAAAAAGTTTAAGGGGGTAAAATTTATCCGCGCATCCGCCTCAACCCCTGGAGGACACGTGACAGCCTCTGATTGGCTACGGGTTGGTGGAGAAAAAAGTGGAAATTTTCCTGAGACTAAAATTTTGAAAAATTTTCTAAGGGAAATTTTGATGGGAAATTTTTGGGTTGCGGGCCCGCCAGGGAAAATTTTCCCAAATTTTCCCGCCAAGGCACAAAAAACTTCAAAGTGTCAGAACTTGAGCTAAAAGCTCAGTTTTGGGAAAACGAGGACTTTTCAAAAAGCTCACGATGCCCTCTTTGCACAAGGAACATAAAATTTTCTTTTTGATGAATTTTTAAGGGTCAATTTTGTAAAAACGATCTGCAAGGCCTTTATTGGAAATATGGAAATTTCCAACTTATGATTTTTATAAAATTATAACTCCTTCTTTGCATCAACATGTCAAAAAAACATGGAGGATCAGTCTAGGGAGGGTTTAGAGTGTTTTAGGGAAGTTTATTTTCCCAATTGATTCAAGTTTGAAATTTTCCAACAGTAGACAAAAAAACGACCCAAGGAGGAATTGCATTTGAATACAACAATGGTTGGATTATTTCTTAAGTTTTCTTTGTCAATTTGGATTCCTAAATGTCTAGGCATGCTGATCCATAAAATTTTTAAGTTGAATACTAAGTGTAGGTCTGAAATGTTCATTTTTAAAAAATGTGAATTGTCAAATTTATGTTTATGACTGTGACTATTCCTTTTGAGTTTTACTATTAATTTTATCATTTGAATGTGCATATGGATTCCTAAACTTAGTCAAATACATTTAATTTAATTCCATCAACCATTCAATAAAATTTTTGCAAGTCTTACTTCTAAATTCAACTTATTTCAAGAGAATAAAATACTTGTCTTTTGTTTCATATGCATGCTTCCTTTCCAAACAACAATTTTCAATCTTTAACAACAATTTCAACTTCAATAAGAATTAAAAATTAATACAAAATACAATTTTGAGAAAATAATGCAATCCTTTATTGATCATTAAATACAAACAAATTTCCTTTTTCATTTGGTTTCCAAAATACAATTTACAAAATACATAATACAATGCATGTAACTTCAATTACATTTATTTTCCAAAACAGAGAACAATTATAAATCTCCTTTGTATTTCTCAATTCAAATTCAAACTTCCATTATCAATACGAATGGTTTCACATTACAAAAATTATACAACTCATCCACTCAAGGTGGGAAAGGTTACAATGAATTTGCTCAAAGGAAAGGGACTGTCAAACTGTAATTTCTCCTTGCTCCAAACAGCAACATGCTAGTTTCTCCATCATATATCTTTGATCACAACAAGGAAGGGGAAGGAAACACTCTCCACCCAACCAAGACATCCAATGAGAAGGGAGAAGCCATCCTTCCTCATTGGCCCCCAAGCCCCAACCATATTGAAATAGAGAATGAAAATCAACTCATGGAAACAATGGCTTCTACAACAACAAGCAACATTCTTTTCACATGCATACAACAATAAGAAAAATAATACAATCCAAGCAAAGACAATAGTTCCCAACTACATTTGAAATCATTCACACAACACATAGGCTTGATCAAGCAAGCCAACAAGAGCAAGAACTATGGGGAGCTACTTATGCCTCCCAATTTGGAATTGGGCATCCACTAAAAATTATACCACCATTAAATACATCAAATCCCATTAAACTTATATCTCTCAACCCCTCCTTATGCCCCCAAATTTTATCCCTTATGCCCCCAAGAGTAAGAAATGTAAGCAGTTTCTTTTCCAAGGTGGATCCCAATCCAAAACTCCCTCCACAATAGAACTAGTGCCATTGGCAATCCCTTATGCCCCCATATGAAATCCCCATAGCCTTCTCCTACACCTTTTCCTAAGCAGTCTACCCAACCAGCCAAGATCACAAACACAAACACCATTTAAACATGCATGCAAGAGAAGGAAAAATAATTAAAACACAGCTCAAGATCCTACCTCTCCATACTAGAGTTTGTTCCAAGCTCACAAGCTTTCCAAGATGCCAAATACAGTCCAAAATCAGCAAGGTTCAAGAATGCAAAAGACTCTAGCTTCTTCCACAACAAGCTCCAAAAACAACAAGAAAAATGCACCCCCAAGAGGAATGAACAAAGTTTCAACAACCATAAACAAGCAAGGAGTTTCACTTTTATAGGAGAGGGAAGAGAAGAGGATGATGTGGATCCATGTGGGATGCCACATCATTCTTCCTCAACCCCAAGAGGAAATTCAACATCCTTCACCAAATCACAATAAATAAAATGACAAAAATGACTTACACACTCCAAAATGGCCCATACTCAAAAGGACTGAATTAAAAATATGTAAGAGAAGTGCAATTAAAACTTACAAATTGTCACTTCAAAATGCAATAAAAATTCCTAAATTCAACTCCCAAACCATAGGCATGGTTGATGGATCATTTTTAGAGGTGTGAGATAAGTTTAACTTGTCCCACAAGCCTCCAAATTTGACCTCAAAGGAAAAATTCGAATTCCTAAGGAGATGAAGTGCCAAACCTTCCAAAATCTACCTTACATACTCTTACATGTTTCTTACACATCCTTACAACATTAACTTACACACTCTTCCAACATTAATATCTAAAGACAACAACTTTATTAATTACATTCCACATCCCAATTTAATTTAAATAAAATTTAACTATATGATCTCTCACATTAATCTACCACATTTAAATTAATTAAAAGAAGGAACACATTACAAATAAAATACATACAACAATAATTAAAAAGGAACACATAAATAAAACACATATCCCATGGTCACATATAATGGAAATCCCCCATGGGAATTCTTAACAAAACAAAATGCACAACACACAACATAGTTGCCATGGTGACCTTGTTGAATTCACCTAGAATTTTAATATGGTTAGTCTCCAGTCCCCCAACATTGTTGTGATTTTCAACCTGAAAAATTCAAATACCTCCTTTGGCCTCGTGGCCATATCAAAACATCCAGAATGATATAAACAACATTTCAATATCATCTAAACAAATGAATCACAACAATATCAAGAATTCAACATTATCATTTTTAATTCATAAATCAACCATATCATCATCAAGAATCTACCATACTAGGTCTACTCCAAATATCAAGTGTCATAAGTCCAAATCAATATCCATAATATGTCCCTGTCAAAACATTATATCATCAACCACATATAGAAAATGTCTCTAGTAATCATCATGTATAATAACTGAATCGAGATCAATAATAATCCATGATATAACGTCTACCCATCATACTAACATAGAACATAATAGTGTCCATAATATGATTAGTAGTATCAAAATCAGTATCTAAAAGTGTCAAAGGGAAGTGGGAACTACATCCCCCTCCCCTTAGACTCGACTTCCTCCTAGAAGTCACTGGAACAAATGTGGAAACTACACTCGTAATACTATGGCATCCTCCCAAGTGGCTACAGTCTCATCATATCTGTCCCACTGCACCCGTACCTGATCAATCTCTCTACCTCAAAGGCCCAGGGTCCTATAATCTATGATACAGATGGACTCCACCATCTCCTGTCCCTGATCATGCACCTGCATGCAATGATGTCTAATCTAACATATGAGAAGGATCTGTAATGTACCTCCTAAGGATAGAAACATGAAACACATCATGTATGCGAGACAAGCTTGGGTGGAAATGCTAGACGGTAGGCCAAAGGGCCGATACACTCCAAGATCTCAAAAGGACCAATGAATCTAGGAGCTAACTTAGAACCTTTTCCATAATGGATAGGGCTCTTATGTGGTCTAACACGAAGGAACACCTTCATGCCCACATCAAAGCTACATCAATCCTATGTTGATCCACATACTTCTTCTACCTATCCTATGCCTCCTGTAATATCTACCTGATCAACACTACCTGCTACTCCATGTCTGCAAAAGAGATGGTTCAGAGATAATCTATCTTTTAACCTATCCCAGCTAAAAGGTGTCCTGCACTCTCTACCATTTAATGCCCGAAAAGGAACCATGCCTATAGAACGCTAAAAACTATTAATGTAGGAAAACTCAACTAAGTAAAAGTACTCCTCCTACTTAGACTGCTGATCCACTACATACATCCAAAGCATATCCTCTAAAATCTGATTTACTCACTCAGTTTATCCATCTGTCTCAGGGTGATATGCTATGCTGAAGTTAATCCTTGTCCCAAGGACATACTGTATGGTAGTCCAGAAATGTGAAGTGTATAAAGGATCGTGGTCACAAATGATATTCCATAGAATCCTGTCCAACTTGGCGATCTCATCCAAATATACCTATGTATGCCACTTTGCACTATATGTATAAGTGGTCTTCATCGGAGAAAAGTGAGCCACTTTTGTCAATTTATCAACCGTGACCATAATGGCGTCGTGGTGATATCTTGACATAGGTAGCCCAACAATGAAATCCATGGAAATGGTGTCCCACTTCCATTCCGATATGGCATGAGGATAAAGAAGACCTGTTGGATGTTGATGTTTGGCCTTAACCCTCTGGCACTCTAAAAACCATGACAAAAATTGAGCCACGTCTCGACAAATTCCTCTCCAGTGGTACAACTATCTCAAGGTAGCGTGCATCTTCTTCACCCTAGGATGGGCTGAATAGGGTGCACAATGTGCCTCTACCAAGATGTCCTGCCTCAAGCCTCCATCTCTAGGAACATATATCCTACCTCTATGCCTGAGAAGACCATTTGCCTCTAAGGAAAATCCATCAAACTTCCCCTCAAGGGGTCTCTATGACTCGATCTCTACTCATACTGCCATGTAGAAGTTGTCAAGAGGAAGCTATTAAAGAATCTTGCTCCATAAATTTGTGCTCACTGAGGTAGCCATAGCCACATGTCTCCATCTACTAAGAGCATCTACTACTACATTATCCTTCCCTTTAACATGCTTTATCTCCATGTCATACTCACAAAGAAACTCCATCCAACGCCGTTGATGAGTGTTTAGATTGGGCTGCGTGAAGAGGTGGCGAAGACTCAAATGATCTGTCCTGAGTGTGAATCTCCATCCAAGAAGAAAATGCCTCCATCTAACCAAAGCATGTACAACTGCTGCAAGCTCAAGATCATGGGTAAGATAATTAAGCTCATGATCCTTGAGTTTGCGAGACTCAAAAGCTATAACCTTGTCATCCTGCATCAACACACCTCTAAGCCTGCTAAAGAAGCATCTGTGCAAACAAAGAACTCACCCTGTGGATCCAACACTGCAAGAATGGGTGTTGTAGTGAGGTACTCCTTTAGTGTCCTAAAGGCCTACTCACATCTATCCATCCAAAAAAACTTTTCCCGTTTCCTCTGAAGGGAAGTGATAATGTGCATAATCCGAGAGAAGTCCTAAAGAGATCTCCGGTAGTAACTTGCTAAACCCTTGAAGCTACGCACCTCGATCACTGTAGTGAGTGTTGGACAATCCATAATGGCTCTAATCTTGGAAAGATCGACTGTGATACCTTCCCTTAAATAATATGACCCAAATATCACCTCTTTACGGAAGAAAGCACACTTCTCAAGTTCTCATAAATTTGTTTCTCAAAAAGACAATGAGAACCTATTTAAGGTGCCTCTCGTGCTCCTCACGTGTACGTGAGTTTATAAAAATTTCATCTAGGAAAATGAGCATGAAGCGATCTAGAAAGGTCCTGAATACCCCATTCATCAAACTCATAAACACTATAGGGGCATTTGTCAAACCAAAAGGCACCACTGTGAACTCATAGTGCCCATATCTCATATGGAAGGCGGTCTTATGAATGTCCACCTCAAAATCCTCAATTGATGGTAGCTTGATGTGAGATCAATCTTAGAGAACACCATGACTCCCTTCATCTGATCAAACAAGTCATCAATATGAGGAAGAGGATAATGATTCTTGATCGTCACTTTGTTCAATTGGTAGTAATCAATACAAAACTGCAATGATCCTTCCTTATTCTTTATGAAAATCACCGGTGCACCCCAAGGGGATACACTAGGATAGATAAGGCCCTTCTCCAAAAGACCCTCAAGCTGTAACTTGATCTCACAGAGCTCCGGGGTGGTCATTTAATAAGGTTCTGTGAGATAGGCTCTGCTCCTGGAACTAGGTCTATATGAAAATCAATCTCACATGGGGGTGGTAACCTCGGTAGCTCCCCTAGAAAGAAATCAGAAAACTCTCTCAAGATGGGATGATCATCTAGCGATCTTTCACTAGACCCATCCTCTGATTTGTCATTGGCCGATCATGTAACAACATAAATCTGACAACCCCATCGCACACACCGCTTAAGCTACATAGCGGAAATGGTACGAATAGAAATGGGTCTCCTGACCCCCGAGATCACCGACTCAACTCCCAAATCATCTGCACAAGCTATAGTCTTATGATAAAAATCCATCCTTGCCTGTGTGTAGATAGCCAATCCATACCTAAGATAACTCCATAGGAGCCCAAAGGAAGGATACAGAGATATGAGGTGGTGGTGAAAGGTCAAAAATCCACAACACACTCCTTAACTAAGGAGTCCATAGAGATCTTGGCTCTAGAATCCATCTCGACATCCCAACTAAGACCCTACCTAACTACCACTAGCCTACATCGCTCTACTAAAGATGGTGTAATGAAAGAATCAAAAGAACTAGAATCAAACAATACAGAGGTAGGAATACCACCAATGCTACCTGTGGTCTCAATGACTGTGCTCGGTGCTCTACCTAGTGGTTCTCAACTACTACATAAATCATGTGGTTGTGTCCCATGTCACCAACTGTTGGCTCAAAAACCAGTGCCTTACCCTTGTTAGGGTTCTGAGGAAATCTCTCCAAAAATGTCTAGCTACTCCACATCCAAAGTAACCACCTGATCCTCTCCAAGGAGCAACACCTCCAGTAGGTGCCCTAAAAGCCTGTGGTGTGGATCCTGATGATCTAGCTATGGTTTGCTATGGCATCTGTTGTGAGCTCCATCTAGACTAAGCTCTAGGTCCACCATGTGTCCTGATGGGACCCCTAGGAGGAGGCCCCATACTCTGACCTCTTTGTGCATCAACTCTCTCGGAGGTCATAAGGTGGGTAGGGCTACTTCTACTATTGCATTGGGCCTAAAGGATGAATGTGTTTGTATCGTGGCCACCACGAGGAAGAGGTACTAACCCCCTCGATCTACCATCTTACATCTTCTGAATGCGGCTCTTGACTCGGTCTCTAGCCTCTGGGTTTTACCCCTGAGTCTCCTCTGTAATATAGGCCTTCTCGATAGCCTCTGCTAATGTCGTGGATAGTGAATCTACATTACACCTCCAATATCCAAATTCAGGCCCCAGATGAACCTGTGAATCTATACCTACTCATCCTGCATATACTCTACATAATGAAGTATATCTAGGAATATACTCTCATACTCTGCTACTGAAAGGGTATCCTATTGGAGGTCATGGAACTCGTCAATCCTCTACTGGATGAACCTTTATGATAGATATTTTCTCTGAATCTCTCCTCAAATAGATCCCAAGTTATTGTCTCTTAATCTACATGGAGCTTCTGCTCCTATTTCCTCCACCATACTCCTACTTCATCCCTCAGTAGATGGATCACAACATGAGCTTTTGTGTTTCTAGCACAAGGACAAAGCTTGAAGCAACTGCTCAAGCTCACTAGCCAGGCCTCTTCCTAAAATCCACATGTATCACCTAAGTAATGTGAGGGCCTAAGCTTCAGGATCTCCCTGATGTGATCCGCTGACTATGGTCTGTTGGCCTCTAGGTATCTCTGCACACTCATCCCTAAGCCTAGGGCTCTGAGACCTCTCTCTATGCTCCGGAACTCTATCACCCTATCTCCTAGGTGGTGAATCTACTCTAGCTAACTCTACATGGGATTTCTCTCCTCTATGCTCCTCGCTAAGTCAATGGGGTACCTGACCCTCGATAGAAGGAGCTCTATCATGACTAGTTTTCTTCCCTCCACCTAATCCTCTACGTAGAGTGACATTAACATCCTAAAGGGTCTGTAGAATCTGAGGTAGAATGGCTGCTACACCCTGATCTGGTGGTGGTGGTGGTGGTGGTGAATTTGAGTCTCTGTGAAGGTTCCTCTCACTCCGTCTAAGCCTCCTACATAGACCAAAGTGAGAGTCAGTTCATTTGCTAAGTTATACAACTTCCATGTTTACTAAAAACATACAAATTCTTGCTAAGTTGTTTTCTAGGTTTCAGTGTGCTAGGTTTAAGTTTTCATGTCTCAAGTTTTCTAGTGTGCCCAATGGTCCAATATTTTCAACCACTTCTCTGAGACCAAACTGTAGTTACCATTTAAACAACCACTTGAGACCAAAGAAACAACCTAGGGTTAGCTAGAAAATTATGGGATATTTTTTTTTGATTTGAAGTGTCTACAACTAAATTACAAGACATCAATTTTCACTAATAGGTTCTGAAACAAACCTATTTACTAAAAAAAAAAGTTTCCTTTATTAACTTATAACAAGTTCACAGGGTTCCAAAATTAGGGTTACATGTTCTGGTTAGATTCAGGGAGTAATCTTACCCCATGCCTTCTCTCTAACAGATCAAAAATTCAACTGGATTTTTCTCATACTTAATGCTTCCAATATTTCCTTAAACCATTCCCAATGGATAGGAAATTTTCTCACCTTTTCGGTGATATAAATAATTCCTCCTAACTCCTTGTAGAACTCAAGATATAAGTGGGCGAGTCTTGGGGTCAAATTTTCCCAAAGGGACACGTGGCAAGAGGAGGAGTGCACCTTGGGTGGGTTGGCGGGTTGCGGGGTGACATTGGGAAATTTTCCCAACGCATGGCTCAAAGTCAAAAACCACTCCATGCCCCCGTGGTCCTTAGGGGACATGTGTCAAGTCCTAGTGCAAGGTGAAAAAGGGGAAAGGAAAGGGCGGGGTGGTGGACCGATTTAGTGCTTTGCGCCAATGAAGGGGGAAAAAGGAGAAGGAAGTGCACGGTCCGCACACCCACTAAGGGAAAGTAATTCTAAAGGGAAGGCAGGGTTTTGGGCCATGGGGAGAAGTTAGGAATTTTTCCCATGCATGCCAAAAAAATCTAAGGGGTTCCACCTACCACGTTGCACCCAAGGGTGCCATGTGGCACGCTTTCATTGGCCGCGGGCTGGCGGGGTCAAAATGGAAAATTTTCCCCAAAAATTTATAAAAGTTGAGGGTTGTAAAAGAACCCATTCCTCCAACATAGCCACAAGGGGACATGTGACACCCTCTAATTGGCTGTGGGCCAGCGGGAGGAAAAGTGAAAAATTTTCAAAAATTTTCAAAAAGTTTAAGGGGGTAAAATTTATCCATGCCTCCGCCTCACCCCTAGGAGGACACGTGGCAGCCTTTGATTAGTTGCGGGCTGATAGAGAAAAAAGTGGAAATTTTCCCGAGTCTAAAATTTTGAAAATTTTCTAAGGGCAATTTTGATGGGAAATTTTGGGTTGCGGGCCCTCCAGGAAAAATTTCCCAAAATTTCCCGCCAAGGCACAAAAACTTCAAAGTGTCATAACTTGAGCTAGAAAGCTTGGTTTTGGGAAAACAAGGACTTTTCGAAATCTCTCAATGCCCTCTTTGCACAAGGAACATAAAATTTAATTTTTGATGAATTTTTAAGGGTAAATTTTGTAAAAATGATTTGCAGGCCTTTATTTGGCAAACTGGCAATTTCCAACTTATGATTTTGATAAAATTAGAACTCCTCCTTTGCATCAACATGTCAAAAAACATGGAGGATCAGTCTAGGGAGGGTTTAGAGTGTTTTAGGGAAGTTTATTTTCCCAATTGATTCAAGTTTGAAATTTTCCAACAGTAGACAAAAAAACGACCCAAGGAGGAATTGCATTTGAATTTAGCAATGGTTGAATTATTTCTTAAGTTTTCTTTGTCAATTTGGATTCCTAAATGTCTTGGCATGCTGATCCATACCTTTTTAAGTTGAATACTAAGTGTAGGTCTAAACTGTTCATTTTGTTTAAAAGTGAATTGCCGATTTATGTTTATGACTGTGAACTATTCCTTTTGAGTTTGTCTATTAATTTTATCATTTGAATGTGCATATGGATTCCTAAACTTAGTCAAATACATTTAATTTAATTCCATCAACCATTCAATAACAATTTTACAAGTCTTATTTCTAAATTCAACTTCTTTCAAGAGAATAAAATATTGTCTTTTGTTTCATACGCATGCTTCCTTTCCAAACAACAATTTTCAATCTTTAACAACAATTTCAACTTCAATAATAATTCAAATTTAATACACAATACACTTTTGAGAAAGGAATTCAATCCTTTATTGATCATCAAATACAATTTTACAACTTTCCTTTTTCATTTGGTTTCCAAAATAAAGTTTACAAGATACATAATACAATGCAAATAACTTCAATTACATTTATTTGCCAAAGCAGAAACAATTATAAATCCCCTTTTTATTTCTCAATTCAAATTCAAACTTCCATTATCAATATGAATGGTTTCACATTACAAAAATTATACAACTCATCCACTCAAGGTGGGAAAGGTTACATGAATTTGCTTAAAGAAAAGGGATATCAAAATTGTTATTTCTCATTGCTCCAAACAACAACATGCTAGTTTCTCCATCATATATCTTTAATCACAACAAGGAAGGGGAAAGAAATGCTCTCCTCCCAACCAAGACATCCAATGAGAAGGGAGAAGCCATCCTTCCTCATTTGCCCCTATCCCCAACCATATTGAAATAGAGAATGAAAATCAACTCATGGTAATAATGGCTTCTACAACAACAAGAAACATTATTTTCACATGCATACAACAATAAGAAAAATAATATAGTCCAAGCAAATACAACAGTTCCCAACTACATTTGAAATCATTCACACAACACATAGGCTTGATCAAGTAAGCCAATAAGAGTAAGAACTATGGGGAGCTACTTATGCCTCTCAATTTGGAATTGGGCATCCATTAAAAATCATACCGCCATTAAACACATAAAATCCCATAAACCTTATATCTCCCAACCCCTCCTTATGCCCCCAAATCCCCCCCAAGAGTAAGAAATGCAAGCAGTTTCTTTTCCAAGGTGGATCCCAATCCAAAACTCCCTCCACAATAGAACTAGTTCCATTGGCAATCCCTTATGCCCCCCATATGAAATCCCCATAGCCTTCTCCTACACCTTGTCCTAAGCAGTCTACCCAACCAGCCAATATCACAAACACAAACACCATTTAAACATGCATGCAAGAGAAGGAAAAATAATTAAAACACAGCTCAAGATCCTACCTCTCCATACTGGAGTTTGTTCCAAGCTCACAAGCTTTCCAAGATGCCAAATACAGTCCAAAATCAGCAAGGTTCAAGCATGCAAAAAGACTCCAGCTTCTTCCACAACAAGCTCCAAAAACAACAAGCAAAATACACCCCAAGAGGAATGAACAAAGTTTCAACAACCATAAACAAGCAAGAAGTTTCACTTTTATAGGAGAGGGAAGAGAAGAGGATGATGTGGATCCATGTGGGATGCCACATCATTCTTCCTCAACCCCAAGAGGAAAGTCAACATCCTTCACCAAATCACAATAAATAAAATGACAAAAATGACTTACACACTCCAAAATGGCCCATACTCCAAAGGACTGAATTAAAAATATGTAAGAGAAGTGCAATTAAAACTTACAAATTGTCACTTCAAAATGCAATAAAAATGCCTAAATTCAACTCCCAAACCATAGGCATGGTTGGTGGATCATTTTAAGAGGTGTGGGACAAGTTTAACTTGTCCCACAAGCCTCCAAATTTGACCTCAAAGGAAAAATTCGAATTCCTAAGGAGATGAAGTGCCAAACCTTCCAAAATCTACCTTACATACTCTTACATGTTTCTTACACATCCTTACAACATTAACTTACACACTCTTCCAACATTAATATCTAAAGACAACAACTTTATTAATTACATTCCACATCCCAATTTAATTTAAATAAAATTTAACTATATGATCTCTCACATTAATCTACCACATTTAAATTAATTAAAAGAAGGAACAAATTACAATTAAAGTACATTCAACAATAATTAAAAAGGAACACATAAATAAAACACATATCCCATGGTCACATATAATGGAATTCCCCTATAGGAATTCCTAACAAAGCACAACACACAACACACAACACAGTTGCCATGGTGACCTTGTTGAATTCACTGAAATTTTAATATGGTTGGTCTCAGGTCCCCGACATTGTTGTGATTTTCAACTTGCAAAATTCAAATACCTCCTTTGGCCTCGTGGCCATATTAGAACATCCAAAATTATATAAACAACATTTCAAGATCATGTAAACACATGAATCACAACAATATCAAGAATTCAACATTATCATTTTTAATTCATAAATCAACTATATCATCATCAAGAATCTACCATACTAGGTCTACTCCAAATATCAAGTGTCACAAGTCCAAATCAATATCCATAATATGTCCCTGTCAAATAGTATATCATCAACCACATATAGAAAATGTCTCTAGTAATCATCATGTATAATAACTAAATCCAGATCAATAATAATCCATGATCTAACGTCTACCCATCATACTAAAATAGAACATAATAGTGTCCATAATATTATCAATAGTATCAAAATCAGTATCTAAAAGTGTCAAAGGGAAGTGGGCACTACAATATCCATCTCACCCAAAATGCCAAATTATAATTTTTTTAGATGTGACTATCATTAATGTGTTGGGAATTCTATTGATCGATGTTTAAAACTCAAGCATCTTATTTAAGATCTTTTAGACAATAATGCTATTGAGCTTCCTGATCCTATGACATCTATGATAGTTAATGAAAATAACAAATTCAAGATCTTCAACAATCCTCATCCTAAGCAAGACAAGTAATTTGCTAACTCTTTTTCCAATCATATATATGATGATATTCCTCCTCCTTTATCGGGGATCCTGATTTTATAGTTGTTCACGCTGATGCATCTCTATCATTTATTTCATTCTATGTTCATGAAGACCATGCTACATTCTATTCGACACATTACATATCAATATTTCTATCAGACCTCATGCTATAAAAATACATTTATCGATCCACCGATTCATATGGGTGTGTTCTCTATTGCACTACTTGTTGCTATCAACTATCCACTCTCGCATACTTCATATCCAATTCATAAATCTTATGGTTAAGTCAAGATTTTAGTCATAGTTGGTTCTCTTACCATGCATGCACATTTTCTTGTGGCACCTTCAATCAAAGGGTGTTACATGCTATTAGGTCTAACTTGGCTCCGTGCTTTGCTCAAGCTATAATTTTTATGAATCACTTGTGTCTAAATTTCATTTGCAACAAGCAAGTCATCACCATCAAGGGTGTTCCACCATACACACCATGGGAACAGTTTCCTTTTGAGGTTGTCATTTCACTTGCTAAAGCATCCAGATCCCATGTACCTCTCAAATATAAGGCACAATCTTCTCCTAGCTCTCCTAATCTTACATGACCTACGTGGTTTCATTGGTCCACTAGTCCATCTCATCAACCTTAGTCCACCACTAGAAAACTCCCTCACATAGGTGCACATCACCTCCATGGTCTCCTTCACATAGGTGCATAATGCCTCCTAGGTCTCATGAACATAGGTCTCATTTAATGATGTATCATCCATCTTGTACATCACCAATCTCATATCATGGTTAGATGCCTTTATCTCTATAAGCATCGAGTTGAGGACCTTTGCCATTCACTTTTGTTGGATAACATACTCATCATCATACACTTGGGAGAATCATAATTTCCCCCTTCTTATCATTATCGTGTGTCTCATATTTCCACTATTACGTTTAGTGCTTTGCATCTATTCTATCTCATTCATCTTACACACACATATTGTATCATCATTACCCTATGATGCACTCTTATGCTATGGTTCAAACTTGACTGTTGAGGGCATACTACATACATGAACCTCACACACTACACATTTCACACTTTGCACATTATGACACATATTTCTAGAAAACATTATCACATCACACTTCTCTATGATGCACTCTAGTTCCATGGTTCATACTCGACTATTGAAGGTATAAATATGAAAGTAACCTCACCTTCATTCACACTCTTCATGCTCTACACTTCATTGATCAATATTTCTAGCACATATGTTCAAACCATTTCTGAAGAAACATTCTTGTTCTATGGTTCCTTCTTGACTAGTAAGGGGTCATTTATAAATGAACCTCATCTCATACACATTCATACACATCCGCTTAGGGGCACATTACTCCTATGACATTCGCATTGCATACCACTCTATTCTACACGTTCAAAACATGTTGCATACCTTTTTGCATTTATTATTTCTTACTTATGCTTACATATAGACTTTATTTCACATGCTAGACAAATATTTTGTATGTCATTATCTCTTCTATATACACATACGCGTTCACTTGTTCTATAGTTTCAAATACAAAATTTAGATAGATCTTTACACACAATATAGATGTTTGGCACTGTACCTCTTACTAGTCCCACCGAGGTTACTGGGGAATCTAATTTCGTACACACTATAGGTGCTACTGTTTCAATTTATAATACTTCTTATTCTTACTATCACAGTACTCTAGCAATATATACATGTCTTGACATACTTATATTTGTAACATGCTAATGAGTGCTTCATGTGTAACATTTTCTTTGTAGGACTATTTACCACCATGGTTGTCTATTACTCTTTGCATGCTACTATTTTCCATTATATGCCATTATTTTTGGGCTATGCCTTGTTGTAGACACTAAATCACGCAATTGGGTACATTTCTAGGTCCTAATCACATACTACTATTCATATGATTCCTTAGCAAGAAAAATTGTAATTAACTACTATCTTTGGCCTCTTTCTTGTCTTTGTTTCTTTCTCTCCAATCTTATAGACCCCACATCCCAGTTTGATCTTCATTTATTTATATTTCTTAACTCTAGAAACCAACACCTAGTTAGGACACCAACGCCCAACCGCCCCGTCACCTTTGGGTGCCCCCAACCTCCTTGTATCTTACTCACCTCTTTTGGGCCTATTTAATATTTTGGGCCTCTTTTTTTCTTATGGGTGGTAATTTTAGTTCTCAATTACAAAATTCAAATAAGGGAATCATATAAATATAAATCTACGTGACCATAATAAAGGACCAAGATCTAAGCATCTTCTATCACCGCCTCGAGTTGCATCCAAAGGCATTATATGAGCATAAAGGAATCCATCTAGCTTCATTCAAGGGACAAGGGAATTTATTTTTCTACATACACGTATAAGAGGGGAAGTTCATTTTTCGATACACACATTCCTACATCTAGATATTGCTTGCTATTAAGTACATCTTGCACAAGACATTCCTAGGGCACAATTCTACACACACGCACATAGAAATATATGGAGTATGAGATGTAGTGCAATACTTAGTCATAATTTCACTCTATCGGGTGACTATTGAGGCCATTCTGATTCACCATTTGTATCTTTTTCATTCTATTATTTGATGTGTTTTGGGGTTTTGCAAGAGATCATTTATTTTTTAGGTTACAAGATAATTCTATGGACATACAACAACATACAAGTGATAAAAAATGAGCGTTAGCGAAATCGATTTGACACAAGAAAAATCATTTTATGAGGTTCTTGCATACAGCACATAGGCACCCAAAAGTAGACTCTAGCTCCTAGGCACTATTAACCCATCTAGGTGCACTAGACTTGACATATTCGACAGTTCCACAATTTTCTAGGTTCGATTGCAAAAATATGCCCTCTAGTTTCATTAGTATTTCAGTTCATCATACCTCAAGATTAATTGTGAAATCGGTTAAGTCTCTTATTCCCCTTCTTGCACTTAGGGTTTTAATTTCAATTTGATTATTACTTGCATCAAGTATGTACTTTAACATCATATTTATTAGTTGTGACTCTGAAATAACTAGGGTTTAACATAATTTTATTATTGTTAAATCATTTGGTAAACCCCACTCATGATTGGTCATTTGGATCCTTCTTTGGAACATCATATTTTCTATCATGGCTCCTAAGGTTCATCAAATCTCTTTTTCTGAATTACTTCAAATGCATTCACCTTACAAAGAGGTTCTTCAAAATCCCTAGATACCATTTTTCTCCCTAAGGATATGCCACCCACTCAAGTAAGTTCCATTTTTGATCATCTCTTCGATGACCCTATCCTTCATGACCTCCATCCAATCAACCCATCTTAGAGTCAATTCAAGCCTTGCATTATTTATTTCAAGACAAATTTCAGGCTATGGAATCAACAATTATATCTCTTAAATATAAAATTCAACATCTCAAGGATGTTTCTCGTGCTCATTCATCTCATCCCAATTCTATGTCTTCTACATGTGCTCATATAAGTGAACCTCAAGTCTTACCATTACCCACACCTCTCAAGTTTGAGCTCAATGCTAAGAAACATGACATACTTCCTGAGCTCCTTAGTCATAAATTGATCAATCAACCACCTATTCACTGTTATCCTCCTTATTGCATTGCTAACTATCAAGGTCTCCCAGTTTGAAATTATCATCGCATCAATGGACAACATGACAATAATTACTATGTTTTATAATGAAGAACCAAGAATATTGTGTGTCAAAAATTTATCTCATTCGTTACAATTTTTTTTTGCATTCCCGTCTATAAATGTTATATCGAAATGGGCTCCTAAATCTGCTCCTTCTATGTCTAATGAGCATCATGCCATTCGTTCTAATGTTCCTTCTTTGGTAAGCCAAATGCCACCTATTTGACCCATTTAAACTAAGAAACCTCCTCTAAAGATCGATACAAAACCTCCTCCTCTCAAGTCTTCTATGGTGTTACCAATCCCAAATAAGCAACCACTCACTAAGCAAGACCAACAAACTCTAGCTGGCCTCTTTCGAATTCCACCATTCAAGGTCCCTTCACCACCTCCACTTCAACAACCAATCATTTTTGTCAAGGAAACTACTCCCTACATTGATCCCTTTAGCAACATCGACTAGATATGCACTTCTCATACACTTGGGGGCATCATGGTTACTTCTCCACCCTCTTCTAACATTGCTAGGTGTCTACCATTTCTATCATTACGCTCCATGATTCATATTTAATCTTTTTGAGCATCATTACACAACTTGATACACACAAATTGTATCATCATTACCCTATGACATACTCTTGTGTTGCAGTTCACACTTGAATTTTGAGGGCATACTACATATGTGAACCTCACACACTACACATTTCATACTATGTGCTTTATGATACATCTTACTCACATTGTCTTCACGCATATCACACTTCCCTATGACACACTCTAGTTCCATGGTTCATACTCAACTACGAAGGGTATAAATATGAAATGAAACTAACCACAATCACACTCTTTATGCTATATGATTCATTGATCAATCTTTTTAACACACATGTTCAAACCATTTTTCGATGACACCCTCTTGTCCTATGGTTCATTCTTGATTTGTTGTAATGTAATTACTTGTATAAATCTGATTATCAGCAGCAATATAAAACCAATGAACACAATATTTCAGATAAATGATCTCAATGTGCAAGAAGAATATCTTAGACACTTCGAGGGGGAAACCTCCAAACCAGACAATAAGACTCAAATGTTGAATCTGATGATGAACTACTACCTGCTAACCCCTATATATACTACTCCTATGCTATGGCCAACACCAAGGCTGAACCACTAATGAAAATATAACATATATGAAAGGGATACATAATTATAAGAATTTATGATAGCCACAAGTTGGCTATATACATCCAATATAAGATATATGATTAAGGGCATAACAACTGTTGAGCGGGCATTTATAAATGAACCTCCTATCATACCTTTTTACACATCTGCTAGGGGGTCATACTACTCCTATCAAATCCACATTACATACCATTCCATTTCACTCACTCACAACATATTGCATATCTTGGTTGTACATTGTTCTTGCTTACTTATACTTGCATGTACACTTTGCTTACTATGCTAGTTATATATTTCATGTGTCATTATATTTCTATATACACATGTACATTCACTTATTCTTTAGTTCGAATACATCATTTATACCGATATTTTCATGTAGTATGGATGCTAGGAACTCTACCTCTTACCAGTCCCACCGAGGATCCTATGGGCATATACTTTCATACACACTAAAGGTGCTATTGTTTTTCTTTATACTACTTCCTATTATTCCTAGCACACTACTCTATCAATATATACATGTATTGACATACTTTCTATATTTCTAACATGCTAACAAGTGCTTCATGTGCAAAATTTTCTTTGCGAAACTATTTTCCACCATGGTTGTCCGATACTTTGCTTCATACATGTTTTCCATTGTATGCCATTGTTTGTGGGCTATGTCCTTTATCTTGTTTGATCATTTCTTGTGATTTTGGTGCTTCGGCATTGATTGTATTGTGACATTATGAGTGATGTCCCATGTTTGCAATATAATTTTCTTGGTCTATATTGTCTTCTTACTTTCTAGCTTACATATTGTCTTCTATATGCGTATTTGTCTTGATTACACTAGAACATGTTTCCATCCGCCTTATTTGTATGTTCCTTGATTTAACCATGCACATTCCCTTCCCCGCAAGGTATCACTTTTAGAAAAACATCCAGTCCTCTCCTTTGGACTACATCCTCCTAAAGCGATGTTGCATGCACCCAATATAAGGAGGCATACATTGGTGAATCAATCACCCCATTCAGGTAGTACACACGATCACAGCTTCACACCGAACAATATAGGAACAAAGCAATTATATAGTCACAAAACATCCTAGATTATAGCTTGTGTCCTTAACATTGAATAGATGTCGGTTCAAGATACATACATGAGCGACTATGCACTCCTAAGATTTCCTAGGTGCCTATGACTAGGGGGTAGTTACAGGCTTACTTTTTAGAACAATAGAGTTTTCAACATTTCACGGAGTAGTTTGCACAACAATCCTTTAGCAATCGAATGCATTCTATCACCCTTTTCTATTCTAATTGGATTGAACTTGATCTAACTGGATCAAACTAGAACAAAGAAGGATCACACCATCTACAATGGTGTATAAATTTTGGGAAGTAGTCAGGGATGGAGAATAACACTAGACCTTTCTCCCCAACACTTATTTTTTTGTGGCGTGAGATTGCCCGAAAAAATTACGCTTGGCATGAGATTACCCAAAAACTTGCACTTGGTGTGATATCGCCCAAAAAAATCATTCTTCGACAACATTTTTAGGACAATTTCTATCCTTTTCACTCACATGGATTAGGTGAACATTTTCCTCTCACTACTTTTTCACATTTTTACACACTTTTTACATATTTGGATCAAAATTTTCATATACACATATTTGACTACTCTTTTGATCTTCTTTTTTTAGGTCCATCCTTATGAGAAGTAGCAATCACATCAGCAAAACACATCGAGTGCAACAAAAAAAAGGTATAATGTGACATACCACATACACTTCACCCCTAGGGTCACTTCCTCTTCCTTATCATCCACGCTTCATCTTTTATCACTCCAAGCTTTCACTTGTCTCTCGAATGATTTCTCCATTGATCTACATGGTTATTAGGTTTGCATCTCTCGATCTACTTTATGTTATAGAGTATTAACTCAACAACAAAAATTTGGGGAAAATGTAGACACTAAATCATGCACTTGGGTACATTTCTAGGTCCTAATCACATAATACTATTCATATAATTCCTAAGCAAGAAAACTAGTAATTGAATACTGTCCTTGGCCTATTTCTTGTATTTTTACTTTCTCTCTAATATTGCATACCCCACAACTCAATGTGATATTCATTACTTCATCTTTCTTGACTCTAGACATCGTTGCCCGGCCAGAATGCCAAGGCCCAAACACTCTCACCCCCTCTCTGGGCATCCCCGACCTCCTTATATCTTACTCGCATTTTTTGGCCTTTTTATATTTGTGAAATATTGTTTTCTTATGGGTTGACCTTTTATTTTTCAATTATGAAAATCAAGTAAGGGAATCATATAAATATAAAGCTATGTGACCATGACAAAGAACCAATCTCTAAGCATCTATTATCACCACCTAAGGTTACATCCAAAGGCATTCTAAGAGCAAAAAGGCATCCATATAGCTTCATTCAAAGGACAAGAGACTACATTTTTCTACATATACTCATAGGAGGGGAATTTCAATTTTCCATACACATATATTTACTTGTTTTACATCTAGCTACTACTCGTTATCAAGTGCATCTTGCAAAAGAGCTTCCTAGGGCACAATTATAAACACATGCACACAAAATTACATGGAGTATGAGATTTAGTGCATCGATTGGTCGTAAGTTCACTTTGTCAAGTGACCATTGGGGTCGATCGACTCCCCATGTTCATATTTTTATTTTAGAGATTTGATGTGTTGTGGGGTTTTGTAGGAGATCATTTGTTACGCAAGTTACAAGTGAATTATGCAGACATATAATGAAATATAAGCGATTAACAATGAAGGTTAGAGAAATTAGTGGGACATAAAAAAATTAGTTTTGAGGTTCTACACGATACCACGGAGTTCCCAAAGATTACTTTGGCACCTAGGTGCCCTTGACCCGATCTAGCGCCATAGTCCTTACATATTTGATAGTTCCATAATTTTTTGGGTTCTCACAGTGATAGTATGTCCTCTTGTTTCATCGCCTTTCATCTGCATACCTTGTGATTAATTGTAAACTCAATTAAGTCTCTTATTCCACCTCTTGCACTTAGAGTTTCAATTTCCATTTATTTATTTCTTGTGTCAAGTCTATACTTCAACATTTTATTTATTAGTTGTGACTCTACAATATCTAGGGTTTAACATAATTCCATTTTTAAAATCAATTGTGTCTTGCTTGTTCATTACTTGTATGATTTTGGATACTTCAGCCTTGATTGTCTAATGAAATTGTGAGCAATGTCCTATGTTTTAAACCCATTTTTGGTGGTCTACAAGTCTTCTTTCTTCTTGCTAGATTACACATTGTATTTTATAGGCATATTTTTATTGTTTACACTTACACATGTCCTAGCCTCTTTGTTTGTATGTTCATTGGTTTCTACCAAGCACATTCATGTTATCACCAAATCACAACACCCCTATGTTTATACAAGTGCATATACTTGAACTCACGGTGTGATTGGATAACATGGGTACTATCTCCAAGTTGTGGGACTTGCTACTTGAGATAGACCTCCAGAGAAAGTTAGTTCTTGCTCCTAAACTACTTGCCACAATCTACTCTAATGCAGGGAAACTAACTATTCTAATCTAAATTTCCAAGGGACCAGGGAGAGAGAATGCATAAAATGAAATCCTACACTAAAGTGGTGATACACCAGAAAAGGAGGGTGTGAGAGTAGTCTTCAAATGTGTGAGATACAAAAGCAAAGTGCACACTAGAAGGGGTGATGACAGTTCTCCACAATCTAGAAAAATGCATTCACAAAAATATCTCAAACATACACAATGATAATGGATCCCTACAAGAGCATAATAATAAACACAATATTCTTGTAATCAAGGTTGAAGGGGCAAGAAGAATGTAGAAAAACACAGAAGGGGAAGATGCATCCACAAACTTATATTTTATTGCTTCTTGATATGCACAGTTCAATCGGTTACAAGATAAGGGCCTGGATCACCATGCAAGGAGTCCACAACAAGGGCCTACAACACATTGGCTTCACAAAGAAATTTTGGTAGAGCTTTGCTACAAAAACTACCTCTCCTTACAATGAGCCCAACACTCCAATTTATAGAAAAAATGAGAAGAGAGAGAGAGGGAAAATGGAAATCCCAAAATCTGTCCTTCAACCACTTGTAAGAGGCATTAAATGGAATAAAATGATTATATATTACTTAAAAAAGGATCCCCATACTATCCCAGGTGCTGCAACAGAGAAAGAATGATGACCATGCCTCTTAATTGCACTCCCAACTACCAAATAAAACACTGTTATGAACCTAGCCACGTTTTATAAAAATATCCATCTCGTATCTCATCAAATCTATAATTTCTTGATTGATGTTCATTGGGATCAGAGCCACAATTCCAATGGTACCAATTTTGTGTGATTTTGTTGAGAAATGCAAAAGTTATGGCCTTCTGAGTGCGGGCAGCTATTTTGGGTCTGGCAGGCATTTTCTGTCATTTGACGGGAATGAGCATTAACTGACTGGAGCCGAATATGTTTCTTTTAATTAAATATATCTACCCTCATTAAAAATAATAAATCTAGTTTTTTTGGTGTAGAGGACGTCGTGCTTGTTCCAGAAAGTCCAATTTTGTGAAAATCGAGCTCGGAGTCAAAAGTTATGGCCGTTTGAAGTTCATGGGTCAAACGTTGACTTTTCTTCCTTACCTTCGGCCATTTCGGCTTTTCACGTCCCGCGCATCCCTCGCGTACCTTGCACACTTTTTCCTAGCTGTCCCAAATTAATTCTCCGCATCGGCCGATTCGGGCTTCCTTGTCTCTTTTTGCGGCCTTTTCACCTTTTCGCGTCCCGCACGTCCCTCGCGTACCTCGCGCACTTTTGTCCCGGCTATCCCGGACAAAAATCTCCGAACTGCCTGAAATGGACCATCTTTCGGTGAATCGTCCAGGTCCATGTCTCGCATGTACTTTTGTGCTTGGATGTCCCAAACCGCGTGAAAACAAAACTTGACGATTTTTTCCACTTTCGGTTGTTTCGGCTTTTTGCGTCCCGCGTCCCGACGTCCCAACTGTCCCGCGGACCGCTTGGGACAAAAATGTCTGACTTAGCCAATTTTCTTTGTATTTCAGCCCCAAGCTTGGTACGACGAACCTTGGTATGACCCGCATTGGTACGATCCACACCCTTCAGACCCGAAATGCTTCAAAAAAGTCCTGCAACCTTATTTTTGCATTTTTCACCTTTTTTCTAACTCGTTGGGATTTCTTCTTGGATGGGAGAGTTAGAGAGAAGTCGAGGGGCCCAAAAACATGATTTCAGACCTTGAATCAATCTACTTGCTTAGACTCGAATAATTTGATGCATGTTATCAAAATTACCTTGAGGGTGAATTTTGGATAACAATTCCCTCCCCTACTGGGGTATCAATTTTAGATCAACATATAGTCCTCTCCTTTGTGCCACATTTGACTAGTGATGTCACATGGACCCCAAATGATGGGGGAATACATTGGGTGAATTATTCACCCCATTTAACAACACCCAGTCACATTTAAGACCTACATAGTACAAGAATAGAGCAGTTATATAGTCACATAATGACCCATATTATGACTTGGATCCTCACCGCAACATAGATGCCAAGACCGAGATCTAAACATGAGTTCATGTGGGATCATAACATTTCCTATGCACCTATGACCAAAGTGGGTAGTTACGGTTATTCTCTCAAATCACCATAGTTGTCATTTCATTTCATAGAGTAGTTTTCATAGTACATGCAAAATCCTTATACAATCGAATACATTCTATCTCCATTTTTCTACTTGGACCAAAATTGATCAAACTAGATCAAATTGGAACAAAGAAAGATCACACCATCTGCAGAAGTGTATAAATTTTGGGAAGCATTCAATGATGGAGAATAAAACTAGACATTTCTCCCCAAAACTTCTTCTTTCGTGGTGTGAGATCTCACAAAAAATTGTTCTTGGTGTGAGATCCTCGAAAAATCACACTTGGCGTGAGATCACTTGAAAAATTATTCTTCTATAGAATTTTAAAGAAAATTTATATCATTTTAAATCATCACGAGATCAGGTGCACATGTTCCTTCTACTAGTCTTTCAAAATTACAGTACACCTTTTTACATATTCCTTTAGGATTAACTTTTTCATATACACAGATTTGACTACTCTTTTGCTCTTCTCTTTGTAGGTCTATCATTATGAGAAGAATTAGTCACAAGCACAACACATCAACCATAAATGATAATGAAAATAATTACAACATGACACAACATATATGCTTCACCCCTATGGTCACTTCTTCTTCCTTAGCTTCCACACTTCATTTTATCACTTCACACTTTATCATGTCTCCTAAACACATCTCTTATATAATTTATGTTATTGAGTATTCACTTAACAAAATAAAGTGGGGAAAAATGTAGACAATAAATCATGCACTTGGGTACATTTCTAGGTCCTAATCACATACTACTATTCATATGATTCCTAAGCAAGAAAACTAGTAATTGACATCTAGCTTTGACATATTTTTCTATCTTTATGGTTTCCATTTTAGTCTTACACACCCCACGATTAGTCTCGATCTTCGTTGCTTTATATTTTTGAATCTAAACCAACACCTAGTCGGTCGCCAAAGTGCCTGTGTGCCCTCGTTTCCTATGGGTGCACCCAACTTCTTTGTATCTTACTAGCCTCTTTTATCTTTTGGGTGTATTATTTTCTTATGGGTTGACCTTTTAGATGTCAATTAAAAAATTCAACCAAGGGAATTATATAAATATAAAGATATGTGATGATATTAAGGGACCAAGCTCTAAGTATCTACTATCATCACCTAAGGTTGCATCTAAAGGCATTCTAAGAGCATCAAGGCATCTATCTAGATTCATTCAAGGGACAAGGGACTGAATTATTTTGTATACACACATAGGAGGGGAAGTTCATTTTTTCCATCAACACATCTACTTGCATTGCTACATCTAGCTATTACTTGCTATTCAAGTGCATCTTGCACAAAATCTTCCTAGGAAAAATTCTATGCACACACAGAACTAAATGGAGTCTAATATGTAGTTCAAAACTCAGTCATAAGTTCACTCTATGAGGTGATCGTGTAGACAAAAAATTATGTACTTTACACATAATTTAGCCCATGATTATACTACTATTTAGAAGGTTCTCAAGTGTAAAAGTACTAATTAATCCCAACTTTTGGACATCTTTATTTTATATTTTATTTCATTGTTCCCATATATTTTCCGAACTTATCCGCCCATTTTGCAAACTGCCCCGACATTCTAGCCCTAAATCAGGGTGCCTAGCCTATATTGGGGCACCCCGGTCCCACCTTGGGCTCCCAATCTATACAAATCCCCTTTTTCTCCTTTTTGGGTCATTTCTAGTTGTTGGTCATCTTTATCTTTTTCTCAGTCAGCCTTGTTGGGATTAATTACGAAATTAAGCTTGAGATCCCTATAAATATAAAGTTATAAGACCATAATGAGGGTCCTAGGTCATAACATTACACACTACTATCACTCCATCTAGGGTTGCATCCATTACATCACTTGCATCCACATAGTGCCATGCATCAAGGCTAGGATATCTGCATCACACACACTTCATAGGGGAGGGATTATATTCTATTCCATACACACATACTATTTACATTTTATATAGTTACTATTTCTCGCTACTTCACAAAGTGTGACTGACACGAGAGCACTTAGGGTATGAAATGCACACACACACACACAATAGAACTACATCCAAGTCCAAAATGTAGTGCAATGCTCAGTGATGAGTCCATTAGGTTGGTGGCTCAGTCAGGTCCAACCCATTGATATGCATATTTTATTTTTTTAGGGTTTGATACTTCTTTTTACATTACAGGTCATTTTCCAGCTCATCCGAAAATCTAACATGACAAATAGAGAAGGTTTAGAACTAACTTGTAACCATACCAGTTATAGGTTTTGAGCATTTATAGTTCGTAGTGCCTAAATTACAGACCAGGGCACCCCAGGGTGCCCTAGTACACTCCCAGTGCCCCAACCACTTCAAATATGTCCTTCACAAGGTCCCTGAGTGTTTGTCTACATTTCCAGGTTTTATTCTTGGGCTGTGGTAACCTATGATAGTTACTACCAATTAGCTAAGATATTTCTCTCCCCTTCTCTTGTACATTTAGGGTTTCATTTTATTTAGCATAATTATTTACATCTACTTTACTAGTTATTTACTACATTTATACAACGTTTTAGTCCTCCTAATTATATTAACTAGGATTACCACTTCCTCCCATTCTTTTCCAATTTTAGTTAATCGAAGATTGGGGCTAGTCAATCTCCCCATTTGCATCTTTTTATTTTTAGGATTTGATGTGTTTTGGGGTTTTACAAGAGATCATTTTTTTGCATGTTATAGATGAATTTGACGGTAATTTAACGACACATAAGTGACTAACAAAGAAGGATAACAACCATATTGTGACACCAAAAAAATCATATCTCGAGCATTTTTCGTCGAGTCACAGTACCTACTAGAGGTCTTTAGTGCCTAGTCACCCTTAACCCAAATCCGTATGCCATAGTCTAACTAATTCTAAATTTTTCACAATTTTACTGGTTTGGTTGCGACAAACCTCCTCCTCTTGTTCAATAGTTTTCTAGTTTTGCATACTTTGGGATTTATTGTGAAATCAAATTAGTATTTTATCCCCTCTCTTGCACTTAGGATTTCAATTTTCATTTACTTATTTCTTGTGTTAGATATGTTCTTTATTTCTTATTATTTACATTGTGACTATGAAATATCTAGAGTTTTACAAAAAGCCCCTATTTTTATTAAATCGGTGCATGTATGTAATTAAATTTATATCCTTGAAGCTAGGTTTCCTTGTTTCTAAGTCATACCAAGATAATGAGGTACATTTATTTCCCCTAATATGAATGTGTGACATGGAATTTAGAATAATCCCTCCTATGTAGTGAATAATGCATCCTAAAAATTTAATCCTTGAGTATTGCTCTTATAGATGGTAGATAGAGAGTGATAACCCAGTTGTCCTACCCTAATAATGATTAGTAGGTTGTATATATATGAATTCTTTGTTTTAATTTTGGAAATTAGTGACACGATAGCAAACCTAGGTCATGATATAAAGACAAAAAAAGACCCAAAATAAAGAATAAACTAACAAGTTGGAAAATAATATAATATAGACAAAAATGCCTAGAAGGGACTCATTTGTTATCACAAAAAGTAGCACCCTAGGATTTATCGAGATACAGATACATGTTAGAAATATAATATTAAGTGTATCATAATATATAGTTTATATTTAAATAATATAGAATAAACTATATTCTTATTATTTAAATATAAAATTTATATTAGGTGGTTGGTTAATCTAATTAACTAACTAATTAAATCGGGGTGTGCCCCGTCACTTAAGAAGGTCATAACCCTTCGGGTTATTTAAATATGACCATAGGTCATATTCAGAATATTAAATCAATCGATCATAGATAAAATAATAATATTCCAATGGGAATATGAAGGTAAATCCTAGTAAATACAAGGAATAGAAGTGAGGAGGGAGTTACTAGACTGGTGGATGTAAAATTTTCTCACATAGTGGATTTATTCTCTATGGTTTTTACCCATTTAGGGGTTTCCACATTATATCTAGTGTTTTGTGTTCTATGTGTTATTTACATTTATTTATGTTGTGTTACATTTATTTATAATGTTTAACTTTACATTTAATTAAGTTGGTGAATAGATTTTCCATGCCTCGTCCCGACAATCCCTATTTTTTTGCTAGCATGGGATGATCTCACAAGTGTGGGAATTACATAAATTTGATCAACCTCTAGAGAAGGATAGTTCCTATACCTAATCCTAATGCTAAAACTACTCCTAATGAAATAAATACAACTATATACTCCTATTCTAATAATCCAAGAGACCAGGGGAAAAGAGAGGTGCATAAAAAGGGAATCACCCAACAAGTCCATATCGAGGCCTGTAACTCAAATTTTTTTGGGACACCATTTTGGCATGATGCCTTTGCAAAAATGGAGAAAATATTACATTACAATAAAAATGAGTTACATATATAGAAGAATAAGATAGGAGAGAGGAAATTTGAAATTAAATATTCCATCTACTTCTTCAACCACCTAGGACCAATCAACATTCAAGTTTGCAGACCCAACATGGGCACCATCAATTTTTGTAGAGCCCATACCAAAAACAACCACAAAATTTATTTTTACAATTATAAACTAGTAAAGTACATTTTCGTGACCCAAATATACTCCCATCATGTATTACTCCTTGATACATTTTTGACATTATAAATTTTGTCTTATTTGGTATCCTGGATCGAAGTTATGACCATTTGAAGTTTCCCATGTCACTACACACATTGATAGCCACTGGGCCATAAAATTTAACCTTAGGGTCACTCATGTTGACGTGTTGGCTTCTAATTGGGTCTTGGAGTCCATCCATTATGATCTTGGGAATTTGAGGAGCTCACAGATTTTTTAAAACCCACGAAAGAAAAGAAACCCTTACATTTTAAGGATCCATGAAAGACAAGAAGCCCAGGGAAGACATGAAACTCAATGAAAACAAGAAACCCGGAAAAGAAGGAATCCGTGGAAAATTAGGACTCATGGAAAAAGAGGAAGCCTAATATTTTAAGGATCCATGAAAAAGAGGAACCCACATATTTTAAGGATCTACGGAAAAATAGGAGGATGAGAAAAGAGGAAAAAGAGGAAGAAGATTAAACCCCTCATTTTTAAATCAAGTTGTCGAAATAAACATGAGTGTTTATTTAACAACAGGAAAATAACACCCAAGCGGTAGTGTTCTAACTAGGTGGTACTATCCCAAAACCAATAAATAAACACAACACCAATAACAAGGACATGTCTCCCTTTGACATGAAAAAAAAATATACATGCAAGTAGTAAAAGGAAAAGTCACAATGAAAGTCACCAAAAACATTAAAAGGACTAAGAAAATGTGTCACCAATGTCTAATATTTACACATGGAAATCATGCATATAATAATATAATAGAGGCATGATGTAATGGTAACAAGTGAATATTTTTGTGTCTAAATTTCCCCCCTATGTTATTTGGATGAAATTCATTAATATAAAGGATACAATAAGAACATACCTAAAGAGGGACCAAAAGAGTTGTAGCCAGAGCATGCTAATAGTAAGAATCACAACATGGTAAACCATGGATCACCATTTTTATCCACATGGGGTGATTATATTGTCTCAAGAGGAGCTGTTGGATAGAAAAATTGCTAAGGAGATATAAGAGAATTTGAAACTTGGAGATTGGAGGAATGGTTGGGAGTGATCGATTCCCAAACTAATGTAAAAGATCTATGGATTTGAGAATCTTGTCACTAGAACTCTACAAATTTGAGTGTCTTATCAATAGAGAAAGAGTGTTGGGAAAGTGGTTATACTTTCTCTTCACCATGACACTTCCTCAAAATCAGTTCCACTTTTGTAGAAAAAAATGAACTAATTAAAACATGTCTACCTGCACACAAAAACCTTATAAAGTGGTTTAAGAAAGGTAATGACATCTTATGCCCCCACTTTACGATTGTAAGGGTGTAAAATTGGTCAAATGGAAAAAGTGCTTGGCTTGATTGGCTCCCAAGTTAGGTCATCTAGGAGAAATATTGATACTTGTTGGAATGGAATTGAAATAATTTGTATTGGTTGAAACATAGTATTTGATTGAATCTTATTGAAATCTGCTTTGAAAGGTTGAATTTCCCCCATATTAGGTCATTTGAGGGAAAGATATTATGAGAATCTGAGAAAATATGTGAAAATTTGAGACATCTTGGAACTTGAGATAGATTGAAACCATATTCTTGGAGTAATAAATTTGAATATTGCTTTGTGATTGATTGAGAATAGGGTGGTAGTATGTGATGTGCTTGTGTGTATTACATTGGAAATTTTCTTGAATCATTCTAGAAGGGTAAATCATATAGCCCCAAATATTTTCCCCCTTTTGGAAAATGGTGAGAAGAAAGGAAGAAAACCATGAGCCGAAGAAAACTAGAGTGCTCACGTGAATAAAAATTGGAAACTTATGGAACGAGGAGTGACCAATGAGATGTGGAAAACAAACAACGAGGCTCAAGATACAAAAGAAAAATATCAATGAATGAAGTTCCATAAGAAGAAGTATAATAACTATAGTAATAGCAAAAGGATAATATTTACTATAAATAGTAAGGTTTAAAAAGTGAATAGTAATTTCATTGTAAAATGACTTAGTGTGATTTGGGCTATGGGTTGTGAGGATGCCGTGAGCACAAAAGGCTAATCCATCGATGTTTGAGAGAGTTGTAGAGGAATTTTAAACTCATAAAATAGATAATCTAGTGAGTATTGTGTTTTTAAAGTAGATTAGACATAAATATAATATTTGTTAGCCATTTTTACATTTTTTCAACTTTTTATGAATTTAGGCATTTCTATCCAATATAGAGCCGACATGGCCATTTTTTTCCCTTGGACACTACCAAAAATTTCAAGGTGGTAGTGTCCAAGTTTTTTGGGTGGTACCATCTATGGTATTTGGTAGTTATATCTAGAGAGATGTAGGAGTTTAGTATGATGTGTTTGTATTTTTTTACGTGTTTTTTCAATGCTAACTTGGGATTATTGTGCTTGTTTATATTATGCAGAGAGACATACATTCACGAGAATTCCATTTAGGTATACATTTGAATATATTGTTGGAATTAGGTCTAGAGGAGGACGAGTGGGATATATTCAACCATGATGAGCTATGACACATTACTAGATTGGGGGATGTACCCCATAATATGCATATGATGACCGCACTTGTGAGAGATCGTGCATAAAAATTTCCACCTTTGTTTCCTACCATAGAGATGATAGTGACCTTTGAAGATGTTTATAGGATACTATAATTTTTTTGTTAATGGTAAAAGTTTTTTTGACTAGGATCCTACCCAGATTACAAGAGGACCAATTCCGAAATAGTAGTGAAGAGCATTAAAAACTCAAAAAATAAAACAAAGGAAGATCACAATGAGGAAAAAATAGATAATGCAGTATAACCACAACCAAACATCATCCAAAATTTAACATAGGAGAAATAGTATAGGTGATACATCTAGGTGACACACGGTGGCAATAGAGAGCTACAAGACAATACTATATAGGGTCATAAATGTGTGAAGAGTCATTAATTATGATGTATGAAATTCATAAGATCATTTGTTTTGTGTTTAGATATGTTCATTATAGTTGTTTTGGCATCTTGTGTCACTTTGTGGATGGAAGAGATATATCCATATCATATATAATGCATGAGATTTGTATGAGTATTAAGCAACATGGGATGTAATATGCTTGGAGTCATTGTCTATTGGCTCACTTGTTTTTGGTGAGAAAATTTTTGATATGGAAAATTATGTGCTTCTAGAATGTTCACGGGGCTACACCCCTTTGCATTGAATGGTGTAACTCCCGTTATTGAATGTAAACTAATCTATTCCTATCTAAATGTTGTGGGTTGGAAAAATAGGTCAGGGATCACACAAGAACACTCCACTAAACTTGTGGCAAAATCCTTGTATGGGGTACAAGGGATGAAATTATAACGTTGACGGGTGAAGGAGAGAAATTAGGAATGGAACGTTATTTTTGCGAGTAGGCCAATTGTAAAGTTCACACCAAATAACCAGAGTATTTCAACATTTAATATAGAAGAAAGAAACAATGAAGTCATCAAGTGGGACCAATGAATTAAACACACATAATTCCTTAGATTCATATGTCAAGGATGTAAGGTTCCTTTCCAAAAATATGCTTGCAAAGTGCATATAAGAGAGAAGTAGAAGAATATATAAGAACAAGGGAATGAAAGAAATGTAGCTTTATTTCATGTGTTGGTGATACAAAGCTCAACACCCAAATCACAATCCAATATTGCTATAACATAGATGCTATCAAAATCTATCATTTTCAAGATCCTTTGGAATGGAGAGGCCATCATAATTTATAGCCTTGTGAATTGACATTTTTTCTCCCCCACATGAATATTCATGTTCTTATTCCACTTGTGACCTTTAAATTTCCCTAGAAGGGACAAATTTAGTATCTCTCTTATAATTTTGAGAGAATAATTTTACATATTACAAATATTGTCACTTAAGTGTTATGAAAAACTACCATTATTGTGTACAATCAAGAATTAAAGAAAGGGAGAGAAGTGAATAAGGGAATGGGATTGATTTAACTTGTTGAAGAAGCTTCTTCTGATGAAGAACTTGCTAATGATGATCACAGTCTCCTCCTTTTGCATGATGCATAGATACCTTGAGCTTCTGAATGAGTGTTTAGAAACACTATTGAAGGATTACTTGATGTGAGCTCAAGATGACCATAAACATTGGTCATGATGATCTTATAGATTTTTATTGATCAAATCCCTTATCTCACCGAGATCATTGAGCTCACTCCATCTAACTCATTTCAAACCACCTCGCTCACCGACTCAAATAAACTATCTAAGCTCAAACCATTTAGCTCATTGATCTCAAATCAATTAGCTCACTAAGATATGGTGATGATCCAACTTGATGAATAAATTTATTATTTGACATCTTTCGAATATCTTCTAACCCCACGATGTCCTTATTTTTTACCATCTTTGCGCCCCACAATGCTTTCATTGCTTCTCGACATAATTGAGCTCAAGATGATATTTCCAAGATTCATATGGAAGTTTAATTTATCTTTTTGAGCTATGATATCATCTCATAACCCTGTGAAGAGTCAAAAAAGTGGAAATATGAGTGAAAATGAAGCCATCTGTAACTTTTTGCACCCAAAATGAAGACTTTCTATTTTAGCGGGTAAGATAAAAGGCCTACTACTTTGAGACATATCACCTATTTTTCTAAAACCTGACATCTTAAACCTTCGGAATATTAAAATTTCCCTTTGTTGGTGATGGATTTCTATTTTTAGCCACTTTATCTTTTTATCAAGTGATTTTTTCCAAACATGCTATTTTGGGAAAATTGACAATTTTACCCCTTTCGCCATTCTCGAATTGTTTATAAGTGTTTTGCATGATAAGGGCTTACATATTGAGGGACTTAATATTTTTATAATATGGAGGGGAATAAAATATTCTATTTTTTGTAAGTAATAAAAGTGACCTCAATTTGCAATGAAAACATTATTTTTAGATTCGACTCTTTGTCGCGATCTCGTGCTCCAAATTTCATTGTGTTTTGCCCACCGAATGCTTAGAAATAATAAAAGAAAATTTTCCTAGTGAGGTTTCTAGGTATGAAGATACCATGTCAGAAATTAATGGAGTCACTGAGCTTTAAATATCACAGAGATTCTTTTGATAATAAAAATCATCCCAAACCTTGGTACAATCAATTCCTTCACTTTACTGCCGAAATGAAAAATATTCATTCTAGAAACCACATGAGATGCTAAGAGAGTTTTTTCATGGTGTTTGAAATTTTTTTAGGTTTAATGGAGGTTTTTAACCAACCTCCATATATATCTAGAGAGGAAATGTGAAGGGGAAATGAGTTGCAATGTCTTTCATGAATTCTTCCGTGAACACCTTTCTCGTACACACATGGAAGGATATAATACGACGGTTATAAATTTTTAAAATTTTTGGTTTTAACATCTTCTACGGATAGTGAAATTTTATGTCCAAAATTTCCCAAGGGAATGGGATATATGGGGTAGAAAAATGCACCCTCACCTCATCTTGACAAGTGGTGAAGGTTGATTTTTGGTAAAGGAGAGGAGAAACACTTGAAAAGATCTTGGGGCTAAAATTGGGTCACATGGAGGACCTGGGAAAGGGATGGACTTGGGAACATTTTTGTGTCCCAAATATCCTAAGGGGATGGGATATTTGGTGCAAGAAAATGTGCCCTCACCTGGTGAGGAAAAGTGGCGGAAGTTGATTCAGTGATGCAGAGAGGAGAGGGGGCTGAAAATTGGCTTGCAGAGCCTTCCCGGGGCCACATGGAGTATCAAGGGCCAAATCAGGCATGGGGAAATTTTTTGTGTCCCAACTATCCTAAGGGGATGGGATATATGGGAAAATAAAGTGCACCCTCATCTAGGAGTGACAAGTGGCACTTTGTGATTACACAATGAGAAGAACTGAGATTAGGTGAGAAGGGGCTAAACTAACAACTTTGGGCTTCGTTGGGGTCACATGATGATCCAAGGAGATAAATTGGGCAAGGTAAAATTTTTGTGTCCTAATTTTTCCAAGGGGATGGTATATACGGAACAAAAAATTGTGCCATCATCTGGTGATGACACGTGTCCAGCCATGGTAAAATTTTTGTGTCCTAATTTTCCCAAGGGGATGGTATATACGGGACAAAAAATTGTGCCATCATCTAGTGATGACACGTGTCCACCCTAAAAATTGGCCAAGTCCTAAAAGCATACCTTGGAGAGAGACTTGACGAAGAAGTTTCGGAGCATCTAAAGGTATTTTTGAGAACTTATTTATATGTATTTGGCTCCAAAATAAAATTTTATAAGAATGGGAGGGGTATCATGCTCTGATTCTACAAGAAAATACCTCAAAAATAGCCCTTTTTTTCTCGGGACCGTAGGTTCTTCTTGCTAAAAGTAGACTATAAGAAGAAGCACCTATATATTGTGAAAAATATTAGAATACCATAATTTAGAGGACTGGATTACCTTTCTAATGGTATCTTTTTGACCTCCAAATCATTATGGATCTCTCAGATCACTTCCTCAAGCTTAGGTGTTCTTTTGAGCTGCAAGCTCCTTCACCTTCAAAAATCCGCTTTTGTTGAACTTGATCCCAAACCTTCAAATATTTGTTAACATTCCTAAACCACTTGCACAAAATTCTTATCTCATCGATACCACTTAGAGATGAATTTTTTCCTTCATATCTCTTCTAGAGGATGCACACCGGTCTTCGAAAAGGTTAAAAATAGCCTTTCTAGGTTCATTGAAGAATCTACCTCAAGAAAAATTGCATTAGAAGAGTTTCATGATCTCTTTTCACGTTTAAAACATATAGGTGAGGTTATCAAAAACATACGAGCACTTTTAGGATGGGGATAATCCTAGAATAATGGGAAAACTTATCTAAGGGAGTGCTTAAGAGGGTTTACAAGCCAATATTTTGACATGAGGGTATAGTTATCATGTTTTCATCACTTAATTTTTCCCTTGAAAAAACACATGACAATAGTTGGCTCTAGCTTGGGGACATGTTCTGGATCAAGTGCAACGAGAGAGAAAGCAGAAACCTAGAATCTAACTATACAATGTGGACCAAAGCCTTATCCATTGGGCTTTAAAAAGTCACCATAGAGATACACAACATAACTTACTTTATAAAACAACCACACACGACAAGAAACAAACACACGAGGCAAGAAGGAAAAACATACAAAACCAAGGAAATGAGAAATGAAATGCATAAAAAAGGTAAACAATTGAAATCACATTTGTAAATACGGGGACAATCCACTTTCATTGAAACACTTACTTGAACTAAGTGCCTACCCATGAATGGGTATCACCGAATGCCTTTCTTCCATAAATTCATTAATTGGTTCATAGAAATATAAACATCTCCTTAGATTCTTGAGAAATTTAGCATGATTATAAATGTGGTCAATGATCCACTCATTCATTCCATCACCTCTCGTGATTTTGACATATTCTTTTTGGCTTCTCCCTGATTCTCAAGTTCATTCCACTTGCTGACTTTCCATTGTTGCCATGAATATGGTTCTTGATTATGCTTGAATTATCATTTTAATACCTATAAATTTGTTCTTTTTTGTAGATCTACTTCATGACCACCACTTCCATGGGTTTATTCTCGATATATGTCTCAGAAACTTTGGCATCATCATCCACTTCTTTATTTTCCCTATTTCTTGATTGGATCAAGACATCATCTTCCTCAATCTTGTTTTTTCATAACATTCTTGCTTTGCGCAATGTGGTATATGCATTACATCATTACCTTGGAAAGATATTGAACTGAAGATTGAGTATATAACATGGAAATTTTAAGCTTATTCACCTTTTCTATTTTGGACTTTGCCATTTTTATGCTGAGAGTATCCTTCTCTCGGATAGAGTGAGCATTGAAAGGTTGAAGTTTATCAAGAATGTTTACATTTTGAACAAAATCAGCCTTAGGACCAAACAACAATCCATTTCTCCATTTCTCCATTTTTCATTGAGAATTTTTCCATTTTCATGAAAGGGGAATGATCACAATATGAGAGATGAAATGTTGTCATCATCATTTTCCTTATATTGATCACTGAGAACTAGGAAATTCATTTTTGTGATGAAATCATCATCTTCCTAAATGGGTTCATGTTCAAGAGGCATAAATATATTTTCATTCTTACATTTCTTGTCATCTTCTTCTAATGAGAACGAGAAGCTTTCAATTTCACCAACATACTCATTACATGGAAACTTTTCCGAGCCTCAAGCACAAGATTAGAAACATTGAGCTTACCTTTAAGAATTTTCTAAGCATTACTCCTTGATCCACATTACTCATCAATTCAAGATTGCTCTGTTGTAAATCAAGGTCTTCATGATCATCACTGACATTAAATGGGGAAACCTCATTTATGATCTCATCCTATTGGAAGTACACACTCTCAAAATAATATTTCATCAAATCATTATGATGCTTATTGAATGGATCCGTGATGTTTGGGAATTCTTTTACCAACATGGGAAGCTCGAGATCATCATCAAAGGTCATGAAAAAGTTATGAGATCTATAATTTTGACACGGGATATCTGTTGTTGGGTCATTTTGATTTTGAGAAGAATAATTCACCTTCCTAATAGGAAGAAATTTCTTTGTCTTATCATTGACCGGGATGGTGGCATGCAACCAATATAGCTACATATATCCTTAAACATCTCAAAAAAATCATCTGTCCAACAACATACCGTATTTAGGCAGGCATGTATACTACAAGGATCCTTATTATGATTTTCTTATTAGGGAAATCCACCAATGATACCTTCACATATTTTATTTTTCCAATGAGAGGGACTTGTGTAATTTCCATGGAGAGACATTGACCATAGGTAGGGGAAAGAGACAAGTTGAGGGATTTAGTAACTTTTGTAGGCATGATGTTACTCGAGGCACTAGAGTTAATGATGTAATTATTTAGCTTATCCTTGTTGACTAAAAAAGCAATGTATAAATGTTATACCTTCCTATAGGTGGAGGTTGTGGAGGAAATAAGATTCGAGGTGGATTGGATTGAGATGCAAGAGGTTTATCTTTGGTGGTAACATACTTAGAAACAAAGCTACATCATTTGATTTGTTGCACAAGTTTCTCAAGTTGTTTGGGGTGAGTTCTTAAGTAATTGAATTTGGAAATTTGGAATTTGGATATTTTGAAATGGATAATGATGTCAAAGGATGAGAAAATGATAGGAGAATCGGGGTTGTGGCATATTTGACATGGATGTTCTTAAGATTTTGAGAAATTGATTTTTCAAGGGAAGCTAAAGATGACTTGAAGAGGAAGAAGAATTGTTGGTTGGAGTCATCTCATACTTATTCTTGTTGGCCATTGTGTGTTTTTTTTTCATTGATGTCAAATCCATTGATGGAAAAGGGTGTCATGATGTCATGTGAGTATCTATGAGGTGTCAATCAGTGGTCAAACATGAAGGTTGATTGGTAGTGCCAAGTTTGGTGAGTTGTCATGGTGTCCTGGAGCATGGTTTGAGTATTCTTAGTCATGGTATGAGCCTTATTGAGGTGATTGGTTGTTTTCTTAAGGTCATTCATGCTCCATATGATGCATCATGAGTGTACATGGGTATTCATGAGGTCAGCATGGTCGGTCCATAGTTAATTTAGGTAATTCCGTGCTTATTTCTAGCCCCGAACATGCGAGAATGGTGAGGAGGTATGAGAAATAGAGCTGATCATTATTGTTAGTGCATGGAAGATGCATGGTGATGTTATATAGGAAATGCATTATGATTTTCATGTTTGCATTAAGAGGTTTGGTGCTTCTATGAGGTCCTTGGGAAGTAAAAAATGACAAACATACAAGTAAACACATGCAAATGAGATTAGAGAGAGTTTCGAGATATTTGATGCAGCCTAGAATTCAGCGATACAAATCCAATAAGACCCTAGATGCACTGGCACATCACTCAACCTAGAATAAGCACTCACTTGAAGTGTGCAAAGGTACCAGGTCCCTCTCTAGGATTGCTTTGTTGTAGGATGTTAGCATTATGAAGACTTAAGATATACATATAGTTCCATTACTAACACATCATTCTATAGAGCATACTAGATCTATACCTAAGGGAGAAAAAAATTAAGTATTAACCATGATGAGATCACAAACATACCAGATTCAGATACACACAAAACTAACACTTAGATTCAGCCAATATCCTCCATTATATTCAATGTAATAATTATACGTAAGCTTCGTTTCAATAACATTACTATGCACATAATGATGTAACAACATATCTCTCGTATATCTCTCCCCTTTCTATTACACGATTTAATATATATATATATATATATATATATATATATATATATATATATATATATATATATATATATATATATATATATATATATATATATATATATATATAAGGGGGGATTTTCCTTCACTGCTTATCCATTCCAAAAATAGGGCACATGCTACTAATAGCCACGCGTCATTACAAAACTAGCCACACATATAAGAGTGCTAATAATAGACTACTACTAGGTAACCGATAGAAAGATCTATTTACGGCTCCGTGTCCATACAAAGTGCTTCATATCCAATCCTCCAAGAATAGCCAATGCATGGCATGCATGCCTCTACCTCATTTGTATGCTCTGCATGCCATCTCTAAAAATAGACCTTCATGAGAAAAAACTGCTAAGTCCCAAAAGCTGAACTTCTGTTCCATGCGCGTGTTCTCTTTATCCATTCGCGCCTTTGAATATGACTCACTTTTCCCGTGTGTACTTCAGCATGATTTCTGTCATGTGTTATCCTATCAACATTACCCCACCCTAATTTCATTGTCGTCCCGATAATGGTCATCTCCAAAACTGAAGTAAAGAATATAAGAATGGAAAGAATGAAAGAATATTTTTACTCTGCGCCTCTTCTTCTACAACCTAAATAACTAATTTAGGATATTTCTATTTTATCTCGGTCTCCAAGGTCTACCACTCGCCGAGTGCTTCTTCTTCTCTTTCTCGGAATATCCACAACAATGGACTCCAGTTCATCTTTCATGATCTCTCCTTTCTCATTCTATAAGACCAACACAATGCTGGACATTGCAATCATCCTCCCCTCTAGTAAATCCATTTTCTGCATAATGAGTTTGCCAATTTCTTCTAGCTGATTCTTGTGTGGTTCTTGGATTTCTTCTAGGGCCTCCCACTTCTATTTAACCATCGATAACCTTTCTGTGTGGCCCAATGTTTCATCCTTCATCACTTTCTAGACCTCATTATTCTCCTCCAGGGTTTTTATGTTAATGAGCGCCTTTAGAGCTATGCAGATATTCAAGGTTTGGTTCGATTTCTTTAGTTCTTCTTGCAACACTTACAACAGTCCTTCATATGATGCAATCTTTTACATCATGGAAGCCTTCTCTCTTTCTGCATCTTGTGCTAGATCCTTTGGTGCTGGCATGCGCAGAGAGGTTCATCTTCCAAGATTAGGTCCACCAATGTACCTACATAGTGTATTGCCAAAGGAAATGTCTTAGGTACCTTTGGCTCTAAGTGTGGCCTAGCCCTTACAACATTATCACCAATTTCCTTTGCGATGTTGATAAATACAAAATTATTTTTCTACACTAAGTCTCTTTCCTATGTTAGGCACACTATTTCCCCATCCTTAGTTTTGATCTCTTGTCTCGAGCACCCTAATTGTGGCAGCCCTATCCATATTCTACCTCACCACCTCTGTTGAGACTTTCACCAATGCATTGCTTACCTGTTCATCTAACATGACAGTAGGTTTACTTTCATGTGTCTAGCTTGAGGTGTCTTTTTCAACCTCCTTGATACACATGACTCCTCGTACACATCAAAGTCTGGTTCATCCATGTGTGTGTGCATGGACTATGATAACGACTTTCTTGTTCGCACTTTGTTGCCATATCTTCATCCATTAATTCCCAACCATATAAGTCATTTTGTGTCAGTGTGCTCTGAAATGGGGATAGATAATTTTACCTACGTCCTCTGCATAACCCATGGCTAGTGGGATGTGCTCTCCACTCATTCTTCTAGACCTTGGCTACTTAGGAAATTGAGCTTCCAGATTTAGAACTTGTGTGTTCATGTCTTGAGAAGTCTCGTAGCTATCTCATCTATTCCCTTTTCCTCCTCTTCTCCTTTGTTTATTTCTTCATATTTATGTTATTATACTTTTCTCTGGAGGGGTAGGAGAATTAGGCACACTTTCCTATATCTCTTCTACCTCCTCATTCAACTTTAGTTTCCTCCTCCTTTTCACGGTTGTCTCCTTTTGTGGAGAGAGTCTGGGTGATTTACGCATTGTTTTGGAGTAGCACCTTGGGTTCTTGTTCTCCTGAACACTCTCTTAAATCTATGCTCTCCTTAGACTGCATCTAAGTCCTCATCATCCCCTCTTATGGCTGAGGTGGTGTAGTGGCATGCTCAGCTTCATCCTTATTTGTAGGATGTCTTCTACCTCTATGCTCCAAACCACCACTATCCTCGTGCTCATCCTCCTCATCCTCTACCTCAATTGGCTCTATGGGATTAGGCACTGGGATGTTCTCCATTGTGTGCTTACCCTTTGGTGGTGCTGGAAGTGCAAACTCATCTTCCACATACTTGTTATTCTCTAACTTGGGCTTTAGTTGGAGGTACACCAGTGCTGCTCCAATATCTCCCACAGCCAAACTTACTAGTTTAATGCTCAATACATCTGAAATGAGCCTTTCAATATATGCACCCCACCCTAGATACACATATTTATTCCTCAACGATGTGGTAGTCACAATCTACCTTGTCCACATTGAACATTAGGTGCCACATGTTTGAGAACCTATGTACTAACACCTAGAAGTACCTTGTTGTGAAGGCATATGGTAACTTACACCAAGGGATCCATGCTCCATCCTTCATGGTGAACCTGTGCTATGCAAAAGTGCTAGTATACAACGAACTGAACTTCCTTTCTAGCCACTAAAGGAAAGTCCTTAGGGATGTGCCATTCTTCTTCAAAGGCCATGTAGAGCCTATCGTACCACTTCTCAACCATTTTATTGACTTGTTCTATCATGGATCCTTCACATAAGTACTTTTTGAAGTGTTCTGCAGGTGACTTGTGCTCTATGGGATACTCCCATATCTTCTCTTTCGGTCCATCAGGTACTCCAATCTCCATGAACACCAATGATAATAGAACAACTCCAAAGCTAATCCTTCCTCATGTGCACACTTCCTCAATGATTTTTTTTGCAATGTAACACAACATGTTATAAAATTACCCTTTAAACATATTTTTAGCAATGTGCAGCCACATGGTATTCACTTGTGACCACCTTTCTTGGTCATTTAAATTTGTAACAAGATGTGTGGCTGCTTGCACAACTGGATACTTCTTTAGTTTATCAATGTCCATGCCGCGTGGACCCTTTATGTACCCAACTCCTTTCTGGTCTCCAATATTGTGGCCTTGTCTATTAAATCATCTCATAAATATTCTCATATGCCCTTCAATCTTGTTACCTTGGAGATGAGTGCAGCTGAAATTCTGCCATGCGTCCTAGCAAAGTAGAAAAATCTTCGTCCACTCTACTCATGATCCACTGGTACAAGGGCTCATATTTCCCAAAGTAAGGGATTTTGTATAGCTGGTAAACTCCAATCTTCTTCAAGATCTTTTTTCCAGCATCATCATACACTAGTATGTCTTCCGTTGTGCATTTATTTGTCTTTGTGTTCAACACGGCATCAAGCTCCTTATTCTCCGCAAGATTTACGATTATTGTACTCACTCACCTTGATTTTTCTTATGTGAGAATCCCACTCCTGGCCTACGATAACCCCCTCTGGATATTGCATTTCAGAAAAATTACTTTTAGGAGTCATCTCCTCTTCTTCTTTGACAACCTTCTTCCTTCCCTTCACTCCTGTTGTAACTACTTTCTTGGGTGCCATTTATACCTTACAATCCTTTATAGATACTCACTTCTTAAATTTTGTAATGTGTAAATTAAGCCCTAGTTTGATTCAACATACCCTAGGTGAAATAATGTGCCCTCACTCCTATATTTTACCTTGCTTCACTCAAACCCTTCACCATTGGGGAAAAATATCTTTCTACACATAGATCTCTTCATCACGACTGGCTACACACCTCTCGCACCTTAATTCGATCAATCGATCTTTGCACTTAGCTACTTTTCAAATACTCTTAATCACAACTATAAAAATAAATTCGCATCCCATCCTTATATAAATTTTCATATTTTTGATGCATTCATTGCTCCTTCACCTACAAAATATCCTCTCAATAATTAACCAATTCCATCCTTTCCACACATTACATCCTTGTGCCCTAGCTATAACCTTCTAGTGCACCTTCCTACCCTCTAGTCACATAATTCTCTTTAGCATGCTTCCTTGCACCTAAGTACCTCATCACTACACCTTCTACTAGTAGTTGTTATGGCCTCTGCTTACCTCACGTTATATTGTCCCTTCATTCATCTCCATCTTTGGTCACTTTTTAGAAGCAATCATTTGACTTGAAGAGCACCCATAGTAGCTTATTCCTTTCACTTTTCAATTCCCATGATTTTGTACCTAGATATCGATAACCACCCCACACTAAAAGTATGTGCAGTCCTCTCGTGCATAAACATGCTTCATATAGTAATTAGCTTCATGCACGCAAACACACTTATTACACAAGAACAATAACTAAATTGACAAAGCATAGCGACAAAGAAGGAAAAACATTAAGGGAATGTAGAATTGAAAACCTAATCTAAATGGAAATACTACCTTATTACAAACACCAAGAAGACTTATTTATAGTAGGGCTTCAACCTACTCCCGTTGAAGTAATCGGGTAGTTGTGTTCCATAAAGTGCTTCTAACTGGAAAGTGCCTATTTCAAGTATGTAAATGATAACATATGGCCCCAACCAATGTACCTTAAGTTTTCATGGATGGCACAAGAATTTATAGTCATAGAGAAACACCATTTGTCCAATCTCAAGCTTCTTATCTCTTATATTTCAGGTCATGTCATGCTTTCCACCCGGCCTTTTCTTGCTTCGACTCTAATGTGCGATGGTTCATCGTTCATCCAGCTGAATCATCTTTTCAATCTATTCTTTTAAATCTTGCTCATTAGCTAGACCTCCAGTGTGTGAAATACACAAAGAAGGTAACATAAATTCCATAGGAAGAAATGGCTTCACACAAACACTAATTGAAATGGTGTGGCTTTGTTCGGTCTTTTATATGTTGTTCGATATGCCCAAAGTACTGCAGATACTTTATCATCCCAATCCTTTCTTCCAACATCACAAATTTTTCTCAATGTCCTGCCTAAAATTTTGTTGAAATCCTCAATGCAGCCCATTTACCTAAGGATGATAGGGTGTAGTATTATGGTGTGCAATCATGAACTCATCCAATAAAATTTTTATTGTCTCATTAAGAAAATGTGTGCCCTTATCACCGGTGAAATTTACATCCATTCCTTGTAATAATATTTTCCCATAGAAATCAGGTTGTAGATCTTTGTATAGTCCTTGGTAGGTGATACTTCGCCCATCTTGTCGACGCTTTTGCAAGTTATAATGTAGCATGATCCATTTCTACGTGCAGTTGGTGAAATAGGACCCAAAAAATCTATAGCCCATTTCCCAAACAGTTTCTACACTAGTAATAGGTCTCGAGAGAATTTCATCTCATTGAAATGCTCTTCTAAGATGTTGACAATGGTCACATGCCTTACAAAATTCCTTACAATCTTTATAGAGGGTCTCCCACCATAATCCAATGAGTAGAATCTTGTGCACTCTACCATCACCTACATAGTGGCCACCTACAATTCCACCATGAGCTTCTTCCATAATTCTCATGCACTCATGTTCCAATACATAACGACGTAATACCTCATCACGACCTAATTTGTACAAGTCACCACTGATTAACATATAAGGTACGATGCGTCTAAAAATTTGTTTCTTTACAAAATAGATCAATTCCATGTGATATGTAGAAAAGAAATATGGTGTAGCTAGTAGGTACTAGCAAACTTTATACATAGCATAGATCATTGAAAAATCTTTGCACTCTATAGTTGTGTAATTTTGTTCTACAAGATTTAGTTTTCTAATAACAAAACAGATAGGATGATCTATAATACCTTCTCTAGGTTGGCCCAACACCTCACCAATGGCCATGCTAGAGGCATAAAAATGTACATGAAATGGTTTGTCCCACGAAGGAAAACACAAAATAGGTGTGGTAGTAAGTTTCTCCTTCAATGTCTCAAATGCGTGCTACTACTGTTCTCCCCAATAGAACGTACCTTTCCCTTTCAGTAACTCTTATAATGGTGAGACAACTTTGTTACAGCCTTTGATAAAGTTTATGTAATATCTTGTATGACCTAAGAATCTGCGCACCTCACTTTGACTGGTAGGCTCCCTTAGACCTATAATGACTACAACCTTTACTGGATCAACCAATAAACCCTTCTTGCACATTATTTGTCCTAAAAGTATCCCAAATGGTGTAGAAAATATGCACTTCTTGATGTCCAAGAGATACTCAACCTGTCTATACTATTCAAACATTAAGTGCAGATTATCATAGTGATCCTTAACTAATCCATACACTGTCCAATCATTTAAATATACCTATAAGAAGTTGTGAATGAATTCCTTGAATGCTTGGACAACTATGTGTGAAAATATAGTAGGCACATTTTTCAGACCAAAGGGCATTATAATATAGGAAAAGCTACCCAATTTAGTGGTAAATGTAGTATTTTTTGATCCTCCTAGTCAATCCTAACATGATGATACCCAGAGAACCCATCTGTAAATGAATATATTTTGCACCCCGCAACTCCTAGTATTTCCTCAGTGAATGGCATAGGGAATGGATCAATTACACATGTAGCATTCAGCTCCCTGTAGTCCATGCATATTCTAATCTAGCCATCCTTCTTGATACAAATCACCATTGGACTAACCCGGTCCCGAATCATCAAGGGGTTTGATAATTCTAGACTTCAACATGTTATCAATCTCTTCTTTGACCTTTTCGTGCAAATTGGGGTTCATTCTATAAGGTCTCTTTCTAGATGGTCTGTGCACACTCTTTAAGATTTATCTTCATCTCCCCTAATGATTCATGCACACCTTTAAGTTCATGGTACTGTATGTACCCAAAATTGTAGGGTACCGATCATTTGTCGAATGATGTTACACATGCCCTAATGATGATATAGGTCTCCTTGCAAGGTGTTCAGAATCCGGAAAGGTTTGCCAAGTATATGCTTGTATCCCACATACCCCGCTTAGCCTCCGCATGCCTGGTTTTTCCCCTTTTTCCCCTTTCTTCTTGCATTCTTGTCTTCAGTAACGGAACCGCCACCACACGCAGGCAGCGATTTGTTCACATTTTCCAGATTCTTCCAATGATCGCGTCAAACGTAAATATTCAAATTTACACGCTTTCTTCAACCAATTTGGCTTGCATTAATGTTTTTGCTACTGGGAATAGTGTTTTTCCTTTGTTTATAGTAAAAGAGTTCTAATGGGAGTTACCCTTTGGTAAATGCATTGGTTATAAATAGCTAGCTTGTTTTCAAGCAAAAGGCCACTCATCCTCTCAATTCTCTTGTTTAGTTTTTCAATTCCTTGCTTAGAATTTTGTTAGTTTCAGGTTTTGCTTCCATTATTTGCATTTTGGAGGTGATATCATCTTCTTGTTTCATTGCTACTGCATAGTGTCAGTTTAAACATAGAATAGCTTCATTTCTAGACTAAAATCCATTAAAGTTGCAGGTTTTGTTTTGTCATAAGGATAGTTTCTGAAACTCTTGGTACACTTGTGTTATATTCCCACAATAAATCCCACTAGGAATTGCATAGTCAAGCTCTGTTCACTTGCACTATCCCTCTCCTACTCGCATTGTATTCGGTCTATATCCAAAGCTTCCATTGTTCGATTGCTATCTTTTACTGATACTATCATATAAACACTTTCTGGATTCACAAGGACATGAAATAATGAGGAGATCACACTAAGGGGATGAAATCACACACAACTAGATTTACCACTGTTCTGTAAATGCCAGGTTTGAGCTATCAGAGTTCTAGTTACGACATATTAAATAGAGTAGTGAATCATTTTATTTCAGTTAAAATTTCACTCTCGATATCACTAGGGAAGCTATGGGGATTGATAGTTTCTGAGAAACTGTGATTCATTCCTCACTTCTGAGGTAGGATCGAGAGCCTTTCAAATTCAAAATATATAGCTGCTTAGATATTTAGGATAAAATCACAATTGCACAAGTGAATAGCCATACCAGGCTACGTTGCTTGTTTTATTCTGTTATTAGATTAGTTGTTCATTTTATAGATATACTAGAGTAGCTGCTCTTTAATTTCATTGAAATACGTCATTGAAAATACAAAAATAGCAGGATGCTTGCATAGTGTAAATACCTCTTTCATAATCAGTTTATTAAATGTTAGTTAAAAGGTTGAATCATTTTGCATGACAATCACAAGACCTAGAGAGCCTAGAGAATATATATTTGAACCCATAGTACCTCAACCAAATTTTCCCATGACTTTAGCTGACATAGATCAGGACCTTAGGATACAGGTCTTTTGAGCAACAACAAACTTACAAGTAATTAGTGAGAAACTAAGAGGATTTAAGATCGAAGACGACAAAGCTTACACATTCTGGCCAAACAATCCAAACTATAGATTGCCTTGATAAAAACACTGAATGAACATACAAGGGTTTGAATGAGAATTTTTTTCATTGCAATCCTTTAGTTTTGCAGCCTAACATAGGAGACGTCCTCATTGAAATAGACACTAGCTTATGTATCCAAGTTGTCAGAACACCAGTTAGGTACTTTGAGAAAATCATACAACTTCTAGTTCTAAACGTAGAGGCTGAAAAAGCATACGATTAATGGATAGTTGGGAGAAGGGATTGATTCTTCACATGACCATAATAGGTCCACAACAACCACAAACTCATGGTTGTGATCCCCAAATCCCACAACCCAACGGGCCTACAAATCAGTCAAGTATTGACACCGGCTTGTGAACACTGGTATTTAGATCTTCACCACTCCCACTGGATATTATAACACAGTTTTTAGTATTAAATATAGAGGCCAATCAATCTAATATTTTCTGGGATAGACCAGAGAACCACCCATAGTTCACTACAAATCCATTAAAACCACCTACCACTACTTTCATGACCTTTTCGGAGATATATACGAAGCTCCCACATGTCACTTCCCATGTATCCAACAACCAAGAAATAGGATCTTGGCAGAGCTCGACATCGATTAGAGCCTCGATCACCATTGTTTCCAAACGCGCCATTACACAAATCTAGGTTAGGAGGGCCTTCTTCACCTTAGATTCACAGATTCCATTATTGCGTATTGAAGATTTAAGATTACCCGATTAGCTTATACATATCTATCCACATTCAACATTCACCGGTTGTCTTGACATGACCTCGAGAGGTCGGGTACGAGGAAGAGGTACTTGTAGATTCCCATGCTCACATGTTACTTTTTCCATCGTACAAAATTGGTGAACCCGATGTGAACAAACAATTCCTCCTTTTATTATTTTCCATTTCTCTCATCCATCTTCACTCTTTCCCATTATTCTGCGGGTATTCATAAACCCCGCAAATATGATGCATATGGCAGACCTCTCTCAGGTCTCAAAGTAAACTATAGTCAAACAAATAGACAACCATCACCCTCACTTTCTACATGGGCTGATAACTATTCGAGTAATTACTTGTCATCTCAAACTCCCCCTCACAGAACTAGTTCTAGTTCTTCATTCCGAATTGAGGAGTTTGATCAATTTGCACAAACACAACAGCTAGAGCCATCAGGCTCTAACAATATGATGTTTACTAGGAGAATCCACTTCATCTCCTCGGGTCTTGTTCAGACCACAGATCAATAGACAATCAGATCCACTCCCCTTTTTGGATGAGTACTTGGCACACTTTGCTAAAAGTGAACAACACTTCCAAAATATGTATCCACCTATAGGGAGTTTACAAATACAGTTTGATACCCTATTCCAGGAGAACACCCCCATTCCTCCACCTATGGGAAATACCCTCGGTGAAACTTGGCAGGGTAGCAACCAATTCATAGCAGGGTATCATACCCCCTTACAACCTCAAGCTATACAACAAACACCCTTAAGGTAAAGCACTGTGTCTTCACCGATGGAAGTCATTTCAGCCTTAGCTGAGAAGGTTAGAGGGCTAAAACTTGCTCAAACAAACCAAAATTCATATTTTTGGCAAGCCAAAATCCCCAATCCTTTGTATCATTGCGGTCAAGTTGACCTCCTTACAGGAACGGGCATGTTAGGCATGCCTCCTCAAAATCCTTATAGTTACCCACAACAAACGCCAACTAGGACAACATTTTCAAACACCACTCCAGTTGAAAACATGACACCTCTTGGCTTGGCACCAAACAACCCGTACTAGAACAATGCTCCTCCCTACTTAAACATTTATTCAAATTCACCACAAGGAGACATGTTCTCTACTCCCGGGATGTTCATTCAAACACAGGGATTCCCTTATGTTCCTACGAATGCATATACTATGCCATATCAACAACCCATTCCCCCTCAACCCCCTTAGTAAGCCCCATCAATGGTCGAGGCCTACGTAGTAGGGACTTACTCATAATATTTGAAAGAACCCCTAGAATTCACCATACAAAGTGTCATGCTTCCAAGACCTCTTTCCAATTTTCCCAAATACAAAGGGGAAGTAGACCTGAACGCACACATTAAGGCCTATGCCACAGCCATATGGGAGTTACTCCCTTGGGACAAGGTTATCGCTAAAATATTCCCTAAGACCCTAGAAGGTATTGCCCTTGATTGGTATTACAAAATACCTGAAGCTTTGATACACTCATTTAAACAACTCGTGTCAGAATTCATCAAAGCTTTCGACATGAACAAATTGTTAAGAACGGGAATAAAAGAGTTCTTACATATAAAACAAGAACATAATGAATCCACTACTCATTTTATCCAAATATGGCATATGGTTCTCTACTCATCAGTGAGTTCTCCAAATATGGATCAAATGTATCTATGTGATTTATTTCTTAATTCACTCAATAGAGAGATAAAGGAAGAAGTCCAAAAGTTCCCACTAAGAACTTATGATGAAGTACTTGAGAGTGCTCTCCGAATTGACCAAGCAGCAATTGATAGTGGTCGTAAGACATATGGGACAAATGGGAAATTAACCACTCCCAATCAAAACACCTCGGCCTATCCCGACATTGGGAATGATAATCAAGGACCTAATATCCTTAACAAGAACCGCAAGGTTACAATAGATGGACTAACTGACCAAGCTAAAAGGGCAAATGTTATAAACATTTCACCACCTGTTAATAATCAGTGAAATAATAATTTTACCCCAACAATCAACGCGGTGGATTTTAATCATCCACCATGGCAACAACAACAACGAAAAGTCCAAACACAACATCCAAATCAAAACCCAATTGGATACCAGAGTCAAAACCAAAGGCAACAACCTAAAATTTTTAACTCTAACAACCAACAACCTTATCAAAATTTTGGGCCACAATAGGTTTTAAATCAATAGTCTCGAAATTACAATCCCAATCTATATTGTGGCTTCCACAAGATTCAAGGCCACAATACTAGGACTTGTCATGAATACAATAAATTCATGCAACATTTGCCAAAAGATCAAAAACAACTCTTTATAGATATGTTTTTAGAAAATTCTGTAGTACCCACACCAAACGCTTATGCAGGGGCAGTTTCCCCTCAAAATGCATCCCTCAAGATCTTCAATGACCCGCTCCCAAACCATTCTAACAACAATAGGTTAGATCCTAACAGAACAAATAAGGGTGTCATGACAGGAAATAATGATCATGAAGCTTCAACTTCATTAAATCCACCAGTCACACCCCAATTAAGAACTCGACCTCAAACTAAGATAGTTGGTTTAGTGGAGTTAGATGCTGAACTACCCATAGAAACCATAACAATAACATGGGATTATTCATCCCAACCTACTCCAAGTTATCCATTGGAGCCAGAAAACAGTCAAAAAATGTTGGTAAAACCCATAGGCACCTATGATTTAATTAATGATTTGACCAAAACCTTCTCTCACATCTCCTTCTTGGATTCATTAAAGAACTCTCCCGCCCATAGAGCTGCTCTCTTAGAAGCATTAGGCCTTGGTTATTTAATCAACATCATTCCTCCCCTAGAAACAAAATTAAACCATGTGGAATTCGACGTTTATCCTCCTGGGCGAGTTAGATAGGGATACATAATTTATATTTGATATAAGAAAAATGCCAACAGACGCTGAAATTACATGAAGAGGTGACCTAACTTTACATTTACAAGTTTATGTCTACAATAATTATGTTAAACATGAAATGGTTGATGATGGGGCAGCATTCAACATAGTCCCCTTCACTTTCCTTCAAAAGTCAGGATATGGAGAGACAAACTGTTCCACGACATGAAATATGCTAAGAGGTTATGATAGCCTTAAAGCCACTTCGATTGGAACCATAATTTTACTACTACTTTAGGACCCAAGACGGTCCTCACCGAGTTTTATATTATAGATCAGGAAACCAATTATAATATGATGCTTGGTCAGCCATGGATACACCGCATGAAGGAAATCCCTTCCACGCTATTCCAAGAAATAAGATTTCTACATTTAGGGAAAATATTCATGGCACAAGGTGACCTAAAACCCTTTGATATACACCTAACTGATTTGAAGAAAATACCGGTATCCACTCGAGTTTGAACTTCCAAAGAAACCAAATTGTTAAACCAACTAATACGTAACCAAAAGAAATGTTGATACCCACCACTGAGTTGGAAATTTCAAATCCAACCGAGGACGTTCTAGTACTCAAAAGTGAGACCAATGTTATAAAAACAGTATCACTAGGGACTACCACAAAAATTTTGAGTTGTCTGGAGAAAGACTTACCTATTCTCCTACCGTTTGATTCCATGGGTATAGGACACACCTTGGGAATCACTTCTCTTCCATCAGATGAAGTTTTTATGGTAGAGGTAACCGAAGCAGAAGAAACAAATACGACAGATATCCCAACATCCATTTTTCCAAGAAAGTATTGGACTCTCCACTTCGATGGAGCTAGATGTCACTTTGGAGTCAGGGGCAGAGTAATCTTTACTTCACCCGAGGGAAAGATCCTACCTTTCACCTTTACATTAAACTTTTAATGTACAAAAATGAGGCCGAGTATGAAGCTCTCCTCCTTGGCATCATTCTAGCCAAAAGAATGGGTGTTAATGACATTAGAGTACTAGGAGACTTGCAACTAGTTGCAAACCAAGTCTCCGAAGTATATGAAACTAGAGCTGAACATTTACAACTATACAAAATAGCAGTGTTAGATCTAATCAAGGGATTCAACTTCATATCAATTGAATCTATCCCACGAGGCATAACCTTCTCACGCACTCAATAGCAACCTCAGCTTCCCATTTCACCCCAAATAGTGAGTTGGAGGATACAAATTTCATGATATCACTTCGTGAAACAAAACCATTAGTGCATAAAATACCAAAAACTTTCTCCTAACTCATGGAGAAGTTGATGATGAATTTTCTATCATGGATTACTTTGATGATGATAGAATCACTCTTGAATATATAAATGCCTATGCGGAGCTACACCTTGCTCACCGTGTAGTTGATCTTTCCCTAATACCTCATTCCTCTTCCTACTTTGGAAATCCCACGGTAGAATCTCCTCCATAGAAGGATCTCGATATCTATGAGATAGAAAATAGAGAGAGCTTGGAATTACCTCTAGGCCCACCTGAATTTGAAGAAGGTAATGCTTCTTTAATAGAGGAAACCATTGACATAAACATTGGAATGGAGGAAGAACCAAGAATTTTGAAGTTGGGATCCTCATTAACTCCGGAGGAGATAGAAATACATACCCAAATCCTCAAAGAACATCAAAAGGCTTCAACATTTAATTATAAGTAAATGACGGGTATTGCACCACAAGTCGTGGTACACAATCTTGTCACTAAACTGGATGTGAAGCCAATTAAATAGAAGTCAAGACCAATGAAGCCAAAAGTGGCTCTCATGATAAAAGATGAAGTAGTAAAACTTCTTCAAGTAGGATTCATCAAGCCCATTGACTATTCACAATGGGTATCTAATATTGTTCCCATCCTCAAAAAGAATGGGAAGATATGCATTTGCATAGATTTTTGGGATATCAACAAAGCTTGTCCCAATGATGACTTCCCATTACCATCCATTGACGTCATCGTTGACACAACAACTAGTTTTGAACTGCTATCCCTCATGGATGGGTTCTTAGGGTACAATCGATTAAAATATCTCGAGCAGATTAATCCAAAACCACATTCATAACTCCTGGGAACTTATTGTTACGTTGTTATGCCATTTGGTCTTAAGAACACCGGTGCTATGTATCAACAAGCAATGGATTATATATTCCATGATATTATCCATAAAATTGTGGAATCCTATGTGGATGACTTGTTGGCCAAAGCCAAGAAACGCTGTGATCATCTGGAATTACTTTGTATCATCGTCTCATGACTAATCAAATATGGTGTCACATTAAACCCAGAGAAGTGCGTGTTTGGTGTAACAGGAGGTAAACTTCTGGGCTACATTATATCTTCCCAAGGGATTGATGTTGATCTAGCCAAAGTACAAGTTGTTCTCAAAATGATCCCACCATCACACAAGTCTGGAATCAAGTAATTTCTTGGGAAACTCGATCTAATCCGAAGGTTCATCCCAGATTTAAGTTTTTCCATTCATCCGATCAGTAATCTATTGAAGAAAGATTATAGCGTTGATTGGACTGAAGAATGCAATGAGGCCTTAGAAATAGTTAAACACTTCTTGTTTTCCTCACCCACGCTAATGTCTCCCAAGCTAGACTACCCTTTGATCCTATACTCACAAGCCACTCATGTCTCGTTAGCTTTGCATGCTTGGCTCAAGAAGATTATGACAAGTGAGAACGCGCACTCTATTTCATTAGTTAGCTGAACATTGCTTGATAATGAAACATGTTACACACAAGCAGAGAGAGAATGCCTTGCCATAATTTTTGCAACAAAATGTTTGAGACATTACATGTTAAACCAGGAAACAAGGGTCATTGTGAAGACAAACCATTTATGAACATTTCTCACACAAGGATCTTTATCTAAAAAGGCGGGCCGTTTCATAACCTTAATGGGAGAATTTGAGTTAACATTCATGAACCAGAAATCCATTAAGGGAAAAATCATTATAGATTGGTTAGCTGACAATCCACTAGATGGAGGTGAGCTGGTAAATCTAGACTTTCCTATGAGTGTGTATACTTCATCGAAACCAGGCCCCCCATCTCTACATGTCCTTGGTATACTGATATCATCAATTTTATCATGGACCATACATACCGGAAGGTGCCACGTCACAAAAATAAGGTGGTTATGCATTATTACCACTAAATATGTTGTTTTAGATTAGGTACTCTATCACATAGCCTTTGATGGGATGCTTCTAAGATGCGTTGACATGGAAGAATCGAAGAAGATTATTCATGGATCCCATAGTGGGATGTGTGGAGGCCACTTCGGTGGTCATGCCACCACTCATAAAATACATTGGATGGGATATTTTTGGCCCACTCTTGAGCATGACGTAGTGGAATTTGTATGTAAGTGCCACAAATGCCAAGAATTCTCTCACAAGATTCACATGTCAAAGCCAATCCCCAGACCAATAGTGACTTTGTGGCCCTTCTCCACGTGGGGTCTATACTTGATAGGGAAATTCTCTCCCTCATCAACCAATGGCCACAATTTTATAATTACACCCATGGAATATTTCACCAAATGGGTGGAGACCATGCCTCTCACCACTGTACTCCAAATTCAGTAATTTCCAAGTTCATTCTGAACCAAATTATTTGTAGGTATGGTGTCCTACAAGTCATTATCTTAGATAATGGCATGTCCTTTTAAAATGGCGAAGTCCGTGAGTTATGTAGCAAGTTCAAGATAAACCATCACACGGCATCTATATACTACCCTCAAGCTAATGGGAAGGCCAAAGTGACAAATAAAACGTTAAAATCTATTCTCCTCAAAACAGTCAAGGAGAACAAGTGAGATTGGCATTTAAAACTATATCCGACCTTGTGGGCCCATCAAACCTCAATAAGAACACCAACAGGAGAAACTCCTTTCTCACTGGTATTCGGGGCAGAAGTAGTTCTCTCGCTTGAGGTTGAAATACCTAATCTCCGCATCTCATTACAAGGGATTCTAGACAAAGAAGCTTACATGGAGGCATACCTCTCTCAACTAGAAAGCCTTGATGCAGCCAGGTTAAACGCCGAACAACAACACATAGCCTATGCTGATCAGATGTGCCAATAGTACGATAAAAAATTATATGAGTGAGAAATATATGAAGGAGATTTAGTTCTAAGACTGACAGAGACGGATTGATAAGAAGATAGGCGAAGGAAGGAAGTTTCGGCCCAAATGGTTAGGCCCATACCGATTCATGAAGGAATACAAAAATGGTGCATATCTCTTGTGCACACTAGAAGGTGAGGAATTCGGTGAAACTGTCAATTCCTTGCATCTTAAGTGGTTTTACACATAAAACATCAAAGTCATTACCTATACATTATAGCTACCTACATTGCATTAATCTTTTAAGACTTCATTCTGTCCATTTCGTAAAAATGGTAGTCCAGGACCTTACTCTTAAACCATTTGTTATAATTTTATGAAAATATTGGCAAAAGCATTCGTATCACATCTCTCCAAACATCATCAAAATTTTCAAAATCTTCTCATCAAGTTCGATAGACAAACATTGACGAAAACCATACCAAGGCTTGCATACTTGGCTTTTCTCTTTCTTCCTACTAGGTGAAGTTTTCCTTGCTTATGATCTGTTCTAGAAGCTTCTCGGTGTCACATCTATCCCTCTTAAATCTCTTTGAACGAAAGGATATCTCAAAGTCATAAGATCAGAAATGTCAAAATCAAATAAAATCAAAAGCACCAAGTAAACAAAATATTTTATTTTACACACTTCTTTGCCCCATCAACCTTCGGTGATAAGCCCACATATCTTACTGGTGGTGTGAGGTTGGGAAAGGAAAGAAGTAAGTATTTATTAATTGCCTTGTAATTGATAAATCTACACCACCTTACCTACCACCTCACTTTGCCACTTCATCATGACCTAGCCCTAACCCTAAAACTAACCTAATTAGGACCCATGACTTGGTCTAGACTCACATCCATAACTAATGCCTCCTTACTCGCACCCAAAGCCGACCTTCTAGCCACTTGACCAAGCCCGCAACCGATCTGATCTCTCTGGGAAAAGTTAGGAAGGTGGGCTATTTTACTAAAAATAGCCTACTTTTTCCTAACCGATGCCGGTTCTACTGACCGCCGCTTACGCAACCGCCATCGCCCTCGTAAATGGGCTTCCCAAACCAAAACAACGGATCGGAATTTCATTTTTGGAGATCAGTCGAAGGATTTTTAATCAAAGGAGAGTCCAAAGCGATCAGCAGAGTCCAGAACTTCACTTGACCAAGCAGAGACGAGTAAAGAAACCAAGAGTCAAGAAAAAGGAGATCAACTTGCACCTTCATCAAAAAAACCAAGTAGTTATATCTCGCATGTCCTCCATTATAACATTTCTTGTGCTTTTGGAATTGTAATCTTCCCAAATCCGCTCTCGAACCCATTATCTAACGTACCATTGCCTCTAACCATCATTCCTTAGCTTCTAACCATCCCATTTCTCAATACTATCCAAAACCAGCCATTACAAACACCACAACCAGCCCGTAAGATCCTAGAACCAACCTAAGATCGGCTATCGCGACCGCCATCGGTTATAGATAACCGATCGGTTCCTTTGATCAAAACCAAGAAAAACAAATTTTTCCCTACCTAGCCTACGAAAACAATTTAATTAGTACTCTACAAATTTTGTGTTAATTCATATTAGCAGGGAACTCGACCACCTTCGAAAGGAAGTTTCATACTTCCTGGCCCAAGGCAGCCTCCTCATTTATTATCTAATCAAAATCTTGTGGTCTTGTGTTCTTATTTGCAGGTAGTCCTTCCAAGACAAAAAGGAGTTCTTCGCAGTCAGCCCGATCTTTCTCTACGGTACGCGCACATCATCTCGACATTCTACAGGTATTCCTCCTAACCCTAACCTTATCTGTTTCTATAAGGAACGAAGCATTTCCGAGTGAAACATTTTGGCACGACTTGGGGGGGACCCATTTTGGGTTTTTCTTTATTTCTTGCTTACTTGCTTTTATTATAGGGAGCATACTTGCTGTTTTCTTCTTCTAGAGATATTCACAGGGTATTTTATTATTCTGGTAAAAGAACTTGCTTTGTTTTTGCATCTTGCATTAGTAAAAGTCATCTCTTTTGCTTCATCGAATATCACTTTCGATTTGGGTTTTAAAACACATGCATTACATTCCTGCCTGTTGTTTTTCAATTCTAGTGAACATAGATTAAGTAACAGGTCGTACACGTGGGGGTGATATCCACGGTATTGACAGGAAATTAACCTTAGTTTCACTGCACAACACATACTGAATCACTTCACAATTAACACAACATCTCAAACATCCCCCCTTTTCCGCGGTATTCCTCCGCCCGATTGAGGTAACCTTATAAGCCAAAACAAACTTGACATTTCCCCTAAGTCTTGTTGTTTAGGATTCTGACATCATTCTACGTCTAAAGGCATAAGCCCACAATAATTAAAATTAACCCTAAGGTTAATCTCTCGCATTTGCGTGTGCCTCTTCGCTTGTTTTCAAATCCTGCTTTCTCTCGTCATACTTTGTCTTCTCGTGATCAATAAGTTGCTAAACTACTCAACGTTGCTAAAAATCAAATTAGCAACCCCTTTGTATTTTCTTATTCTAGATTTTTGACACCGCATCGCTTAAGGGACCGACGCCGCTTTTCCTCGTGACCGACACCGCTTACCAAACCGATATCGGTTAAGCATCGCTCTCTCACTTCGACAAACCAAAGAACTTGCTAAATTCACCATTCTCGAGGTTGTTTTTGTCCTCGATAGATTGAAACTTTCCCGTGTGTTCTGGGTCTATGGTCATCACACTAAGCAAGCCGCCGCCATGGTTTCACACGCTTGCTCTGCTTTTCGCCCGAATCACCCCCTTCACATTCTATAGAAACCCTACTGACACCAAAGAGATCCCCAAATTCCCGTAGGAGACAAGGACTTTGCCAAATTTCTAGATGCTAATCCCAAATACTGCAATACTATTTGTCTCATACCCCGACCGTGCGCCCGATGGTCACCTCCTTATGGGCATGCCTATTAGTATAGCTGCTCATTTAGCTCCTACTCCTCCCGATAACAATACCTTACTTCCCGCATCACTAGCCCCGCCTCCCAATCCGACAAATGCAGAGGTTCATACGACCCCGATTAGCTTTCCTTTTGTTAATCTTGACCCCACGTATCGCCACCACCAACCGCCTTATCTCGCCTCTCTTCGCACCACTCCATTCATGACTTACTCTCTCGCCACCTATTCAAACGAGCTTCTTCTCAAGCTCCGCCTACCTTTTCATTCCCATACACGTATCCAAAGAACCTCAACACCTTATATGGGACATCCCTATTCTCGTGGCACCATCACCTCATCCAACCACAGATTTCATCAAGCAAATGATGGACAAAATGCAAAACCCGAGGCTTCCGCTTTGAAGAAGTCGTAGCGCTGACATACGAGCAAGTTTGTCGGGAGCCCATTCACCCTTCTCGTCTCCTTCTTCATTCATATCCTCCTCAATGGGAGTCACCAAAGTTTACTCGCTTTTAACAAGAAAGAGGATCCTCAACAACACTTGCGATCATTTAGACATGCTTGTTATTTGATTGCCCATGATGATGCCTCACATTCTCCGCACCTTTCCCATGTCCTTATCGTGGCCTCGCTTGAGTGGTACAAAGGCTTTTAACCCAAAGACTCAATCTTCTCTTTTAACCAACTAGCCCAATCTTTCTTGATCATTTCTCCATTAACATTGCCAAGAAAGTATCTATCATCGACTTATGCCATCCGACACCAAGACGAATCTATCGCAGATTTCGCTGACGATGGCGGGCCTTATCAACCAACTTACGTATGCCTTGCCTCAAACCGAACTTATCGAACTCTTTACGCGGGCATGCGCTAAGCACATCTCCCCTACCCTCCAAATTCAAACTTTCCGTACATTCGACGAGGTTTTACTATGGCTCGAAAATTAGAAATTCGAGCCTTAGAGGAAGAGAAATTGTCACAAGCAACAAGAACTCCACTTTCCGAACTCCTGATTCTACCAATAAACCAAATACCACCACTCCTCACGCGTCAACCTCTTCTAAATCAAAAGGAGCTGTCCACGCGGTGATGGTCAAATCCCAACCACCGTCCAATACTCCACCAAAAACCACCTATAAATACAAAGCTGAGCCCACCAATTACACTCCCTTGGGAGAAACTTATGGCGTCATCCTAGAGAAATTGCTCAAAGCTGGGGCTATCACCTTGCCCCCTGTAAAACCTCACTCTGGGTTTGACTCCACCCGCGCAATACCTTCCTGGTACAAAGAAAATGACTTTTGTAACTTTCACCGCGTAAAAGGACATAGTCATGAAAACTGCAAGATGTTGAAAAACATAGTGCAGGAAATGGTTGATGCAGGGGATATAACACTCGATAATCCTAACGCCCCTGCTAACCGAAATCTGAAAATTTTCAACAAGCCATTCCCGAATCACTCGGCCCAAAGAAGAACGTAAACCAAGATATCTTAGCTGAGGAGAGTGTTCATGAGATCCATGCAGTATTCGATACCCAGCCAAAAGCCTCTATCGAGAAAATTTTGAATCAAGCCTCTTCACTAACACAGGAGCCCGAACCTCCTTTACCACCATCAAGCCAAAGCGAAATCATTCCTTTACCCATAAGAGTTAGTTAGCTGCCTGTGCTTCCTTCCCATTAATGAGTCTTCTTACACCACATCCCTACAAAATCATGAGCGGATGTTGTCTAATCTATCCATTTCCCAGACGCCTCCTTCTACCACTTCGCCGCACAAGAGGAAGGTACACCACTCCTTTTGACATCCTTAGATGAGAAATCTCTCGCACCGACATCATTAAATTCTTTAGCCATGATGCACTCCCTCCAACATGCCCTTCTCGCCTATTAGTCCTCATCACCTAAATCTTTTCAACAACCCGTCGACCTCTTAAGCATCTATCGATACAAAGGCCTCATCCGCCTCCCCGTGTCACACCCGCAATGGATTGGAATTACAACTCACTTTTCCTCTCGTACTCAAAATTACAAATTACACTGAGACTGCCATTCCACGTAAGATGACAGTTCCCTATGGGAACGCTTGAGTACTCCTTTTCTACTCAAATGCAAATGACTCGATCCCGATGTCTCCACCATCTACCCGAAGTGCTTACGTGCTTAAAATGCCCCTGCTTCGCCTTCACCCCCTCACCTCTACCAAATTCCCCGTCCACTTCTATCAACTTAACCAGATCTTCCCCTACGCTGGGACCTCACCAATGCCCAGGGCCTAACACACCCGCCTGCCGACTCGATTTATCCCAAAATAAACCCGCCCCGCCACCTAGAGACAAACGCAATCCGGCCTCTATCAAAACCCCATCTTCACACCCACCTTCCATATCGGGACCTCATCCCTCCACCTTACATCAATATATCATACCTCCTTTGTTTTCTGCAAAACAACCTACGCCTTTTGCACCTATACAGAGATCAAAGGGTATCACAACATCGTTACCCCGCGTATCCGGTCCACCTATCAACCCTAAACCAATCCCATCATCAAAGGATTTATTTTCTCACACTCCCTTCTCCGTGGTTGTTTCCCGCTACCATGCCATCTCGTAGCCTCATCATCTAACCAAATTAACGTAACTTCAGTGTCCAAGAAACCACGTTAGTGAAAAACATGTGTCAAGACTCCCCGACTAAACCACCACCCATACGAACTAAACACGCCCAAACATTACCACAACCCACACAATCAATACCCTCATCTTCTTCTCGATTTTGACCCACTCAAAGGATCCTACGCCAAAATCCTTGCTATGTTGGTGGAGAATGCGACTATCTCTCTACCCCCACTTCGACCTTATGACCCGCCTAAGCCCCGACTGTGGATTATGATGAGTCTAAAATCTGCGCCTATCACCGCACACCCGACATGATGTAGAAGGATGCAAAGCTCTAAAACCATCCTTCGCTACCACCTCTTCCGGATCGAAAGATTAAGAAAACAACTTACGCAGGAGAGACCTCTAGCAACAATTCCTCTACTATACCATCCGTCCCCGCCTCACCAAGATCGATCATTATTACAACCCCACCTCTCAAGACCATGAATTATCCCAACCATCTTCTTCATCTCAGTCTACGAGATTAATATGATTAGTGTCGCTACTCGAGGACAGAAAAACAATGGGAAGGCGAAAGAAAACACACCTGCGGCATCTCTTTCTCCTTCAACCATCCCGATTACACCACCACCTAAAGTGGTTATTCGCGGACCCGCCTATCCCGCCTCTAATGGAGTTGCCCACCGAACCATGATCAAACAGCCTTCATCAATCGCCCGTAAAATGACACTATATGATCTCATTCGCACTTCAATCTCATCGACAAGCTCTCGTTGAGATCCTTCAAGGGATAGAGGTTTTTCCCAATGAAACCCTGCCCGTGGCCTCCATTCTAACACCCAATCACGTTGCCTCTCTCACCAAACAATCCATCTCCCCCACCACTTCGCCTCAAAACAACAAGCCGCCATGTGGTTAGTTTCTAAGATGAAATTATCGACTTTGGTACAAGACCCCGACCCTCGCCTTTTTTCATTTCCGCTACGTCCGAGACATTCGAGTACGCCGGGTTATGATTGACGGGGCGCTAGCCTAAACATCATCTCTTCAAAAGCCTTCCAACAAATGAACATCCCTTCTAGTTGCATGTGCCAACCCCATCATGTCATGGGTCATTCAATGATGCTATTACTTCTACCTTAGGCACCGTGATCCTCAACATTCGCGTAGGCCCACGTACTTTGCCCGAACTCTTCTATGTCCTCAAGGAGAGTTCCAATATAATATATTGCTAGGTCGCCCTCGATCCGGCCATGGGATGCGTCCCCTCAACATTACATCGATGTATAAAATTTGAGTACGAGGGAAGTCCTACACCGTAAAAGCTGATCCTCCCCTTCAAAACTTGCAATGTTAATATGTTATACCGCCCAAACGATGTGCTTATACCAATTAAGACACCCATACATTCAACCCAACCATCCTCTTCCAATATACCTCAACCGTCCACCTCAACTGCACCTACAACTGACGAAACCACCGTCGCACAAACCACTTCTCTTCCCGCAGCTAACATCCCAACCTCCGACCCCTTAGTAGACGTTTTTCATCGCCTTACGCTGGGGGAGTATCGCCTATATAACGTTAGTTCTTTCCCTACCCCGCAGGAGTACGGACAATTACATGCACACCCCACCTACGACCGTCGCGTGGGGGAGATAATCTCTTACGGACCACCCCATTGTCGCACTAACCTAACATACGGGGGTGTTGACGCATCCTCCATTACCCCTGAACCTCCTCTTGGTGTGGTTCCCTTCCAATCCGATTTTCAATACTTGACAAATCGTCGTTTTGCCCTCACCTTCTTGACTCGCTGTGCGTGGAAAGGCTTTGGTTTTGGCCTTTACGAACAAGGCCGACATACTCTCATCCCCATCACCACACGCAAACATAATGATCGCAGTGGTCTTGGTTTTTCCGAAACACCTACGCAGAGACACCTCCCCGTCACCGTATCCCGAAGAAGAGGACGCGCCCCTACCAAACCATCATCACCCACTTTGCCATCATCTCCCACGTAATCGATGGACCCCGAATCTATCCCTCCTAACTTTTTTTTTTTTTTTCATAAATGCTATCTTCATAGGTCCTCTCACTTATCAACGCGATAATGAGGACCCATCTTCTCTTCCCTTCGTATCCGCACATGATCAAGAGGATTCACCTTTGATTAATGTTGTTGAATGCCGTGATGACGACTCCATCCTCACTTACCTAGGCGCGATGATTCTTATATTCAACGTGCCTTACCATCTCAAACTCAAACCATGCCGAACGAATCTACTATAGAAATCAACATCCACACGGAGGAAGATCCTCACATAGTGAAGATCGACAATCACTTGACACATCGTAACAAGCCGCCTTTACTACCTTTCTCCGTGCTTCGCAACCAAGCTGCGCATGGTCTTACGCCGACATGCCAGAATTGATCCTACCATCGCGGCCCATAACATCACTCTAAACCCCGATTCCAAACCAAGCAAGTAAATTGAGAAAATGCATCCACGCATTGCTTCTTGTCAAAGAGGAGCTCCAACGACTCCTTTCTCGCTTCCTTCATTCTCGCCTATCGACTATCCTCAATGGATTTCTAACATCGCACTGCACGAAAGCGACGGGGACTTCTGATATGCACGGATTTCCGGATCTTAACCTCGCTTGCCCTAAGGATGACTTCTCCCCAAGTATTGATCAACTTGTTGATCTCACCAAGGTCATGAAATGCTTTCTCATGGATGGCTTTTCGTGTTACAACCAAATTTTGGTCAGCCTCGCCGATCAACACAAAACCGCCTTCATAACTCCTCGGGAACTTTCTCTACCGTGTAATGCCGCTTTGGCCTTAAGAATGCCGGGCGACTCTATCACGGCTATGACCTACATTTTCCATGACATTATTATGACACTATCCTCGAAGATTACGCTGATGATCTTCTCGGGCAAGTCTAAACATCGCAGTTGAACATCTCGATGTTTTAACCATTATTTTTGATCGCCTGTTACAATATTCTGTCCGTCTTCAACCAAAGAAATGTGTCTTTGGTGTCCTTTCGGGGAAACTTCTGGGCTTTATCGTCTCTTTACGTGGCATTGAGGTCGATCCATCTAAAGTAAAAGCTATCCTAGAAATGCCCCCACCCAAAACCTTAAACAATCACAGCGTAGTTTGCAGGTAAACTTCAATCCATCCGGCGCCATTTCCCAACTCTCTGATCGATGTCACCCTTTTCATCACCTTCTAAAAAGGACGTTGCCTTTCAATGGAGTGAGGAGTGTCACCAAGCCTTCGAAGCTCTCAAAACATATCTCTTGCAGCCACCTGTGCTTATCCCACCCCAGGACGACCGTCCTTTCTACCTTTATCTTTCCGCCACCGACCATGCTATAGAGCTATGCTCGCCATCGAGACCCAAGCACGCCGAGAGCAGCCGCTTACTATATAAGTCGACTCGTGGATTACGAGACTAGGTATACACATGTAGAAAAATTGTGCCTGGCCCTATCATTCGCCGCCACCAAACTCCGACATTACCTCCCGAATCACAAAACTTTCGCCATCACCAACACACTCCCATTCATTATATGTACGCCAAACCACACCTAAACCAACGCATCGCTCGATGGCTCATGCTCCTCGCCGACCTCGACCTTGAGTTTATACAACAAATCAATCAAAGGACAAACTCTCGCAGATCAACTTCATGAGGCCCTCTACCTGGGAACAATTTACCAATTTTACCTTCCCGACGAACTCATCGCCACTCTTTCGCCGAGAAGTGTCGTATCAAATGACCCTCTTCTTCGATGGATCTAAGTGCCCACGCGAGGAGCCGGCATTGTTCTCATCCTCTCGACGCTGAACCTATGCCTCTTTCATTCCGACTTGATTTCCTCGCACTAATAATACAAATGGAATACGAGGCCCTTGTTCTAGGTCTCCAAGTCATGCTTACACTTAGGTATCAAATCTATCAACATTTTTGCGACTCTCAATCGGTAGTCAATCAAGTTACGGGCATCTACCAATGTAAAAACGAGGAACTTCGTAAGTACAAACACCACGTGAGTCACTTCTAGCCTTATTTACTCACTATTCTATACAAACCATTCCCGCTCCACTAACAAATTTATGGATACTATGGCTTGCTTAGCCTCGCAAAATTCCCGCCGCGCCAACCGACTCAATTATTCGTCCGTGGTCCAACAACTTTTGCCCATCCTATTCAACCCCGTAGTTTGTATGATAAATACCGTGTCTACTAATTCACAGGATACCTGGTACCACCAATTTCATGACTACCTTACAATCTCTGTCCTCCCACCTGATCTTACTAGTAACGGCAAACGTGCTTTTCTTAAAAGTGTTTCGCGTTATGTTGTCATGGGGGACTCCTCTATAAACGTGGCTTTGATGGCATCCTCCTTCGCTGCCTAACCGGCGCAGAAATCACTCATACCATCCAACAGGTCCATGACGGTATTTGTGGTGGACATTTTAGCGGCTCGCTGCAGGGCTAAACGAATCCTTCGCCTAGGTTATTATTGGCCTACTCAATAACGATCGCTACGCTACGAATATGTTAAGCGCCGTGTCATGTGTCAACAACATGCCAATCTTCAACATACTCCTAGCCACCCGCTACAAAGTCGCGCGACGAGATCTTTGGCCTTTCTCACAATGGGGTTTAGACCTTATTGGTGAGATTCACCCGACCTTCTTCACAACGCCACCGCTGGATAATCACAATGACCGAATATTACACAAAATGGGTGGAGGCCGCTCCACTCATTTCAATCAAAAAGAAAAAATTGTCGAATTCATTAACCATCACATTATCTCGCCGCTTTGGTATTCCTCATCGCCTAATAATGTATAATGGTAAATCTTTCAAAAATAAGTTGTTACAAGACCTTTGTGACAACTTTGGTATCAAACTTAGCTTCTCATCGCCTTACTATCCACAGGCCAATGGTCAGCCGAATCTTCTAATAAAACTCTAACCAAAATCCTCATGAAAGTCGCCAATGAATCTGGAAGAAATTGCACGATCACATTCCCTTTGCCCTTTGGGCTTATCGTACTAAAGCATTCGTACTCCACTAATGCCACACCTTTTCATCGTATATGGCACCGAGGCTGTTTTGCCTCTCTCAAATACAAATACCTCTCCCTTAGAATATCTCTTCAAGATATTCTCACCAACGATGATTTCCGCCAAGAGCGGTTAGCCCAATTAGAGCTTCTTGACGAACGACGCCTTACAGCCTCTCTCGATCACCTCCAAATCTATCAAAACGCATCAAGCGTGCTTATGATAAGCGACTTCATGAGCGTACCTTTTAAAGGTCAGATCTTGTCCTCAAAGAGAATCAACATGTAACCAAACTAGAAAAGAGCAAACGTGGAAAATTTGCTCCCAATCGATTGGGCCTTATATAATCACTCACACCTATGGATCGTGCACTTATCGCTTAGCTTCGCTTAATGGTAAACCCGAGCTCAACCCCTTAATGCCTCGCATCTTCGACCATTCTACTCGTTGAATCTAGTGTTATATCACTCTTATCTACCTACCGCTCGTCCCTTGAGCTCATTTACCACCACATACACTTTGTTTTCTATATCTCGAATAAAATCAAGCTCACCCTCACCTCCCCTTACGATGCCTTCCCTTCTTAGTCTAGTCCATGACTTCAAAGTATTAAAATAAGCCGTATTCTTATGGGATTTTCTTGAGTCAAACTTCCTACTAAACTAGATGCTTCACGCCAAAAGAACATCTAGTTATCTAAAATTAAATATAGATCGCTTCCTCGAAGGACAAATTATATGCCAAACTATTGCTATTATAAATAGATCGCTTCCCAAGGACAATGGCACTAAAATCATCTCTCGCTATATAATAGATCGCTTCCCCGAAGGACAATTATACACAACATAGCCAGCTTTTTTATCCGAAGCTTCTCGCATTGATCACCTTCGTGAAGACCTCAAGAATAAAACAATCAATATCCTCAGACTTCCCGCATCGATCGCCTACATTCAATAAAATAAAAGCCTCATACAAAAGAAATTTTTGGGTCATGGACTTGTCTATTTAGGGTAGGTTCTCTTTCGTTATAACAAGTTCTTTATACCTCACCTATATCATCCACATCACCTCACCATTTGTTTCAACTCAAGGGACGTAACGCACACACCGATATATCATGATCATACAACTCTTTTCAACTATGGACTTCTCGCCTATACACGGCACTTAGGCTTCAAGCCTGCTCTACGTTGTGTGGTTTGTTTAGCTCTTTTCACCTACGGAGCACTCTTTCCGCTTTGCCTCGCATCTAGAATTGTGTGTTGATCTTAATCAGGACACTATTCCCTACTACTTGGGTATGCTAACCTTTGCTTTACCTATACCTACACCAACATTACCTATTATCCTACCAAAGACCAACAACATTACCCTACCAACATCAAATTTTTTTTTTTTTACCAAACGACAAATTGCCTAAACCATACCAAATTGCCTAAATTCACCCCTCCCTGATCCTAAGGGAGAACTACATCGGTCTGAGGCCCTTCCTTGCTTTGTGCAATGGGCTATGTAGGCAGCACTTCGGAGACATGGGGTCTCCCAAGGTTAGCTCGACCATCCCCTACCATAACCTATCATGTGTGGTAATATAAATATTTTTGTGTATTTCTATTTAATCACATTCCTCTTTATCCTTTTTCAAAACACCAAAATCAAAACACCGACAATCTTATTATTATCATAACTCAAATCAACATACATATTCAGCTTTTATTTAGATGTTAAACAAATACATCTTCTATATCATCGACACGCAGTGCGGATCCTTATTTATTCTTATACCTCGCTAACATTACTTTAGACCTCACAACTCATCCCGAACTAGGTGATGATCGTGATCGCCGACCCTCTCGCCGGCCTCTCTCTCAAAGGTACCACGGCTATTGGTACCGCCCACCGATCTCGCCAATCTCTCCTCGTAACATATGAATACGCCTCTCATGGAGGTATCTAGCCTCTAGTCCCTCGCCGCCCGTGACTCACAAACATCGCAAATATCTACTTGTCTCATTCACTCGCTTTGAGCCCACCTGCAGACGATCCTCTCTCGCCAAATCACCACCGTCGTGGCGCTCCACCTCGCAGCTCGCCCACCATAATCTATAGCCTCAACCAACCACCATTACCCCGACCCGGCCTCAACCACCATTTGGCCCGACCCAAGGCCTCAACTACCTATTCGCCCGACCCAAGGCCTCATATACTGGCCCACCTCGCTATTCGCCCGCCCGACCTAAGCCCGCCTCCTCAACCTACCATATTCGCCCCACCCAAGGCCTCAACCTACTATTCGGCCCGACCCAAGGCCTCAACCTACCACCTTCGGCCCAAGGCCTCAACCTACCTATTCGCCCGACCCAAGGCCTCAACCTACCTCCTCAACCTACCTTTGCCCGACCTAAGGCCTCAACCTACCATTCGCCCGACCCAAGGCCTCAACCTACCTATTCGGCCCGACCCAAGGCCTCAACCTACCTATTCGGCCCGACCCAAGGCCTCAACCTACCTATTCGCCCGACCCAAGGCCTCAACCTACCTATTCCCCGACCCAAGGCCTCAACCTACCATTTGGCCCCTCACCTACCACCCCCGACCCAAGGCCTCAACCTACCTATTTGGCCCGACCCAAGGCCTCAACCTACCTATTTGGCCCGACCCAAGGCCTCAACCTACCATTCGCCCGACCTAAGGCCTCAACCTACCATTCTACCCCAAGGCCAACCTCAAGGCTACCTTCCCCGACCCAAGGCCTCAACCTACCACGCCCGACCCAAGGCCTCAACCTACCTATTCGCCCGACCCAAGGCCTCAACCCACCATTTGCCCGACCCAAGGCCTCAACCTACCTACCTATTTGCCCGACCCAAGGCCTCAACCTACCAACCCAAGGCCTCAACCTACCCGACCGACCAAGGCCTCAACCTACCAATTCGCCCGACCCAAGGCCTCGCCTACCTACCTGCCCGACCCAAGGCCTCGCCTACCCCGACCCAAGGCCTCAACCTACCATTTGGCCCGACCCAAGGCCTCAACCCCTACCATTCGCCCGACCCAAGGCCTCAACCTACCAATTGGCCCGACCCAAGGCCTCGCCTACCAATTTGGCCCGACCCAAGGCCTCACCTCTACCATTTGCCCGACCCAAGGCCTCAACCTACCACTTATTCGGGTGACCCAAGGCCACCACCCAACAACTTGGCCCGACCCAAGGCCGCATCACTTCCATACCATACCCACAATCAACGCTTTATTTTATCCATCCATCCCGTACCTTGTGTTCAATCGAGCTCACTTGTTCGTGTTTTAGCATGATTAGGGTCCTCGACTTGATCTCGTCGACCAACTTGCCTAGACCTAGACCGTGACGCTTATCTCAACCAAACCAACCATTCGTACACGCCGAACATGCCTAAACGCTCCTCGCACCTTACCCGTTATATACCCCGAGCTACTTCCTATGCCTTGATACCAGATTATATCACCCTTGCTTGGATAAACTATCGACCTTTGCCTATACATTGCTGGTTTGCTCAGTCAAATCATGTACCCTAGTCGTACTATTGCATTTCAACATGCGTCTCGCTTCCTCGACCTACACCATCACCTTACCATCCTCTCTACCACATATACCTTTATCAACCCTATCCCTGATTTCCCGTTCACTCAATCTGTGATAGATTTGAGGGGGATTACCTATATCTTTAACATGAGAAACCACTTCATATTATTGTCCGCGCAGCTTTACAGGACAAGCTACACGACAATAAGGGGCTAATGTAGACACCAAATTCGTGTCTCACGACCCCTTGTGACCCGCATCTCATTTCGCAACCTAACCTCATTACCTAAACCTTACACAAGTATTTATTAATTACCTCAGAATTGATAAATCCACACCACCTTACCTACCACCTCACTTTGCCACTTCATCATGACCTAGCCCTAACCCTAAAACTAACCTAATTAGGACCCATGACTTGGTCTAGACTCACATCCATAACTAATGCCTCCTTACTCGCACCCAAAGCCGACCTTCTAGCCACCTGACCAAGCCCGCAACTGATCTCTCGGGAGAAAAGCAGGGAAGGTGGGCTATTTTACTAAAAATAGCCTACTTTTTCCTAACCGATGCCGGTTCTACTGACCGCCGCCTGCTACGCAACCGCCACTCTGCCTCGTAAATGGGCTTCCCAAACCAAAACAACGGATCGGAATTTCATTTTTGGAGATCACCAAGGATTTTTAATCAAAGGAGAGTCCAAAGCGATCACAGAGTCCGTAACTTCACTTGACCAAGCAGAGACGAGTAAAGAAACCAAGAGTCAAGCAAAGAAAGGAGATCAACTTGCACCTTCATCAAAAAAACCAAGTAGTTATATCTCGCATGTCCTCCATTATAACATTTCTTGTGCTTTTGGAATTGTAATCTTCCCAAATCCGCTCTCGAACCCATTATCTAACGTACCATTGCCTCTAACCATCATTCCTTAGCTTCTAACCATCCCATTTCTCAATACTATCCAAAACCAGCCATTACAAACACCACAACCAGCCCGTAAGATCCTAGAACCAACCGATTTGGTTATCAAGCGACCGCCATCTGCTATAGATAACCGACGGTTCCTTTGATCAAAACCAAGAAAAACAAATTTTCCCTACCTAGCCCACGAAACAATTTAATTAGTACTCTACAAAGATTTTGTGTTAATTCATATTAGCAGGGAACTCGACCACCTTCGAAAGGAAGTTTCATACTTCCCGGCCCAAGGCAGCTTCCTCATTTATTATCTAATCAAAATCTTGTGCAGCCACTTCTATACTTCTGTTTCCTCCTAACCCTAACCTTGGTCCTGTTTCTACCACCCTCGATCTTTCTCTACGGTACGCGCACATCATCTCGACACTCATCTAACTTAAGTAACTTTTCAATCCGCTCTTCTACCGCTTGCTCATCAAGTAGGCCTCTAATGTGCATAATACACAAAGAAGGTAACATAAATTCCATAGGAAGAACTGCTTATATGCCAAACACTAACTGAAATGGTGTGGATTTGTTCAACCTTTTATATGTTGTTCGATATGCCCAAATTACTACAGATACTTTATCATCCCAATCCTTTCTTCCAACATCATAGATTTTTGTCAATGTCTGGCTCAAAATTTTGTTGAAAGCCTCAATAATTCCATTTTCCTGAGGATGATAGGGTGTAGTCTTATGGTGTGAAATCATGAATTCATCCAATAAAATTCTGATTGTCTCATTAAGAAAATGTGTGCCCTATCACTGGTCAAACTTAAAGGACATCCATACCTTGTAATAATATTTTCCCATAGAAACTTGGTTATTGTAGCCACTGTACAATCCTTTATAGGTGTTGTTTCTACCCACCTTGTCAGATAATATGTACAAGTTATGATATAGCATGATCTTGTTCTACGATCGGCTTTGGTGAAATAGGACCCAAAAAATCTATATCCCATTTCTCAAATGATTCTGCACTAGTAATAGGTCTTAGAGGCATTTCATCTCATTGAACTAGTTTCCCAAGACATTGACAATGATCACAAGCTTTGTAATATTCCTTACAATATTTATATAGGGTCTCCCACCATAATCCAGCGAGTAGAATCTTGTGCACAATGGCATCACCTACATAGTGGCCACCTGTAATACCACCATGAGATTCTTCCATAATATGTGTACGCTCATGTTCCAATACACAACGGTGCAATACTTCATTCCAACAATGCTAACTTGTACAGGTCACCACTAATCAACATGTAGGGGGCGTGTGTATATCAAGTTATTTCTTCTCCAAGGATTTCATTCCTTCTGTGCCATACCTATTCATAGAAAGACAACAATGTCCTCTAGTTCTGATGGTGCTCATTGTAACCTATATAACTATGCATCTGGCATGGTATCTTCAATTACATGTGCTTCTTCTCCTGATTGTATTCTAGATAAATGGTCTAGTCTAGAATTACTTTTCCTGGTTTTACCACAACTGTGAAATCAAATTCTTGGAATAAGAGTACCCACCTACATATTCACCCTTGTAGAATGATATTGTTTACCAAATACTTCAATGCCATGTGATTTGTATAAAAGACAAATGGTGTAGCTAGCAGGTACTATCAGAATTTATGTAGCACATAGATCATTGACAAAGCTTCACACTGTAGTTTTGTAATTTTGTTCTGCAGGAGTCATCTTTCTACTAGCAAAACAAATAGGATGATCTATAATACCTTCTCCTAGATGAGCCAACACCATGCCAATGGCCATGTCAGAGGCATCCACATGTACATGAAATGGTTGGTCCCACGAAGGAAAACATAGAATAGGTGCAGTAGTAAGTTTCTCCTTTAATGTCTCAAATATGCATTGCTGCAGTTCTCCCTAGTAGAATGTACCTTTCCCTTTCAGTAACTCCTCCAACGGTGTGACAAATTTGGCATATCCTTTGATAAAATTTCTGTAATATCCTGTATGACCCAAAAATCTACACACCTCACTCTGACTGGTAGGCTCTCTTATACATATAATAATCTGCTATCTTGGTTGGATCAACCAACAAACCCTCATTGCAGATTATGTGTCCTAACAATATTCCAAATGGTGTAGTAAATATGCACTCTTGATGTTCAAAAAGATACTTAACTATCTCGCATCTCTCAAACATTAAACGCAGATTGTCACAATGATCCTTAACTAATCCATTCACCATCCAATAATCTAAATAAACATGTAAGAAGTTGTGAATAAATTCATTGAACACTTGAACAACTATGCGCAAAAATATAGCAGTGCATTTTTTTAGACCAAAAGGAATTACAAAATAGGTGAAGCTACCCCTTCAAGAGTAAAAGTAGTCTTTTCTTGATCCTCCTAGAAATCCTAACCCGATGATACCTAGAGAACCCGTCTGTAAACAAATATATTTTACACCCTGTAACACCTTCTAGTATTTCCTCATTGAATGGCATAGGAACAGGATCAGTCACACATGCAACATTCAGCTCCATGTAGTCCACACAGATCCTAATCCATCCATCCTTCTTGATGTTGATCACCATTGGACTAACCCATTCTGACTTGTCAAGGGGCTTGATAATCCCAGACTTCAACATTTTGTCAATATCTTCTTTGACCTTTTCATGCAAGTTGGGGTTCATCCTGTAGGGTCTCTTTCTAACTAGGCATGCACCCTCTTTAAGCTTTATCTTCATCTCCCCTAATGATTCATGCATGCCTTTAAGTTCATGGTACCCCTAGGAATAAGTCTTGATAATCCCTTAGTAACTCTATGATTTTTGCCACTTCATAGTCTGACCAATAGTCCCCAATTATGGCTTCCTTAGGCTTAACATTTGATCCAATATTCACCTTCTTTGTCTTCATAGGTTCATGATAGGCGTGCGTGGTCTTATCTGCACTATCCAACACCTCACACCTACCTATTGAATGGTTTACATCTAGATTTTCTACTTCTTCGTCATCCACTAAGTAGACCATTTTTCCTTTTTCTTTCTCAAGGAAAGTGCGTTGAAGTAGTGTGGCATCGGCCTTTATCTCTTCAACAAAATGCACTCCTAAGTTTCCTTCATCCAATAACTCCTAAAGGAGTTCTTTAGCCTTGGCACTATCCCCCATAGTTAAGTGCTTTATGACTCTTAATGTTTCTTTCACTGGAGGTTTAGTAGAGAAGAAGTCAAACATCTAGGCCATTCCTGCAATTAAATCCTTCCAATTTCCAGTCTCTTTATGGATTTCTACATATACATACCAAGCATGCATATATCCTTATAAAGTGGAATAAAACTTGTGCACCCATAGTGAAGGTGGTAAAGCTTCATGCCCCTCTATCCAAAGTCTCTCACACTTCTAAAAATGGTGCTAAATAGGTTGATTACCATGATAAGTGTATATTTGAGTAGGTGCATTTCTTCTAAAGAACCTAGTAATAAGAGAAATCATAATTTCATTCCATCCTATAAGATTATCCTTGTGAGCCCCCAACCAACGTGTTGTTGTCCCACGTAGTGTATATGCTATCATATTTCTTCTTTCAAGAAATTCTATCCATTATTACTCCATGGCGCACAGGAATACCATATGATCTCCTTCTCTGGTGTAACAAGGTACCGAGTTGTTACCTATCCTCCTGACATAGCGTGGTTTTCTGCCTTTAGGAAATATGTTATTTACTTCGTTTCCTACCAACTCATAAGTGTTATGAGCCCAATTATCACAAAAAACACTTGTAATATCACTAATAGATTATGCATCCTCCCACTGAAGGATTCCTTCTTTACATGGCTCAAACACTTTTGGATCCTAGATGGTGTGTACATAAATCCTATTTAGGTCTTCTTCACTCAAGGGCTCAATATAGGGCACACATTTTCCATTTGTTAAAGGGATAATAACTCTTTCCTCTTTTTTTTCAAAACTGATATAACCCTGGTTGAATGAAGATCAATATTATTTGCATAGCACCAATGATAATGCAATAGAGTTGGGAAGCTATCTCGACTCTACTAGTGCTAAAACCTCAAAATCTCAAGTGAACTTGGTTCCTTATATGGTAATGGATGCATCTTTCAAAACTCCATTGGGAGTGGCCTTGTTCCAATTAGCCATGAATAATACATTAGAGGATGGTTGCAATTGGGGTCTTCCCATTTTTACCCATGCATCCAAAGTAAGAACATTGACTTTTTCACCTATATTAATCAATATATTACTAAATAGTAACCCATCCATAACAACATTCCGAGTGATTTTTTTGTCATAATCTAGGCTATGAGGAGAAATATTTACATGCAGGATCTATTGTCCAGTCTCAATACTTGTGCATGGAGTGTTTCCTTTTAACCAATTCCCTAATAGTGGAATGATATTTCTTGGCGCAAAGATTTTTGCACACTTCTCTCAAGTCATCCATATCCGAGCTTAGATCGTTTACGATGCTTTCTTTTGCTCCATATTTTGTGATGGATCCTTTAAATATTATATTTCACCCTAAAGATTCCTGAGTACCTCCATGGTTTCTTGATAAACATCCTTCTAATGGGTAGGGTCAAAGTACCGTGCATGAAGAACCTCCTCCTTAGTGATGGTAGGATTATGTTGCAATGTTTCTCTGGTGCGTGCCGCCTCAATGCAGGTTGTGATATTTACTTCTAACGCCTTAGAATTTGCTTCCAACTTAGGCATCCATTGATTTTCCACAAAAAATTGTATCCTAACCATCCATGTGCCTTTGTTTTCTTGTTTATGTTGTTTTCTAAGATGATCAATCAAGTCTCAGTGCACTCCTCATAGCTATGACTCTTTCCATAGAAAAGAATATGTAATATTCTACGAGACATTTTTTCCCGTAGTGGTTAGAAGATCCACAAGTATAATATGTTCCACGAGGGAACTCACTTCTTCCATCACCATGACCTCATCCTCCAAATCCACCACAAGTATCCTCGACCTCTTCCACGACCGCCTTCAAAATGCCCTTCATTCTGATCATAACATGCCTGATTGTGATCCCGATCCTGATGCTCGTTCTTTCCTTTAGAGTTATCTGAGACTCTTATCTATCGTACACCAATATATATAGCATCATGGATCTGATCAATTAGCCGGAAGTCTTCTATGTCATGAGTTGTGGACCTACAGATTTTACAGTAGCTTGAAATGTTCTTCCTTATCACGTGTTGTAGTAAGGGGTAGTGGCTAGAATCATGGGCATATCTCACAATCCAATAGAAATGAGTGCATTGATCTTTGGGGACAACTACCCTTTGTGTGACCTTCACTTCAAAATTTGTGCACCAAATCCCTATGTGTGTCTCATGTGCTGAATTTGCCGAATTTGCCGATTTTCACCAACTACTTTGCCATAGTAAAAGAGTTAAACAATATGTGCAAAGTGAACTACCTAAATGTGTGTGCTAGATCCTTTTGGAAGTGTGATACTTCCTAGATTTAGGTCATAGTACTCCACCGTATTTAAAACAATTTAATGCGGGTAATAAAATAAATCCTATCGTAGTTGAAATGATTTGGGTATCTCATCCAAAATACAATAAGAAAGATCTAATCTAACAAGCTAAGTTAAAATAAGATCCGAAGGTCAAGTAACTAGTTCTGGGTCTCTACAGGTCTGACAGAGGTCTCAGGAAGATCACAAGTGAATAAGGGTGATGTGGAATTAGGTGGATAGGTCACTATTCTAGGTTGTATGGGCAAATATACAGAGACCGATGCCGGTTAAGGGTGACCGACGACGGTGGGGTAACTCAAGTGTGCTAAGCATCATGGGAATTCTGGGAATGCCACAGAATGAGTTTTGGGTCTCCTTTGTGATTACACAAAGGACTTTGGTTGGTCGAATGAGGTATTAGGTGGTTTGGGTGGGATTTGGTGAGGTTTTAATGGGGATATGGAGGGGTGAGTATTAATGGAGGTCTGTGGGTGGCTAAGAGAACAAAGGGATGACAATATAATGATGAAATGAAATGAACCAGAGGAATACAACATTCCACTTACTTGGATTCTAGTCCTGGATGCTTGTGAGTGAGGGATGAAGATGTTGGTAAGAGATTGAAGACTGACAGATAATCACCAATCATAGGAAAGCTTCTACATGGGCTGCATGTGTATTCCTTTTTGCTTGGTTGGATCAAATCCTTGCTGGGGTGAGTGTTGATGGTTGTGCAGGAGAAAATGCTTGATCTCCTTCCTTGCATGTGTGTTCTCACTGAAATTCATTCTCGGAAGATGTGATGTCTCTCAGAATGTGCCAATGTTTTCCAACCTCCAAAATAAGGTTGTTTTGGGGATTAAAAGGTGACCGATGGTGGTTCCGGCTTAACCGGATGATGGTTAGGGGTAACCGCATCGGTCAAGGTGGGATTTCCTAGGTTTACTAAACTAGGGAGATCCTCTTGATTTTCTCGGATCTCATGTGTTGTTAACCCATGGATTAGACTGAAGCTTCTTGTAAGCATGTGGGAATGTGGTTAGAGGGAATGTAGGCATTGATTTTTAGGGTTTGGGTAAGTCTTAGTTAGTTATGGCAACTTACTAAGAATAGGTCTTAGGGTGAGTTGGCTTGATGAGGTGTCTAGGTGAGGTGTATGTGTGGATATTATCTAAATTAAGATATTTAAATAATAAATATGGTGAGGATAATGAATTAATTTAATTAGATTAATTAAATTAATATTAGTGGAGTGAAGGGGGCCATGGCTAGGTTAATGTGATGAAGGGTGTTTATTTGTCGAGGGACCAAAGGGGAGTGTGACCTAATTTTAGTGTCTACATTTTTCCCCTTTTTGTTGCATAGCTTGTATTGGTAAGCGATGCTAACAAAAATAAGATGTGGTTGCCCCATGTGTGGGTGAAGGTGATCCCCTCAAACCAGAACTGATGAGGCAGAAGGTAGAAATCGGAGTGGTTTGATAAAAGGTAAATGTGAGAAAGGGGAAGGTGGGGAATGGGGGAAAAAGGGTTAAAGGTCTACTCTGGGTAATCTAGGTTATGGGTCAGGGTCAAAGGTAGTAATAGTCAAACGCACACACACACGTATAAACTACAACACGCTACCAAGTTGAAGAGCAGTCAAACTCTACATCGTCTAAGGTCGATAGGTTTATCCAAACAAGGTCGAAGTGATTCCGTATCCAAGGTATAGGATATGGTCAGGAAACACGACGTAGGTTAGGTGCAGGAACATTTAGGTATGTTCCGGTACACCAAAGGTAGGGTCAGGATAAACGGTCATGGAAATAGGCTAGGTAAGGTCATTAGGTCAACAACACAGTAATAAAGTGCAAGCAAGGTATAAAGCGAACACATGAGGTCAAAGGTCACTAGCGATGGTCCAGGCCAAAATCTAGGTCACAACATGGGTAAGGCCGAGGAATGAGGAAAATAAAGAGTCCCCAAAGGAGGAAAAAGGGAGGTAGTAAATGATGAGGTCAAGAAGGTGAGGTAAATGGGTTGGGTAAAGGTGAGGTGGGGTAAATGAGTCAGGGTAAAGGGGTAAAGGGTAAAGGGAAAAAGGAGGGATAGGTAGGGTAATAGGGTAAAATGTTGGGTTTTGTGCAAGATAGGGTGACCGATGCCGGTCAAGGGTAACCGACGCCGGTATAGGGAAACCAACCATGGTAAGGTAGGGCACGAGACCGATGCCGGTGAAGGTGAACCGACATCGGTTAGGTCGGGTTTGTTATAAAAACAAAAAATCCATGTTTTTGTTATTCATTTGTCATTTAGTGAATTGAGAAAATGAAAAAAGAGAGAGAAAAGAGAGAAAAGTGTCCAGATGAAATGGAGCATTGAGTTGGCAGGTGTGAACGGTGGGTGATTGGTTGGTGAGAGGCGGGTCCACAGGATCGGTGCATGTGATTCGATTGGTTGGAGATGCGGGTGGAGATTTAGTGATGGCAGAGGCCGAGAGGGATCAGGTGGGCCACCGGTGTAAGGGCTGACATGCCCACCAGAGATGATGCAAACATGATGAGGTAAGCATCCAACTTTAGTTGTATTTGGTTAGATAGATTAGATGATTGGTAGAGTGTTGTTGTAGTTGTTGTTTTGGGTGGGGGAAAAAATTAAATTTGGGAATGGGGGAAAAGTGGGTAAAATAGGAATGGGGAGGGAATAAATGGGAGAGGAGGGGATGGGATGAGGTGCAAGGGAGGTTTAGGTAATTTTAGGTGGGTAAAAGGGGCAAGGGGAAGTTTTTTTGAGAAAGGGGGGGTTTGGGGATCACGGGTTTTTACCACGACAAAGGACCGCATCGCATCGTCAAGTGTGGCCGGCATGGTATCGTAGTAATGTGTAACTGTATCGGTCACTAAAACAGGTGACCGATGCCGGTTAAGGGGTGACCAGGGTCGGTGAAAGGGAACCGACACCGGTCGGGTTTTGGGGGATAAGGGGCCAAAAGTGCCACAGGTTGGGTGATTAAGATGGGTAGGGGTAAAATAGGTTGTTGGGAAATGATAGGGGGAAAATGTGGGTGTGATAAATGTAGATTAATGTATTGTTTGTATTGATGCAGGGGAGAGATCAGCTATATATGCGGATAGGGTTCCACCCCTACTTGTGATAAAGCATGCATGGCAAATGACCCCTGAGGAGCTGCAACATGTGGAGGCAGTGGGCTTGAGTGGAGTCTCGATGCTATCGGCATGTAGTCCGAGCCTAGTTTGATGGTCACACTCATCGATAGATGGGATTCCATGACCAACACATTCCACCTACCGATGGGTGAGATCACCATCACCCTAGGAGGACGTGTTCAGGATTCTACAACTACCCATATATTGGGTACAGAAGTCTACTCTATCTCCTCCGAGGCCTCGAGAGGAGCTGATGATGATGGTGTTTTGGTGAGGGGATGGCCGAGCTGACATTCCATAGTGCCAACATTCGATATGGAGAGATGTACCTAGCCCATCCAGAGGAGACGAGGCTAGTGGTTCTTTTGATGGAGGCAGTGTGTTGCTTTACACTGCCCAGATGCAGAGGGTGGATGTTTTCCCCATCATTGATGGGGGTACTCCACGACATGATGATAGATGAGACCCACTTTTCCTGGGTGCCAAAGATTCCCGTGTAAATAGATGTATAGAGAGTTATGGGCATATGGGTGGCTACACAGTGTAGTTCAAATTTATGTTGTACCTTCTTACTACACTACTGGGCTTATGAGCACATAGCTTGTGTGTGGCTAGTAGGGATGCCCCGAGTAGATGCATTCCCACCGAGATTTGTGTGGGGGGGGGGTATACAGCATGGGTGCCCGCTATTAGAGCGAGAGATCTGACAGCCCACACATGATGTGGCCTATTTCCGGTGGTTATTAGAGGGGTTGTCCGAGTGGACATTATATGGAGGCCGTATGTGGGATTCCCCTCATATAGGCATATGCATGAGGAGCTAGCTGAGCTCCAACTTTTGAGATGGATACAGGTCACCGTGCCGGGGAGCATGAGATGATCCCGGTGGATAGAGTCAGTGGCAGTTCAAGCTATTACAGATGTACTCCCCCTTCCCAATACGAGAGAGATGACGTGAGAGGCCCTTACCTCTACCATAGCCTACAGTGCCCACATAGGGTAGGAGGAGTAGGTAGTGGACCGGTGATAGATGATGTCGGGGTCACAAATAGGTACAAATAATGGTGGGTGGCATTTTATGAGCCATACCACCCAGATCGGGCAGCTGGATCTAGCCACCATCACAGTGGCAGAGAGATGCCCTACAAGGGCAGGTGGCTACTCTGATTACCCAGTTGGGTATGGTATAGACATAACTAGAGAGCTTAGAGGCAGAGGTAGCAGAGCTACATGTACAGGTGGCCAGTCTATAGGCCCAGATGGCCAGGTGGTGGGGATGGAGATGGAGAGGGGGATGATGGTCAGGTGGCGGCCTTACAGCATAGGTGGTAGGTTTACAGGGCCAGCCACCATAGCCCAGCATAGATTGGGGCCTTACAGCCCAGATATATAGCACAGGGGGTAGGGGGCACCACCACAGCACCGGACCGGGTCCCAGCTCACAGCAGGAGCAGGACAGGTCCCGCAGATAGGTACAGGGGGGGCCGAGACCTATGGGACCACCACAGACCATGCCTATATCTAGGTTACAGGATGCCCTAGGTGAGGCCAGATACTACTACAGACTAAATGGCAATCTGGATAGACTTCTATCCTAGAGAGAGTACCGGCACAGTAGGCATCGAGTGAGAGGACTAGATCCCACACTCACAGTGTAGAGAGCACAGGGGGCCATCGAGCTCCGAGGCTAGATCGTGAGAGAGGCCACCAAAGACACGGAGACCAGCTCTGTGTGAGGTGCAAAGGGGGACTCAACCACCACCTACCTATGGGTGGGGAGATGCTAGTAGGTCACCAGATAGGGGCCGAGGAGGCAGAGGGTACAGGTGATACAGTAGAGATGGAGGATATCCACCGAGATGCCTGATATGGGGCTTTTGATATTTGATGTATGATAGTCATTTTTGTGATATATACCGCCTACGTGCCGAGAGATAGTTGTATTTTTTATCACATACCATACCTGTGTGCCAAAGATAACGAGGATGTATGAGAGGTTTTGTATATTTTGAGCATATACCGCCTCATGCGCAAAGAGATTTTGTATTGGTTTATTATTTTATTGTATATGAGACCGGCCTGCATGCCGATGACATTTTGTATTGAGTATCGGCCTATGTGCCAATGATTTTGAGATGATGGACATGATGGGATCCATGTATGTCATTGAGATACACATTATTTATATGATGAGATACATGAGATTCTTGATTTGTTGATGTTTTGATGAGACTTTTGATTTATTGATTTTGATATGGATGTTAGTGAAATTGAGTGAGTTAGGCAATGATGAAGTCAGTTTGTTTAGGCATGGATCGAGTCAATGGATTTAGTTTGATGGATGATCGGAGTCAGGCATAGTTTAGGCATGGTGAGTTAGGTTAGGCATTGGCATGGATCGAGTCAGGTTTGGTTTAGCATGGATCGAGTTAGTTGGCATCAGGAGTCAGTTTGTTTTTAGGCATGGATCGAGTCAGGTCATAGGCATGGATCGAGTCAGGTTTTTAGGCATGGATCGAGTCAGGTTGGTTTAGGCATGGTCGAGTCAGTTTGTTTCAAGTTTGTGGTTGAGTTAGGTTTTTTTTTAGGCATGGTTGTGTTTAAAGTAGTTGAAGTTGTGATTCATTATTTTGTGAAATAAATATATGGGTCATATGTGAGATATGGTATAATACATGCATGATGATGGTAGAGAAATGGTAGTCGTAATAAATGTATGTTGTGATGAGGATTAAAATATGAAGCAACTTGTTATATATGTGGTTTAATTTTCAAAGTTTGATATAAAAGGGAAACTAAGTAGGGTATGATGTAATGTGAGGAAGATGAAAGATGAATTGTTTAGGGTAGAGAGTGGCCGAGCTAACCTCCAAGGGCCCCATGCCCTCGAGTGCTAGCCTACATAGTCCCGAAAAAAAGGACCTCAGGCCGATGTAGTTCTCCCATGAGCTAGGGAAGAATATGATGAGGTATGAAAATGAGTTAGTAGGTTTTAGGTATGTTGTGGGTTTAGGTCTGTTAGGTGTGGGTGGGTTATAGGTAAAATTGATATAGGTGATGTCGATTGTGGCAAAAGAAGAAGAATACCCCAAAGGTAAGTGTCGAGGACCAAGTCCTATATAAGGTAATCAAAATGTAAATAAAGATGGTCAAAAGATAAGAGGGGGCAATAAAGCCACCTGATTGGTTAGGATCATACCGAGTAGATCATACCTTGGAGGAGGTGATGAACGTAAGACCCTAAAGACATTGCATGATCGATTGTTCTAAGGTGAAAAGTAGTCACATGATCACCAAATGTCTTGGTTTCCAAGAGGTCCCTTGAGGCAGTAGGAAATGGGAGTGGGAATGGTGAGAAGGGTGAAAGGTGGTTAATTTTTTATGGTATGAGGTAGCATGCTCTTTCGGGTAAGAGATCCAAGGTCACAATGGGCAAGTCCATGACTAAAAAAAATTTTTGTGTTGACTTGTATTTGAGATAGACTGATCGATGTGGGAAGTCTATATGGGATGAGGAATTTAACTCCTTGAGGTCTTCATGAAGTTGATCGATGTGGAAGCTTCAAATTTCTCACTTTTTTTCTTTTTTTTTTTTAAGGGCTTTACATAGTTGTCCTTCGAGGGAGCAATCTATTTATAACAATGGTTGTTGAGAGGAAGATGTCCTTTTGAGGGAGTCATCTTTTATATTAGAAGTTTGACTCAAGGAGTTGGGTCCCATGTGAGGGCTTTGAAGTCATGGACAAGACCAAGGTGAAGAATAAGATTCTTGTTCAAAAGTCAGGTGAAACGACCATGGGATCTCATCTAAAGGTAGATGAAAAAGTATCCATGAGAATCATGCTATGTGTAGCGCCATGGTACACATATTCAAGAGAAGATAACAAGTGATGGGTACTCACATGATTCTTGTTTAATCATTGGTGAGGTGTATGAAGTGGATAACTCAAGGGACGAGCATGGAAAGAGACAAAAGGTGAGGTAGGACTAAAATTCAACAATAGAATGGTCAAGATGCAAGGCATTAAGGGGCTCAGGTTCAAGTTTACCATCAAGTGAAGATAAATGATAAGCACCTGATCCATAAGTATGAGTCACGATGTATGGTCCAAGCCAATTAGGAGAAAATTTTCCCCATTTACTTTTTTTTTCTTTGGTTACATGTTGATTTTCTTTCAGACAAGGTCACCAACTTGGAAGGTTCATTCATGGACACGCTTTTTTCATAGGCACGTTTGATACATTTTTGGTAAACTTGAAGGTGGTCAAGAGCATTAAGATGACGTTCATCTAATAACTCTAGTTGTGCTAAAAATGGTCTCTGATGAAAGTCATCATCATTAAGCATGTCATGGAGAGAAATGTGGAGTGAGGGAATCTGACTTCGAGAGGTAGAACAACCTCTGTACCATAGACCAGAGAAAATGGTGTGGCAGCAGTGGAAGTGTGAATACTAGTGCGGTATGCCCATAGGGAAAAAGAATGTGCGTATGCCAATCCTTCCCAATATCATTAACCACTTTCATGAGAATTTTGTTTAAGGTTTTGTTAGTGGATTCAGCTTGGCCATTGGTTTGTGGGTAATAAGGTGATGAGAAACTTAGCTGAATGCCAAGGCATCACAAAAGTTTTTGCAATGTTTTGTTTTTTGAATTGTTTTCCATTATCAATGATGAGGCGATGAGGAACACCAAAGTGAAAATGATGTGATGATTGATGAACTCACATATTTTCTCAAATTTCATGGAGATGAGTGGTATGGCTTCAACCCATTTTGTATAGTATTCGGTAGTGTGATGATCCATTGATGTCATTGGGAAGAATGGGGATTGATCTCTCCGACAAGATCCAAACCCCATTGAGAGAAGGGCCAAAGGTCACGGGTGACCTGTAAGGCATGACTGGGTGTATGATGAAGATTGGCATGTTGTTGGCATTTTACACAACGTTTGACATAGTCACAACAATCATAGTTAAGGGTCACCAAGAATAGCCTAGGTGAAGAATACGTTTAGCAACAAAGAAGGCCACTAAAGTGACCTCCACATATGCCATCATGAACTTCCTTAATGGTATAAGGAATTTCAGAACTCATGAGGCATCGTAAGAGAATACCATCAAAGCCACACTTATAGAGGAGGCCCCCAAGATGACGTAATGAGAGACCTTTTTAAGGAAGGCATGCATTGTCCATTACGGGTGAGATCAGGAGGTAAGATGGAGAGAGAAAGATAGTCAGAGTATTGTTTGTACCAAAGGTCACTCGGTCCGGGTAGTGGTTCCGATAGAGTAAACTTCACGTGGTAAATAAGAAGGTGATTGGAGTCATTATATGGTGACAAATATTTTAGAATCAATGGGCGAAGCAGGTATTTGGGAAGCCAAGCAGGCCATGGTATCTACAAATTTGTTGGTTGAACGTGGGATGGTTTGAAGGGTGTAATGGTCAAAGGTGGTCAAAAGTATGTCTACATGATGTTTATACTTTTGAAGTATCTCATTACGACATTGGTATATACCATTGACTTGGTTTATGACCAATTGAGAATCACCAAAGATGTTGATTGATTTGACATCTAGGGCATAGGTGGCTTGAGACCTAATACGAGTGCTTCGTATTCGGTGATATTGTTTGTGCATTCAAAATCAGTTTGAAAGACAAAGGCATGGGCTCACCATCAAGCGGAATGAGGATAATACCAGCCCCACCCCCACGCTGACACTTTGAACCATCAAAGAAGAGTGTCATTTGGTAAGGGGGTTCATCCAAGGAAAGGGTAGCAATTGACTCATCTGGAAAGTCAAAATTAGAGGGTTGATCCTCAAAATAGGTGCATCAGCCAATTGGTCAGCTGATAGCTTGACCCTTGATGGACTTTTGATGAATGAATTCAAGGTCAAGGTCAGCTAAAAGCATAAGCCATCAAGCAACATGCACTGATTTTGATAAGGTTTGGCATACATGAAGTGTAAGGGGTCGGTGTTGGTCACAACATAGGTTTTGTGGTTGAGTAGGTAATGGCGGAGTTTAGTGGCAATGAAAACTAAGGCTAAGAAAAGTTTTTTGGGATGGGTGTATCGGTTTCATAGTCCAAAAGAGTACGGCTTATGTAATAAACCACCTGCTCCCTGTGTTGTTCATCGCGATGAGCGAGCATGGCTCCCAAGGAGTGATCGTAGCTGAGATGTATAGGTAGAAAGGTTGATCATCCTTTAGGTGGAATGAGTATGGGTGGTTGAGAAGGTATTATTTTAGGGCCTCAAAAGCTTTTGTGATAGTCATCATCCCATTTAAAGGAGACATCCTTCTTGAGCAGATGATGAAATGGTTGGCACCGATCAGATAATTGTGAAATGAAATGGTGAATAGACTACAACTTACCTTGCAGCTACGGAGTTGTTTAAGGTTAGTGGGTGGAGGCATTTCCAGAATGGCCTTGACTTTAGCAGGTCAACTTCTATACCACATGTAAGGAAATGATAAATCCTAGAGCTTTCCTGAGAGAACCACGAAGACACACTTTTTGGTGAAGGTGAACGTAATATTTAATGAGGTGGTCAAAAATGGTTTTGAGGATGGCAAGGTGTTCGAGTGGCATTTAGATTTGGCCAAGAGATCATCCACGTAATCTTCCAATATGTGATGCATGATGTCATGGAAGATGTAAGTCATAGCCCACTGATATGTGGCACCAACATTTTTAAGGCCAAAAGGCATGACTCGATAGCAGAAGGTCCCCCAAGGGGTGATGAATGAGGTCTTGTGTTGATCTTCTGGGGCAAGAAGATTTGGTTATAACCCGAGAAGCCATCCATGAGTGATAACATCTCATGACCAGCGGTAAGGTCAACCAATTGATCAATACCGGTAAGGGAAAGTCATCTTTTAGGGCAGGCTAGGTTGAGGTCACGGAAGTCCATGTGCAAATGTGGAGTCCCCTCTGTCACTTAGTGATAGGGACAATGTTAGAAATCCAATGAGGATAATCAATGGGTAATATGAAGGAAACAAAAGAAGGCATGAAGCTCTTCTTTGACGAGAAGGGCAATGCGAGGGTGCATTTTCCTCACTTTTGTTTGATGGGTTTGGCATCGGGAATGGTTATGATATTGTGGACCACTATGGTGGGGTCAATACCGGGCATGTCTGTGATAAGACCAAGTGAAAGTGTGGTTATGATCTTTGAGAAAAGAAGTGATGGCTTCCTGTTCAAAGAACATCTAAAGATTGACCGATCTTTAGGATGTGCGGGTCATCCTGAGTATGAATGTTGATCTCGATAGTCATTCATTCAACATGGTTTATGTCTCAGAGGGTAACGACCGATGAATATATGAGTCTTCTGCACCAAGGTAGGTGAGTATAGATTCATCATCCCGACATTAATGACATTAATCGAAGGTGTATCGTCATCGATCATTTCAAGATACAAGAAGGGAAGAGAGGAAGGGGCCTCGCCCTCATGTTGATAAGTCAAAGGCCCCAAGGAAATGGTGTTTATGAAAAAAAAGTTAGGAGGGATAGATTCAGATCCATCGACTCCATCGGTGAAGGTGGTGATGAAGGTGGAGCGGGTGAAGAAGGTGGAGAAGGGCTGATGTCCTCGATGAGTTCAATGCGGGCTTGTTTGGTAGGTGGTTCAGAAAGCCGATACCACTACGGTCATTATGTTTTGGGTGGTACATGGAATAATGGTATGGTGGCCTTGCTCATAAAAATCCAAAACCAAAACCCTTCCACGCACATCGGTGCAGAAGGTGTGGGAAAAATGGTGATTGGTGAGAGACTGAAGTCAACGGAAAATGGGTGGGTTTGTGATGGTGGTTCGGTGTGTAAGTGGTAGTATCAAGTCCCCCATAGGTGAGACTGGTACAAAGGTGAGGAGGACCATAAAGGAGGTGTTCTCCTATGTGGTGATCATAATGAGGGTGTTGGTGAAGACTTCCATACTCTTGTGGAGTAAGAAATGTGTTGACACTATATAGGCGGTACTCCCCCAGAGTGAGGTGTTGAAAAACACCTTCTAAGGGATCAATGGTTGGTATGTAGGTAGCTGGAATGGATGATGTGTCAGAGGTCGATGCGGAGGTGGAGTTAATGGATTGGGAGGCTGATGGGTCAGCCATGGAGGTCAGGGGGTAGCAGTGGTAGGAATGGAGGAGGTATGTGTGGTGGTGGTGGTGAGGTATGTAGACTGGTAAGCGGAGGTGTAGGTGTGAAGTGAAGTGGTGGGTCACAGAGGGTAGATGCTTAATGGGTATGAGCACATCATTGGGTCGGTAAAGCATGTTGCATGTTTTAAAAGGTGATGGATCAGCTGGGATAGGATAGTGTAGGTGTGTCCTTCATGCTCAAACTTTACACAATGATGCAAAGTGGAAGGAACGCAACCCATGACATGAATCCAGGGTCTGCCAAGCAACAAGTTATATTGAAATTCCCCTCCAAGACATGTAAATAATTCTGGAATAGTGTGGGGGCCCACGCGAATGTGGAGGATGATAGTGCCTAATGTAGAGGTGATAGCATCATTGAATGAATGCAACATGACAGATGTTTATGCATGTAATTATCGGTATGCACATTTGAGTGAATGCATGGGATGAAATGATGTTAATGCTAGCACCCCCATCAATCATCACACGTCACACCCATATGTCATCAATGTGGACAGAGATGAAGAGGGCTGGGTCCGGGTCATCATTTTGGTGTGGTGCATCTCTTCCTCTGAAAGCTAAGGGAGGCTACTTGGTGAGTAGGGTGGGGTGAAGATGAAGGTGGTAATTTGGTGAGAGAGGCTACATGATGGGGTGTGATAATGGAGGCTACGGGTGTAGGGTCATTGGGTAAAACCTCAATAGATTGAAGAACCTCCATGAGAGCTTGACGATGGGATTCCGAGGTTTGATGAGGTCATATAAGGACATTTTGAGGGGAGATTGGTGTAATTGTTTGAGCATGGTGCGATGTGTGACTCCATTAGAAATGGGGTATGTGGGGCCATGATAGTGATTTTAGGTATGGGTGCAGATGGTATGTTGGGTATAGGATTGGTTGGTGGGTCAGTCACCTTTTCTTTACCTTTATCCTTCTGAGCATGTGTAGTGAACGTGTATCATGTTGATTTGAGGGGAGTTGGAAAATGGAGAAGGTGTAGGGTGAGTGGTATAATGACATGACGGGAAAAACCTACCGAGGAGAAAAACCCTGTGAGGTGAGCTGGGCACAACAACATTTGGGTGATGGCGTGGCAAGTTCTCTGATGTGAACCATGTTAATTTCAAATCTTGGAGGTGGTTCTAGGAGCTGTGGGGGTGGAGGTTGTGGTTGTTGAGTGGACAGTGTGGGAATGGGTGTCAGTGAGGTAGGTCCTCATCGAGAAGGTCATCATCATCAAAGTTGGCTTCCGGAGGACACAACTGGATAAGGATGGTTTTCAAGGCCTTGTAGTTCTCCACATCGTGCCCTGGCACATGATGGTAGGCACAAATTTTAGTGTCATCAAACCCTTTTGCTTGGGTTTGAGGGGGTCATAAGGTCTGAGTGGTGGTAATGTGATGACAAAGTCTCAAGGAGGTTGGTTAAAATTTTGGCATAGGACCCCGCTAGTGGGTCACAATGGAGAGTGAAAGTGGGTTTGGGTGTAGGTATGACTGATTGTTGAGGAACAGTCCTCACAGGAGGGGGAATAGGTCGAGCTATGGTTTTGGGTGCTGGCGTGGTCTTGGGTGTTGGTCATGTTTGTTTGGGTAGGGGTATGGTAGATGAATGGGTAGGAGGGTGTGTGGTTGTTTTGACTACCTTATTGGGAGGGAACAGAGTTTTGTTTTTGGTTGCACAGTCTTGGGTAAAGGTGATATGGGTGTATGAGGTCTAGAAGGAAAAGTAGATGGGGGAAGAGGATGAGTTACCCAGGGGGATAACGGAGGTGTTGTGAAGGTAGATGATGCGATGGTCATGTGGGGGGTGAGAGACAAAGACTCAAGTGTAAGTGTAGTGGGTAGTGAAGAAGTTACAGAGAGAGTATCGGGGTATGGGTGGTAAAGATGTCAGAGTGTGGTGTAAGTCAAGTCATGTCGGGGGCTGGGTAGGTTAGAGGTTTGTGAGGAAGGAGTGGGCTGTTGTATTTTTGGTTTAATGATGGGTGGAGGTTTCTTAACCATGTTGGGGGCCGAGGTCCTAAGATGGATGGACAGGTGCAGGTGTGATTAACGCAAAGCAAGGGTATGAGTTCTATGGGTTTGGTTCTTCTATTTGGGTGTCGAGTAGGTGTGGTGTTGACTTTGGAGGATGTAGCTAAATCCAGTTTGATAGGTGGATGAGTAAGGCTAGTGGTTAGGGTGACCCCTAAAGTGGTAATAGGTTTATTCGAGGAAGATGTTGTAGGTGTGGGTTTGGGTTTAGATGTAGTTTGAGTTATGGGTAAGGGTGTATGTTGAGCTATGATGGGTGTCATGGAAGAAGTTGTGATAGAGGTGGTTGTGTTCGGTTTGATTGGTCAAAATATTTTTGGGTAGATAGTGGAAGTATCAACAAGTGACATCTACATCTGCATTGAGACAGGAAGCAAAAGGTGCCCCCAAAGTAAGGCCCTATCCACATAATCTAAGTGATCACCAAACGTGAGAATGACACGTCTGTAGGTGGAGTTGAAGAGGACCTAATGGAAATTCCCAAAATGTGTCTTAGAGATGGGGAATTGGCTAGCTTCAGCTTCCGTGGGTAAGAGAGCCGAAAGTAGGTCTGACAGGATCTTGGGTAGCTGATGGAGAATGCTCACCAAGAGGCAAAGGTATCTCAACAGGGTCTATGATAGGGGGAGGAGATGATGGGAGCTCCTCTGTGGGTGGAGGAGGTAAATAAGTATCCTCCATGGACTGAAGAAGTACTGTGGGTATCGGTTCTCTAGGTGGAGAAGCCAAAGGTGAAATGGTCTCGATGTTAGCGAAGACTCCTCCATAGGTGAGGAAGGAGGTGAAAGGTGTTCCTCTATGGGTGAAGGAATAGGGGAGGTTGGTTCCATGTGGAAGGAGGATTTCGGGCTAGAATCTCCTCTATGGATGGAATATGGGGTAATTGGGAAGCAACAGTGTGTCACTAAAAATAGCATGGACCTCATGGGTATGGGTATCATGAGTTGAGGCCTCACCGGTTTGATCAGATGAAGGGGCATGATTAGGAAATGGTTTCTTGAAGATGTGTAGGTTTTGGTTAGTAGGTGCATTAGGATTATCCATGGTTAACTCACCTTTCTCGAGCATTTCTTGGACAATGTTTTTGAAAGTGATGCAATTTCATCACTATGACCCTTTACTCGATGATAGTTACAGAAGTCATGTTCTTTATACCATGCGGGCATGGGGCAGAGCAGGATCAAAACTAGTGTGTGGTTTTATAGGTGGAAGGGTGATGGCCCCGGCTTTGATAAGATTTTCTAAGACAAAGAGTAAGGCTCCCCAATTGGGGTGTATTTCCATTGTTCTCATCTGAATTGAAAAGTCTGATGGGTGAGAGATTAGATGAGGGGGTAGCCTGATTTGATGGATGAGCTGGGCCAGCCTTGAGTACCACCGTTAGCAGTGCCCTTAGCTTTTGAATAATTGTTTTTGGTTTGAAGAAGAAGAGGTATCATTCGACTTGAATGCCAAATTCTTATTGCGTAATTGGATTTTCTTCTCTTCGATGGCCCGAATCTCTAACTTTCATGCCATGGTGAATGCTTCATCAAATGTTCGAAGGTTTGAACCTATAGGGTCGGTGAGATATGTCTAGCACAAGCCCACGTGAAGAGCTCAATGAGTTCTGTTTGTGGTAGTTGGAAGGTGAGTTGATTAATCAGGCTACGCCAGTGAGTGACAAAATCTACGATAGATTCATCCTCATACTGACGCGTGGAGTATAGGTCGGTCATGGTAACCTTCTTGATGATATTGATGGAGAAATGATCCAAGAAGGCTTGGGCTACCTGATTAAATGAGAATATAGAGTGTCTAGGTAACCCACTATACCAATCTAATGCAGGTCCAGTCAGAGACATGGGAAAGGTTCTTAGGAGCAAAGCATCATCGTGAGCGATTAGGTAGCACCCATGTTTGAACGACCGCAAATGTTGTCAGGTCTTCTTCCTTGCTATTGAAATGATTGAATTTAGGCATCTCCCAATGCACGGGGTATGGATGAATAGGAATGGATGGGTGGATGGGCTCATTGCAAATCTCATCATAGGTGAGAGTGTTATGGAGCCGAAAAACCGATGCCTCCAATGTCTACATCTTGTCCATCATTAATTTGATTAGGTCATTGGTAGGTTATGATGATTGGGTGCCTCCTAGCATGAGAGAGGGTTGGTTTTGGGCATATAATGGGGTGGCACTCTAGTATATGGTGTCTGCCATGTAGGTTGATTGAGAAGAAGGCAGTGAAATAGGGGTACGTACCCAGAGTGAATAATAGATGAAACAGAGGTTATGATAGTATGTATATGGAGGTGGAAGGGTCATGGTAACCCTAGTGGCAATGGGGGCTAACGATTGTGGAATGGAAAGGACCACATTCTGAAAAGGGGTAGGGGTCACCGACACCGAGGTGGTAATGTAGCTATGGGTATATGCGAGACATTAGGGGTGATGAGGTTGTGTTTTGGGTAGTTGTTGAAGGTATGGTGGATGTGGTGGGTGCAACGGAGGTAATAGATGCGGCAGTCATAATGGTATAGGACCTAGCTACAAAATGACTGGGGGTAAGGTGGAGGTAGTAGCACGGAACCATGGGGCTGACAGAGAGTGGAGCGAGAGAGTCGGGGGATAGATACGGGCATGTCATATATCAACTGACCCGAGGCATCTCGAGTGGATGAGTGGGAAAGGTAAAACTGCAAGGCAGGTAGGGTTTTGGTCAAGGAGTCATGTGAACTCCTCATCTCCGGTAGTGATAGTGATAGGTTGATAGATCCATGGCTGGTGATAAAATGGAAGGTGGTGAAGGACTAGGTGGGAGTGGTTGACAACTGGCATGGAATACGAGTGCACTTGCTTGTCTTCTGGGTCAGCACCATGTGAACCAGATCGATCAAAGTCAAGGGCGGTTCTCTGTAAATGACACAAAAAAACCAAGGACAGTGAAACAGTGGTAAAAAGTGGATTAGGTACAAAATGTTTGCTAGAAAGTGACACAGATAACCGATGCCGGTTAGGGTAAACCGACGCCGGTCACAGGTAACCACTGCTGGTCACTGTAGAAATGGACAGTGAGTCAAAAACAAGGGTATAAGGCCAAATTTGATAGGTATGCCAAATCTGATGAGTTTTATAACATCAATGGGAATGATAACAGTGACAGGACTTGTGAAAAGTGGAAGAAGATGAATAAATGTCCTTTTGGGTAGGTTAACAAAAGGACCTGGAACCGACGCCGGTATTGGGTATAACCGATGACGGTGAGAGGGTAACCGACGATGGTCACTGGACCGACACCGGTCACTATGGAAATTGAAACAATGATGAAAGAAAAGTGGTTGTGAATTAAAATTTGATGAGGAATCAAACCCAAAATTCTAGAATGATGAGAATATGGTCCAGGCACACTCAGAAGAGTCGAATACACCAACTATGATGAGGAGCATGTGAGAGGAAAAACAAAAAATAAATGAAGAGCGTGACCTCTCACCTCAAAACGCAAGCCAAGCAAAAACACTAAAAAAATGTGACCCTAAGAGTGCCTTTTCTATTATGTTTGTTTAGCTTATGCTATTTAAGGACTGACTCATGAACTATAGAATAGAATTTTTGGTGAGGATGGCTTCCTACAAAGAAGGAGATCTAAAAGGTGAGGTTTCAGGTATGTTATGGTGGGGGGGGCTTCACTCTGAAGTATGACTCGACAGAGCAACTGAGCTGGGGAGTACCTACCAATCCTCATATCAATGTGATCATTGACAGTGCATTCCCAGAAAGATGTTGTTTAAGAATATGTATTTGTTTTGAATTTTGTGCAATGTGGCAAGACTCAGAGAGAGAGAGATGATGTGCTTTCTATGATTCATTTTTTTTCAACCATCAGCTGGGAATGACTTCCAACATATAGGTTTCCCTCAATTAATGTGAGCTAATGTGATAAATCAGAATGCAATGCACTTATTTTAAGCCCAAATCAAAATGTGAAGTTGGATGACACAAATAGATGAAGAGGAAGAGGGATGCTCTTTCACTAAAATGCAAAAACAAGAAGAAATGGTTCTTTTTAAGTACACCAAAAGAAAGGTTTCTTTTAGAGAAAATAGAAAGAAAAGGTAGGTTACCAAGGAAGAAAATTAATGTGTATGCTTTTCAGAAGGGAAACAAACACACAAATTTTCCTAGGAATGAATAAAATGCAAGGAACCCCGATGGGTCCCACCGGCATGCCAAAATGTTTCACCTGATTCTTAGACGTTTCTTTGAAATATTGATGAAACAGATAGGGTAACGGGCATAGGAGGAATACCTATTTGAAATGTTGGTTGATGGGTTGTTGCACATGTATGACTTCTGAATCCACAACTGATCGTGAGAGCTTCCTTTTGGCTAGGAGGAACTACCTATAATGGAAAGCAAGACCACCAAAAAGAGTTAAACAATATGTGTAGTGAACTACCTAGCATGTGCTAGATCCGGAAGTGTGATACTTCCTAGATGGTTATCAGTCCACTATTTAAAACAATTTAATGCGAGTAATAAAATAAATCCTATCAGTAATTTGAAATGATTTGGGTATCTCATCCAAAATACAATAAGAAAGATCTAATCTAACAAGCTAAGTTAAAATAAGATCCGAAGGTCAAGTAACTAGTTCTGGTCTCTGCAGGTCTGACAGAGGTCTCAGGAAGATCACAAGTGAATAAGGGTGATGTGGAATTAGGTGGATAGGTCACTGTTCTGGGTTGTATGGGCACATACAGAGACCGATGCCGGTTAAGGGTGACCGACGACGGTGGTTGGGTGTAACCGGTGCCGGTTATTGTGGAATTTGGGAATGCCACAAAATGAGTTTTGGGTCTCCTTTGTGATTGCACAAAGGACTTTGGTTGGTCGAAATGAGGTATTAGGTGGTTTGGGTGGGATTTGATGAGGTTTTAATGGGTATATGGAGGGGTGAGTATTAATGGAGGTCTGTGGGTGGCTAAGAGAACAAAGGGGTGACAATATAATGATGAAATGAAATGAACCAGAGGAATACAACATTCCACTTACTTGGATTCTAGTCCTGGGTGCTTGTGAGTGAGGGATGAAGATGCTGGTAAGAGATTGAAGACTATAGATAATCACCAATCATAGGAAAGCTTCTGCATGGGCTGCATGTGTATTCCTTTTTGCTTGGTTGGATCAAATCCTTTGTCTGGGGGTGAGTGTGATGGTCAGGCAAGAGAAAATGCTTGATCTCCTTCCTTGCATGTGTGTTCTCACTGAAATTCATTCTCAGAAGATGTGATATCTCTCAAGAATGTTCCCAATGTTTTCCAACCTCCAAAATAAGGTTGTTTTTGGGATTAAAAGGTGACCGATGGTGGTTCCAGCTTAACCGCGATGGTTAGGGGTAACCGGCATCGGTCAAGGTGGGATTTCCTAGGTTTACTAAACTAGGAGATCCTCTTGATTTTCTGGGATCTCGTGTCATTAACCCATGGATTAGACTTGGAAGCTTCTTGTAAGCATGTGGGAATGTGGTTAGAGGGAATGTAGGCATTGATTTTTAGGGTTTGGGAATGTAGGCATTGATTTTTAGGGTTGGGTAAAGTCTTAGTTAGTTATGGCAACTTACTAAGAATAGGTCTTAGGGTGAGTTGGCTTGATGATGAGGTGTCTCAGGTGAGGTGTGAGTGTGTATGTGTGATATTATCTAAATTAAGATATTTAAATAATAAATATGGTGAGGATAATGAATTAATTTAATTAGATTAATTAAATAACTAAAGGAGCCTTTTCCCAAATGGGGAGTAAGAATACAAGATCCACAATGCCGCTCTGTCACCTCCCACTTTTAATTAGACAATAAATGAGGGAGAGTTACTTCATTCCTTTGAGAGGCCCTGGAGGAAATATAAAGAGGGTGTCCTTTAGAGGAAGATCATATCGGCCTCTCCTTTTTGCTAAGGACTACCTGAATTAACACCACCGATTTTAATTGTAAATGAGGGAGCTCATTAGGCAAAATTAAAACTTCCTTTCGAAGGTGGTCACTCCCTGCTAATATGAATTAACACAAATGATTGAAAAACAATTAAATTGCCTTTGGTTTTGTAGATCACTTTTGAATCACGCCGACGCTGGTTAGTGTCACCGGTGCACGGCTGATGATAACCGATATCGGTTGGGGTGGTGATTTAAGGGGTTGGGTGGAGGTTGGCTATAAGATGGCTATATGATAGTTATGGTGTTTATAAGGCTGGTAGAATGACCGGGATAGGTAATGAGGTGATAGAGAAGACTCATAGAGTATGGGGTTGTTCTTGGGGAAAAGTAGGGGTAGAGGAATGTAAGTTAGGTGGAGAGTGTTACCGGGTAATAGATCTGGGGTAGACTTGTAATTACTGTGATTCATAAATCTAAGAAATATTATTAAAAGAACATATAAGACTTACTTACTAGTTCTTGATGGAAAATGCAGGTTCTAGGACTGTGATGACAAAGACAGGGTTCAAGTAGGATGGTCTGACAATCCAAGATGAGCTATCTCCTCTCCCCGAAGCTTGGATGAGTGTCACTCTGGCTCGTTATTCAAACATAGTGCCTGGGGCTTGATGTCCTTCTCTCGCAAACTTCTCTCTTTCCTTCACTTGTCTCGCTTTCGCCAAGTGAATTCCGGATTCTTCCAATGACTTCGATTCGATCAATGAAAAATCTAACCCTCTATTTTTGGTCGGGAGTGGTCATTTACAGGAACCGATGGCGGTTACGTGAACCGACGGTGGTCGAGTAGAACCGGATCGGTCAGTCAAAGTGGGCTATTTTTAGTAAAATAGCCAACTTTCCTCCTTTTCTCACGAGGGATTAGTCATGGGCTTGGTCAAGTCATTATGATGTTGGTTTTAGGTGCGGGTGAGGAGTCATTAGTCATGGGTGTGGATGTAGACCAAGTTATAAGTCTTAATTAGGTTAGTTTAGGGTTAAGACTAGGTCATGATGAGGTGGCGAAATGAGGTGGCAGGTATGATGCGATGTGGATTTATTAATTATAAGGTAATTAATAAATAATTTTGTAAGTTTTAGGTGATGAGGTTAGGTTACGAAATGAGATGCGGGCACAGGGGTCGTAAGACACAAATTTGGTGTCTACATTAGCCCCTTCATTGTCGTGTAGCTTGTCTTGTAAAGCCGCACTGACAATAATAAGAAGTGGTTACCCCTGTTAAGGGTATAGGTAATCCCCTCAAATCTATCACGATTGAGGTAGCATGAAATCAAGGATAGGGTTGATAAAGGGTAAATGGTGTTTAGATGATGGTAAGATAGAGGGGTAGGTCCAAGGAAGCAGATGCACGTTGAAATGCAGTAGTGCGACCAGGGTACATGATTTGAAGAGTAAACAAGCAATTCATAGGCAAAGGTCGATAGTTTATCCAAACAAGGGTGATATAACCCCGGTATCCAAGGCATAGGAAGTAGCTCTAGGGGATATAACGAGTAAGGTACATGAACGTTTTAGGCATGTTCGGCAAAGACTCAAATGGTTGGTTTGGTTGAGATAAACGTCACGGTCTTGGTCTAAGAAAAGTTGGTCGACCGATCAAGTCAAGGACCCTAATCATGCTAAAACACGAACAGTGAGCTCGATTGAAAAAAAGCTACATGATGGGTGGATAAAATTGTAATTTGTTGATTTTGGGTGAGGTATTTAATCGCGCGCCTGCGGCCTCGGGTCAGTGCCAAATGGGTTGGTTACGGCCTCGGTCGGGCCAAATGGTTGGTTACACCTTTGGTCGGCCAAATGGATTGTCATGCCTCGGTCGGGCCAAATGGTTGGTCGGGTCACCTTGGGTTGGGCCAAATGGTTGGTTACGGCTCGCCGTGCCAAATTGGTTGGGCGCGCCTCGGTCGGGCCAAATGGTTGGTCATGCGGCCTCGGGTCGGCCAAATGGTTGGTCATGCGCCTGGGTCCGGCCAAATGGTTAGTCATGCGCCTTGGCCTCGGGCCAAATAGTTGGTCATGGCTCGGGTCAAATGGTTGGTCATGCGCCTCGGCCCAAAATGGTTGGTCGCGCCTTGGGTCGGGCCAAATGGTTGGTCATGCCTCGGCCGGGCCAAATGGTCGGGCCTTCCTCGGTCGGGCCAAATGGTTGGGTCGCGGCCTTGGGTCCTGGGCCAAATGGTTGGTCATGCGCTCGGCCCGGCCAAATGGTCAAGGTTACGGCCTTGGCCCGGGCCAATGAAGTCAATAAAGGGTTTTCAGCCAAGGAGGATATAGGTGATGTTGTGAGAAAGGGCGATTAGTAAATAAGGTCGAAATTGGGAAACGTGGATAAAACTGATATCAATTTCTATGACCAGATCGTTATATGACCGATATCTGCTATAGGTCGAAAAACCTATAAAAGAAAAATACGGCTGTCATTGTCCTATTGTCAATTTGAAAACCAATTTTAGTCATTCGAGGTGTATTAGTGAAATTGTTGACTTTGTTTACGGGCGAGGTGGCACTATTTGAGTGGAAAAGTGAGTGGTTGGTAGGCCTGAGTGAGTAGGAGGTAACATTTGATTGGTGTGGGACCCAGAAAAGGAGTTTTAGAGCCATGGCACAGCCAGGAGGAGCTGGAGGTGCTGGACCAGCTGGACCGCCACCACCTATCCCACCACGATGACGTGTAGTCGTACCGGTAGGTTCGAAACCTCTCATTATGTGAATTTGATGTTGTTAAGCTAGATTTGGGGGTTTGGGTAGGAATCCAATATTTTGATAAAATAATGAATAAAGTGAAGCTATTTGAAAAATGGAGAGGGTAGATGAGTTAAATAGGCCAAGGCAAGGGTGGGGGTAGGTTTTTAGGGTGTCTGGGTGGGTAAATAGAGATAAATAGGCCAAAAATGGATTGGGGGCTGTCGGGGTTCGGCTCCGTAATTTTATAGTGACCGATGCCGGTCACTAAGCAACCGGCGTCGGTCACAAAGTTTTCGGGCAAGGGTGGTTTTGTGGTCGACCGGTGTCGGTCATACGCCGACCGGCATCGTGGAGAGGGGACCGGTGGTGGTCATGGGTGACCGGTACCGGTCCCTAGTTAGGATTATTTATTTTGTTGGGTTGGTTTTGTTGTGGTTTTGGGTGTTTGGTTGTTGTTGGGCTGGGGTTTGGGTGTTTGGTCATTGTTTGGGTTGTTGTGTGGGGTGAAGAGGGAAGGGGTAGAGGTTAATAGGAAGGTTGATTGGTGGGTGGGGGAGAAATGGGGCGGTTGTGTGGGTGGTGCGGTTAGGAGAGATTAGGTGTTAGGCAGAATGGGGAGGTGTTAAATCGGGTAGGGGCATAGGTAAATGGCGGGAGTAGAGCCGAGTGATCGGTAGGGTGTGAGGTAAGGCAAGGGGATATCGTAAAGGTTTTATATTAAAATAGGTGGGTGTAAGTGTGTGTTATAGAGTCGGGGTGTGGTCATGGGGGTAAAAGGGGGTATAGAATGTTAAAGTAGTTGTTGTTTGAAAGGGAAGGTCTAATGAAGTGGGTGATTTGGGCAGGTGCACGCGGCCAGCCTAACTATGTGGGATAGATGCCTCCGTCCGGCTTGCCAGAGAGAGATGCGGCCACATGTGTCCACGGCACACTAGGCCATCATGCGCATGAGGTGCGACTGGAGAGATGACTATCACACCGGAGGATGTGTATCACATCCTTAGACTGCCGATCGATGGAGAGGCGATTTTCGTAGACGCAGAGATAGCTATGGACACCATTCTACAGTTATTTGGGGATGCAGTGCATTATTGACGTATCACAAAAAAGCATTACCTATGGGGACATGTATCATGCCCACAGACATGAGACACAAGCCATGTTGATGATGATAGGCATCACATGCTTCACCCTCCCGGACTCAGAGGGAGGCCGTTTTCCACGTGCGTTGATGGGGGTACTACACGAGATGGTGGAGGAGCATACGTGTTATGCTTGGGCACCAGTATACCTGGTGCAGTTATACAGAGAGCTGTGGGGCTATCGCCGGATGAGGTGATTCAGGATTTGTTCCACATTTTTGTTACACTGCTGGGCATATGAGCATATCATATGTATTCGACCAGTAGGGCTGCCCCAAAGAAATGGGGGGCCACAAGTGATATATAGATATGGCTTTCAGAGGTGGTTGGGGGTCGTGGGCTAGCCACGAGCGGTGCTCACCGGACGGGATGTAGCTTACTACCGGCATATGCTAGAGGGCCTGACCGCGTTAGATATTGTATGGAGGCCTTATAGAGGCCATCAGCCCCGAGGAGGAGCCCGATCACAGATGCGCTGGATCCAGTATACATTCTGGATAGCAGGACGGAGGCCGGGAGAGTATGAGTGGATACCCCTGGAGAGGGTACGATGACAGTTGGGGCTACGACAGGATGAGCCACCTCCCTTCCCTCAGTACCGGAGGGATGATGTAGAGGCCCCACTACCTGCCCCGCAGCCCGTTGACCCAGATTGGGTAGCAGAGAGGCCAGCAGATGATACAGTGGATGACGCCGGGTGTACAGGTTCATTCTTGGTTTGGTGGGCTGGTCGAGAACAAATGAGGATAAAGATAGCCCGCATACCTAGATTCGGCAACCGCTACTGCAGAGAGGGACCGCCTCCGAGGATAGGTGTAGTTATTACAGGGGCAACTTGCTCACGCACAGTACGTATAGGTGTATTACAGGGTGTAGTTAGCCCAAAGTGTGCAGTACAGTACATGCCCACAAGTACAAATAAATACCACCAAAGTGGCACCAACATGTACCCATTGTGCACAGTGTAGCTCGCCACCGCGCAGAACAGCACAGTACCGCCACCGGCACCGACACAGCCACAGGCACAGGGTGTACTGGTAGGACAGGGGCCATTGTTATTAGGAGTCGGGGACCAGCCCCAGCAGCTATGGTGGCACGGGCCCGTTATATGGAGGTGAGAGCGGAGGCCCGGTACTATCAGGACATCCTTGATGGTATCGGGGCTGACTATCACCGATGCGGCACACGTGAGCCGAGACCTCACAGAGCCGAGATCCTAGGGGGTGCGGCCACACCTGGTGGGTCTGCATTACAGGGAGGAGGCGAGAGGCAGCACAGGGACTAGCAGGGAGACAGGCCGAGGGCGGTGGAGAGAGCTGAGGTATCCGTGCAGAGGAGATAGTTTGTGTTTTTGGATATTAGATAGAGGCACCGGTCTGCGAACCGGTTATGTATAGAGAGGCCTGCGTGCCCACATATGATTCTTTCATTCATTTATTCATCTTGTTGTATATACCGCCTCATGAGCCGAGTGACGGGTCAGATAGTTGATACCTGGTCTCATGAATGAGTATATTTTTGATATGAGAGACCGGCCTGCGAGCCGAGTCGATATTTTGACAGTTATTGCGGCCTGCGTGCCGGCTTTGTATTATCTTGAGATCACAGAGGCCCCTATGCAGGGCAAGTTGTATATTTGAAACCTTTGATATATATATATATGATGATTTTGACCCACATGGTGTATATGAAATGTTTTATGTGTTTTGTTGATGGTTTGTGAAATTTAATATATGATGAGTTTGATCCACATGGTGTATATGAAATGTTGTATGTGTTTTGTCGATGGTTTGTTTTATTGTAGATAGATGATGTTGATGAAATAGCGATAATATATTGATGTGATTTTGATGACAAATATTGGTAATGGTGTTGTGATGCAGGAAAAAGAGACGGGCGCCACCAAAAATTTGTAAAACGAAGAAACGGCCTAGGTTTAAGCAAAATGGGGCACATGACCGATATCGGTTATGTAACCGATGTCGGTATCTATATGACCGATAGCAGTTATGTAACCGATATCGGTTATGCCAAAATTATTGTTCCTAAAAATAGAACTGCTTGGTTGGTAACTTAAGTTCTTATTTTTAGCATTCTTATTTTTAGAGTCATGCAACAAGTTAAATACGTGAATGCGACACTGTTGACGACTAATACAGGTAATTACATGAAATAATTTGAGTGATAAGGAGGAAAGAGACAGTGAAGTGAAGTGTGTGGCTGAGATTCGAAGGTAAAGACAAGTTATATTTGAAGAGGGTGGTGAACATGGCTGAATGAGGAGAAGCATCCAAAGAGCAGAACGAGGGGAAGACAAGTTCCACCCCAAGTCCGCCGTATCATCCGAGAGGTAAACTGTTTGGTTGTAATTTGATTCTTGCATGTTTTGTGTGAATAGGATGAGAGAGAGTAAGTGGGTAAAGATGAGAAAGAAAAGGTGATAGGCAAGGGTTTGGGATGGGGTGAGTGCTATGGGGTAGGTAAGTAGGGTGTTCACGTATGTTTTTAGGTATAGATAGGAGTAAACGGAAAAATAATTATCATAGGTGTATGTTTTTAAGCAGGGTAGGTATATTTTTGATAGTGACCGGTATCGTTTAGAGATAACCGGTATCGGTTAGCAAACCGGTATCGGTTATCTATAACCGATATCGGTTACTGTAGGAGTTTCCAGAATTTGAGAAAAAACCCGTGGAGATTTGTTCTATTGAATAATTATGTGTCGTTTTGATGTATGCAGGCGGAAGCAGGGTTAAGGATGAATGATACTATGCCAGCGTTGTTGTCACGAATCCAAGCGGATGTAACACCAGCTGAATGGGCATTGATAAATCATTTGGGGTTAAGTGGAATCTGCTATTATTCACGAATCGCATGTAACCATGCTATGTTGCAGGCGTTGATTGAGAGATGGAATCCAGAAAAGAATACCTTCTATCCTCCAACAGGAGATGACGTGACGCTGGAAGATGTGTTCTCGTATTTTGAGACTCCCAATGATAGGAAAAATAGTGTATCAAAGCGCGTCTGCCTAGCAGGTGGCACCTTTGAGGATGGAGAGGCCAAGTGAAGGGCATCGACGATCACGATCAAAGACCCGATTCGGGGAGGCGCAAGGGTCTAAGTGAATTTTGTAGGAATATAAGAATAAATAAGGATGCCGACTGTGAGTCGATGATAGAGAAGATGTATTTGGTTAACATCTAAAATAAAACTAAATATGTATGTTGTTTTGAGTGATGATAATAATAATAAGAATGGTTGTGTTTTGAATGTTGTTTTTGTTTGTTTGAAAAAGAATAAAGATGAATGTTGTCAAAATAGAAGTACACAAAAATATTTATATGTACAACACATGAAAGGGTATGGTAGGGGATGGTCGAGCTAACCTTGGGAGACCCCATGTCTCCCAAGTGCTGCCTACATAGCCCATTGCACAAAGCAAGGAAGGGCCTCAGACCGATGTAGTTCTCCCTTAGGACCAGGGAGAGGAGAATTCAGGCAATTTGGTTGTAGTTAGGTAATTTGTTGGTTGGTGAAAATTTGATGTTGGTAGGGTAATGTTGTTGATGTTGGTAAGGTATTGGCGATGTTGATGTAGGTATAGGTGAAGCGAAAGTTAGCTTACCCAAGTAGTAGGGAACCGTATCCTGATTAAGGTCAACACACAATCCTAGAGTCGAGCAAAAGAGGCAAAAGTGTCCCGTAGTTGAGAAGAGCCAAACAAACCACATATTAACATAGGATGAGCTTGAATCCCTAGGTACCTTGCATAGGCGAGAAGTCGATAGGTGAAAAGAGTGGTATAATCACAACATATCGGATATACGTCACATCCCTTGAGTTTTGTTGCTTTGACAAATGGTGAGGTGAGGTGGTTGATATAGGCGGGGGTGCTGAGAGCTTGTTACAAGGTGATTATTCTGACGAAAGAGAACCAAACCTAAATAGACAAGTCCATGACTCAAAAGTGCTTTTGAATGCGGATTTTATTTTGCTGAATATAGACTGATCGATGCGGGAAGTCTACAAGGGATATGTATTTTGTTACTCTTGAGGTCTTCACGAAGCTGATCAATGCGAGAAGCTTCTGATAAAGGCTGACTTTGTATAGCTGTCCTTCAAGGGAGCAGTCTATTTATAGTAGCAGATGTGGTTTTTGTGTATAGCTGTCCTTCGGGGGAGCAGTCTATTTATAATAGTAGAAGTGGTTTTGCACATAGCTATCCTTCGAGGGAGCATTCTATGTATAACTTAGAGGTCTAGATGTCTGTTTGGCATGAAGCATCTAGTTTTGTAGGAAGTGTGACTCAAGAATATCCCATAAGTGTACAATTGAGAACATGTTATTTTGATACTTTTAAGTCATGGACCAGACTAAAAAGGGGAAGGCATCTTTAAGAGGAGGTAATGACCAAACCACGTGAGCTTGATTCTATTTTGAGATGCATGGAACAAAAGTGTATGAGGTAGTAAATGAGCTCAAGGGACGAGCGCGAGGTAGATAAGAAGTGATATAACACTAATTTCAATAGTAGAATGGTTGAAGATGCAAGGCATTAAGGGGTTCAGGCTCAGGTTTACCATTAAGCGAAGCTAAACGGTAAGTGCCTGATCCGTAAATATGAGTGATAATGTAAGGCCCAATCCAATTAGGAGCAAATTTTCCATGTTTGCTCTTTTCTAGTTTGGTTACATGTTGATTCTCTTTGAGGACAAGATCACCAACCTTAAAGGTATGCTCATGAAGTCACTTATCATAAGCACGCTTAATGCGTTTTTGATAGATTTGAAGGTGGTCAAGAGCCGTAAGACGATGCTCGTCAAGAAGCTCTAATTGGGCTAACCGCTCTTGGCGGAAATCATCGTTGTTGAGAATATCCTAAAGAGATATTCTGAGGGAGGGTATTTGTATTTCGAGAGGCAAGACAGCCTCGGTACCATATACCAAAGAAAATGGTGTGGCATTAGTGGAGGTACGAATGCTAGTACAATAAGCCCAAAGGGAAAAGGGGATGTGATCATGTCAATTTCTTCCAGAATCATTAACAACTTTCATGAGGATTTTGGTTAGGGTTTTATTAGAAGATTCAGCCTGACCATTGGCCTGTGGGTAGTAAGGTGATGAGAAACTAAGTTTGATACCAAAGTTGTCACAAAGGTCTTGTAACAATTTATTTTTGAAATATTTACCATTATTTGTTATCAGGGATGAGGAACACCAAAATGACAGATAATGTGATGGTTAACGAATTCGACAATTTTTTCTTTTTTGATTGAAATGAGTGGAATGGCCTCCACCCATTTTGTGTAATATTCGGTTGCTGTGATTATCCAACGGTGACGTTGCGAAGAGGGCGGGTGAATCTCACCAATAGGTCTAAACCCCATCAGAGAAAGGCCAAAGATCTCGTGGCGACCAGAATGATGGCTAGGAGTATGTTAAAGGTTGGCATGTTGTTTGACACATAACACAACGCTTAACATATTCGTAGCAGTCGTTATTAAGAGTAGGCCAATAATAACCTAGGCAAAGGATTCATTTAGCCACGACAAGGCCACTAAAATGTCCGCCACAAATACCGTCATGGACTTGTTGGATGGTATAGGTGACCTCCGCACCGGTTAGACATCGAAGGAGGATGCCATCAAAGCCACGTTTATAGAGGAGTCCCCCCATGACGACATAATGAGAAACACTTTTAAGAAAAGCAAGTTTTCCATTACTAGTAAGGTTAGGTGGGAGAAGAGGTCAGTAAGGTAGTCATGAAATTGGTGATACTGTATCCCGCAAATTAGCGAGACATACATTATTTATCATACAAACAACCTGGGCGAGTAAGATGGGGCAAAGAGTTGTTGGACCAAGACGAATATGTCAGAGTCAGTTGGTGAGGCAGGAATTTGTGAGGCTAAGCAAGCCATAGTATCCGTAAATTTGTTAGTGGAGCGGGGAATGGTTTGGATAGAATAACGAGTAAATGAGGTCAAAAGTGAATCCACGTAATGTTTGTACTTTTGAAGTTCCTCATTTTTACATTGGTAGATGCCCATAACTTGATTGACTACCAACCGAGAGTCACCTGAAAATATTGATAGATTCGACACCTAAGTTTAACGTAACCTGGAGACCCAAAACAAGGGCCTCATATTCCGCTGTATTATTAGTGCAGGGGAAATCGAGCCGGAATGAAAGAGGCATAGGCTCAGCATCAAGAGGAATGAGAACAATGTCGGCTCCTCCGCCGTGCTGGCATTTGGATCCATCAAAGAAGAGGGTCATTGGATACGACTCCTCCCTGAGTGAAAGAGTGGCGATGAGTTCGTCAGGGAAATTTATGATTCAGGAGGTAGTGTCGGAGTTTGGTGGCTACAAATGATAGGGCTAGGCACAATTTTTCTACATGTGTATACTTAGTCTCCTAATCCACCAGAGCATGACTTATATAATAAACGGCTTGTTCTCGATACTCGGAGTCACGATGTGCGAGCATGGCCCCTACGGCGTGGTCGGTGGCGGAAAGGTAAAGGTAGAAAGGGCGATCGTCCTGAGGTGGGATAAGCACGGGTGGCTGCAAGAGATAGGCTTTAAGAGCCTCAAAGGCTTGGTGACATTCCTCACTCCATTGAAAGGCAATGTCCTTTTTAAGAAGGTGATGGAAAGGTTGACATCGATCCGAGAGTTGGGAAATGAAACGCCGGATAGATTGAAGTTTACCTTGCAAACTACGTAATTGTTTGAGGTTTTTGGGTGGGGGAATTTCTAGGATAGCTTTGACTTTAGATGGATTGACCTCAATGCTATGCAAAGAGACGATGAAGCCAAGAATTTTTCCCGAAAGAACACCAAAGACACATTTCTTTGGTCAAGCCGATGCAATATTGTAACAAAGCATCGAAAATAATGATTAAAACATCGAGATGTTCACTACGATGTTTAGATTTGCCAAGAAGATCATCGACATAATCTTCAAGGATAGTGTGCATAATGTCATGAAAATGTAATTCATAGCCCGCTGATAGGTCACACCAGCATTCTTAAGGCCAAACGGCATGACATGATAATAGAAGGTTCCCCAAGGAGTGATGAAGGTAGTTTTATGTTGATCGGCCGGGGCTACCAAAATTTGATTGTATCCCGAAAAGCCATCCATGAGAAAGCATCTCATGGCCCACAAAGTGAGATTAACAAGTTGATCAATACTTGGGAGGGGGAAGTCATCCTTGGGGCAAGCGAGGTTAAGGTCTCGTAAACTGCATATCCAAGTCCCCCGTCGCTTTAGTGACAGGTACGATATTAGAAATCCATTGAGGATAGTCAATAGGCAAGATGAAGGAAACAGAAAGGAGTCGTTGAAGTTCTTCTTTGACCAAGAGGGCAATGCGTGGATGCATTTTTCTTAGTTTCTGTTTGACTGGTTTGGAATCGGGTTTTAGGGTAATGTTATGGACAGCAATGTCAGGATGAATTCTGGCATGTCAAGATAGGACCAAGCGAAAGCTTGGTCATGCGGTATGAGAAAGGTAGTAAAGGTGGCTTGTTTCGATGTGTTAAGGGATTGTCGATCTTCACAATGTGAGGATCCTCCTCTGCGTGTGGATGTTGATTTCTATAGTCGACTCATTCAAAGATGGTTTGAGTTTCGGACGGTAAGGCGCGTTGAATATAGGAGTCATCCGCACCAAGGTAAGTGAGGATGGAGTCGCTATCCCGGAACTCAACAACATTAATTGAGGTGAATCCTCTTCAATCATGTCCTGATACAATAGGGGAAGAGAAGATGGGTCCTCATTATCGCGTTGATAAGTGAGAGGACCTAGGAAGATAGCATTTATGAAAAAAAAAAAGTTAGGAGGGATAGATTCAGGGTCTATCGACTCTGTGGGTGACGATGGCAAAATGGGTGATGATGGTTTGGTAGGGGTGATGTCGTCATCTTCCAGGATACAACTGACATGAGGTTTCTCCGATATAAGTGTTTCAAGAAATCCAAGACCACTACGATCATTATGTTTGCGTGTAGTCACGGAATGATTGTATGTCGGCCTTGTTCATAAAGACCAAAACCAAAGCCTTTCCAAGCACAGCGAGTCAAGAAGGTGAGGGTGAAATGATGATTTGTTAGGTATTGAAAATCGGATTGGAAGGGAACCACACCAAGGGGAGGTTCAGGGGTAACGAGGATGCGTCGACACCCCCATACATTAGGTTGGTGCGGTAATTAGGTGGTCCATAAGAGATTACCTCCCCACGCGACTAGTCATGGTAGGATGCGCGATGTAACCTGTCTCAGTACTCTCGTGGGGTATGGAAAGAACTCACGTTATATAGGTGGTAATCCCCAAAGTAAGGTGTTGAAAACATCTACTAAGGGGTCCGAGGTTGGGATGTTGTCCTGCAGAAAGGAAGTGGTATTTGTGACGGCGGTTTCATTGGTCGAAGGTGTAGGTGCGGTTGAAGTGGATGGTAGAGGTGTGGTTGAAGTGGATGGTTGGGTTAGATGAATGGGTGTCTTGACTGGTACAAGCACATCATTAGGGAGATATAACATATTATAGGTTTTGAAGGGGGGAGGATCAGCTTTTACGGTGTAGGACTTCCCCTCGTACTCAAATTTTATGCATCTATGTAAGGTGGAGGGAACGCATCCCATAGCCCGATCCAAGGGCGGCTAACAACATATTGTATTGGAACTATCCCTCAAGGACATAGAAGAGTTCGGGTAAAGTGTGTGGCCCTACACGAATGTTAAGGATCACGGTACCTAAGGTAGAAGTAATAGCATCATTGAATGATCGCAACATAATGGGGTCAGTACACATGCAAATAAAGGGATATTCATTTGTTGGAAGGCTTTTGAAGAGATGATGTTTAGACTAGCACCCCACAATCATAACACGACGTACCGAATGTCCCGCACATAAGCTAAGATGAACAAAGCGTGGTCGATCTTCAAAGACACCAAAGTTGATAATTTCATCTTCTGAGAAACCGACAGCGCGCTTGTTGTACGAGACGTAGTGGTTGGGGAGATGGGTTGTTTGGTGAGTGAAGCAATGTGATTGGGTGTGAGAATGGAGGTAACAAGCAAGGTTTCATTAGGTAAGACCTCTATCCCTTGAAGGATTTCAATGAGAGCTTGTCGATGAGATTCGAGTCCGAATGAGATCATACAAAGGTCATTTTTACAGTGATTGTGAAGTTGTTTGATCATGGTTCGGTGGGCAACTCCATTAGAGACGGGGTAGGTGGGTCCACGAATAACCACTTTAGGTGGTGGTGCAATCGGGATGGTGGACGGAGAAAGAGAGGCCGCAGGTGTGCTTTCTTTCACTTTCCCATTGTTTTTCTACCCTCGAGTAGCAACACTAATCATATTGATCTCGTGAACACGAGAGGAGGAAGATGGTATGGATAAGTCATGGTCTTCGAGAGGTGGAGTTGTAATAATGATAGATCTTAGTGAGGTGGGGACAGGTGGTATAGGAGAGGAAATTGAAGCTAAAGGTCTCTCCCTTCGTAAGTTGTCTTTCTTAACTTTTCTATCTGAGAGAGGTGACTGACGAAGTATGGCTTTCAACGCTTTGCATCCCTCTACATCATGTCCTGGTGTGCGGTGGTAAGCACAGATTTTAGACTCATCATAACCTATAGGTCGAGGTTTAGATGGATCATAAGGTCTAAGTGGGGGTAGGGAAATGGTTGCATTCTCCACCAACATAGCAAGGATTTTGGCGTAAGACCCTTTGAGTGGGTCAAAGTCAGAGGAAGATGAGGCTATTGACTGGGTAGATTCTGGTAATGACGGGGTATGGTTGATTTGTATGGGTGGCGGTTTAGCCAAGGGGTTTTGATAATGGGTTTTAACTAAACGTGGCTTCTTTGGCGTAGAAGTTATGTTTAGTCAAGTCAAATGACGTGGTAGCGTAAAACAACCACGGAGAAAGAGGAGTGACAGAAAACAAATCTTTTGATGATGGAATTTGTTCAAGGTTGATAGGTGGACAGGATACGCGGGGTGACGGTGTTGATATACCCTTGGATCTCTGTATGGGTGCAGAAGGCATAGGTCTTTTAAAGAAAACGCAGGAGGTATGATATATTGATGCAAGGTGGAGGGGTGAGGTCCTAATATGGAAGGTAGGTGTGACGATGATGGTTTTAGTTGTGATAGAGGCATAGGTTGAGGAGATTGAGTCTGTCTCCTAATGGGATGTATGGCTTTATTTTTGGATAAGTCTAACCGTTTAGGTGGGTGTCTTAGACTGGGTATTGGTGAGGTCCCAAGCGTAGGGGAAGATTTGGTTAGGTTAATAGAGGTGGATGAGGTATTTGGTAGAGATGAGGGGGGTGAAGATGAGGACATAGGCATTTTAAGCTTCTGTAAACACTTCGGGTATATGGTAGAGGCGTCTAGATCGGTCATCTACATTTGAGTAGAATATGGCGTACTCAAACGTTCCCATAGGACTCATCTATCTTCTGAGGGATGACAATCCTCACGTGTGAATAGGAACTTTTGTATGGAAGAAAGGTGGGTTGTGATTCCGGTCCACTGTGGGTGTGATACAGGGGGTAGATGAGGCACTGTATCAATGGGCGTTAAGAGGTCAACCATGGTCATTTGAAAAGATTTAGGTGATGAAGAACTAATAGGTAGGAGGGCATGTTTGAGAGGATCCGTCATGTTTAAAGAATGTGGTGATGTCGGTGCAAGAGGTTTCTCGTCTAAGGATGACAAAAGAAGTGGTGAGCCTTCCTCTTGTACAACAAGAATGGTAGAAGGAGAAATTTGGGAAATAGATAAGTTATATAACATCCACTCACGCCTTGCAAGGATGTGGTGTAGAAGGCTCATTTGTGAGAAGGAGACTTTGGGTGGTTAATTCCTTGATGGGTAAAGGAACGGCTAGGATTTTGTCTTGTCTTGATGGTGATGAAGGGTGTTCGGGTTCCTGGATTAGCAAAGAGGCTTGATTCAGAATTTTTTCAATAGAGGCTTTTGGCTGGGAGTCGAAGACTACATGGATCTCATGAACACTCTCCTCGGCTAAGATATCTTGGTTTATGTTACTGTTAGAAGAGTGATTTGGGAATGGTTTGTTGAAAATTTTCAAATTTCGGTTAGCAGGAGCATTAGGATTATCGAGGGCTATATCTCCTGCATCAACCATTTCCTACACTATGTTTTTCAACATCTTGCAGTTTTCATGACTATGTCCCTTCACGTGGTGGAAGTTACAGAAGTCATTTTCTTTGTACCAAGAAGGTATGGCGCGAGTGGAATCAAACCTGGAGTGAGGTTTAACAGGAGGTAAGGTAATGGCTCCTGCTTTAAGCAATTTTTCCAATATCACACCATAAGTTTCTCCCAAGGGGTGTAATTGATGGGCTCAGCTTTATACTTATAGGTGGTTTTTGGCGGGGTATTAGACGGTGGTTGGGATTTGACCATCACCGCGTGCACAGCTCCTTTTGATTTCGAAGCAGTCGATGGGTGAGGATTGGTGGTGTTAGGTTTGTTGGTGGAATCTTGGGTTCGAAATTGGGGTTTTTGTTGCGCAACCGCAATTTCTCTTCCTCTAAGGCTCGAATCTCTAGTTTTCGAGCCATAGTAAAGGCCTCGTCAAATGTGCGGAAAGTTTGAATTTGGAGGGTAGGAGAGATGTGCTTAGCACAGGCCCACGTAAAGAGTTCGATAAGTTTGGCCTGAGGCAAGGCATACGTAAGTTGGTTGATAAGGCCCCGCCATCGTCCAACGAAATCTGCGATAGATTCGTCTTCAAATTTTCGATGGCATAGAGGTCGGTGATAGATACTTTCTTGGCAATGTTAATGGAGAAATGATCCAAGAAAGATTGGGCTAGTTGGTTAAAAGAGAAGATTGAGTCTTTGGGTTAAAGCACCGTACTACCTCAAGGCGGGTCCCGATAAGGACATGGGAAAGGTGCGGAGTAGTAAGGCATCGTCATGAGCAATCGAGATAGCAAGCATGTCTAAATGATCGCAAGTGTTGTTGAGGGTCCTCCTTACTATTAAAACGGGTAAATTTTGGTAATTCCCATTGAGGAGGATATGAATGAAGGGGGACGAGAAGGGTGGATAGGCTCCCGACAAACTTGCTTGTATGTCGTGGCGCTACGACTTCCTAAAACAAGCCTCCGATTTTGCATTTTGTCCATCATTTGTTTAATTAAATTAGTATTTGGATGAGATGATGGTGCAAATTGTGGTAAACGGAGGAAAATTAGGCCAAGGGCCACTATTAGACAATGGTGGGGTTAAATGTTGATAAGGTATGGAGGACGAATGTGTTAAGGCGACCGAATAGGGATGTCCTATATAAGACGTTGAGGTTACCGGATACGTGTGTGGAAATGAAAAGGTGGGTGGAGCTTGAGAAGGAAAGCTCGTGTGGATAGGTGGCAGAGAGCAAGTCATAAAAGGAGCAGTCTGCAAGAGAGACGAGGTGGGAGCAGTCGGCGGTAATGATATGTTGGGCCCAAGATTAACCAAAGGAAAGCCAATCTGTGCCGTATGAACCCCTGAAGCTGCTGAGTTAGGAGACGGGACTAAAGATGCAGAAGGCAAAGCGGAGTTATCAGGCAGAGAAGGAGCTAAATGAGCAGCTATACTAATAGGCATGCCAACAAGGAGTTGACCATCGGGCGTACGGTCAGGGGCATGAGACAAATAGTATTGTACAGCGCTAGGATTGGCGTCCAAAAATTTTGCAAATTCCTTATCTCCTACAGGGATTTTGGGAACCTCGCTGGTGTCCGTAGGATTTCCCATAGTATGGGCAGGAGGTGATTCAGGCAAAGGCACGGAGCAGGCATGTGAAACCATGGTTGCAGCTTGTTTCTGAGTGATAACAACCATGGACAGGGGTACATAGCAGGATGCAATCTATCAGGAACAAAAGTAGCAACAAAATTTTAGAATTGGCAGGTTGCTGGTTTTGGGAACTGTGAAAGACAGTAACCGATGTCGGTCAAAGTCAGCAGTAGCTGCCGTCGTAAGCTAACCGATGTCGGTAGAATAGAACTGGTGTAAGAAGCAGTAGGAAGTTGTTGATTTGGTGTTAACAGTGCTTAGTATGCCTACCAAACTGTTCTGTAGTGATCACAGAAAATAGTGTATGACAGAGAAACAGAACTGAAAAACAAGCAAGAATGCACAAACAAATTAACAGACTAACCCTAGGGTTAATTTTAATCAATTTGGGCTTATGCCTTTAGACGTAGAATGATGTCAATCCTAAACAAAAGACTTAGGGGAAATGTCAAGTTTGTTTTGGCTTATAAGGTTACCTCAATCGGGCGGAGGAATACCGTGGAAAAGGGGGGATGTTTTGAGCTGTTGTGTTAATTATGAAGTGATTCGGTATGTGTTGTGCAGTGAAAGTAAGATTAATTTCCTATCAATACCATGGAAATCACCCCCACGTGTACGACCTGTTACTTAATCTACGTTCACTAGAATTGAAAACAAAGCAAGCAAGAATGTAATGCACGTGTTTTAAACCCAAATTGAAAATGATATTCGATGAAGCAAAGAAGATGACTTTCACTAATAAAAAGTTGGGAAAGCAAAACAAATTCTTTTACCAAATATAAGAAAATATCGTGTGAAATTTTTAGGAGAAGAAAACAGCAAGTATGCTCCTTATATGAAAGCAAGCAAGAAAGAAAGAAACCCGAAATGGGTCCCACCAAAGGCGTAAAAAATGTTTCGCATTGTAATGTTTCGATTTTGGGATAGAGTTGCTTCTATCCTTTCATTCCTTTGAGAAACAGATAAGGGTTAGGTCTAGGAGGAATACATGTTGTTGAGAGGGTGTGCGCGTCACCGTAGAGGAAGATCAGATCGACTGCGAAGAACTCCTTTTTGTCTTGGAAGGACTACCTGCAAGTAAGAATACAAGACCACCAGATTTTAATTAGACAATAAATGAGGGAGCTTCCTTAGGCCCAGGAAATATAAAACTTCCTTTCGAAGGTGGTCAGTTCCCCTGCTAATATGAATTAACACAAATGATTGTAAAATCACAATTTAATTGCCTCGTTGAAACAAGTAGAGGAAAGGCTGGTTTTGGTTTTGAATCACGGTGACCGACGCCGTTAGTGTCACCGGTACTGGTTGATGATAACCGATATCGGTTGGGGTGGTGATTTAAGGGGTTGGGTGAAGGTTGGCTATAAGATGGCTATATGATAGTTATGGTGTTTATAAGGCTGGTAGAATGACTGGGGATAGGTAATGAGGTGATGGAGAAGACTCAGAGAGTATGGGGGCTGTTCTTGGGGAAAGTAGGGGTAGAGGAATGTAAGTTAGGTGGAGAGTGTTACCGGGTAATAGATCTGGGGGTAGACTTGTAATTACTGTGATTCAGAAATCTAAGAAATATTATTAAAAGAACATATAAGACTTACTTACTAGTTCCTGATGGAAAATGCAGGTTCTGAGACTGTGATGACGAAGACAGGGTTCAAGTAGGATGGTCTGACAATCCAAGATGAGCTATCTCCTCTCCTGATGCTTGGATGAGTGTCACTGGGCTCTGGTTATTCAGTTGCAGTCTGGGGCTTGATGTCCTTCTCTGCAAACTTCTCTCTTTCCTTCACTTGTCTCTGCTCGGCCAAGTGAATTCCGGATTCTTCCAATGACTTCTGATTCGGATCAATGAAAAATCCAACCCTTTGTTTTTGGTTGGGAGTGGTCATTTACAGGGAACCGATGGCGGTTACGTAACCGACGGTGGTCGAGTAGGAACCAGTATCGGTCAGGTCAAAGTGGGCTATTTTTAGTAAAATAGCCAACTTTCCCTCCTTTTCTCCTGAGGGATTAGTTGCGGGCTTGGTCAAGTCATTATGAGGTTGGTTTTAGGTGCGGGTGAGGAGTCATTAGTCATGGGTGTGGATGTAGACCAAGTTATAGGTCTTAATTAGGTTAGTTTAGGGTTAAGACTAGGTCATGATGAGGTGGTGAAATGAGGTGGCAGGTATGGCGATGTGGATTTATTAATTATAAGGTAATTAATAAATAATTGTGTAAGGTTTAGGTGATGAGGTTAGGTTGCGAAATGAGATGCAGGGCACGGGGGTCGTAAGACACAAATTTGGTGTCTACACTCTCTACCACTAGGTCTTCCATCTTTCACCAAACCTACTCCCACCCCGTGCGTGGTGGGGTTTAGTTAACCATCTGTTTACTCTCCAAATTCAAAGTTACCATTAGGATCTTGATCACCAAGTGGAATGCCTTATAGGTAAGTTCCCTTGATATCATAAAAACTAGAATTTAGCGCCTCTGGGCACAAATAAGTGGAAATTGAATACTCCAACATATAACCTGTTCAAAACACCACATAACCATGTATCCATAACACGAGTCCAAATCGATCAGGGATCATAAAGGGCCTGAAATTCTTCCTACGTCTGACAAAGTGTGTGATACCTCTAATTCCGCTTAGATACATAAGCAATCATCCATTCATACAATTCTACCAGGAAAGATAACAAAAATCTCTCATATAAACTATCATACGATTCTATTCCACCCACACGCATGTGTTAAACTTAGATCTAGTGTTGAACCACCGTGTGTATTCTCTGCCGCCGATCATGTATCGACTCCTCAATACTTGTTAAGGTCAACCAAGATGTCTTCATCATGAACCATCCTGAAACAAATGAAAAAGAGGTCATGGCAACAGAACCAATGATGCAGCCTAGAATTCACCAATACAAGCCCAGCATGCTTTGGCACATCACTCAACCTAGACTGAGCACTCACCTGAAGCACACAAAGGTACCAGGCCCCTCTTTAGGGTTTCTGTTGTAGGATGTTAGCATGATGAAGACTTAAAGCATTCAGATCTATGACTAATATATCATTCTATAGTGCATGTTTAGATCTAGATCTAGAGAATAATAGACTTAAAAGATAACCATGATGAAATCAAGCATGCAACACTAAACTATAACCATGATAACACCTTGATTCAGTCCATAATCTCCATTATATTAAATTCAGTAATACACATAAGCTTCCTTACAATAACAGTAGTATATGCTCATGTGTGTATCGATTTGGTAGCATAATTTCACTATAACACAGTTCTCACACACACTCTCTATGCTACACAGTTCACTACATATTTATAAGGGTGGGGACTTTCCCTTCATCGCTTATCTAATCCCAAAATAGGTTGCATGCTATTATTAGCCACGCACCGTTACAAAAATAACCTTACATGCAAGAATGCTAACAATAGATCTCTCTTAGTCAACTATCACCAGTAATTCTATCTTTAGTCCGCATCCATGTGAAATGGTTTGTATCCGATCATCCAAAAATACCCAAGGTGTGTCACGCAAGTCTCCAACCAATTTTTGTGCTCAAGCACATGTCGACACATAAAATTTTCCTCCATAATTTTTATTTCATTAATGTATGTATTAGGAATAGGATGTTGTTAAGTATAATTAGTAGTGGAGTTTGATAGAAGATAACGACGATGTCGATACTGGCCGCGAATAATGTATAGTATGACGGGTAATGCTTAAAGTACAATAGGAATGTTGTGGTAAAAAGTAAATATTTGTTGTAAGTGGTTCGGTGATGTTAAAATGTCAAAGTTAGGGTAAGTAGAGAAGTAGGGTCTACATGATTAGGAATTATAAATATTGTATTGGTAATAAGGATAAGGAGTGATGTCATAAATATTTTGTGTATTTTATTTGTAAAAAGTCTAAAAAGGTGGAACCCATGTGAAATGATAAGGTTTATCTTATCTTAAAAGATAAGCTTACATGTAAAGATAAGAGTTAAGGTATGGAATATGATTCATCAGAGTAGATTTCTTATCTTATCTTAGAGATAAGGTGGATAAGCCTAAAATTTCTATAAATAGAGAGGCCACCCCCTCATTTGATATAGAAGGAAGTAGTGAAAAATATTGTATGAGTAAGTGTGTGAAGGAAGCCATCCTTTAGAAGGTGTGTTAAAGAAGCCATTAAGAGGTGTAATTGTGAAGTTTCTCCCATAGTTATTGTTGGAAGGCAAGTGGAGTTGGTAACACTTGAAGTACCTCATGGATGAGATTGTAACAATTTCATGTTGATAATATAATTCACACTTATATTTCAGATTTTTCATCATTCCTTTGTATCATAGTCTATGGTATTCTTGTGTTATGTTTGTTATTGTGTTTCTAGATTACTTCCACTAAACTAAAAGTTGTGCATTAGTAAATAATCATAGCACGAGGAGTTCCCGGTGGAGAATTATCATAGTGCTCAGATTGGTGTTGACATTTTGGTTCCATTGCCAAGACCATTCCTTTTGGTGAATTTTCGGAGAGATATTCCCACTTAGTCATAAATCGTTTGGAGGGTAACCTTGTTTTTACTGTGCATAGTAGTTACCATGGTAAAGTCACTTTTACCGTGAATAGTATTTACCACAGTAACTTCACTTTTTACCATGAATAGTATTTACCATAGTAACTTCACTTTTTATCGTAAATAGTGTTTACCACAGTAAAGTCAGTTTTACCGCAGTAAGTCAATTTTACCATAGTTTACCGTGGTCATTTCTATTTTACTTTGTAGAAAGGTGTAAAGTCACTTTCTATTATAGTGATTCCAATTATTTGTGCACATAAGTCTTGTTGATTGTACTTGTGGGTTGGTATTTCACTGTGGTTACTTTTGAAAATGGGGAATATTCCTATTTTTCAGCCCAATCTAATGAAGATGCTTCCTCTTTCATTCAAGAATTTAAATGATCTTGCATTTGTAATGGCCTCATAAGAAGGGAACAATGGACTGAATTTTTCCTACCTTTTTGGATGGTTCATTCTTAGGTGGTTTTGAAACACTAGGTGATAATGTGAAAAACTCATGGGATTTATTAACCGAAAGTTTTCTTAAAGAATTTGGTGAACAAAAATATACATATCTCATGATCGAGGTCATAAATCTATCCCAAGGAGAGAAGGAGAAGATAAGGGATTATCATGCTTGTGTTCTAGAGCTAAGGAGGAAGCTCGATGCCTAGATCTGGAAGGAAGGATTAGGGATGGGTTGATGAATGGCATGGATAATCTCCTCTGTAAGCACTTCATTCTTGGGATGAAGCTAGAGATTAGACAACGAGTGAAGTATGACCACCTAGTGACCCTCGAACAAGCAAAGGAGATTACAAGAAGGCAAGAAGAAAACATGAAAGAAGAGCCCAAAGAAATTGTTGCTAAGGTAGAGCCTACACCAACACCTTTGGTCCAGAATCCACAACCACTCTCGGTGAGCACAAATATTTCTCCTAGTACATCTACTGAGTATGAAGATCTACTTAGGAAGATGGGCCAATTAACTATTAATCTTCTTCAAGGAAAAGAATTTAGTTCTCAGGGAGGAGATAGAGGTCCAAAAAGAAATATTTCTGAAGTTGTATGTTATGGTTGTCATAAAAAGGGTCATTATAAGTATAATTGTCTAGATAGAGCTTCTACATCTGGTACTAGAGATAATGATAAAGGAAAAGCACTTGTGAATTCTTTTGATGTAGTAGATAGGAGCATAAATAATGAAGTAGATGTGTTTCTAAAAAAAGAAAAAAAAAAAAGATAACCAAGATGGAAATGATCCTAAGAAGAAACATAGGGAAGAAAGTTGGGTGTGCGGGATTTTTGATTTCACAGGGGCAAGGACCATACTCCATCTTAGAAGATTTGTCCAAAAGGCCTGAAATATTATTGTTATCCAAAATAATCCCCTTGCTTTTTTTTGGCTAACTCTCTTTCATCTCTTCCTTCTTTGTGCCTCAGTCAATTTTTTTCACTTTTCAGGCACTCAAAATTTTCTAGAAATGGCTTCATCAGATAGAGAATTTTCTCAGCTGTCTAGAGAGGTAAAGTTTTCCTTCTAACTCCTCGTATTTTCCAAGTTATGGTTTAGTGGAGTTTTGGAGGGAAATTTTCCCTAAGAAGGTCCACACCCAATCAGAGAGCACCACGTGGCAGCGGAATGGTGGGTTAGCGGAGGTAAGTTAGAAATTTTCACCAAGGGGTCGGTGGGGGTGAAAGGAAAAATTTTGGCTCGAAGGCCCGCTCGGTGAATAGGAAGTGGCCACATGTCCATGGGGCCATCGGAGGTCGAACTGGCGGGGAGAAGTTGGAAAAAATTCCAAAATTGGTGAAAAGAAAGATCTCGGCCCGAAGGCCCACAACGAATGAGGAGCTGCCATGTGTCCACAGACCAGCGGGAGGCGGAGGCGCGGGGGGAATTTTTTCATTTTGCCAAAGTGTGGCAAATGGCGCAATAAAACTCTGCGCCCAATGGCCCGCACCAATCAAAACATGCCACATGTCCATGTGGTGACAAAATCTTAAGGCAGCGACTTCAGGAAATGTTTGGAGTTCAAGCCCGTGCCAATAGAAAGGTGCCATGTGTCCTGCCTGTGGTAGCAGAGCAGCGGAGTGGCGGGGTAATTAAGGAAAATTTTCCAAAAGGTTCAAGAGGCGTAAAATGGTTAGCTAAAGCCCGTATCCAATCAAGATGTGCCACGTGGCAGCAGAGCAGTAGGGGGCAGAGATTTTTGGGGAAATTTTCCCAAATTCAAAAAAGAGGGAAATTTTTTGGGTTTCGGCTCGCCGACCCGATTTTTGCCTTGTTTTGCCCTAAATCTTTAGAGGGGCATATCTTTCAATCCAAGCTCAGATTTTCACATTCTTTATATCATTGGAAAGCTGGTGAAATTATCTACATGATGGAATCTTCAATTTTGTGTTTTGATGGAGTTTGGTGAGAGAAAAATGAGAAAACGCCTCTAGCATGGGGAAAAGGGTAGAACTGATGTTCAACCACCATTTTTAATGCAGTATGGCTTCCATTCTTCTCTAGCATGGTCAAAAATCTTGGGGAATGAACTTTTGAGGGTACCCATGCTATTTTGATGGATTTGGTTGGTGGTTGAATGATTCCTTCACCTTTCCCATGTTTTCTCCTTTCTGAGCTCGAGCCTTCATTGTTAAAAGCCAGATTTGGCTCATTTGTAAAGGGTTGGGCATTTTTATGTTTTTTTAGACTCCCTCCTTCACCCTAGAAAGTGAATTTGTGGAATATCAGACCTCTTTCAGGACTGCAACATGTTTTTTGCCTCTTTACTGTTGTAATGCATGGTATTTTAAAAATGGAAATGACAATACAAGCTCTGTGAATGAATTTTCAATCCTCTCTTGTGTTGTTTTCCCTATACTGATCCTTCATTACATTTTTAGCAATTTGTGCATGATTTTTGTTGCATTTTGTAACTTGTGTCAATTTTCAGAAATAGATGTTCACCACTCCTTTGGTGTATCACCACTTTTACTTAGTTTTATTTCTTTTCATCATTTATCTCATCTCTTGGAATTTAGAGTAGGATCTAGTATTAAACCTTTGCAAATTTCTTTGCATACATCGTCGTGAGAAGTAGAGGAACCAACCTTTAAGTGGAGATTCTTTTCCCAATTCTATAAGTCCCATACTTGGGGAAAAGATTCAATGTTGGCAATCACATCCTGATGCCCATTATCAAACTAGAAAAACATGAGAAGAAAACATCCAGGGGCCGCTTACTCCATTTGCACTAAAAGGCCTGCAATTACATATGGTCAACTTTCTGCTATGTCTTCTAAGAAGAGGTGGGAGCTGCAAAGTGGACTCAATGCTCGATGAAGGAAGAAGGTTGAGGTTCATGTTTTGGAAGCAGAGGTGGATCCCTACGCTCCACAAGCTGAGGTATTATGTAATGGTATTTCAATTCATGATGTCTTAGTAGATGGAGGTGTTGCAGTTAATGTAATGACCAGTCTGTAATGAATATGTTGGGTTTAAAAATTTATCGCCCCTCAACACTTATGTTAAGTTCATTAAATAAAGGAAAAACTAAACCAAAAGGTGTTGTTTCAGATGTGGAAATATCTATTATGGGTGTTGTATGTGTGGTAGACTTTCAGGTGATGAAAAATGGTACTATTACATACCCAATGTTGTTGAAAAGGCCATGGATAAGGATAGTTTATGCAAGAAACTACTTGAATGAAGGCTTCATGACACTTGGATGTGGTAGAGAGAGGGTGAAGATAAACATGATCCCTCAAAGATCATAAGACGAACTTGTGGATTCAAGTGATGAAACTAATGATTGGGCATCCTCTTATTACTCTAGTACAGAGTGAAATGGACACGAAGATGAAGAAAGTGAGGTTGATGTTTCAGGTCATGGATATCCTTCCAGTCACACTGACTCATGAACCCATAAAATTATCTGAAGAAGAAATTGATGATCATCTCCAACAAATAAATATTGGTGATGTTGTGATGGAGAGTGAGAAGGAATCCTACCTCCAGCTCTTTTGAAGGTACATACACCTATTCACTTTTGATTACAAGGAACTCCATCAATTAAGGTGGATAGAACATTCTATTGAGCCGGTAGATGGTGCTAATCCCATAAAGCAAATGCCATATAGAATAAATCCTAATTTTTGCAAGACTATAAAAGAAGAAATAGATAAGTTGCTTGATGCAGGATTCATATTTGTTGTGGAGAATTCATAATGGGTTTCTCCCATTGTGATATCAATAAAAAGAATGGGAAGCTACACATTTGTGTTGATTATAGGAAGCTCAACAAGGCAACGAAGAAGGATCATTACCCTCTTCCATTCTCAGATCAGATCTTGGATGAAGTAGTTGGTCGAGTGTTATAGTTTTGCTTTGATGGATATAATAGATATAACCAAGTTTGTATAGCGAGAGAAATATCGATGAATACCACGTTCACCACTCATTGGGGAATGTTTGCTTATAGAGTTATGCCTTTTGGGTTGTGTAATGCTCCGGTAAATATTCCAATGCTTAATTAATAGGGTGTTTGAACCCTACATTGGAAGCTTCATCAGAGTATTTCGGATGATTTTTACATCTATGGGAGAAAAATGGACCACCTACACCAGATGGAGATAGCATTTCAAAGGTTAGATGAAGCACAAGCCTCACTAAACCCTAAAAAGTGTGTCTTTGGATGTTCTAAAGGTGTTTTGTTAGGGCATGTTGTATCCAAAGATGGTATTGGTACTAATCCTGATAAATTTTCAAAAATTAAAGAGCTACCATTTCCTATGAATAGAAGTAAGTTGAAATCATTTTTAGGCCATGTGGATTACTATAGAAGGTTCATCAAGAATTTCTCAAAGATTTCACAGCCACTAACCCAGTTCTTGAAGAAGGATGTTACTTATGAACTAGGAAAGAAGGTGCATGAAGCTTTTGAACAACTAAAGGAAGCTTTGGTGTCTTCACCTGTTTTAAAGAATCCAGATTAGAGAAAGCCATTCATTGTGTATACTGATGCTTCAAATGTAGCACTAGGAAGTACTCTGAGCCAAAAGGATGAAAATGGGAATGATCATCCAGTTTACTTTGGGAGTAGACAAATGAGCAATGTTGAGGTAAATTATATTATAACTGAAAAAGAGGCTCTAGCTATCATTTTTGGTAAAAAAGTTTAGAAATTACTTGTTAGGGCAGAATTTTATAGTTGTAATAGATCATCAAGATCTAAAATATATTGTAAATAAGCCTAACCCATCAGGAAGGATATTAAGATGGATAATTTTGCTACAAGAATTTGAATTTGATATTATAGATAGGCCAAGAAAGAAGCATGTCAATGCAGATGCACTCTCTCGAGCCTATGATGGTTAAGGTTCATCTTGTGATGATGATGATTTCCTAGATGTAACATTTTTATCCCTTGAAATAATCCCTAGTAAATACATAGATATTTGAAATTATCTGAATGAATTCAAGTTTCCGATAGTGCCAATGCAAAGACTAAGAGGAAGATTACTCAATCCATTCATCCATATTCTATTCTACATGGAGTATTATTTCAAATAGGACCTAATGGACAAGATAAGAGAGAAAATTGGACGTGATCAAGGGAAGGAGCTAATAGAAGAATTCCATAATGGTACATGTGGGGACACTTTTTTCGACAACTTACAACAAGAAGGTTCTTGGATGTAGGTTACCACCGCCCACTCTTTTTAGAGATTGTTATAATTATTGTAAAACATGTGATATTTGCAAACACATGGAACCGTAAGAATTCATCACTCCATTATGCCCTATTCTTCCACTTGGTCCCTTTGAAAAGTAGGGAATATATATTGTAGGTCCACTTCTAACTACCCCATGCCAAAATAAGTATATTGTAGTTGCCACATATTATTTAACCAAGTGGGTTGAAGCTAGGCCATTGAAAATAGTTTCCATGGATGAAGTGGCAAGGTTCATATATTAACGCATTATCACCAGATTTGGTTGTCCATTAGAAATTGTAACAGATCAAGGAAGCCACTTCATTAATGAGGTGGTAGAAGCCCTAATCAACAATTTTTCTATTAAGCACAGGAAGGCAACAACTTACAAGCCAAACACAAATGGACAGGTGGAATGAATAAATTATGTGTTGTGTCAAATTCTAGCAAAGATGCAGCCTTGTAAGTACATAAGTGGGACAAAATGATTCATGCAAAGATTGTGGGCATATAGGGCAACATCAAATTCAGCAACAGGATACTCCCCATTTCGGTTGGCTTATGGCATTGATCTAGTTCTTCCTAGTGAGTTTGATATTCCCACTTGTGAGAATCATGAAAAAGGAAAGGATGGATGGAAGTGATTTGGTAAAGGAAAGGTTGGTACATCTTCATTTGCTAAAGGAAATGAGAGAAATAGCAAAGGATATAGGCTATAGGAAGAAAATGAAGCAGAAGGAATACTTTGATCAAAAGATCCATTGGTCTCCATTTCATGTGAATGACTTGGTTCTAGTATATGATTCTAGATACAAAAAAAGGCAGAGAAAATTTCTTCCCAAATGGATGGGGCCCTACAAAATAGTAGTTGTGCATGAAAATGGTACATATCGGCTGGAGGAATTGGATGGCACTCCCATTACTGAAATGGGTCAACCACGATAAGTTAAAGATTTTCCAAGCACCAAAATAGTCTACTCCGAGGACAGAGTAGAAGCTAGGAAGGGGAAGATGTCGACACTAAAATTTTCCTCCATAATTTCTATTTCATTAATGTATGTATTAGGAATAGGATGTTGTTAATTATAATTAGTAGTGGCATCCGATAGAAGATAATGGCACTACCGGTACGACGCCACCAATAATGTATAGTATGGTAATAGTCAAAGTACAATAGGAATGTTGTGGTAAAAGTAAATATTTGTCGTAAGTGGTTCGAGTAATGTTAAAATGTCAAAGTTAGGGTAAGTAGAGAAGTAGGGTCTACATGATTAGGAATTAGAAATATTATATTGGTAATAAGGACAAGGAGTGATGTCATAAATATTTTGTGTATTTTATTTGTAAAAAGTCTAAAAAGGTGGAACCCATGTGAAATGATAAGGTTTATCTTATCTTAAAAGATAAGCTTACATGTAAATATAAGAGTTAAGGTATGGAATATGATTTGTCAGAGTAGATTTCTTATCCTATCTTAGAGATAAGGTGGATAAGCCTGAAAATTCTATAAATAGAGAGGCCACCCCCCTCATTTGATATAGAAGGAAGTAGTGAGAAATATTGTATGAGTAAGTGTGTGAAGGAAGCCATCCTTTAGAAGGTGTGTTAAAGAAGCCATTAAAAGGTGTAATTGTGAAGTTTCTCCCATAGTTATTGTTGGAAGGTAAGTGGAATTGGTAACACTTGAAGTACCTCATGGGTGAGATTGTAACAATTTCATGTTGCTAATATAATTCACACTTATATTTCATATTTTCATCATTCCTTTATATCATAGTCTATGGTATTCTTGTGTTATGTCTATTATTGTGTTTCCATATTATTTCCACCAAAATAAAAGTTGTGCATTAGTAAATAATCATAGCACGAGGAGTTCCCGGTGGAGAATTATCATAGTGTTGGATTAGTTTTGACACACGCTATCTCTAAAAATAGCTCATCATCATGAAAATGGCTAAGTCTCAAACTTGTTTCATTCTACGCATGTGATTCCTTTCTCGATACCTCCATGCCTTTGAATGTGCTCTTCTCTCTCATATGGGAAGGTGTAGATCCAAAGGTACTTACTAGTTTTTGTAGACTGGTGATTGGATGGAGGTGATGGTTGATATGTGGAACCAAAGTTCGGCCTCGTAGATTTTCTTCCTAGACGTTACCGTGAATGCTTTCCTTTTAGATCAATGCTTGGTTGTTGGTTTAGGGTGTCTGGATGTGCAGGAGTGCTCTGGTGCATCCTTGCATGTAGATCTATCTTCTCCAAAGCTTGAATAATCCTTCTAACCTCTCAAATGAGGTTATCCAAATGAATATATGGTAACTGACAATGGTTTAGGGTGACTAACGTCGGTTTAGTGTTGACCGACGTCGATTAAGGAGAGAAATCCTAGGTTTACTAAAAACGATAGATCTTAGCAATATTTTGGCTAGCTCTATCTATTCTCACAGATCAAAATTGAATGTTGTGCTTAGATAAGTGGTAATGTGGTTGGAGGAAGAATAGGCATGTGATTTTAGGGTTTAAACAAGTTTTAGTTAATTAAGGTAAGTAGGGATAAGTGTAGACACCAAAATTGGGTCACACTCCCTTTGTTCCCTCATCAAATAAACACCTTGAACACACTCACCTAACCATGGACCCTTTCATCCCACTCTAATATTAATTTAATTAAATCAATTCATTATCCTCACAATATTTAGTATTTAAATATCCTAATTGATAGTACCCACACCACCACCTCACCTATACACATCATCAAGCCACCTCACCCTAAGACATATTCTTAGTAAGTTACCATAACTAACCAAGACCTACCCAAACCCTAAAAATCAATTCCTACATTCCCTCTAACCACATTCCCACATGTTAGAAGGAAGTTTCATTGCCAATCCATGGAGGAAAAACAAATGAGATCCCAAAAAATCAAGGGGATCTACCTAGTTTAGTAAACCTAGGAAATCCTACCCTAACCAACATTGGTTACCCTAAACCACCACCGGTTAAGCCGGAACCACCATCGGTTACCATTTAACCCCAAAACAACCTTATTTCGAGGTTGGCACATTTTTGAGAGATAATCACATCTTTTAAGAACAAGTGACAAAACCAGAGCTACATGTAAGCAAAACTAGCATTAATACACACATCAGAACATCCATAGCCAACACCGAAGCAATCACACAACCATTTTTCCTTCACGGGAGCATTCAGGGAAAGCACCAACACCACACCAAGTTCCTTCCATTTGATCACCCACCATTGCCAACTAGACATCAAGCTCGTACAAGTAAGTTTTGTTAACCAACACCGGCTCATTATCATTTTAGCATCCTTTTTACCTTTGTTGTTAGTTCTGTTCCCATTCCTATTCCCCACCATTTTACCTCCATGTAAACTTGACCATCCCTTTACCCATACCATTAAACTACCCACATCCAGAATTTCATCATTCCTGTGCATACCTAAGACCCCCAAAACCTTGTCATTGCCCTATCATTCTCATGTAGCACCAGATCTATCACCTTGCCAAGTTTTATTGAGTTTTCTATACCCTGACCATACCGACACCAAGCTTACTCCGCAATCATCATCATTTAACGTAAACTGACATCGGTCATACTCGATCAACATCGGTCTCTGTGTCTTTTACCAAAACCAAGAACAGAGCTTCTAAACCTCCACCAAATACCCAAAACCACCCAAAATCTCACCCTAACCCGTATCAGTACCCTAACCAAGACTTTGACCTTTAGATTCAGTCATAGCTTAGCTTGTTGTGAATGAATTTGCTTATTGTAGATGAATGAGATACCTAAATCATTTTAACTATAGTAGGATTTTCTTTATTATAAGCATTAAGTTGTTTTAAACAATGGGTTGACAACCATCTAGGAAGTATCACGCTTCCCGGATCTAGCACACACTAGGCAGTCCACTGCATATACTATTTAATTGTTATTTGGTGGTCTTGTATTCCATTTCAGGTAGTTCCTCCAAGCAAAAAGGAAGCTCTCACGATCAGTTGTGGATCCAGAAGTCATACGCGCGCAACAACCTACAACCATCATTTCAATAGGTATTCCTCCTCACCCTTTACCCTCATTTGTTTTGTCAACATTCAAAGAAACAATCTAGAATCGTGAAACATTTTGGCATGCTTGGTGGGACCCATTCGGGGTTCTTTGCATTTTTCATTTATAGGTGAAAACGTTGTATGTTTGTTTCTTTTCTAAAAATTTCTTACATTAAACTTTCTCCCCTGAACCTTCTTCTCTTCTATTGTCTAAAAGCCATCGTATTTTAGTGCTTAAAATGAACATTTCTTCCCTTTCATTAGTATCACATTAGTGAAAGAGCATCCCTTCTCCTGTTCATCTATTTGTGGCATCAAATTCTACATTTCGATTTGGGTTTAAAATCATTTCATTTCATTCTACTTTTCTACATTAGCTCACATTAATTGAGGGCAACCTATATGCTGGAAGTCATTCCCAACTGATGGTTAACAAATGAATCATAGAAAAGCACTTCCTTTCTTTTTCTCTCTCTTTGAGTCTTACCAAACATCAAAATTTAAAATATATACACATTCTTAAACAACATCTCACCCAGAAGAAGTTGTAGGTGATCACACGATCACGGCACAGTGGGCACCCCACTTTGGTTATCTCTGTCCAATACCCCATCAGAGGATAGCCCGCCCCCACCATAACATACTTGAAACCTCTCCTTGTAGATCTCCTTCTTCATAGGAAGCCATCCTCACCAAAAAAATCTATTCTAAAGTTCATGAGTCAATCCTTAAATAGCATAAGCTAAACAAACATAATAGAAAAAGCACTCTTAGGATCATATTTTTCTTAGTGTTTCTTCTTGGCTTGCGTTTTGAGGTGAGAGGTCACGTTCTTCATTTTCTTATTTCCCCTTACACGCTCCTCATCACAGTTGGTGTATTCCAACTTCATCTGAGTGTGCCTGGACCTTATTCTCATCATTCTCAAAATTTTGGGTTTGATTCCACATTTAATTTTAACTCACAACCACATTTTCTTCATCTCTATTTCAATTTCACAGTAACCAGTGTCGGTCCAGCGACCGTCGTCGGTTACCTTCTGACCACCATTGGTTTCACTCAACCGGCGTCGGTTCACTGTTCTTTTGGTTAACCTACCCAAAAGGATACCTATTCACTTCTTTGACTATTCAGAGTCTCTGTCACTCTTATCATATTCACCGACTTGATAAATTCCATCAATTTCTTACATACTTGGAAAATTATTGGCCTTTTTCCTTGTTTTGACAAACTATCCATTCTCCACAAAGTGACCGAAAGTGGTTAATTGTGGATCGACGTCGGTTTACCCTAACGGCATTGGTTAGATTGTGTAATTTTCTAGTTGACATTTTAACCCCAATTCACCCACCACCACCTATTTATCCCATCTTTGTTGTATTTCTGTGTCATTTACAGAAAGTAGTCTTGCCTCGTCGTCGGTGCTTGTTCACATGGTGCGACTCAAGTGAAGAAAACAACCTCATATTCCATGTCATTCGTCAACCACTCCCACCTAGTCCTTCACCACCTTCTATTTTATCACCCATGGATCCTACCCAACCTATCACTATCACCATAGGAGATGAGGAGTTCACACGAATCCTTGACCAAAACCCTGCCACCTTGCAATTTTATCTTTCCCACTCATCCACTCGAGATGCCTCAAGTCAGTTGATATACGGCATGCCCGTATCTATCCCCCGACACTCACTCCTACTTCTACCCCAGCCTCTGCTAGCTCTGCTACCTGTATCTTCCTTGCCCCCAGTCATTTTGTAGTTGGGCCCCATACCTGCTATAATCACCACATCTGCCACATCTATTATACCCGCCACATCCACTATACCTTCGCCAACCACCCAGAACATAACCTCATCCACACCTATTGTTTCATATATACCCGTAGCTACACAACACCCCGGTGTCAGTGACCCCTACCCCTTTCCAAAACATTGTCCTTTCTATTCCACAATCCTTAGCCCCCATTACCACCAGGGTCACCATGACCCTTCCACCTCCATATACGTACTATCAACATCCTCCCATTTCATCTATCATTCATTCTGGGTACATACCCCCTATTTCATTCCCTCCTTCTCAATCTACCTATATGGCAGCACCATATACTGGAATGCCACCCTCGTCATATGCCCAACACCAACCCTCTTACACTATAGGAGTCACCCAACCATCACAACCTACCAACGACCTAATCAAGTTAATGATGGATAAGATGCAGACATTGGAAGCATCAGTTTCTGGCTCCCGCAACACTCTCACCTATGATGAGATTTTTAATGAGCCTATACACCCATCCATTCCTATCCATCCGTATCCCATGCATTGGGAAATGCCTAAATTTAACCGCTTCAATAGCAAAGAAGACCCGCACCACAACATTTGTGGTCTTTCAAACACGGATGTTATCTCGATCACCTAAGATGATGCTTTCCTTCGAGGACTTTTCCCATGTCTCTCGATCGGGGCTGCATTAGATTGCTATAGTGGGTTACCTAAACACTTTATCTTCTCATTTACCCAAGTAACCCAAGCCTTCTTGGATCACTTCTCCATTAGCATTGTTATGAAGGTTACCATGACTGACCTCTATTCTACGCATCAGTATGACGATGAATCTATCACAGATGTTGTCACTCGTTGGCATAGCCTGATCAATCAACTCACATTCTAACTACCACAAACCAAACTCATAGAGATCTTCACGCAGTTTGTGCTAGACATATTTCTCCGACCCTCGTAGGTCCAAACTTTCGAACCTTTGATGAGGCATTCACCATGGCACGTAAGTTAGAGATTCGAGCCATCGAAGAGAAGAAAATCCAACTACACAATAAGAATTCGGCTTTCAAATCAAATGATGCCTCGTCTACTCTGAAACCATAGAATAATTATTCAAAATCAAAGGGAACCACTAATGTGGTGGTACTCAAGGCTAGCCTAGCTTATCCATCAAATCAGGCTAGTCCCTTATCTAATCTTTCCCATGTCCAGACTTTTCAATTCGTGACGGAACAACAAAAATATACCCCAATTGGGAACATTATTCTTTTGTCTTAGAAAAGCTCATTAAATCTGGGGCCATCACCCTTCCTCCCATAAAACCATACACTAGTTTTGACCATGCTCTCACCCCACACCCGCATGGTATAAAGAGCATGACTTCTGCAACTATCATCAAGTGAAGGGTCATAGTGATGCCAAATTGCATCACTTTCAAAAATATTTTCCAAGAAATGCTCGAGAAAGGCGAGTTAACCTTGGATAATCCTAACGCACCTGCCAATCAAAACCTACACATCTTCAAGAAACCCTTTCCTAATCATGCCCCTTCTTCCAATCAAACTGGAGAGTCCTCAACTCATGATAGCCATACCCGCGAGGTCCATGCTATTTTCAGCGATACATTCGTTGCTACCCAATTACCTCATATTCCTTCCATAGAGGAAATCTTAGCCTGAAGTCCTCCACCTACACTTGAACCCACTTCACCTACTCCTCCACCCATAGAGGGACATCCTTCGTCTCCTCTCTCACCCATGAAGGAGACTCATGTTGACATCGAAACTACTTCACCTTTGACTTCTCCACCTAGAGATTTGTTACCCACAGTACCTCTCTAGCCCATGAAAGATGCTTGTTTATCTCCTCCACCCACAGAGGAGCACGCATCATCTAATCCACCCCAAGAGGATCACCCGTCATCTCCTCTACCTATCAAAGACCCAGTAGAAATGCCTTTACCTCTAAGTGACCATTCTCCATCAGCTACCCAAGATCCTACAGACTTACTTTCAGCTCTCTTACCCACAGAAGCCAAAGCTAGCAAATTCCCCGTCTCTAAGACACATTTTATGGGAATTTCCATTGGATCCTCATCAACCTCACCTACAATAGTGTCATTTTCACGCCTATCCAATCACCTAGATTATGTGGATAGAGCCTTACTTTGGGGCGTCTTCTACTTCTTGTCTCCACACAAATGTAGATGTCACTTGCTGACACTTCCACTATCTACCCAAAAATATTTTGGCCAATTGAACCAAATATAACTACAACTATCACAAATTCCACCACGATACCACTCATGGCTCAAACCACACCCCTACCCATAACCCAACATGCATCTAAATCCAAACCCACACCTACATCGTCTTCCTCACCTAAACCTATTACTACCTTAGGGGTCATCCCAACCGCCAGCCTTACTCATCCACCCATCAAGTTAGATTTAGCCACATCCTCCAAAACCAACGCCAAGCTTAATTCGGCACCCAACCAAAAGGACCAATCCCGTAGAACTCATACTCCAACCCCACCGATCATACCTTCATCACCTTCACCATTTTCATCCATCTTAGGACCTCGTCCTTCTAATATGGTTAAGAAACCTCCACCTTCCAGTAGATTAAAAACACAACAACCCATTCCTCCATCACAAACCTCAAACATACCCAAGAACCCGCCATGACTTCCGCCCACATCTGCAACATCTTTACCACCCATACCTCTAATACCATCGATCACTCCTTCACTAACCACGACACTTCAGTCTCTTTCCTTCACACCTTTGGCATGACCTACACCTCGGCATAACTTGCATCATCTACCTTCACAACACCTCCGTTATCCCCATGGGTAACGTGCCCTCTTCCACCATCTGCCTTTCCCTCTAGATCTCATGTGCCTATATCACCTTTACCCAAGAAGGTGCAACCTAAGGACAAAAATATGCTACCCTCTAATAAGGTAGTCAAAACAACCACACACTCTCCTACCAGTTCGTCTACCATACCCCTACCCAAACAAACACAACCAATGCCTAAGATCACACCAACACCTAAAACCATAGCTCAACCTACTCCCCCTCGTGTAAAGACCATTCCTCTATAGTCCTCATGCCTACACCCAAACCCACCTTCACTTCCCATTGCGATCCACTAGCGGGGTCCTATGCCAAAATCTTAACCAACCTCCTTGAAACTTTTGTCATCACATTACCACCTCTCAGACCTTATGACCCACTCAAACCCAAACCAAAGGGGTTCAATGACACCAAAATTTGTGCCTACCATCGTGTGTCAGGGCACGATGTAGAGAACTACAAAGCTTTAAAAATTGTTCTTATCCAGTTGTGTCCTCCCGAAGAAAACTTTGATGATGATGACCTTCTTGATGAGGACCCCATTTCACCAACACCCATTCCCATAGCTCTTCCCTCACTACCTACTCAACAACACGGACCTCTAGCACCATAGCTCCTAGAACCACCTCTCGAGATTTGAAATTAACATGGTTCACATCAAAGAACTCATCAAACCTCCACCCAAATGTCAGTGTGCTCAACTCATCCCACAAGGTTCCTTCCCGCCACTGGGCTTTTTCCCTTCATATCGCTATACCTTTCATGGCTCACCTACCTCGCCTACCTCCCCACCTCATATCAACATGATCCATGTTGCTACCCGTGCTCAGAAGGACAAAGGAAAGGAAAAGGAAACTAACTCACCAACCAATCCTATACCCAACATACCATCTGCACCCACACCAAAAATCACTATCTCATGGCCCCACATATCCTATTTCTAATGGGGTCACACACTACGCGATGTTCAAACAATTACACCAATCTCCCCTCAAAATGACCCTATATGACCTCATCCAAACCTCAGAATCCCATCGTTAAGCTCTCATGGAGGTTCTGCAATCTATTGAGGTTTTACCCAATGACCCTACACCCGTAGCCTCCATTATCACACCCCATCATGTAGCCTCTCTCACCAAATTACCACCTTTATCCACGCCTCTACCTACTCACCAAATAGCCTCCTTAGCTTCTCAAAGGAGAGATCACACCACACTAAATCGATGACCCAAACCTAGCTCTCTTCATCTTTGTTGACATAGATGATATACGTGTACGTCATGTTATGATCGATGGGGTGCTAGCATTAATATCATTTCCTCTCATGCATTTGCTCAAATGTGCATACCTGATAATTGCATGCATAAACATCCTATCATGTTGTGTTCATTCAATGATGTTATCACCTCTACACTTGGTATCATCATCCTCCATGTTTCGCGTGGGCCCCCATACTATTCTAGAGTTATTTTATGTCTTGGAGGGGTAATTTCAGTATAACTTGTTGCTTGGTAGACCCTGGATTCATGTCATGGGTTATGTCCCTTCCACTTTGCATCGTTGTGTGAAGTTCGAGCATGAAGGACACACCTATACCATTCCAACTGATCCATCACCTTTTAAAACTTGTAACATGATTTACCAACCTAATGACGTGCTCATACCCATTAAAGCATCTACCTCCACAACCACTGCCTCTTCACCTCCACCTCCACTCACTAGTGCAGTTGCTGCCGCAACCACACATACCTCCTCCATTCCTACCGCTGCTACAACCTCCACACCAAACCATTAGCCTCCCCATCCATTAGCTCCACCTCCGATCTGACCTCCAACACATCATCTATTCCAGCTACCCACATACCAACCACCAATCCCTTGGAAGGCATTTTTCAACACCTCACTCTGGGGGAGTATCACCTATATAGCGTCAACACATTCCTTACTCCACAAGAGTATGGAAGTCTTCACTAGCACCCTCATTATGATCATCACATAAGAGAGTGCCTCCTTTATGGTCCTCCCCACCTTTGTACCAATCTTACCTATGGGGGACTTGATACTACAACTTACACACCTAAACCACCGTCACAAACCCGCCCATTTTCCGCCAACCTCCAGTCACTCACCAATCACCGTTTCACCCACACCTTCCTGCACCGATGTGTATGGAAGGGTTTTTGTTTTGGATTTTATGAGCAAGGTCACCATATTGTTATTCCATGTACTACTCGTAAGCATAACGACCATAGTGGTATCGGCTTTGCTGAACCACCTACCAAGAAGGCCCGCATTGAACTCATTGAAGACATCATCCCTTCTCCACCTTCATCACCACCATCACCACCTTCGCCAATAGAGTCAATGGATCCAGAATCCATTCCTCCTAACTTTTTTTTTTCATAAACACCATTTCCTTGGGGCTCAGTAACTTATCAACGTGAGGGCGAGGATCCTTCCTCTCTTCCCTTCTTGTATCCTAAAATGATTGATGACAATACACCTTCAATTAATGTCGTTCAATGCCAGGATGATGAATCTATACTCACCTACCTTGGTGTAGAAGACTCATATATTCATCGATCCACTACCATCTAAGACCGAACCATATTAAATGAATCAACTATCAAAATCAACATTCATACTCAGGATGACCCTCGCATTCTAAAGATGGGTCAATCTTTGGATACTTCTTGAACAGGAAGCCATCACTTCTCTTCTTAGAAACCATAACCATGTTTTCACTTGGTCTTATGAATATATGCACGGTATTGACCCAACCATAGTGGTCCATAATATCATAACCATTCCTGATGTCAAACCTATAAAACAAAAGCCGAGGAAGATGCACCCTCGCATTACCCTTCTCATCAAAGAATAACTTCAACGCCTATTTTCCATTTCCTTCATCTTACCCATTGATTATGCTCGGTGGATTTCTAACGTTGTCCCTGTCACTAAGGCAACATGGGGACTTCACATTTGCATGGATTTCTGTGACCTTAACCTAGCTTTCCTGAAAGATGACTTTCCCCTACCTAGTATTGACCAGCTGGTTGACCTTACCGCTAGTCATGAGATGTTATCACTCATGGATGGTTTCTCTAGTTATAACCAAATCTCACTTGCCCTAAAGGATCAACATAAAACGCATTCATCACCCCTTGGGGACCTTCTACTATCGAGTTATGCCTTTTGGCCTTTAAAATGTTGGTGCCACATATCAGCGGGCTATGACTTACATCTTCCATGACATCATGCATTGTATATTGGAAGATTATGTGGATGACCTCCTTGCCAAATCCAAATGCTGCTCCGAGCACCTCGTCGTCCTAAAAACCATCTTTGACTATCTCATTAAATATTACGTTCGCCTTCAGCCCAAGAAATGTGTCTTCGCGGTTCTCTCAGGAAAGCTCCTGGGATTTATCGTTTCCCTACGTGGTATAGAAGTTGACCCTACTAAAGTCAAGGCCATTCTTGAGATGCCTCCACCCACTAATCTTAGGCAACTCCGCAGCCTGCAAGGTAAGTTGCAGTCTATTCGCCATTTCATTTCACAATTTTCTGATCGGTGTCAACCATTTCATCACCTTCTTAAGAAGGATGTCTCCTTTAAATGGGATGATGACTGCCACAAAGCTTTTGAGGCCTTAAAACAATACCTTCTTCAACCACCCATACTCATTCCACCTAAATACGATCAACCCTTCTACCTATACATCTCAGCTACCGATCACTCCTTAGGGGCCATGCTCGCTCATCATGATGAACAACACAAGGAGTAGGCGGTTTATTACATAAGCCATACTCTTTTACACTACGAAACCCAATACACCTATGCTTTGAAAAATTCTACTTAGCCTTAGTTTTCGTTGCCACGAAACTCTGCCATTACCTACTCAACCACAAAACCTATGTTGTGACCAACACCAACCCCTTACACTTCCTGTATGCCAATCCTTACCAAAATCAACGTGTTGCATGCTAGCTTATTCTTCTGGTTGACCTCAACCTCGAATTCATCCATCAAAAGTCCATCAAGGGACAAGTTATCACCGACCAATTAGCCGACGTAACTATTTCTGGGGATCAACCCTCTAATTTTGACTTTCCAGATGAGTCAATTGCCACCCTTTCCCTAGATGAGCCCACTTACCAAATGACACTCTTCTTTAACAGCTCTAAGTGTCAGCATGGGGGTGGGGCAGGAGTTATCCTCATTCCACTTGATGGTGAACCCATGCCTTTTTCCTTCAAACTAGATTTTGATTGTACAAACAATATTTCTGAATACTAAGCGCTCATATTAGGTCTCTAGGTTACCTCTGCCTTGGATGTCAAATCCATCAACATCTTTGGTGATTCCTAATTGGTCGTAAACCAATTGAATGGTATATACCAATGTCGTAATGAGGCACTTCAAAAGTACAAACATCACGTAGACATCCTTTTGACCACCTTCGACCGCTACACCCTTCCAACCGTCCCACATTCAAGCAAAAAATTTACGAGATACCATGGCCTTCTTGGCTTCTCAAATCCCTACTTCACTGCCGATTCTAAAATATTTATCACCGTACAAAGACTCCAATCACCCTCTTATTTACATCAAGAAGTTTACTCCATTAGAACCGCTGCCCCTAACCCAAGTGACATTTGGTATAAACAATACTCAGACTACATTTCTTGTTCCATCTTGCCTCCTGACCTCACTCGTAATGGACAACGTGCCTTTCTTAAAAGGGTCTCTCATTACGTCATCATGGGTGGCCTCCTTTATAAGTGCGGCTTTGATGGTATTCTCTTACGATGCCTCACGAGTTCTGAAATTCCTTATACCATTAAGGAAGTTCATGATGGCATATATGAAGCTCACTTGAATGGCCTCGTTGTTCTAAGCGTATTCTTCGTCTAGGCTATTACTGGACGACCCTTAACCATGATTTTTGTGACTACATTAAGCATTGTGTAAAATGCCAACAACATGCCAACCTTCATCATACACCCAATCATGCCTTACAGTGTCGCTCGTGATTTTTGGCTCTTCTCTCAATGGGTTTTGGATCTTGTCGAAGAAATCAATCCCCATTCTTCCCAGCCGACATTAATGGATCATCACCACATCTTGAATACTACCCAAAATGGGTTGAAGCCATACCTCTCATTTCCACAAAAGTCAAGAAAATATGTGAGTTCATCAATCATCACATCATGTATCGCTTTGGTGTCCTCATCACCTCATCATTGATAACAAAAACAATTCAAAAATAAAACCCCGTGTGAAAACTTTGTGACGCCTTCGGCATTTAGTTAAGTTTCTCGTCACTTTATTACCCACAAACCAATGCCAAGCTGAATCCACTAACAAAACCTTGAATAAAATTCTCATGAAAGTAGTTAACGATATTAGGAAGGACTGACATACCCACATTCCTTTCACCCTATGGGCATATTGCACTAGTATTCACACTTCCACTTTGCTGCCACACCTTTTCTCTCGGTCTACGGTATAGAGGTTGTTCTACCTCTCGAAGTCCGATTCCCTCACTCCACATTTATCTCCATGGCATGCTCAATGATGACGACTTTCGTTAGGACCATTTAGCACAACTTGAGTTATTCGACAAACGTCGTCTTAACGCTCTTGACCACCTTCAATTTTACTAAAAATGTGTCAAACATGCCTACAACAAATGTGTCCATAAACGAACCTTCCAAATCGGTGACCTTGTCTGAAAGAAAATCAACATGTAACTAAGGTAGAAAAAGTAAACGGGGCAAGTTTACTCCTGATTGGCTTGGACCATACATCGTGACTCATACTTATAGATCAGGTGCTTATCATTTATCTTCACTTGACGGTAAACCCGAACCTAAGCCCCTTAATACCTTACATCTTAGACCATTCTACTATTGAATTTTAGTCCTACCTCACTTTTGCCTCTTTCCATGCTCGTCCCTTGAGCGCTATCCACTTCCTATGCCATCACCAACAATTAAACAAGAATCATGTGTGTACCCGTCACTTGTTATCTTCTCTTGAATATGTGTACCACAACACTGCACATAGCATGATTCTCATGGATACTTTTCATCTACCTTTAGATGAGATCCCATGGTCATTTCACCCTACTTTCTAAACAAGAATCCTATTCTTCACCTTAGTCTTGTCCATGACTTAAAATCCCTCACATGGGATCCAACTCCTTGATTCAAACTTCTAATCAAAAGATGACTCCCTCAAAAGGACATCTTTCTCTACAATAACTATTATAAATAGATTACTCCCTCGACGGACAGCTATGTAAATCTCTTTTAAAAAAAGACGAGAATCTGATGCTTCCTGCATTGATCAGCTTCACGAAGACCACAAGGAGTTAAATTCCTCATCCCATATAGACTTCCCACATCAATCAGTCTATCTAAAATCCAAGTTAAATAAAAACTTTTTTAGTCATGGACTTGCCCATTGTGACCTTAGATCTCTTGCCACAAAGGCATGCTACCTCGTACCATATAAAAATGAACTACTTTTCACCCTCTCATCATTCGCACTCTCATTTCATACCACCTTAAGGGACCTCTTGAACTGTGACATTTGGTGATCATGTGACTATTATTCACCTTTAGGATAATTAATCATGTAATTTCCTTAGGGTCTTACGTTCATCAGCTCCTCCAAGGTATGACCTACTTGTTATGATCCTCACCAATCAAGTGGCTTTCTTGCCCCCTCTTATCTTTTAACCTTCTTTAATACGTATTGATTACCTTATACAGACTTGGTCCTTGACACTTACCTTTGGGTAATCTTCTTCTTCTACCATAATCAAAATCACCTATACCAATTTTCCCACAACTCACCCATACCTAACAAGACCTAAACTCAAATCATGCCTAAAACCTACCACCTCATTCTCATACCTCATCGCATTCTTCCCTAGCTTATGGGAGAACTACATCGACCTAATGCCCCTTTTCGCGGGACTATGTAGGCAAAGACTCGAGGGCATGGGGCCCTTGGAGGTTAGCTCAGCCACTATCTACCCTAACCAATTCATCTTTCATTTTCCCCAATCACATTTTACCCTACTTAGTTTCCTTTTTATATCAAAAATTGGAAATTAAACCAAACAAACAAGTTGCTTCACATTTTTATCATCAACAAAACATACATTTGTTATGACTACCATTTCTTTACCATCATCATGCATGTATTATAAAACATCTTATACATGACCTATATCATTATTCATTACACACATTAATGAATTACAACCTCAACCAATTTTAAACTCAACCATGCCTAGACCAAAACCTAACTTGATCTATGCCTATGACTCGACTCGATCCATGCCTATACCATGACTGACGACTCAACCATGCCTAGACCACAAACCTAACTCAATCCATGCCTAACACACCTATCATGAATCCATCTATGCATAATAATAAAATGTTATCAACACAAACACATAATGACCATAATCATCATCATCTCTATAAATACAATATCCAAACATGTGTATCCATATACATAACTATCAAATGTCTTTGACACATAGGCCAGTGTATATAATCCAATCTCTCAAAACTCTCATATATAGCCTCACCATCTTCTGTGCGTAGGGCGGTATATGCTCAAAAATATACAAAACTCTCGTACATCATCACCGTCTTCGGCATGCAAGCCGGTATATATCAAAAAATGACTAAATACATCAAAATACAGGGATGGGCATCAAACCTCATCTGCCCTGGACATCCTCCATGTTAGTCTCTCTGGTCTCCTCCTCGGCTCTTGTCTAACAGCCTGGTATCATCTCATCGCCCACCATAGGTCATGGTTGGCCCCTCACATTTATTACATCACTTGGAGCTAGCCTCTATGAGTTGGTGGCCTCACCCTGATCATGTCTCGGGGCTCGATGGCCCCCTGTGCTCTCTACACTGTGAGTCTAGAGATCTAGTCCTCTCACTCAAGGCCTGTTGTGCCCTGTACTCTCCATAGGATAGAAAATCTATCTCGGCCACCATCAACTGATCCTGGTAGTATCTGGCCTCACCTAGGGCATCTCATAACCTGGATATGGGTACGGTCTGTGGTGGCCCCATAGGCCTTGGCCCTGTACCTATCTTGCAGGACCCTATCCCACCCCTGCCTGTGAACTAGGACCCAGTCCCAATGCCTGTGGAGGTGTCATCAGCCTCACACCATGTGCCTGTACCTACGCTTGTAATGCCTAAATCTGCACCTGTGCAGTGGCTAGCTACCCCTACAACCCTGTAACCTATGCCTATAGGGCAGCCACCTGACCATCATCACCATCTCCATCTCCACCTTGGGCCATCTGGGCCTGAAGACTGGCCACCTATGCATGTAACTCGACCACCTCCACCTCTGAACTGGCTAACTACCCTTGCACCATCCCCAACTAGGTAATCAGGGTTACCACCTACCCCTGTAAGGCGTCTCTCTGCACCATGATAGTGGCTAAATTTGGCTGCCCAGTGCCGGTGGTACTTGCTTTTAAATGAGCCGCCCACTAGTGTCCATATCTATCTGTCTACTCGCATCATCAATTTGTTGGTTTATCACTTGCTCCTCCTACCACTGTCAAGCCTTTGTCGGATGTAGTAGAGGCAATGGCCTCTCCACGTCGTCTATCATCTCATCATGCGGGAAGGGTGGAGGTATATCTTATCACAGCCCAAACTACCGCTCGACCCTATAAATGGGGGTCATCTCATGCTCTCCTGCACGGCGCCCCTCCATCCATCTGAGTAGATAAAGGCTAGCTAACTCCTCAGCCATCTGTCGGTATGAGGGATAACCCACATAAAGTCTCCATATAATATCTACCCCAAACAATCCCTCCAATAGCCACTGGTAGTATGCTACATCATGTGTAGCCCTATCTGATTGCCACTCTCCAATAACAGGCACCCATCACTGTACTCCCACTCGTAGAAAACCTAGTTGAAAGGCATCTACTCGGGGCATATCGACTAGACACACACATGAATAATGTGCTCATAGGCCTAGTAGTGAAGAATGAATGTACAACATAGGCTAAACCTATGTAGTCACCCATAGGCCCATAACTCTCTATATAACTACACCAAGAATGCTAGCGCCTAGGAAAATCGGGTCCTCTCCATCATCATGTCATGTAACACACCCATCAGGGATCATGGGAATCTCCCCCCTCTGCATCCGGCAATGCAAAACAAAGAAACTTCTGTATCAATAATACTACTAGCTTCGTCTCCTCTGGGACAGCTAGGTACATCTCTCTATAGCTAAGGTTGGTGCTTTATGGAATGTCGATCCACCATCCTCCCCAAACACCATCAGCATCAACTCCTCATATGCCTCTGAGGAGATCAAATATACTGTGTCCCCAATATGGGTAATCACAGGATCCTGAAAATGTCCTCCAGGGTGACCGGTCATCTCACCCGTCGGTAGGTGGAACGTGTTGGTCGTGGCATCCCATCTATCAATAAGGTTGACCATCGGACTCGACTACCAAACTACATTCGTAGCGTTGGACCCCACTCAGGACCACCTCCTCCACATGCCACAAATCCTTAGGTGTCGCCGCGCCGTGAATCGTGTCATTAGCGGGGTGGCACCTGTCTCACATCCTAAGTTGATCTCTCGCCTACATCCAACAAATCAATCACATCATTTAAACAAGACTATATCTACATTCACCCATACCCATTCCCATTACCCTACCTCTTTTACTTTGCTCCTTACCTGTTTATCCCATGGCCTACCCTCCACCCCAACCCAACCCTCCCCAACCAACCCCAACCCAACCCTAACCAATTGACTTTCCTACCCTACACCCGCCCAACCCAATATCACCTTACTAATTTACACACACCCCAACCCCTCACCAAATCCCATTTTTATTCACTCCTTGACCTTCCCTTTTCCTACATATCTATACATTTTTCCCTAAACAACTCCACCCTTACCTATTTTTACCCCCTTATCTATGTTATGATTTTTCACCAAACCCACTTCTTTTACTCCTCCCTTCTACCCACCCAAACTCGGACACCTTTTGGCACCTTTTCCCTCCAATTCCAACTCACACGTTACCCCTAATCGACCCGGTCACCCTTGACCGGCATCGGTCACCGATTAAGTGATCGATACCGGCGCACTAGCACCAACGTCGGCTACCCTCTAACTAACGACAATCAACTCACACGTCAAAAACCCGCAACGCCTAACCCCCTTTTTTCATTTTAATTCCTTTTCCTCCATTCTACCCATCCAATCCCACCCAAATCCCTCCTACACCCTTCCCTACCCTTTCTTCACCTAATCCCCTCCCTCCCCACTCCTATTTTATTGGATTTCCCTCCCATAATTCAAAATTTCTTTCCCCAAAAATAAAAAACCATTTTTACCCACCTAACCTTTAATTCAATCTAACCAATAAAACAACAAGCAAGATTGAATCCTACCTCATCACGCTGCTGCCTACGTGGTGGCAACTCTAACCACCGTATCGGTGGTCCCCTAATCCCTCTCCCGCCTCTACCATCACCAAATGACTGCTCACTCTCCAATCACTCAATCCAATCAAATCAATCCCACCTAGCTCGTGGATCCACCTATCAACCAACTCTCACCAGCCATGTGGCTCACCAACTCAATCCTCAGCCTCACTCTGTCACTTTCCACCTTTTCTCTTTCTCTCTTGTCGTTTTCCCAATTCGCTAAAAGACAAATGATTTGAAAAATGCGGTATTTTTTCTTCTTTTTATAACCTACCCAACTTGACCGTGATGGTTTCACCTTGACCGACATCGGTCCTATGCCCTAGCTTGACTAGCATTGGTTACCTTAAACTCATCATCGGTTTCCCTGCTTAGCCTTTTTTTTTTTTCCTACCCCCTACCCCCAATTTTTTGACCTGAATCCCTTTTTATCCTACACTCACCTCAATTGGCCACACCACTTGACCTTCTTGACCTTACCCTTTATCCCCTCACCTCCTCCTCATTTGGGGACTCGTTATTTTACCCATACCTCGGCCCTACCCATGCCATGACCTAGATATTTGGACCTGGACCATTGCTAGTGACCTTTGACCCCATGTGCCCATTATACCTTGCGACACTGTTACCTACGTTGTTGACCTAATGACATTACCTTGCCTCTTCTACCGTGACCGTTTATCCCGACTCCAACCCTGTACTGTAACATACCTAAAAATTTCTACACCTAACTCGTGTCATGTTTATCGACCATATCCTATACCTTGGATATCAAAATAACTTCAACCTTGTTTGGATAAACCTATCGACCTTAGACAATGTAGAGTTTTCTTGCTCTTCAACCTGGTACTATGCTACAGTTTATATGTGTGCGTGCATTTGACTGTCACTACCTTTGACCCGACCCATTACTTGGATTACCCAAGTGGACCTTTTTCCTTTTTTCCTTTTACACCACTTATTCTTCCTCACATTCACCTTTTATCAAACCACTCACCGATTCTTCCTTCGCCTCATCGGTTCCTAGTTTGAGGGGATCACCTTCACCCACACATGGGGCAATTATACATACCCAAAATTGTGGTCAGGCTACTGCACCGAACAATGTAACACATGCCCCAATGATGACATAGGTCTCCTCGCAAGGTGTTCGAGATCTAGTTAGCTCCCAAGTATGCGTTAACATCCCGCATGCCCCGCTTAGCCCCCGCATGCTTTGTTGTTCTCTTTTCCCATATTTTATTTGCATTTTGTTCTTCTTGATTCTAAATTGCCGCCACGCTCAAGGTGGCGGTCCTTCACACGTTTTCCGAAATGATCTTTTAACGTGACTCATGAAAATTTCAACGCTTTACCGACTTTTTTCACCACCTTTGGCTTACATTAATGATTCAGTTCCTAGAATAGTGTTTTAGCATTGTTTATGGTTTAAGAGATCAATTTGGTTTTTACCTTTGGGTAAATGCAAATGCTATAAATAGATGGCTTGTGCTCAAGAAAATGGCCCCTCAAATTTGCCTCTAAATTTCTCAGTTCAATAGCTTAGCCTTTCATTCTTGTTTAGGATTCATAGTTTCATTTCTTAGATGCATAGTTAGCATTGTTTAGCTGTCAGAAAGCCACATATCCATCTTGTGCAAGTGTTGTCATTACTACATGCAATCCATTGAAGTAGAACAATTTAATTTTCAATAGGAAGCCATTAAAGTTGCAGGTTTTGCTCGTCAAAATAGGATAGTTTCAGGTTCTGGACATTTTATGTTGCATGACTCGCAATAAATCCCGCTAGGAATTGCATAAGCCAAGCTCTGTACTCTTGCGCTATCCCTCTCCTACTCGCATTGTATTCGTTCGTATCCTAAGTTGCCTTTGTTCTAATATCTACTTTTGTTGACGCTAGCATTACACACTTTTCTGGATCCACGTGAGCATGAAGGAACGAGGAGATCACACTAAGGGGACCAAGCCACACACACCATCGGATTCACCACTGTTCTGCAAAATCCAGGTTCTAGCTTTCAAAGTTCTAGTTAGAAGCATATCAAATAGAGTAGCCAATCATCTTATTTCAGTTAATTTTACTTTCGATATTACCAGGGAAGCTATGGGGATTGATAGTTTCTAAGAAACTATGATTCACTCCTCACTTCTTAGGTAGGATGGAGAGTCTTTCAAATAGATTAGATCAGTTATTTCACTATTTAGAATAAATTCACAACTCGCAGAGCAAGTAGCTATACTCGGTTGCTTTGTTTGTTTTAAATTCGTTATTAGTTTAGTTGTCAATTTCTATATATATTAAAAAGTTTCTCTTTCAATTTCATTCAAATAGTTGTTCAAAAAAACACAAAAATAGAGAAGTTATATATGTTGTAGATATACTTCACATAGTTAATTTTACTTTGCTGCAGTTAGATTTACATTGTTGCTTTTGTATGACAATCACGGGACCTAGGGAACCCAGAGAATACATATTCAAGCCAATCGTGCCTCAACCTAATCTCATCACAGCAATAACCAACATAGATCGGAATCTTAGAATCCAAGTCTTCCAAACAACAAACTTTGCAATGTGATCAGCTCCCGCTTAAGCGGGTTAAACGTAGAAGACGACCAAGCGCACACGTTTTGGTCAAATCAACCAAACTACATATTACCCTAGATAAATATCTCCATGACTGTAGAAGGGCTTGAAAGAGAGTAAACATTCGATTGTGATCCTTTGGTCCCACAGCCAGATGCAAGAGATACTCTCACAGATATAGATACTAGCTTAAGAATTCAGGTTGCACGAACGCCTGTGAGATACTCTGAGAAGATCACACAACTATTGATTCTAAATATAAAGGCCAAGAAATCATATGACTATTGGGTACTAGGGATTAGGGACTGATTCTGCACATGACCATAAATAGCGAGCCCGCAACAACCACGAGTCTACGATTGTGACCCACAAATCCCACAACCCAACGAATCCACACGTGAATCGGACATAGATGCTTTGGGTTGTGCACATTAGTATTCGAGATCTACTCCAATTCCACCTATCATCATTAAACAGATTATCCTTGTTAGATGTAACATCTAATAAAGCTAAGGAGTTCTGGACTAGACCAGACAATCACCCGTAGAGTCCATCGTACCCATCATCCACCCTATGACCTCTGCGACACATACACAAAACTATCCTGTGTCATTTTCCATGTATCCCACAACCTATAGATCGGATCATGCCAGAGCTCGATATTGATTGGAGCCTTCGAGTAGTCATCCTTGCCGATCGATCTATCACACCAGTTCAGGTTAGGAGGGCCTTCTTTGCCTTAGATTCACAGTTTCCACTAGTGCGCATCGAAGACATAAGATTTCCTAACTAAATTGTCTGTATCCCACGCATAGTCCATCCCCACCGGCTGTCTCGGCATGACCTCGGGAGGTTAGGTGCGAGGAAGAGTTACTTGTAGATTCCCACGCTCACTTGTCACTTTTCCATCATACAAAATTGGTGAACCATGACGTGAAATTCCTACTTTCTAAATCTAGAGTCTTATTATTACTTGTTCTTTCAAATTATTTTACTTTTCTTATTTTCCGCCTCATTAGCCTCCACATCAGCTTCACCAATAAAATTGGTGAACCCGATGTGAAATTCCTACTTTCTAAATCGAGTCTTATTATTACTTGTTCTTTCAAATTATTTTACTTTTCATCTTTTCCACCTCTCATTAGCCTCCACATCGCCTTCACCAACAAAATTGGTGAACCCGACGTGAAATTCCTACTTTCTAAATCTGGAGTCTTATTATTACTTGTTCTTTCAAATTATTTTACTTTTCGTCTTTTCCGCCTCATTAGCCTCCACATCAACTTCACCAACAAAATTAGTGAACCCAACATGAACGAAACAGCTTCTTCCTCTTTTATTTTCGCTTCTTCCTTCCACTGTCCTCCTTCCCATTATTCTCGTGGGTATCCATATACCCCGAATATGTTGGGGTTTGATGCATATGGTAGACCTCTCCTAGGTCTTGAAGCATACTACGCTCGCTGGAATGACATCATCACCTTCGCTCTCAGTATGGGGTGACAACTATTCAAATAACCAATTATCAACACAAAATCCACCTCCAAGGACTAGATATGGCTCATCTTTCCAAACATAGGAGTTGGATCAGCTCGCTCAAACGCAACACACAGAGCCTTCAGGATCAAATAATATGACGTTCACAGGAGAATCTAGTTTGTCTCCTCAGGTGCTTCTTAGACCACAAATTAGTAGACAATCAGATCCATACCTAGTTTTAGATGATGAACATTCAAGACGCATGCGCGTAAATGAACAACGCTCTCGGGGTATGTACCCACCCATAGGAAGTTTACAAGCACAACCCGAGGTCTCTTTTCAAGAAAATACCTCCATACCACTACATGTAGGAAATGCCCTCGGGAAACTTGGCAGGGTAATGATCAGTTCATAGCAGGGTATCACATGCCTATACAACACCAAAATATACAACAAACACCACTAAGGCAAAATACCGTGACTTTACCAAATGAAGTCATTTCGACTTTAGTAGAAAAAGTTATGGGGTTAGAAATTGCTCAGGCAAATCACCATTCTCAATTCATACAGGCAGGAAATTCTAATCCTCCACACCATCCTAGCCAAGTAGACCTCCTTATAGGAATAGGCACCTTAGGCATGACTCCTCAGTATTCACAACAAATGCCAACAAGAACCGCCATTTCTAACACCATTCCGATACCTCCCGATCTTGTACAAAATAATCCATTCCTAAATAATCCCCTTCATACTTAAACATGTACTCCAAATCACCACAAGGGGATATGTTCTCTCTCTCGGCATGTTTACTCAACCACGGGGTTTCCTTATGCCCCTACTAGTGCATACACTACGTTGTATCAACAACTAATTCCACCGCCACCCTCGGCAGGCACCATCAATGGTCGAAACCTACGCGATAGGGACTTATTCAAAATATTTGAAAGAACCCTTAGACTTCACCATACGAAGCATTATGCTTCCAAGACCTCTTCTTGATTTTCCAAATACAAAGGTGAGGGAGATCCGAATGCACATATCAAGGCTTACGCCACAGCCATTCAAGAAATGCTCCCTTGGGATGGGGTTATTGCCAAAATATTCCCCAAAACCTTGGAGGGCATCGCCCTCGATTGGTATTATAGAATACCTGACGCTTCCATCCATTCATTTAAACACTTTTTTTAGTTCATCAAGGCATTTGATATGAACAAGTCGCTGAGAACAGAATCGGAATTCTTACACATTAAGCAAAAACACAATGAATCATGCAAGCTCATTTCATCCGGAGGTGGCGTACGCTTCTTTATTCTTCGGCCAAGTGCTCCAAACATGGACCAAATGGAACTATGTGATTTATTCCTTCATTCTCTCAAAGAGAGAAGTAAATGAAGAAGTCCAAGTTCCCACTAAGGACTTACAATGAAGTGCTTGAGAGTGCTCCCGAATAGATCAAGCGGCAATAGATAGCGGTCATAAGATGTATGGAACAAACAGAGGTTAATCACCTCCAACCAAAATACTACGGCTTATCCTACTACCACAAATGTCAATCAAGGACCTAAAGTCCTTAATAAAAATCATGGAGTGACAACAGATGGATGAGTAACCGATCGTGCCAAAAGGTAAATGTTGTGAATACTCCACCACTAATGAACAACCAACAAAACAACTTTACCCTAATAATCAATGTAGTGGATTTTAATCATCCACAACAACAACAACAACAATGGAAAACCTTACAAAGGGTCTGAGCCAAAACTCAACTGGATATCAAAACCAAAACCAAAACCAAAACCAAAAACAACAAACGCAAAACTTTAATCCTAATAGGAAACGGTTTGATCAGAGTTTTGGGCCACAATATGCACCAAACCAGCAAACTAGGAATTACAACCCCAACTCGTATTGTGGTTTTCACAAAATCTAAGGCCATGACACTAGAACGTGCTGTGACTACAATAAATTCATGCAACATTTTCCAGAGGAACAAAGACAACTTTTCATAGATATGTTCTTGGCCGATCCTGCATCACCGGCACCGAATACTTTCACAAGGGCAGTTTCCCCTCAAAACGCACCCCTCAAAATCTTTAATGATCCGCTCCCAAATCACAATAACAATAGGTTAAATCCAAATGGGACAAATAAGGGTATAATAATAGGAAACAATGATCATGAATCCTTAACTTCACTAAATCCATTAGTTGCACCACAATTAGGAAGTCAACCGCAACCCAAGATAGTCGGTTTAGTGGAGTTAGATGCCGAACTACCCGTGGAAGCTGTAACAAGGACACGAGAGTATTCCTCTCAGCCAAGTCCAAGTTACCTACCGGAGACAGATAACATCCAACAAATGTTAGTAAGACCCGTAGGTGCCTATGATTTAATTAATGATCTAACAAAAACCTTCTCGCACATTTCTTTTTTAGACTTACTGAAGAATTCTCCTACCCACAGGGCTTCTCTTTTAGAGGTATTAGGTTTAGGTCATTTAATTAACATCACTCGCCTCCCGAAACATAGGTAAACCATATAGACTTTGATATCCACCCTTCGGGATGACCGGATAGGGATATCGAGTTTATTTTTGAAATAAACAAAATGGCAACAGACACTAAGATTGACGCAGAGGTGATCCGCCTTACATTTACAAGTGTGGGTTTATAACAATTACGTTAAACGTGTAATGGTTGACGATGGGGCAATAGTTAACATGGTCCCCTTCTCTTTCCTTCAAAAGCTAGGGTATGGAGAAAAAAATTGTTCCACAACTCGGAACACGTTGAGAGGCTATGATATCCTTAAGGCCACTTCGATTGGAACTATAATACTACCGGTCTACCTTAGGACCCAAAACAATCTGATCGAGTTTTATATTATAGATTGGGAAACCAATTATAATATGATCCTTGGTGACCATGGATACACTGTATGAATGCAATCCCTTCTACGTTATTTCAATAAGTAAGGTTCTTACACTTAGGGAAGATATTCATAGCCAAAGGCGATCCAAAACCATTCAATATACACCTAGCTGACTTAAAGAAAAGACCAGGCGTTCACTTGGAGTTTGAACTCCCAACAAACCAACTTAATAAACTAACCGACGTGAAACCAGAAGAAAAGTTGGTACCTACAATAGATCTTGAGACTATGAGCCTAATCAAGACTATCCCAGCCCTCAAGGATGAGACTAACATTGTAGAAACAGTATCATTAGGAACTACTGTGAAGATTGTCGACTTACTAGAACATGATCTACCAATTTTCCTACCATTTGATTCTGTAGGTATGGGATATACCCTAGGTGTTGGTGCTCTTCCAACAGAGGATCTCTGCATGGTAGAAGTAACCAAAGCAGAAGAAATTGACATAGCAAATGTCCCAATGTCCATCTTCCCAACTAAGTATTGGACTCTCCATTTCAATGGAGCTAGATGTCGTTATGGAGTCAGGGGTGGTGTAATCTTTACTTCTCCCAAGGGAAAATCCCGCCATTCACCTTTAAACTAAAATTTGAATGTACAAACAATGGCACCGAGTATGAATCCCTCCTCCTTGGTCTCATCTTAGCTAAGAGGATCGGTGTTAATAACATCAGGGTGTTAGGAGACTCATAATTGGTAGCAAACCAAGTCTCTGAGATGTATGAAACCAGTAGCCGAGCACTTACAAACTCTACAAAACAGTTTTATTGAATTTAAGCAAGGAGTTTGATTTCATATCAATTGAAGCAATCCCGCAAGAACAAAATCTTCTCACCGATTCAATAGCAACCTCGGCGTCACACTTCACCCGAAACAATGATTTGGAAGATGCTCGTTTCATAGTATCCCTTCATACTGAACCATTGGTGAAAAAAATGTCAAACCCTCTTTTAACAAACAGAGATGAGAACAAATCTACTATCCTAGATCACATTGATAGTGATAGAGCCACTCTGGATTACTTAAACGCCTATGCAGTGTTACATCTCACCCATCACATGATAGATTTGTCCTTAATCCCGCATTCGTCTTCTTACTTTGGAAATCCCATGATAGAGCTTCCCCACAAAAGGAGCTCAACATATACATGGTAGAGAACGGAGACGATCTGGAATTACCTCCGGCCCCGCCTAAGTTTGAAGAAGGTAATGCTTCTTTAATCGAAGAAACAATTGATATTAACATCGGAACGGAGGATGAACCAAGGATATTGAAATTAGGATCCTCGTTAACTCCATCAGAAGTAGAAATACATACTCGAATCCTCAAGGAACATCAGAAGGCTTTTGCATTTAATTATAAAGAAATGACAGGGGTTGCACCACACATTGTGGTACATAACCTCATCACTAAATCAGACGCAAAGTGATTAAACAAAAATTGAGACCAATGAAACCCAAGGTAGCTCTCATGGTGAAAGAAGAAGTAATGAAACTCATCCAAGTAGGGTTCATCAAACCACCAATTACTCTCGGTGGGTATCTAATATCATTCCCGTTCTCAAAAAGAATGGGAAAATACGCATTTGCATAGACTTCCGGGACATTAACAAGGCATGTCCTAAGGACGACTTCCCGTTACCATCCATAGACGTCATTGTTGACACAACAGCTACATTTGAGCTTTTGTCTCTCATGGATGGATTCTCAAGATACAATCATATCGAATATCCAAACAAAACCAAGTTAAAACCACATTTATAACTCCTTGGGAACCTATTGCTACGCGGTTATGCCATTCGGTCTCAAGAGTCTTTGCCGGGCGCTACATACCAGCGGGCTATGACATATATATTTCATGATCTTATTCATAAAATTGTAGAATCCTACGTAGATGACTTGTTGGCCAAGGCCAAGAAGCGTTGTGATCACCCAGAAGTACTTCACATCATCCTTTCGTGTCTAATAGAATACAGAGTCACGTTGAATCCAGAAAAATGCGTCTTTGGTGTAACAGGAGGGAAGCTCTTAGATTACATTATATCATCATGAGGGATCAATGTTGACCCAACCAAAATTCGGGTTGTTCTCGAAATGGTCCCACCTTCGGATGAATCTGGAATCAGGTCATTTCTCGGAAAACTCGGTGCAATCCGAAGATTCATCCTAGATTTAAGTTTTGCCATTCATCCAATCAACAATCTACTCAAGAAAGATTATAGTATTGATTGGACCGAAGACTACAATGAAGCTTTCAACGTAGTTAAGTGTTTCTTGTTATCACCACCTACGCTAATGCCACCTAAGCCAAACCACCGTTAATTTTATATTCGCGAGCTACCAATGTCTCGCTAGCCTGATATGTTGGCTCAAGAAGACGATGACAAGAGAGAACGCGTGATCTATTTCATTAGCCAAACGTTTCTCGACTATGAAACATGTTACACACAGGCAGAACGAGAATGCCTTGCCATAATCTTCGCAACCAAATGCTTAAGACATTATATGCTAAATCAAGAAACAAGGGTCATTGTAAAAATAAACCATTTACGAACTTTCCTCACACAAGGGTCCTTGTCTAAAAAGGTTGGACGCTTTATAAATTTAATGGGGGAATTTGAATTAACATTTGTAAATCAGAAATCATTAAAGGACAAATCATTGCGGATTGGTTAGCTGATAACCCACTAGACGGAGGCAATCTAGTAGATCTGGACTTTCCTGATGAATGCATATACTACATTGAAACCAGACCTCCTATCTCTGAGTGTCCTTGGTATACTGATATTATTAATTATATCATGGACCAAATGTATCCAGAAGGTGCTACACCGCAACAAAGAAGGCGATTACGCATTATCGTAGCTAAATACGTCATTATAGAGCAAGTGCTCTATCGTAAAGCATTTTATGGAATGCTTCTAAGATGTGTCCACACAGAAGAATCCAAGAAGATTCTCCACGAATCTCATAGTGGAATATGTGGAGGCCACTTTGGTGGCCATGCCACTGCTCGTAAAATACATCGGATGGGATATTTCTAGCCCACTCTAGAACACAACGTAGTAGAGTTTGTACAAAGGTGTCGTAAGTGCCAAGAATTCTCCCACGAGATCCACATGCCAGCACAAGCTTTACAACCAATAGCTACTCCATGGCCCTTTTCTACGTGGGGCCTAGATTTGATAGGGAAATTCTCTCCCTCATCTACAAATGGCCATAATTTCATAATCACGGCCACCGAATATTTTACCAAGTGGGTAGAGGCCATGCCTCTTACTACTGTACCGGGTTCTGTAATTGCCAAGTTCATTTTGAACCAAATCATCTACAGATACGGTGTCCCGCAAATCATTATCTTGGATAATGGGACTTCTTTTAAGAATGACGAAGTTCACGAATTGTGCAATAAATTTAAAATAAGCCATCATACGGCCTCCTCTATTACCCTCAAGCCAACGGATAGGCTGAAGCAACAAACAAAACATTAAAAGCCATTCTCCTTAAAACTGTGAAAGAAAACAAGCAAGATTGGCATTTGAAGTTATATCCAGCCTTGTGGGCCCACCAAACATCAATAAGAACACCAACAGAGTGACTCCTTTCTCACTTGGTATTCGACGCGAAGCGCTTCTCTTGCTTGAGGATGAAATACCCGGTCTCCATATCTCATTACAAGGGATTACGGATGAAGATGCTTATAGAGAAGCATGTCTCTCCCAAATAGAAAGTCTAAATGAAGCTAGGTTAGATGTTGAACAGTGACATAGAGTCTATGCTAACCGAATGTGCCGGCAGTATAACAAGAAGGTCTATGAATGAGACATATATGAAGGTGATCTGGTTCTAATGCTAGACAACCGGATTGATAAAAGACCAGCGAAGGAAGGAAGTTCCGGCCCAAATGGATGGGCCCATACCGAGTCATCAGAGACTATGGAAATGGTGCATATCTCATATGTACACTAGAAGGTGAGGAATTTGGTGAAACAGTCAATTCCCTACACCTTAAACGATTCTACGCATAAGCGGCCAGCATTATTTCTATAATTATATCTACATTACATCTTCATATAGTTAGGTTGATTTTGTCCGCTTGTTTTGTACAATTTTGTGATCAAGGAATTCATTCTCAAAGTAATTCATTACAAACTTCTGATGGTATTGGCATAAACACTCTAACCATACTTCTTCATTTTATAACGTCATCACCTGTTTTGAATCATTTCATCACATAAAGCTAGATATGACAAAGACTTAACGATAACCATACCAAGGTTTGCATGCTTGTTCTCACTTTTGGTTTCTTCTTAGGATAGGTGTCTTGCCTATGGTCTATCCTAGAAGCTTCAATGTGTCACATCTATCCCCTATATATATCTCTTTGGAAATATAATACACGACATTTTACTCAAATAAACAAGTCAAATATAGATCAAACAGAAAATTTTAATTTTACACATTTCCTTGCCCCACCAACCTTTGGTGATGAGCTTGCATCTCTTACTAGTGACGTAAGGTTGGGAAAGGATGGAAATGCCCTTACTCACCTATGCCTTGTCCATGGTGATAAGCCCATACTTCTTACTAGTAGCATGGGGCAAGGTGTAGAGGGTCCTCTTGATGAATATACGTTAAAGGCAATCAGCAATCAAATTCAAATAAACCTTTAAAATTTTGAGTCAAAGACAAATGAATCAGATGTCCAAAATTCCAAGAGAATTCAAAACCCTGAAACCCAGATTTTGTCTACCATGTGGCCATCTACGGATCTAAGTCTAGATAAATTGTAAAGCAAGTTGCATCCCAAACTATGGAGTCACCTGAGTAGAGTAGGCTTGTAGCATCTTAATTTGGTTCCACCAAAGCTTTTTCTATCTCTCATCACTATCATTTCAACACATTTCATAACTTGTGCCCTTTCTAGCTCTCGGTGATAAGCCCTCACATCTTACTAGTTGTGTGGAGTCAGGAGTGGGGCAAGTTTATCTGCTCATCATACTTTGGTTTATCGGCACATTTTGTCAAAACAAATATGAAGTACTCAAAAATAGCTTATAAGAAGCTAGAGTTTGAAGTCACATTGTGCCTACATTATCATATATCAACATCATGAAATACAAAAAGAAAGTTAACATTTGCATCATTTGTTCTCCATTGCATACTTTCTAAAAAGCATATAAACATAACATCATACTTTACATGAGGAAACAAAACAAAGTCATAGATGTCAAGCGTCGATCTAAGAAAAGAATATATATATATATATAAACAAACAAGTTTCTGTCTGATGCCATCATGCGCTAAGCATGGTCAAAATGCTCAAAGAGCCTAGGAGATACAAAATACATCATGAAAACAGTCCAAGAGAGCCAAGTGGCTTCTCAACCCCTATGAGATCCCTCTGAGGGTGCATGCCCACGTCTAGGACTCCGGCTACACCGGTGCTCTGAGATGCACGGAGGGCTCATGATCCCGAGGGGCAGCTGCGGTCTCGCCATGAGAATGACTCCTCATCGGCGCTCTGCTATCATGTACCACTGCCATTCGGTGACGGAGGGTAGACACCATCCTGGCCACATGCCAGATAGGGGCAAAGATGTCGGTGTGCCTACCAGTGCTTGAAGGCTCCCCTGCATCCACAGATAGCTCTGCACGGGTCTTCTCCATAGGGATCATCAGGGTATCGGTGCATACCCTACGAATCAGGTCTCGCCACTCATCGGTGGTCTCTGCAAACAAAGGAGAAAACAAATTAGAAATAATCAAGAGATAAAAATAGATGTAAACAAAGGGAGAGATAGCAATTAAGGAAATCTTAACTCAAAGCAAACATTAAAAAGAAGGAAGATAACTCACTCGGATCGCGGGCCTCCAAGATGGATCTCTAGGGTCGGCAAGACTACCCATGATGTCGTCGCTGACTGAGGTACTCTTCTTATGGTTGGAGCAATGTAGTGTCCCGCTACGGACTCATCCTCCCCACTAAGGCCCTAGGAGAGTGGCTCCTCTGAAACCAGAGTCACCCTCTCCGCTCTCGCTCCGCGCACTCTACTCAGCAAAATATCCTGAGTTTCATGCCACTCAGGATCACTGTCCTCCTCTCCACCTAACTCGCTAGCCTCAGCCTCGGTCTCCTCCTCCGTCTCTCCCCCTGTGAACTCCTTAGACTCGGAGTCTATGTCAATAGGGTCGTCACTGTTGTGGGCGGGACCGGTGGCAATTTGAAGTAAGGGTGCCTGAGGAGCACCGGCTCTCCCTCGAGCACGTACTACCTACCTAGCCATAATAGGAATGCCAGGAATAACAACTGTCCAACCTCGGCCTCTAGGACCTCCCCTAGCCTCTCAAACTGATCTATATACTGGCACCACCGGGGGAAGCATACCCATGTAAGGCAAGCCAAACTGCTGAGGAACTCGGCCAAAAGGATGTATCTCCACCCTCCTACCCTATCAACAAGTTGCCCTGTGGTGGAGCAAGAAATCAAAGTAAGGGCCTCCTCGCCCCATAAACTTGCCATGGCCTGATACTTTGTGGCCTCCATGTCATCAGTGGTCAGGGAAGCAACTGGCTAGTGAGGTGCTCTGAGCACCGACATGTTTATCCATCTGGCTACCCTCACAGCTCTGAGATCTACCACCTCTACACCTCTGCCATAGGGGATGAAGCACTCATAGACCCAACTCATAACCAGGGTCGGATGGCTCAAAGACTGCCCCTGTAAATGGACCACCCTGTACAAATCATGATAGGTAGTCCCAAGCATGTCGGCTCCCTAGGCATAAATCCAGCCATGTCCCTCAATCTGTGCAATGATGGGGGACCAGTAATATAATAGAGTATCTCCTCCCTTGTCCCCGATCAATCTTGAGGCAAGGATCCCCATAATGGCCTGACGAATCAAGGGGATGGGCAAAGCTAGGAATAGATCGGACCCTCGCCCCTTCTTCAAACCAAAGTGGAGATAAATGCATCTCCCACGTAAGAGCCCCACTGTGCTATCTCGAGCCCGTGAACTCTTTGTCTCAAGAGTAAGTTATCTCCCGATGATTGGGACCCCGAGGATACAATAAACATCCTCCAAAGTAATAGTCCACTCACCTCGGACCCACAGTAATCGGAAGGTGTTTCGATCAAGATCCCAATATGAAAATAAGTCACAAAGTATGTGATCGACCGGTCAACATGTGGAACCCGTGATATACGCAGATCTGCGCCCTCTCGAAGAGTGTCCTCCTCATCCTACGAAAGGGCATCTAATACTGCTGGGAGCCAGTCACTCTCTCTCTCTTGACTCCATCGAATGTACTCCTCCCTCGCCTGCATACACCCAAAAACACACAAAATAGAGCAAGTTAGCATCCAAATGACATTAGAAAAATCATGAAAACACATAAGAATGCTAAAAATACAAAATTAACTTCAAAAAGGGTGTTGTTTGTACATTTTGTGAAGGACCGCCGCCCTGAGCGGCGGCGATTCCGTAATTGCCACCTTAAAGGCGGCGGTCTTATAAATCGCCACCTGATCGGGGTGGCGGTTGTGTAACCACCACCCTGTTCAGGGGCGGCGGTCGTGTCCCGAAAACCCACGCGGGTCATGTGCCCTAAAAATGCCTAAAAACACAAAAAGGACTATTTTGACTAAAACAAATCCTACCCAGTAGGCGCCCCCCCTAGATAGACCTTTTAAAACTAACATTTTCAAAAATAACCCCCCCATGACAAAGATTTTAACATTTTAAAATTTTGGGGGTAAAAACGGTGAATTGAGAAAAACTGACCTGTGATCTCGCGGGTCGATGTTTCACTCGCGGAGGCATGATCACTATTTCGTCACGAACGTTTTGACTATACTCTCCGTCGAAACCATCATCGTGGGTCCCAAAGCTCAAAATCAACCAAATCAACACGCGCAAATGAATAGGAAAATGGGCGCACTTTTTCATATATAAAGAACTCAATTGTTTTGAATGCCCTTTCCACGAGTTTGGAGCGCCACGCTGAGAGTAAGTTCTTATCCCCGAACAAATGGTATGTCCTCATTTCATATTATTTTAGTATTTATTTTCCGATCTATTTTGTCTATCTGCGCTTGAGTTCTCTTTTCGTTTTGTAGGTGGTGAGAATTTTGGATGGCACCTTTCGACACATGGACGTATCAAGTATAACTTCTAACTTCCCATTTCGGGACCGCCATACTCGGATCCACCATTTTACGCCTCTTCATGGCTAAAACGCTTCTCCGAGGGGGCAATATGTATGTACCCAAAATTGTGGGGTACTGCACTGCCGGAACAATGTAACACATGCCCCAATGATGATGCAGGTCTCCTCGCAAGGTGTTTGGGATCCGGAAAATGTCCCCAAGTATGTGTTAACATCCCGCATGCCCCGTTTAGCCCCTGCGTGCTTTGTTGTTCTCTTTTCCCCTCTTTTCTTTGTATTTTGTTCTTCATTCTGAAACCGCCATCCCGCTCAGGTGGCGGTCTCGTGACCGCCGCCTGATCATGGCGGCGGTCCCGTAATCTTGCCACCCTGCTCGGGCGGCGGTCCTTCACGTGTTTTCCATAATGATCTTTTAATGCGACTCACAAAAATTTCAACATTTACCGCTTTTTCACCACCTTTGGCTTGCATTAATGATTCTGGTTCCTGAATAGTGTTTTGGCATTGTTTATGGTTTAAGAGATCAATTTGGTTTTTACCTTTGGGTAAATGCAAATGCTATAAATAGATGGCTTGTGCTCAAGAAAATGGCCCCTCAAATTTGCCTCTGAATTTCTCATTTCAATAGCTTAGCCTTTCATTCTTGTTTAGGATTCATAGTTTCATTTCTTAGATGCATAGTTAGCATTGTTTAGCTGTCAGAAAGCCACATATCCATCTTGTGCAAGTGTTGTCATTACTAGACGCAATCCATTGAAGTAGAACAATTTAATTTTCAGTAGGAAGCCATTAAAGTTACAGGTTTTGCTCGTCAAAATAGGATAGTTTCAGGTTCTGGACATTTTATGTTGCATGACTCATAATAAATCCCGCTAGGAATTACATAAGCCAAGCTTTGTACTCTTGCACTATCCCTCTCCTACTCGCATTATATTCAGTATGTATCCTAAGTTGCCTTTGTTCCAATATCTACTTTTGTTGATGCTAGCATTACACGCTTTTCTGGATCCACGTGAGCACGAAGGAACGAGGAGATCACACTAAGGGGACCAAGCCACACACACCATCGATTCGCCACTTTTCTGCAAAATCCAGGTTCTAGCTTTCAAAGTTCTAGTTAGAAGCATATCAAATAGAGTAGTCAATCATCTTATTTCAGTTTTTTACTTTCAATATTGCCAGAAAGTTGTGGGGATTGATAGTTTCTGAGAAACTATGATTCACTCCTCACTTCTGAGGTAGGATGGAGAATCTTTCAAATAGATTAGATCAGTTATTTCACTATTTAGAATAGATTCACAACTGCACAGGCAAGTAGCTATACTCGGTTGCTTTGTTTGTTTTAAATTCGTTATTAGTTTAGTTGTCAATTTCTAGATATATTAAAAAGTTTCTCTTTCAATTTCGTTCAAATAGTTGTTCAGAAAAACCCAAAAATAGAGAAGTTATATATGTTGTAGATATACTTCACATAGTTAATTTTACTTTGTTGCAGTTAGATTTACATTGTTGCTTTTGTATGACAATCACAGGACCTAGGGAACCCAGAGAATACATATTCAAGCCAATCGTGCCTCAACCCAATCTCGTCACAGCAATAACCGACATAGATCAGAATCTTAGAATCCAAGTCTTCCGAACAACAACAGACTTGCAACAGATCAGCTCCCAGTTAAACGGGTTAAACGTAGAAGACGACCAAGCGCACACGTTTTGGTCAAATCAGCCAAACTACAGATTACCCTAGATAAATATCTACATGACTGTAGAAGGGCTTGAAAGAGAGCAAAACATTCGATTGTGATCCTTTGGTCCCACAGCCAGACGCAAGAGATACTCTCACAGATATAGATACTAGCTTAAGAATTTAGGTTGCATGAACACCTGTGAGATACTCTGAGAAGATCGCACAACTATTGATTCTAAATATAGAGGCCGAGAAAGCATATGACTATTGGGTACTAGGGATTAGGGACTGATTCCGCACATGACCATAGCAAGTCTGCAACAACCACGAGTCTACGGTTGCGACCCACAAATCCCACAACCCAACGAATCCATAGGTGAATCGACATGACATAGATGCTTGCTTGCGCACGTTAGTATTCGGATCTACTCCACTTCCACCTATCGTCATCGAATAATTATCCTTGTTAGATGTAGTAGCTAATAAAGCTAAGGAGTTCTGGACTAGACTAGATAATCACCCGTAGAGTCCACCGTACCCATCATCCACCCTATGACCCTGTCTGGAGACATACACAAAACTATCCCAGGTCATTTTCCACGTATCCCACAACCTATAGATCGGATCACACCAGAGCTTGATATTGGTTAGAGCCTTCGAGTAGTCATCCTCCGACCGATCTATCACACCGCTTCAGGTTAGGAGGGCCTTCTTTGCCTTAGATTCACAGCTTCCACTAGTGCGCATCGAAGAGATAAGATTTCCCAACTAAATTGTCTATATCCCACGCATAGTCCATCCCCACCACTGTCTCGGCACGACCTTGGGAGGTTGGGTGTGAGGAAGAGTTACTTGTAGATTCCCAAGCTCGCTTGTCACTTTTCCATCGTACAACAACCACATCTTATTTTTTTCAGCGTCACTCACCAATACAAGCTACGCAACAAAAAGGGGAAAAATGTAAACACCAAAATTGGGTCACACTCCCTTTTTCCCTCATCAAATAATAATCTTGAACACACTCACCTAACCATGGCCCCTTTCACCCCACTCTAATATTAATTTAATTAAATTAATTCATTATCCTCACAATATTTAGTATTTAAATATCCTAATTAGATAGTACCCACACCACCACCTCACCTATACACATCATCAAACCACCTCACCCTAAGACCTATTCTTAGTAAGTTGTCGTAACTAACCAAGACCTACCCAAACCCTAAAAATCAATGCCTACATTCCCTCTAACCACATTCCCACATGTTAGAAGGAAGCTTCCATGCTAATCTGCGAAGGAAAAATGAAACGAGATCCTAGAAAATCAAGGGGATCTACCTAGTTTAGTAAACCTAGGAAATCCCACCCTAACTGGTTAAGCCAAAACCGCCTTCGGTTACCATTTAACTCCTAAAAAAACCTTATTTCAAGGTTGGCACATTTTCTGAGAGATAATCACATCTTTTGAGAACAAGTTGTTGATGGTGAATCACAGCACCCCTGAATGTCTGCAACTCGATGGGCTAAGACTCTCAGTGTGATTGCATAACATGGAGCTTTTCCCAAGTGTGGGACCTTGCGAAATCGGAAAAGCTCTCCGGATGAAGGCCGGTTCCTATTCCTCTGTTCAGATGCACACATAAAAATGCAGAGGGTCTACTCAAAATCTAATCTAATTTTCCAAGGAGACAGGGTAAGAAGATGCATAAAAATAAACCTAAACTAACAAAGGTGATGCACCGAGGAATGAAGAACAACTGTCTTGCCAATAAACACAAACTATTAAAATGCGATGCAAGATCATGCACAGATAACAGATTTGCAGTGAAAGATCAGGAAGATGCAAATAAACACAGAGAGGGTTGATAATCATCCACAGACATGCATTATTTGCTCCAAAGATTGATACAATACACCACAAAATGCCAAGAGACAAGGTTGCATTACAGTTTTAGATAGGAGGTTTGAACTCCACAGATTCACCTGCCAAAGAGAAGAAGGGAGGGGCAAAACAAGAATGTCCAACCCTTAGAAAGAAGCCCCTCCTTACAATTTATAGGAAGAATGAGAGAGAAAAGAGAGAGGAATTCGAAATCTACCCCAACCACCGCAGGTTGTATTTAATTCATCTCATTATGGTGGTAGGTGAGAACCCTAGCGACCCCCAAAAGTGGCTAACTGTATTTTTCATTTTTAAGAATTTGTTCTCACCTAATTAAAGATATCCAGTCGTAGTTGGATAGAGGACCTCGTAAGCTTTCCAGAAAGTCCAACCTTGCATGAATCCGAGCTCCCAGTCAAAAGTTATGGCCATCTGAATATCTGCGCCAGGGTCTGCTTCCTGTCAGCGCTCAAAATGTTGCGCCTCCTGAAGGTGCGCCATAGGCGCATCCGTGTGTGTGTCGACATCCTCTTACATGCGCCAAGGTGCAACTCTTGCCCTGTTAACACTCATTTCTGTGCGCCACTTCTGTGCGCCAAGGGCGCATACATTTCATTGTCGACACTCATTTCTGTGCGCCACTTTTGTGCGCCAAGGGCGCATACATTTCATTGTCGACACTCATTTCTGTGCGCCACTTCTGTGTGCCAAGGGCACATACATTTCATTGTCGACACTCATTTCACACCACTTACGTGCGCTAAGGGCACATACATTTCATTGTCGACACTCATTTCTGTGCGCCACTTCACGTGCACCAAGCGATAAATGTCGGATTTGAGCTTCTTTGATCTCTAGAATCTTACGCTTGTCTATATCTACCCGGGAAGATATATACAACACAAGTGACAAAGCCGAGCTGCATGCAAGTAGAACTAGCGTTAGTACACACATCAGAGCATCCATAGCCAAAGACCTAAGCAATCACACAACCATTTTACCTTCACGGGAGCATCCGGGGAAGTGCCAACACCACACCAAGTTCCTTCCATTTGATCACCCACCATTGCTAACTAGATATCAAGCTCGTACCAGCAGGTAAGTTTTGTTAACCAAAGACTAGTTCATTATCATTTGAGTAGATCCTTTTACCTTTGTTGTTAGTTCTACTCCCATTCCTATTCCCTACTCTTTTACCTCCATGCAAACTTGACCATCCCTTTACCCACACCATTGAACTACCCACATCCATAATTTCATCATTCATGTGCATACCTAAGACCCACACGAACCTTGCCATTGCCTTGTCATTCTCATCTAGCACCAGATCTATCACCTAGCCAAGTTTTATTGAGTTTTTGTACCACTGACCATACCGACATCGATTACCTACAACCATCTCCGAGTTAACCTAAACCGACACTTTGGTCATACTAGACCATTGTGAGTCTCTGTGTCTTTACCAAAACCAAGAACAGAGCTTCTAAACCTCCACCAAATACCCAAAACCACCTAGAATCTCACCTGCCTATATCAATACCCCGACCAAGACTTTTACCTTCAGATTCAGTCATAGCTTAGCCTATTGTGAATGAATTGGCTTATTGTAGATGAATGAGATACCTAAATCATTTTAACTACAGTAGGATTTTCTTTATTATAAACATTAAGTTGTTTTAAACAATGGGTTGACAAATGCTCAGAAGTATCACACTTCCCGGATCTAGCACATGCTAGGCGAGTCCATTGCATATATTATTTAATTGTTATTTGGTGGTCTTGTTTTCCATTTCGGTAGTTCCTCCAAGAAAAAGGAAGCTCTCATGATCAGTCAGTGGATCCAAAAGTCATATGTGCACAATAACCTACAACCAAGCATTTCAGGAGGTATTCCTCGCCCTTTACCCTCATTTGTTTCACAACATTCGAAGAAACAATATAGAATCCTGAAACACTAAGTCTTAGTTAGTTAAAGTGAGTGGATATTGAGTCATAGTAAAAGGAAAACATGCTAAGAATAGGTTTATGATGAGGTGTCTAGGTGAGGTGGTGGAGTGAGGTGTCTAAGTGAGGTGGAAATTAGTTTAATTAAGGTAATTAAATAATGAATATTGTGATCATGGGCATTAATTTAATTTTGGGTAATTAAATTAATATACATGTGGGGTAAAGGGGGAGTGTGATCTAAATTTGATGTCCACATTTTTCCCCTTTGTTCACATAGGTTGTATTAGTAAGCAATGCTGGAAAAAAGGAAGTGATTGCCCCATGTGTGGGTGAAGGTTACCCCCTCAAACTAGGACCTAATGAGGTATTATACGTAAATCTGTGAGTGGTTTGAAAAATGTGTAGTTTGAGGAAGTGGAGGTAGGTGAGGATGAGTAGGAGTCTTGTGGGAAAGGGTGATGTTCAAATCGGGTAATATGTAATAGGCTAGGGTCAAAATTACGTAATGGGTAATGTCAAACAAACGCACGCACATAGATAGATTGCAATATGGTACTAGGTTGAAGAGCTTGCAAACTCTACATTGTCTAAGGTCAATAGGTTTATCCAAACAAGGGTGAAGTGATTAGGTATCCAAGGTATAGGATATGGTCCGAAACACAACATAGGTTAGGTGTAGGAACATTTAGGTATGTTCCAATACACCAAAGGTTTGGTCAGGATAAATGGCATGACAATAGGCAAGGTATGGTTGTTAGGATAAAAAACATTGGTAACAACATCACAAGGTATAATGAGTACATAAGGTCAATGGTCACACCAAGGAGGTTAGGTTCAGGTAAATAGGTCATGGCATGGGTAAGGCCAAGGTATAGGTAAAATAACAAATCCCAAGACACAATGAAGGAAATGTAGGGGTAGTTTGGGCTCATAGGTATGGTTCCATAGGTTTCCGAAATGATAAAAGGTGTGTGAGCACTAATGGGTGTAGGTAAAAGGAAGCTTAGCAAGGGAAAATAACTATAAGGGTTGACCAATGCCGGTTATAGGGTGACCAACATCGGTTGTCTAGGGCACAAATATGACTGACATTGGTCAGGTCAAGTTGGGTTTATAAAATAAAAATTTCATATTTTACGAATCATTGTTGTGTTGTGAATTTTGAGAAAATGACAGATTCGTTTGACCTTGTAGCACTTTTCTTGGAGAGAAGGACAAGGCATTGTACCGAGCTGAGGTGGAGATTACGAGTTGGTGAGAGGAGCTAGTAGACAGGTCCACGAGAGCAGTGTGATCGATTTTATTGGTTGGAGGTGAGGAGTGGATTTTGGCATGGTAGAGGTGGGAGAGGGTTCGGGTGGGCCACCGGTGTAGCGACCAGACGTACCACCACGCCGACGGAACCAAGATGAGGTAAGATTCGATCCAATTCTACACTTGTTAGTTGAAATAGTTTGTAGAAATTGGTTTGGGTAGAAATGGTTTTGGGTAGGAATTAAATTTGAATTTGGAAGTAAAATTGATGAAATGGGAAGGGTAGGAAGTCCAATGTGGGTTAAATAGGGGTAGGGAGAAAGGTAGTGGAGGTTTGGGTAGGATAGGGTAGGTATTTAGGTCGAATGGTCAAATTTTGAGAAATGGGGGAGGGTTTTGCAGGTTTGGTCGGTGTGAAAGTGACCGACGCTTGATCGAGGTTTGGTGACGTCGGTTGGCATTGGCCAACATTAGTCAAGTAGGAGGTGACCGATATTGGTCATCGATGGTCGATGCCGATCAACTTTTGAGGAGAAATAGATCGAGAAAATGGTTATGGTGGGAGGGAAAGATAGGCAGTGGGATATAACGGCAGGTGTAGTGAGGATGGGTAGGGTAATATGCTCACATAGGGTAATAAGTAGTAAGGGTCTTGGGAGTAGAGTGGTTGGTTATGAGTGATGTTGGGTATGGTCAAGGTTTAACAATGTTGTGATTTGTTGGGTGCAGGCTAGGGACCAGTTGTGGATGAGGGATGGAGTATCGCCTCTGTTACTAATGGTATGAGGGAACGTGATGGTAGAGGAGTGGCATCACATTATAGATGTTGGCCTTGATTGGGGTCAAATGCTATAGGCACATAGTTCAGAGCTGAGCTTGATGGTCACACTCATCGACGATGGGATTCAATGACCAACACATTTCATCTACCGATGGGTGAGATCACAATCACCCTGGAGGACGTGTATAGGATCTTGTGGTTACTAATAGTGGGGATGCAAGTTTATTCTATTTCTTCAGAGGCATCAAAGGAGCTGATGTTGATGGTGTTTGGAGAGGGGATGACAGAGATGAGGTTCCATAGTGCGAGCCTGAGCTATGGAGATATGTACGTGAGCCTGAGCTATGGAGATATGTACGTGGCCCATCCTGAGGAGATGAGGTTGGTTTTTCTGATCATGGAGGTAGTGTGTTATTTTGCGCTGCCAGATGCGGAGGGTGGGAGATTCCCAAAAGAACTGATGGGGTCCTCCATGACATGATGGAGGATAGGACCCATTTTTCTTGGGCACCAGCATACTTGGTGCAGTTATACAGGAGCTATGGGCCTACGGGAGGCTTTGGAGGTTCAATTTATGTTACACCTTTCTTCTCCACTACTGGGAATATGAGCACATTGTATGTGTGCATCCAGTTGGTATGCCTTATTGGATGCATTTTATGTGGCTTAGTTCGAGTTGGATTTAGACATTGGGTGCCTATTGTTGGAGAGCGCAAGGATATCAGGGCTACACACGATGTAGCATATTATAGGTGTTTACTAGAGGGTTTATCCGAAGTGGACATTATTTGGAGGTCATATGTTGGCTTCCCTTCCTACAAGAAGATGGCAAGTGGAGCTAGATGAGTTACAACTACTGAGGTGGATAGAGGGGCACCATGCCAGAGAGCATAAGATGATACCCATGGATAAAGCATCGACGGCAGTTTGGGTTACCTCAAGATGTGCCTCTACCATTCCGTCATTACAGGAGAGACAACATGGAGAGGCTTATGCCTCTACCATAGCCAATGGTGCTAACAGGGAAGGAGGAGCTGGTAGTGGACCGGCAGATTGATGACACCGGAGTGACAGACAGATACATGCAAAGTGGTGGTCGGCGCAATTACAGAAACACCACCTAGGCTAGGGAAGTCGACTTGGTTACCCTTATATTTCGAAAGGATACTTTGTAGGGACATGTTGACACTTTACGAGCCCGATCACAGTATTACAGGGGGCAAATGACAGGTGTCGGAGGCATAGGTTGCCACATTTTAAGCACAAATATTGCATAGATACGAGTAACCACACATGGTGGGGATGGAAATGTGGGACAAGTATCTACCCTACATGTGCAGTAGCATGGTTGCAGAGGCCGATTGGCTACTACATAGGCATAGATTTTGACCTTACGAGCCTAGGTCATAGCACGCAACACCTAAGGCTTAGGGACGGGTCCTATGGTATTGGTAAAGAACGGACAGGGTCCCATGTACAGAGAGGAGGGTAGGGTTCATAGGTATAGGGGCCGAGGCCACCAGGTAGTAGGGAAGATAGATGGTGGTAGGGCACCGGGGTAGAGGAGAGGAGGAGGAGATAGATGATACTAACCTAGACATTAGATGGGAGGATGATTAATGTCATCATTTTGTTTATTATTTTATATATATATTGGCATGCATGTTGATGATAGTGAGGTCAGTACATGAGAGTTATTTGAGAGATTTTTTTATAAACCGGCCTGTGTGTCGAAGATGGTGAGGTTTTATATGAGAGTTTTGAGATACTTTTATGTATTTGTATTGGTGTACATTTGTATTTATGTGTAGACTTTCATTGGTATAGATGATGGGAGTTATGGTATGGATGATGTAGTTGCTTTAATTTCCATTGTTATATGTATATGGGTGGCAACTAGGTGGATTAGGCATGATGGAGTCAAGTCAGTTTAGGCATGATGGAGTCAGGTCGGTTTAGGCATGATGGAGTCAGGTCGGTTTAGGCATGATGGAGTCAAGTATAGGCATGGTTTGATCATGTTTTTGGTTTTGGTTTAATTTCCAAGTTATTAGTAACATGGGAAATAAATGATGAGTTATATGTATGTTATGGTGTAAATTTCTAAAAAAATGGTATTATAGAAATGTGGAATGATTGATTAGATGTTTTGATGGTGTGATAAAATGGTAGATATGTATGTGTGGTAAATTTCCAAGATTTGTGAAGAATGGAAACTAATTACGGTAAAATGTCAATAGAAAGACATGTGGGAGGAAATGGGTTAGGGTAAAGAGTGGTCAAGCTAACCTTTAAGGGCCCCATGCCCTCGAAGTGTTGCCTACATAGCCCCAAAGAAAAGGGGCCTTAGGCCGATGTAGTTCTCCCATAAGCTAGGGAAGAATATGATGAATTAGAGGAATGAGTTGGTAGGTTTTAGGCATGATTGAGTCTAGGTCATAGGCATGGTGGAGTCTTAGGTCATAGGAATGGTTGATTCTAGGTCACATGCATTGTGGAGTCTTACGTGATAGGCATGGTTGAGACTAGGTCATAGGCATGGTGGAGTATTAGGTGATAGGCATGGTTGAGTCTAGGTCATAGGAATGGTTAAGTCTAGGTCATAAGCATGGTGGAGTCTTAGGTGATAGGAATGGTAGAGTCTAGGTCATAGGCATGGTGGAGTCTTAGGTGATAGGCATGGTAGAGTCTTAGGTGATAGGCATGGTGGAGTCTTAGGTCATAGGCATGGTTGAGTCTAGGTCATAGGCATGGTGGATTCTTAGGTGATAGGCATGGTTGAGTCTAGGTCATAGGCATGGTGGAGTCTTAGGTGATAGTGGAAATATTTTAGAATGTAGGTGTCGATGATCTGGTCCTGTATAGGGCAATCAATAAGTAATGAAGAAGGTGAATGGTAAGAGGTGGTAAAAGAGCTACTTAATTAATAAGAACCCTAATGAGTCTACCATACCCAAGATGATCTTATGAACGTAAGACCCTAAAGATATTTGCATAATGGACTATTCTAAGGGTGAAGAAAGTCACATGATCACAAAATGTTACAGTTATGGTGAGTCCCTTGAGTAGATAGGAAATTAGGGTGAAAAGGTAATGAGGTGAAAATGGGTGGTTTAGCGTAACTTAATGTATGACAACATGTTTACCTAGCAAGAAACCCATGATCAAAAAATAGGCAAGTCCACGAAAAAAGTTATCATTTTTGTGTTTTTATTTATGATAGACTGATCGATGCGGGAAGTCTATATGGGATGAGTATATTATCTCCTTGAGGTCTTCGTGAAGCTAATCAATGTGGGAAGCTTCTGAACATTTTATTATATTTTTGCAATGACTTTATATAGTTGTCCTTCGAGGGAGCAGTCTATTTATAACAACGAGATAGAGAGAAGATATGTCCCTTTACGAGAGTCATCTATTTACTTTGGAAGTTTGACTTAAGGAGTTGAATCCCATTTTATTTTTGGATGTCTTAAGTCATCAAAAAGACTATAGAGGAAGATTAGGTTCTTGTTTAGAAGAAAAACCATAGCACACAAGAGGTTAAATATGAAAGATATGGTTTCAAGTGATGAATGACCATGGGATTCCATATTTGAAAAAGATGAAAAGTATCCATGAGAATCATGTCATGAGTAGAGCCATGGTACTCATATTGAAGATAAGGTTGAAAGGTGATGGGTAATCACATGATTCTTGTTTAGTCATTGATCCTCAAAATGGGTAACATGGAAGGTGAACGGTGCTCAAGGGACGAGCGGTCAATAGATAGAAGGTGATATAGGACTTGATTTCAATAATAAAATGGTCTAAGATGCAAGGCATTGAGGGGCTCGATTCGGGTTTACCTTCAAGTGAAGACAAATGATAAGCACCTGATCCATAGGCATGAGTAACGATATAGGGTCCAAGCCAATTAGGAGCAAATTTTCCCGCTTACTTTTCTCTTCTTTGGTTACATGTTGATTTTCCTTCAAGACGAGGTCACCGACCTGGAAGGTTTGTTCATGGACACATTTATCATAGGCATGTTTGATATGTTTTTGGTATATTTGGAGATGATCAAGAGCATTGAGACAACATTCATCTAACAACTCAAGTTGTGCTAAATGGTCCTGGAGAAAGTCATCATTGTTGAGAATTTCTTGTAGTGAGATGCAAAGAGATGGAATCTAGACTTCGAGAGGCAAGACAACCTTGGTATCATAGACCAGAGAGAAAGGTGTGGCAATAGTCGAAGTGCGAATACTAGTGTGGTAAGCCCACAAGGCGAAAGGAATGTGTGTATGCCAATCCTTCCCATTATCATCAACTAATTTCATAATAATTTTGTTCAAGGTTTTATTGGTTGATTCTACTTGGCCATTTATTTGTGGGTAATAAGGTGACGAGAAACTGAGTTGAATGTCAAAGTGTCATAAAGCTTTCATAGGGTTTTGTTTTTGAATTGCTTTCTGTTATTAGTGATGAGGCGGTGAGGGACACCAAAGTGAAAAATGATGTGATGGTTAATGAATTCACATATTTTATCAACTTTTGTAGAAATGAGGGGAATGGCTTCAATCCATTTAGTGTAGCATTTAGTAACGGTTATAATCCATTGATGGCATTATTAATAATGAAGATTGATCTCTTCGACAAGATCCAAACCCCATTGAGAGAAAGGCCAAAGGTCTCATATGACCTATAAGGTATGATTAGGTGTGTGATGAAGATTGGCATGTTACTGGCATTTCACACAACGTTTGATATAGTCACAATAGTCATGGTTTAGGGTTGGCCAATAATAGCCAAGGCAAAGAATGCATTTAGCAACAACTAAACCACTAAAGTGACCTCCACAAATTCCGTCGTGAACTTCTTTGATGGTGTAAGTAATTTCAAAGCTTGTAAGGCAACATAAGAGAATATTGTTGAAGCCATGCTTATAAAGGAGACCACCCATGATGACATAGTGAGAGACACTTTTAAGAAAGGCACGTTGTCTATTACGAGTGAGATCGAGAGGTAGAATGGAAAGGGAAAGGTAGTCTGCAAACTATTTATACCAAAGGTCATGTGGGTCAGGTGTAATGGTTCTAACGGAGTTGACCACATGAGATAAATAAGAGGGTGATTGCAACCTTTGTCTTGCGACAAAGATTTTGGAGTTGGCAGTGTGAAGTAGGTATCTAAGAAGCTAGGCGGGAATGGTATCCGCAAATTTATTAGTAGAACATGGGGTGGTTTGAAGTTCGTAATGGTCAAAGGTAGTCAAAAGTATGTTGACGTGACATTTGTACTTTTATAGTATTTCATTACGACACTGGTATATACCATTGACTTGGTTTATAACCAATTGGGAATCACCAAAGATATTAATTGATTTAACATCTAGGAGATGGTAATTTGAAGGCCTAATACGAGTGCTTCATATTCGACGATGTTGTTAGTGTAATCAAAATATAGTTTGAAAGATAAAGGCATAGGTTCACCATCAAGAGGAATGAGGATAACACCTACACCACCTCCACGCTAAAATTTGGAACCATCAAAGAATAAGGTCATCTAGTAAGTGGTATCGTCCAAAGAGAGGGTAGTAATGGATTCATCGGGAAATCAAAGTTAGAGGGTTGATTCCCATAAAGAGGTGCGTCTGTTAGTTGGTCAATGAATGGTTTGGCCTTTGATAGAATTTTGGTGGATGAATTCGAGGTCAAGGTCTGCAAGAAGCATGAGCCAATGTGCAACACGTTGATGCTAGTAGGGTTTGGCGTACATGTAATGTAGGGGATTAGTGTTAGTGATGAAAAATGTTTTGTGGTTGAGTAGGTAATGACGAAGTTTAGTGGCAACAAAAACTAAGGCTAAGCAAATTTTTTCTAATGGGTGTACCTATTTTCGTAGTCTAAAAGTGTACGGATTATGTAATAAATGGCTTATTCTTTATGTTTCTCATCATGATGAGCAAGCATAAAGCACCTAAGGAATGGTCGTGATCAAAGATGTATACGTAAAAGGGTTGGTCATCTTTAGGAGGAATGAGCACCGGTGGTTGGATAAGGTATTGTTTTAAGGCGTCAAAGGATTTGTGGCATTCATCATCCCATTTGAATGAGACGTCCTTTTTGAGGAGATGATGAAATGGTTGAAAATGGTTGAAAATTTGTGAAATGAACTCGACGGATAGATTGCAACTTACCTTGCAAACTTTAAAGTTGATGAAGATTAGTAGGTGGAGGAATTTCTATAATAGCCTTTACTTTAGCAGATTGACTTCTATGCCACGCAAAGAAATGATGAAACCAAGGAGTTTTCCTAAAATCACCGCAAAGACACACTTTTTAGGTTGAAGGAGAACACAATACTTGCTGAGGTGATCAAAGATTACCTGAAGGATGGTCAAGTGTTTGGAATGATGTTTGGATTTAGCAAGAAGATCATCCACATAATCTTCCAATATGTGATGTATGATGTCATGAAAGATATAATTCATGGCTCGCTGATATGTAACACCAGATTTTTAAGGCCAAAAGGCATGAATCGATAGCATAAGGTCCCCCAAGGAGTGATGAAGGTAGTTTTGTGTTGATCTTATGGAGTGAGTAATTTTTATTATAACTTTGAGAAACCATCTATAAGTTATAGCATCTCATGGCCGCTTCGGTGAGATCAACTAGTTGGTCAATGCTTGGGAGAGCAAATTTGTCTTTGGGGCAAGCTAAGTTGAGGTCATGGAAGTCCTTGCAAATGTGGAGTCCCCCTATCACTTATGTGATAGGAATGATGTTTGAAATCCATTGGTGATAATCAAAGGGTAGGATGAAGGAAACGAGAGAAGGTGTTGAAGTTCTTCTTTGACTAGAAGAGCAATGCGAGGATGCATTTTACGCGACTTTTATTTTATGGGTTTGGCATCAGGAATGGTTACGATATTATGGACCACAATGTTTGGGTCAATACCATGCATATTAGTATAGGACCAAGCAAAAGCATTACTATGGTCCTAGAGGAAAGAAGTAGAATCTTTCTGTTCAACAAAATCTAAAGACTGGCCTATCTTTAGAATGCGTGGGTCATCCTGAGTGTTAATGTAGATTTTGATAATCGATCTGTTCAACATGGTTTACATCTCAGAAGGTAATGACCAGTGAATATAAGAATCTTCCGCACCAAGGTAGGTGAGTATAGACTCATCGTCCTAACATTAAATGATGTTAATAGAAGGTACATCATCATCGATCATGTCATGATACAAGAAGGGAAGATAAGAGGGATCCTTGCCATCATGTTGATAAGTTAGAGGTCCCAGGGAAATTGTGTTTATGAAAAAAATTAGGAGGAATAGATTCGGGATCTATGGACTCTGCGTGGGTGAAGGTGGTGATGTTGGTGAATGGGGTGGAGAAGGTTTGTCTTCCTCAATGAGGTCGATGCGGGCCTTCTTGGAAGATGGTGTGGAAAATTCAATGCCACTACAATCATTGTGTTTACGGGTGGTACATGAAATGATGGTATGGTGGCCTTGTTCATAAAAACTAAAACCAAATCCTTTCCATGCATAGCGATGAAGGAAGGTGTGGGTGAAGAGGCGGTTAGTAAGAGATTGAAGTTCAGACGAAAAGGGCCATGTTTGGGATGGAGGTTCAGATGAATAAGTGGTTGTATCAAGTCCCCCATACGTTAGGTTGGTGTGAAGGTGGGGAGGACCATAAGGAAAAACCTCACCTATGCGGTAGTCATAATGAGAGTGTTGGCATAGGTTTACATACTCTTGTGGAGTGAGGAATGTGTCGATAGTGTATAGGCGGTAGTCCTCGAGAGTGAGGTAAAACACCTTCTAAGGGATCGGTAGTAGATATATGGGTAAGCGGGGATAAACGATTCATTAGATTATTGGGCGGGAGGGATATCGATTGGTTAGGTAGTATATGGGTCAATTATAGAGGTTACGGCACAATAGTAGGAATATAAGAGTTAGGTATGGGAGAGGTGGCGACAACATTAGTGGATGGGATCATGGGTGAAGGAGAAGTGGGGGTAGTGGAAGATGGATTGACTAGTACAAGTACATCATTAGGCCGGTACAACATGTTACAAGTTTTGAATGACAACGGCTCAACAGGGATGGTATAGTTATGCCCTTCATGTTCAAATTTTACACAGCACTATAAATTTGAAGGGACACAACCCATGATGCAAATCCAAGGTCTATCGAGCATTATTTTTACCGGAAATCTCCTTTAATATGTAGAATAGTTCTGGGATAGTGCGAGGGCCCACACAAACATGGATAATAATGGTATTAAGGGTGTAGGTGGTGGTGTCGTTGAAGCGGCAGCAACATAATTGGGTTATTATGCATGCAATTAGAAGGGATGTGTATTTTATTATATGCATGGAAGGAGATGATGTTAATGCTAACACCACCATCGATCATGACGCATCATACACATATGTTATCGATATAGACAGAAATGAAAAGGTCGGGATTAGGGTCATCTGATTGGAGAGGTATAATCTCTTTATCGAGAGAAGCCAAGGGTGGTGACTTGAGGGGTAGACATGGGGGTGAAAGAAGGATATGATTTGGTAAGTGAGGCCACATGGTGAGGGGTGATAATGGAGGCCACTGGTGTGGATTCATTGGGTAAAACTTCAATGGATTGCAAAAACATCCATAAGGGCTTGCTATGAGATTTAGAAGTTTGGACGAGATCGTACAAAGAAATATTTAGAGGAGATTGATGTAATTATTTTATCATTGTGCGATGGGTGATCCCGTTAGATATAGGGTATGTGGCTCCGTGAATGTTGATCTTCGGCGTGAGTGCGGTGATATATTGGGCACGAGGTTGGTTAATGGGCTAGTAACTTTTTCTTTGCCCTTGTCTTTACGAGCATGGGTGGCAACGTGAACCATGTTAATATGAGGGGAGGTGTATGGAGAGGGTGTGCCATGAAAGGTATAATAGCATGAGGGAAAAAACCCTAGTGATGGATAAGAGCCTTATAAAATGAGTAGGGAGCACTGACATTTAGCTAGAGGTTTGGCTAGCTCTCTTATGCGAACCATGTTGATCTTGAATTTTGGAGGTGGATAAAATGGTTGTGGGGGTGGAGATATTGGTCGCTAAATGGGTAATGGAAGAGGAGATGGGGAGATTGGTGAAGGTGGAATAGGGTCCTCGTCTAAAAGATCATCGTCATCAAAATTTTCTTCAAGAGGACACAATTGGAGAAGAGTAATTTTTAGAGCCTTACAATCTTCTACATCATGTCCTGACAGACGATAATAAGCACAAATCTTAGTTTCATCAAACCATTTAGGTTTGGGTTTGAGAGGATCATAAGGTCGAAGTGGTGGTAATGTGATGATGGAAGTTTCTAAGAGATTGGTTAAAATGTTGGCATAGGACCCTGCTAATGGATCACAATGGGAAGTGAGTGTGGGTTTGGGTAAAGGTGTGGATGATTATGAGGGAAGAGGATTTATAGGAAGGGAATGGGTTGGTCCACTAGTTTGGTAAGTGGTATTGTCTTAGGCTTTGATGGCATTTGTTTAGGTAAAGGTATGATAGAAGAGCTAGCACTGAAAGGTTTTTTTGGTTTGACTACCTTATTGGAGGGTACTGGAGTTATTATCTTTGGGTTGCACCTTCTTGGGTAAAGGTGAGATGGGAGTACATGATCTAGAAGGGAAAACAGATGGTGGAAGAGGATGAGTTATCCATGGGGACACCCGAGTTGTGGTGGAAGTGGTTGGTTGAGGTTGGGTGGAAGGTATGGGTTGAGGGGATAGTAATGGGTGGAGGTATAGGTGGTAATAAGTGTGCGGGTGAGGGCAAGGGTGTTTTTTGTGTGGGTAAATGAGGTGTAACAAAGGCTTATGATGTAGCATTAGGTTGTTTAGCTTTTGGCTGGCCTTGGGTAGGATACTGTTTGATCAAGGTTGATGGATGGGGCCCTATGATGGATGGAAATGGGAAAAGTGACAAAGGTGTGGTAGGCAAGACTAGTGTATGCAGCCTAGAAGGTTGGGTCTTCTTTTTAGGTAGAGGGATAATGTTGGTGTGGGATTGATAAGATGTGGCTAAGTCTAATTTGACATGTGGGTGAGTAAGGCTTGATGTCGGCATGATAACCAAGGTAGTGATGGGTCTAGATATGGGCGAGGAGATAGGTTTGGGTAGGTTTTGAGGTCTTGGAATGGTTTTAGTCATGGATAGAGGTTTGGATGTAGGTAGGGATGGTCAATGTTGATCTGGTTGCCATAAATACTTTTGGGTAGATTGTGGAAGTATCTTCAGGAAAAATTTACATTTGGTTCGAAAAGGGGAGCCAAAGACATCCTAGAGCATGGAATTATCAATGTAATCCAAGCGATCGGCCAACCGTGAAAACGAGACTACTATATGAAGAGATGGGGTTGGTTTAGTGGAAATCCCTGTAAAATATGTCTATGAGACAGGGAATTGGCTAGCCTCAGACTCTATGGGTAAAAGAGCCGAGATCATATCAATGGGGTCTTGGGATGTTGAGGAGAAATTCCCCAACCGGTAGTGACATATCTGAAGAATCTACCATGGGTAGGAGAGATGGTAGGTGGGGTGAGGTAGACTTCTCCCTAGATGGAAGAAAAGGTGATGATGATTCTCCTGTGGATGGGAGAATTGAACGCGCGTTATTGCTCAAGAGGGTTGTGAGGTAGACGGTGAAATGGAATTGGTAGAAAACATAGGCTCCTTCATGGGTGAAGGAAGAGACAAAGGTTAATCCTCTGTGGGTGGAGTGGAAGAGGTACGCTCCTCTGTGGGTAGAGGGGCTCGTGCTAGAATTTCCTCAATAGACGAAATAGGTGAGATTTTAGGAATGATCGGTGCGATATAAAAAACCTGTGTGGACTTCACGGACATTTGTGTCATTGGATGAAGGTTCACTATTTTGGTTAGATGATGGTTCATGGTTAGTGAACTAATTTTTAAAGATGTGAAAATTCTAATTTATCGGTGTGTTCGAGTCAATAAACAAATATAATCTAATAGGCTAGGTTATGATCAGATTTGAAAGTCGAGACGAGTGAATAAAGTGATTGGGACGAGTTAGGGTCAAGTTTTAGGTGATTTGGGTTGTTTGGATGAAAGGTATGAGGTTTCTATTATAGGCAGGTTTATCGGATCTAGAGATCGATGTTGATAAGGTATGACCGATGTCGGTTAAGAGGAAACTGATGATGGTTCTGGTTAATGGTGTCAATAGCATCGGGCTGATAAAAAAATGGTGAAGGTAGGTTTTGGTGATTGTCTCGAGATTACCCATGGAGTGGAAAGATAATGGGAGGTAGATGACAGTCTTGGGGGTAATTAGAGGTGTCTGGAGTTAGGTATAGGAGGTTTGGGAGGTTGTAGGTGGCTAGTTGAATGGATTGATAGGGAGGTGAGAGGTGATGGGATGTAAGGGAAACTAGAACTCTCAAACATATATGAAGAAACTAATCTAAATAAATATAAGAAGGTACAGATCCAAAGGTACTTACTAGCGTTTGCATACACCGTGGTTAGATGGAGGTGATGGTTGATCCGTGGGCCGGTGTTCACCGCCGCGGCTTTATGTACTCGTTATACCTTTCGATGTTGTTGCCAATGTTGTTTTAGCCTAACAACCATACCTTGCCTATTGTCATGCCATTTATCCCGACCAAACCTTTGGTGTACCGAACATACCTAAACGTTCCTGCACCTGACCTACATTGTGTTTCCTAGGACCATATCCTATGCCTTGATACCCGAACAACTTAACCCTTGTTAGGATAAACCTATTGACCTTGGACGATGTAGATTTTTCAAGTTCTTCAACCTAGTACCATATTGATATCTATTCATGTGCGTGCATTTGATTGCCATTACCCATTACCCGATTTTGACCCTGGCCTATTACCTATTACCCAAGTTGAACATCACCCTTTTCCATAGTACTCCTACCCATTCTCACCTACCTTCACTTCCTCTAACTACACATTTGTCAAACCACTCACTTTGATTATGTATAACACCTCATCGCCTGGTTTGGGGGATCACCTTCACCCACACATGGGGAAATCACTTCCTACTTTTGTCACAAGCATCACTTACTAATACAAGAGGCACATGATGTATTTTCCAATAGAGCCGAGAGATGTGAGAATGGCTCGAGACCCAGTTCAATTCCCACTAAGTGTGCTAAAATATTTCTTTGAATAATGATGCATACGTAAGAGAAAAATAGATAAGGTAAGGGTGAGGAGGAATACCTGTGAGTGAAGGTGGAAGATAGAGTGCACGTGTTTTGATTTCTGATCCAATGTTGATTGTGAGAACTTCCTTTTTGCTAGGAGGAACTACCTGTGAATACAAAGAAGACCACAAAAGAAATATTAAACAATATATGTCAGTGGACTGCCTAGCATATGCTAGATCTCGAGAAGTGTAGTACTTCCTAGATGGTTGTCAATCCATTGTTTAAAACAACTTAATGCAAGAAATAATATGAACTAATAATATCCTACATAGTTGATATGATTTAGGTATCTCATTCAAGTAAAATAAACAAATATAATCTAATAGGCTAGGTTATGATCAGATATGAAAGTCAGACAGGTGAATAAAGTGATTGGGACAGTCAGGGTCAAGTTTTAGGTGATTTGGGTTGTTTGGATGAAAGGTATGAGGTTGTTGTTATAGGCAAGTTTATCAAATACGAGACCGAAGTCGAGTAGGCTATGGCTAATGTCGGTTAAAAGGAAACCGACAATGGTTACGTTAACCTTGGCGTTGGTAGGGTTGGGCTGATAAAAAATTAGTGAAGGTAGGTTTTGGTGATTCTCTGGGATTGCCCGGGAATGGAAAAATAATGGGGAGGTAGATGACAATGTTGGGGGTAGTCAGAGGTGTCTGGAGTTAGGTATGGGAGGTTGTAGGTGGATATGTGAAGGGATTGACAGGGAGGTGAGAGGTGATTGGATGTAAGGGAAACTAGAACTCTTCAATAGAAATGAAGAAACTAATCTAAATAAATATGGGAAGGTGCAGATCCAAAGGTACTTACTGGTGTTTGTAGACCTAGTGGTTAGATGGAGGTGATGGTTGATCCATGGAATCGGTGTTCAATGCCACGGATTTTCTTCCTAAAATGTTACCATGAATTCTTGCCTTTCAGATCAGTGCTTGGTTATTGGCTTAGGGTGTCTGGATGTGCATGAGTGCTCTGGTGCGTGCTTACATGCAGATATCTCTTCTCAAAATCTTGAATAATCCTTCTAACCTCTCAAACAAGGTTATCCAAATGAATATATGGTAACCAAAGATGTTTTAGGGTAACCAGCGTTAGTTTAGGGTTGACCAGTGTCGATTAAGGCGGGAAATACTAGGTTTACTAAAAATGAAAAATCTTGGCAATCTTTTTGGCTAGCTCTGTCTATTCTCACGGATCAAAACAGAATGTTGTGCTTAGATAAGAGAGAATGTGGTTGGAGGAAGAATAGGCATGTGATTTTAGGGTTAAACTAAGTCTTAGTTAATTAAGGTAAGTAGGGCTAAGTATTAGTTAGTTATGGTGAGTGGATATTGAGTCCTAATAAAAGGAAACATGCTAAGAATATGTTTATGATGAGGTGTCTAGGTGAGGAGGTGGGTAACGTGTCTAGGTGAGGTGGAAATTATTTTAATTAAGGTAATTAAATAATGAATATTGTGAGCATGGGCATTAATTTAATTGTGGGTAATTAAATTAATATACATGTGGGGTAAAAGGGGAGTGTGACCTAAATTTGATGTCTCTGAAGTCCCGAAATGCTTGTACCATGATACGTGAGAACACAACAAGCACATTCTTTAATCCAAAAGGCATAACCGTGTAGGAAAAACTTCCCCATTCAGTGGTGAAAGTTGTCTTTCTCTGGTCTTCCTTTACAATCTTGACTTGGTGATACCTTGAGAACCCATCCGTGAAAGAGTAGACTTCGCACCTAGATTACTCCCTCCAAAATTTATTTAGTAAAGGGGGTTGGGAAAGGATCAATTTCACATACCACATTCAGATCCCTATAGTCAACATAAATTCTTATCCTTCCATCCTTCTTGATACTGATGACCATTGGACTTATCCATTCTGATTCTTCTATTTCCTCAATGATTCCAGATGCTATCATCTTGTCTATTTATTTCTTAACCATACATACAAATTTGGATTCTTCTGATAAGGCCTCTTTGGAATCCGGCACGCACCTTCCTTCAACTTGATCTTCATCTCCCCTAAGGAATGGTGGATGCCTTTGAGTTCATGATACCTACGAGGGAATAGATCCTGGAACTCGTATAACAAATCAACGACCTTTGAAACTTCATTTTCCAACCAATAGTCCCCACTGATAGCTTCCTTCCGTTTTGTCTCCATCCCAATGTTAACCTTATTTGTTTTCAAGGAATCATGGTAGGCACATTCTCGCTCATCAATGTTGTCTATGACTTCGTGCGTACCTTCAGAATGGATAACATCCAAAGTTTCCATTTCTTCTTTGTCTACTACATAGACCATTTTTCCTTTTTCTTTTTCCATGCACGCGCGCTCAAGTTGTACTTCCTCTGATTCTTCTTCATTGAGGTGCGTCTCCAAATCGATCTCACTAGCTAACTCTCTAGTAGCCCATCCTCTATCATAGCACTATCTCCCATCGTAAGGTGCTTGATTACTTACAATGCCTTATCTACTGATGGCTTGGTGCTCCTATACTCAAAATCTTGAATGAGATCAACCACCAAATCCTTCCAATTACCTGTTTGACGATGCATCTCCAAATGAATATACCATGTGCATGCACATCCTTGTAAGGTGGAATACAACTTATGCACCCATAACAAAGGTAGTAACACTTTTGCACTCCCCATCCAGGCCTTCTCACATGCTTGGATATGAAATGAGGTGGTCTCTTTACCATGGTAGTCTTGTATGACCGTGGGCACATTGCTCTAGAGAACCTTATAGAAAATGTGATCCTTACCTTACACCATTCAAGAATGCTCTCCTGATATGTATCCCACTAGCGTAATGTGGTTCTAAGTAGGTTATAATTGAGCATTCCCCTTATCTCATCCTAATTTTCCACTGATCCTCCATTTCTTGCAAGAAAATTTCAGGATATGCTCCTCTAGAATAACTTGGCAACTTCTTCCCTCCTAGGTGCTTGACTGAGCATGCCTTTGTTACCCTTGTTACATATCCTCTCAACTATCACCCAATTAAATCATAAGTCCCATGTGCCCAATTGTTGCATGCCATGCTAGTGGTATCACTCAAGGACTGAGCATCTTCAAATTGGATAACTCCCTCTGTGGGATGAATTATCTCAGGATCTCTGATGGAGCGCACATAGATTTTGTCAAGGACTTCTTCTCCTAAGGGCTCAGTATAGGGCACTAACTTCCCATCTGTTAAAGGGATGATCACCCTTTCTTCCTTGTTCTCAAAGCTGATATACCCTTTGTTAAACCGTAGGTCAGCATTGTTCTTGTAACACCAAGGGTGCCCAAGCAATGCTAGAAATTTGTCTAGCCTCAATGGCGCCAAGAATTCAAAGTCTCCAATGAACTTGTCCCCTTGAATGGTGATAATTACATCCTTTAGAACTCTAATGGGAATTTCCTTAGTCTTGTTTTCCATATATAACACATTCAAATATGGCTGTAATGTGGGTCTTCCCATTTGATGCCAGACATCTAAAGTAAGAACATTGACCTCTGATCCTGTGTCGATGAGGATATTACTCAAAATCCATCCATCAACAACCACATTCAAACTAATCTCCTTATCATAGTCAAGGTCATGAGGAGGAAGGTTTGCATGCAAAACCTACCTTTTGTCAAGGACTTCTTCTCCTAAGGGCTCAGTATAGGGCGTTGACTTCCCATCTGTTAAAGGGATGATCACCCTTTCTTCTTTGTTATCAAAGCTGATATACCCTTTGTTAAACCACAAGTTAGCATTGTTCTTGTAACACCAAGGGTGCCCAAGCAATGTTGGAAAGTTGTCTGCCTCAATGAGCGCCAAGAATTCAAAGTCTCTAGTGAACTTGGCCCCTTGAATGGTGATAATTACATCCTTCAAGACTCTAATGGGAATTGCCTTAGTCTTGTTTTAAATATATAACACATTCAAAGATGATTGTAATACGGTCTTCCCATTTGATGCCAGACATCTAAAGTAAGAACATTGACCTCGATCCTGTGGTCGATGAGGATATTACTCAGAATCCATCCATCAACAACCACATTCAAAGTAATCTCCTTATCATAGTCAAGGTTGTGAGGAGGAAGGTTTGCATGCAAAACCTACCTTTTGCACTCTACTTGACATGTGGTACCTTCTCCCTCATCCATTCTCCTAGCAATGGAATAATATTCTCTTGCCTTAACATCCTACATACTTCCTTGACTTCATCCAAGTCACCCTTTGGAGCCTCAGCATTCTTCCTTTATTCCAACTGCTTTGATTTCTCCTTTATACATTGGATCTCCCCTTGCAAACTCCGAATCACATCTATAGTCTCTTGATACACCTCCTTTTGATGAGTAGGGTCCAAATACTTTCCATGTACCACTTCCTCTCTTGAAACTAGTGTTCTTTATCTTGGCATCTCCCTGGCATGCATAGCCTTAGCTTGCATTGTCACTAATCAGTTTTAGCCCCGACTCACGTGCCACTCGCGACATCCACTGTGAATCAGCCTTCTTAATGCTTACCATCCCGGTGCAATTTCCTTTTTTGGTGTTCTTTGGTTCATATGCTCATAAATCTCTGGGCACTCTTCATACTTATGTTTCTTTCCACACCATGAGCATTGTAATAGATCAGGACTCACATTTGTAATGCTCTGTAGATCCACAGTTATAACAAGTTGCTCAAGGAACTCACTTCGTCCTCTCGCCATGGTTACTACGACCATGAAATTCTCCATGAAAACCTCTTCCACGCGCTTCTCCACTGTGTACCCTTCATAACGATGATCATCATCCTTGGAACTACTTACAAGGCTAGTCAGCACACACCAAGATCAAAAACATCATGGATATGATCAATCGCTTTACAATCCTTGGTATCCCACTATGAACTTTATGTGTTGAGTTTGTAGACAACTTCTACAACCGCTTGGCCATCGTAGAAATTTGAGCCTCTAGAAAAGGACTAACACAAGTATCAACATTCCCAACAAATTCAACGCATAGGGAATCTTCCAATGCCTCGTGCTTGAGTGCTGTGAAATTCTTGTGTGATAGAGCCCTTCTAAATGGTGTTATAAATCCTCCAACAAACCATTAATCATGTTGAGAAGGATGAATTTCATAGGATAGTTTTGATAAGAGAGTCTTGAAATGAGTGTCATACTCCCACAGACTATCTGCCATTCTCTGTTGGATCTCCTTCAGAGTGATGATGCTCTTCTTCTCAAACTTAGGAAATGGAAATCTACTAGGAATGTGTTCTTTAATGAAATGTAGTCTACCATTGTTTGATGGGGTCATACTTCCTATACCAACTATGCACGTGTCCTTGTAATGTTGTTGCAAACTAACTTACCTTCCACTCCGGGGTAGTGATCCCTTTCGCGTGCCATAGTAATTCACACTTGTGTACATGCTCTACAACATCTTCAATACCCCTATAGTCTAGTAAGTGCAACAAAATCTCAAAGAATACTTATGGAGGTGGTTGAGGCCCTTATCCCCCTAATCCAAAGCCTTAGTTTCCTTTGGTGTTTCCTCCTCCACTAGATCCACTGGATCCACCAAGTCATGTTCCTTCTAACCCACCAGATCCTCCAGATCCATTAGGTCCACTAGGTCCTCCAGCCCTTACACCACCAAATCCACCTCCTGCAGTCAGAATATGTCCTAAAGTGGTCACGACAAGTGTTCCCAATGTCCCGTTAAACTGTGTGCCGATGGTTTGTGATATTATCTCACTACCAGTTATGTGTCTTGCACTACTCCCAGATGCGATACATAAACCTTGCGTTCTTGCACCTTATCCAAAACTTCCTCCAAATACCAGAATGGTTTGGGCAACCATGGATGTTCCAAACGAGAAATTATATCTCTTAGGGCACGAGATCGGTTACTCACATCAATACCAACTCAGGTTAGCATTACTTCTCCCTTGATCTAGAAAACCAAGCACCAGGGGTTGGTCGCCAGTGGTTTTAGATGCACACCGAGGAATCTCATTTCTCCATGTAACGAAATCTCATCAAAATTTGAAGGGGCTTCTCTCCTACACTTTCCAAGATGGGGTAGCCACAGATTCACTCAGTTCCACATCCTCTACGTGAACCTCAACTCCTTCCCAAAGCATCTGCCTCCATAGATCCATCACACTTGCAACCTTACATTGTCTAGTCATCTCCCTTTCACGAGCTTTTCTATACTTGAGTCGTCTCTCCTCCCTTTCCTTTTCAATTGCAATGTCCGCCATCTTCCTCCACCCTAGCTTCCTCTCCCAGTGCTTAGAGAAGCTTAGCCACCATGGGAAATGCCTCTAAACTCAAGGTAATGACCAAGATATTCATAGCCAAAGGAATAACATACAAAAATGATCCTCTGGGATCCCTTAGAAACTCAAACTCAAACCTTGGGTAAGAATACGTAGAAATGGCATATTCTAGAGTATAACTGGTCAACACTCTTTTCCACCAGTGATCAACAACACGCGTTCAAGTCAGATCTACATCCTGCAACCTCTGATAATCATCTTGGGTCCATACACGTAGTTTGTAGTACCAGACTTGATCTAGATGCATATGTTAAAAATCATTCATATAGTTCTATTGGAAAACAACATAAGAATGTCTCATAAAACTCATGTTATAGGTTCTCTTTTACCCATCTACGCACATTGAACTCAGGTCCAATACTTTGAATATTTGAGAAAACTCATCCTCCATGATCTTGAACCATGTTTCAACACTTTCCAAGGTCAGACGTTTTGTCATCATGCATCACAGGGATGAAGATGCATGCCATTTCTCATAACAACTTCAAAAGAGGTCCTAGTAATAGAACCAAGATGTAGTCATTTTTATACCCTTAGACCAATAGTCTAATCCCATGTGCGTCGGCCTATCACCCAGTGGGTCTGGGTGCTCACCCAAGGCACGTGCGGGTTCCGAGTCTCTCCTTTATGTGAGTCTTGTGAGAATGCATCATCTTATGACATGTATTCAAGTGCAAGTGAATAGAAAAGAACCATGCATTATTCTGAGAACCTAGGACGAGTTGTCATCTCATTACATCCAGAAAAGAGAAATAACAAGAGCATATGGAAATGATTCATACACAAAGGAAATGCATAAATATTATACTCATGAACACATATATGCCTTAAAATAGATCCTTTCATTGATATTAACATGTTCAATAATCCACATTACATCCCTTGGAGTCATAATAGACCCTCATATAACAATGCAGAGCTAAGTCATGCATCAGAGCTACACTATGTTCATCACATTACAAAGATGAATACAGACCCATCCCTCTAAGTGTGCCATCACTCCTATATTTTCTCTAATCCCATCCCATAGAATTCTTCATTATATTACTACATATCTTTTCCTCCTTTCTAGTACCTCCACTCTCTCAGGATGACTCCATGTCTCTCTCTATATCTTTGTATCTCTCTCGCACCCTTACCCATTTCTCTCTTCTATCATCCGCACACCTCAATATATAGCTTTCATGCCTCCACTATCATGCCTTATGAGGTAACAGATCAGCTGCCAAGTGTCCAAGTGGTCCTCTAATGGAGCATGCCTCCTTTGATCTGAGCTCTCCACTTTGTGTAATGATGCTCTTCTAGAACCTTCCATCGCATGCATGGAATATTCCCTTTTTGATCCTATAGTCGCTAGGATGGCACCTTATCCACTCCGCATGCTAGAAGGGTCATGCTTTTCTCGTGTGCTTCTTAGGACACTTTGAATATGGCTAAGTCTAAAACTTGTCTTGCCTTGTGCGTGCACGCCGTGTGTTCTGCAAAACCTTGCTAGAACCCTTCCATGTGCACTTCAACCTTGCATGCCCTTCTTCAAATAGGTCCTGCACACCCACGCACCTTCTTGTACTTGGCCAATATTCTAGGGCCCAACACATCTACCTTCTAGTATACACATATTCATCCACATGTTAGCATCATCATTACCTTATGATGCATGTTGACCTAAAACCCCGAAAACAATGTGGGATTTAGGTCATTCGACCTTATTAAGGATGTATGTGGGAAAAGTAAATGGATCTAAACTATGAATAGAAATAGAAATCATATAACATAATTCATCCCAAACTCCACTCTTTATTTATTTCTTATAAATCATTACATTAGTCTCAATTACATTCATATCCTTCTCATTTTATCTCATATAATTCATTCCTTATACAATTCTCTCAATATGGCACTCACATATTCAATTCTTGTGATGCGCACATATATAATGGATTAATTATAATAAATATACAAAATGTAAAATATCTAAAATTCACTTCTTTTGATTTGTGCCTCTGTCAAACCTGTCTCATACTCATTCGGTTTGTCTTTATTCCACGACATCATGTCGCTTTATATGATCTGCGGCTTCCTAGAGTATAATGCAACTTTTTCTTATATTCTCAGATTTCTATAGTTAGGCACGGCTTCTTCTTTTATCCGTGGCTTCATTCCTTTACCCGTGGCTTCCCGTTCCTTATCTCACATATTTCCTTTTTCCATCGCAGCTTGACCCAATTATTCACGATTATTTACATGACTTCGGTGACTTCATTCATTTGCTAGTGATTTATCTAAAATTCAATGAAGAACCCTATCAACATCATCCCCCAAATTAAACTTTGTCTCATCCTCGAGACAACAAATGGATGAAGAACCATGTGATTTCCTCTAAAAAAATCTTCAAAAACATATTATGTAGGCATCGACCACCAAAACTTAGACATCTGGCATAAGGAAGGATTCCCTCTCTCAACTCGCCTAACTGGATTTATGGGATTCCAATTTGGAGAGGGTAAAGGAATCAACTACCCAAAAACTTAGACATTTGGTGTAAGGAAAGGTTCCTTCGCTCAACTTTCCTGATTGGGTATGTGGGACGCCCCTGCCTCCTACTCTTCTTTATGGTGTGGCTGTGGGGATGTACTTAGTGACTTGTGGTATGATGTTCTTCTCAAAATTATACCATAATTGTATATGTGCCTCTATCTGTTTGGTCCACTCTTGTAGTTGTGTTTTTTCCTAGATTAACTGGATAATATCAGATGGTGGTGATTTTCTTATACTTGACTCTATATGTGGTGGGAGGTTTGTAGCTCTTGTTGCATTCAAATCATAGCTCTATCTAGTGGTGTGTTGCATTCCTGCATATCTAGTATCTTTTCATTCTACGCCCTTTGTTGTGTTTGATAGTTTTTAGTTAATTTAGTTATCTTCCTTCTTTGTGAACCATCCTTGTCTTTATTGATATCATATGTTGTAGACTCTATATGATTTTTTTGTTCAAGCTTGTCGAGATCTGATTTTTCCTTCTAAGTTTCACTGGGCCACCCAATGGTGTATGTATAATAGGCCACAACATTTTGTAATTCTTTTATAAATTAGTTATTTTTGCTTGCATGTTTGTCCTTCTTTTATGATTTCTACACTCTTGGGTTTGAGGATTTGTTGTTTGTAGTCTTCTACTACATTGTCTTGGATTTTTTTCTTTTCTTCTTCAAGATTTACTTTTCCTTCTTGTAAAATGTCATTCACTACTTTTGTTGTAGCCACTTCCACTTGTAGTTTGGGATCGGTGGTGATGTGGGGTTTTGCTATTTGGATGGAAGATAACATTTCTGTCACAGTTTCTTCCAGATCTACACATAGTTGCATCCAATCCTATTTCAAAATCTATTCTAAAATTTGACCACAAGTTGTCTTTTGCAAGGGGGATATTTTATCTAAGTGTACCTTGTATCCTTATGTAGTTTTTTCCACAACCCCTTATTGTAACTATATCGAATGTTCATGTTTCCTCTGATTCAGTGCTTGTTTGATTTTTGCTAAAGAGTCACGAGGTGCTTGTGTTGTTACCATACTTGTAGATGTTTCGATAAAGGAGGATGATGTCTGTCTTTCTTTTTCCTCCTCTTTTTGATCCTTCTTCTTTTGTTCTTCTTCTTCTTTTTCTTTCTTTTCTCTTTCTTCTTTCTCTTTCTCTTCTATCTCCTTATTCAATTTCTCTTCTTTTTCCCTCTCTTCCTTTTCCTTCTTATCTTTCTCTTCTTTTTCCTTTTTTCTATTTCTTCTTTCTTCTTTTTCTCTATCTCTTCTTTTTCTCTTCTTTCTATCTCTTTGCTTTTTCTTCCTTCTCCTTTGCTTCTTTTTCTTTCTTCTTTTCCTCTTCTTTTTTTCTCTTCTCTCTCCTTCTTCTCCCTCTCTTCTCTTTGTTTCCTTTGTGCCTCTTCTCGTTCTTTTTCTTTGTTTCTTATTTCTTCTTCTGCTCTGCATCCTCTATAGTATTTTTCTTTTGTTCCTCCTCATCTATCTTTTTAGCTACTTCTAACTCTTTTTGTTTTTCTTCTTGTTATTTTTGTTTTTCTTGTTTTCTTTTCTTTTTCTTGGCTTCATCTATGATTTTTGTTTTTCTTCTTCTATATGTTTCCTCTTCTTTTCTTCCTCCTTTGATTTTGAAATTTTAGATTTTTGAATTGTAATTGTTGTGAGTTTATCTTCTCGTTCTCCTTTGTTTAATTATAAGTGTATAAGTTATTATACTTCTTTTATGCGGTTGTGTTGGGATGCAATCTTCTTCTTCTTCTGTTTTAATTATGATCTTTCTTTTTGGGGATCTTTCGGTGGCTTGTCTCTTTTGATTCTATTTTGTATTATATCTCCTTTATTAATTCTGCTAGGAATAATCTTATAAGGTCCTCAATTACAAACCAAAATTTGTCTATGTAGTATATTATTGCTTTAGCTATTGCCATTTATTCTCTTCTGTCTTGGCCTTGTATTCTTATGATACCGGAGAAATGCCTCCACAGGGATAGACATTTTTTATAATACCCATATGCTATTTTTATCATATGTGTTTCCACCCATGGCTCTACCTCTTCTAATATGTGGTGCTTCTTGTTCCTGTGGGTGTATGGGTGATGGAGTAGTTTCTCCTTCTTCTGATTCAAAAATCTCCTCTATGTCTTTAGATTCTTATTCTTCTTTTTCTATATTGGCCGCAACTTATTTTAACTTCCCTTTTTCTTCCAATGCTTTCTCGGCATTTAGTAATAGTCTTACAAGTGATAGGGAGTTTCTTTCTTTTATATATTTTGGGAACTTCTTTACTTGATTCTAGGTTTTCTAGATTGTACTAAGTATTTTTTCCTGTATTCTTAAAATGTTTCTTCATTACTTCATCAAAATTAGGTAATTTTTTTTTTGGACTCCACAGGGATATTTCTAATTGCTTGGTGATGTGGCTACTAGGTCATCTAAAGCCTCATAGGGTAATGGAAGTATGTATTATGTGCGTGGAGTTGTAGGCCAAATAAAGGTGTAATTAATGTCAACAATAAAGTATACCTCTTTCTCATACCTTGCCATAATCTTCTCAGAAACCCTTTCTTTATTTCCAATTATTTTCCTAATTTTGTTCATCCACCCTAATAATGATATAATTTGGGTTACGACATCTAGACTATTCATATGTTCCCAAATTTTTTCTGCTATTGGTTTATCTACTGTCAATCTACTAATTCCACTTTGTGGGGTAGGGTTTTTGTAAAATACATTGCTAAACATATCAATATTGAGCCATAGAAAAATGTATGCTTTCCTTATTTTATCTTCCTTGTATTTTCATGAAATTATGCGGCTAATAATTCAAAAAGGTTTTATTATGAGTGTGAAATAACCATATCTATGGTTGATTGTGCATTTAATCTATGGGCACCATCTTCTCTATTGGTGTGATAAATTTTTAAATAGATGGCCTTAGCGACATATCTGAGTGCATGATTTGATATCAGCGATCGTACCCCGCACTTTGATTTCATCACTCCCATCGCTAAGGTTGTTTCTTTGAGTTCGAATTCTTCTTGGTAAATCACCGAGCATTCTTTGTCCCAAAACTCGTAATCCTATCCATCACTTCGATTATCAATAGGGTATGGTTGATCCAAATACAACATTTGATTGTGTAGGTGCTCGAGAAGGACCCGAATGGGATGATCTGCCCTTTGGAAGTACGAAATGTGACTCCATGCATCAATTTTCAATTTGACGATCACTTTTGTGTATTTCTTATATCCTGGCTCCTTTATATTGGGATCGTATTCTAATAGCAAATATCTATCCACTTCCAAAGACCTTTGTGTGATCGTGTTCAAAGATCGAGGAGTGGATGTATTTTCTAGATCCCTTGCATGAGCCACTTTGAATGAAATATGTGAAAATTCTCCTTCGGGAGCATGTTGATTTGCTTTACCTAGACACCTAAAATCCACTTACATAGTTTTGATGCTAAACCGCACTAACTATCCTCTTTTGCTTCGATGTCATAGAAATTAATGCTTTTGATCAGCAAACTCTCTACTTTGGAATTGTTCACAAAATCACAATTAAACGTTGTTGTTCTACTTTCGATTAGAAAATGACAGAGATAACTAGTGAATGAATTTTTGTTATGCTTAGAATCAACAATTGTAGGAAAGGAAAGAATATAAACTCATAAACACCAACAAGTTTTATCTTGGAAACCTCCAAAGGAGGAAAACCAGTCGGGAAGGGAAAATGCTCTTTCTTCCCACTTTTTATTGGCCAATTCAATTAAGAAGTACATAATTTACAATAAGTATGAAAGAGAAGTAGATAATATCTCACACTTCCTCCCAATTACTTCCTTACTCTACCTCAACACTCCTTTCTTCTAAAAACACAGTTCCATCACCAAGAATTTCTTGATCACTTATTTTCATGCTTCGATAATGAAAAAATATTCTTCCTACATGTATTTATAGCCCTTCTCATGTCCTCCCATGCATTGGAGGATGGGAAAGGTCATGGAGGAGAAGAGACATGAACAACCTTTCCAATTCTAGGATTGTTCGTTTTGAATTTTATTTTTCTTACTGAAATAGCCGGGACCGCCGCCTGCAGGGCCAAGCGGTCATAGGATTGTTGTCTGACCGGGATGGTGGTTACGGGACCACCACCCGGGTTGGGCTGCGGTTCTATAACCTCTTCTCTACACGGAGCGGTGGTTCCATTAACATAAAAATAGAACCTTTGTTTCTTCATTTTCCTTCTTTGGTACTAGTTGATATGATGAAGTAGAGTCATTTTGGATCCCTATGGATCATACCTCCCCTACTTATGAGGCTTTTGGTCCCAAAAAATATTATTGGGAGAGTAGATGAGGAAATAATTCCCTCACTTGCTCCTTCGAGTACCACCAGGATTGCCTTGGTGTCTTTCCTTTCAGTCTAACCTTCCAAGACTCCTGCGGACCTCTTCTAGTCTCTATGACCTTTTGCCGCAACACTACATCCTCCTCTAATTCACCTCATGAGTCTAAGATGTAATCCTCAATGGAAGGTAGGAACTGTAGTCATTCATCTTCATCTAGCATGGATGGCTCATATAGGCGTAAGTTCTCACGGTTTACTCACGAGTACATCCTCATAAATGATGGTAAATCAAGTTGAAAGGCATTTTCTCCAACCTTCTCCAATATGGGGAAGGGTCCATATCATAGTGGCTTGAGCTTATGTGCTTGATCTTGTAGTCTCTCCTTACTCAAGTAAAGCCAAAATCTATCTCCAACATGAAGTTTATGTTCTCTCATGTGATGATCGTGCCTAACCTTGTACTTGGCTTGAGATTTCTCTAACTATTCTTTGACTTTGAGATGGATTTTCTAGATCCTCTCAATGAATTTGTTTGCTCTAGTCACCTCTGTGTCTCGTGTATCCTCCTCACCTGCTACCCAACTGCTATGTCCAGTGGATTTGTATGTAGATATCTTAAGCATGCTTCAACGGTGACTTCATAGTGGTGTGTGTACTACTCGGTTATAGGAATGTTGAATATGTTAGGAATAATATAGTGCTTCACATATTTATGTGTGTGAATAATAATTACGTGTGTAATTATTATTGTTGAGAGATTATTGTTAGAGATGTTATAATATATTGTTTCAACAATATATTATTATATTTATTGTTATGTGTGGGTTACATGAGTTATTCTCACCCCACATAATTAGGCTTGGTTGAGATTTTGTAGTTGAGTTAGTTTCCTATATTCTAGGGAAACTCCAGCCTATATATTAGGCTATTGTATTGTGTGAAAGATATAGAAGAAATATATGATTACTGTGTTTATTCTGTTTAACTCTGCTGCTACTCTATTATTTGGCATCGAGCGTGTTTGGTCATGCCTCTAATGGAATAATGATGCATATGAAGGGGCAAACATGAAATGTATCGCCCCTGGTAATACAAGAGATTAGTTGTGTATTACAATTCTTTTTAGTTTAATCGTCTTTCTTGTCTAGAGTTGTGAGAAAAGTGAATCTTGAAAGGAAGGCCTTGGACTGCACCTCAAGTTGCATCATTCAATTAACATTGAATCGACTTCAAGCTTGTGGATTTCCTGTGGAGGATTATTTCTGCGTGGGCACCACTATAAGTTGTTATTTCTAGATTTATGCAGTGACAGTCAGTCATGACCAGTAACGTCATTCAAAACTGTCTGCAATAAAGTGAGGCACATCTGCTATAGCCTGTACTTCTGCATATGGTATTGTCGATCCATGGTTATGTTGTGTGAAGAGGCATCTAGATACTTGTCTTCGATCTCTTCCTCGAATTTGGTTCTACTCAGGATTGTCTGTCGATAGTTTGTGACAGTCCTCAAGGACGTATATATCTCCATCTCGCAAATCCTGCCAGACACGGATCCTCCATTATTCTGCCATGGCCGTGTGGAGGCATGTTATTGGAGGGGATAAGAGTCTTTGATAGACTCATATAGTTACCTGGATCGTGGTATTCCTTCTTTGATTCTGCCATCAAGTGCGTCAGCTATGTATTCATGCCCATCAAGACAAGGTTTATTTGCATATATGAGTTTGTGAGTTATTAGCTCAATCACTTTTGTCAGTCCAATCTAGTCGTGTCAAGAAAACAAAGTCTAAATTTGTTAGGTCTTTCTCTTGTTCAAAGTCTTGCAGTTTATATAGTATTTTTTTTTATAACTCGAGGGTTATGTATTTGTAATTATTTGTTACAAAGCAAACAAAATTTGTCTATAGGTTTTTGGTTAATACTTTGTTATTATTATTTTGTCTAGTCTGTGTGTTACAAAATAGTATAAAAATTTGTAATTATCTTTCATTACAAATCTTATATTCATTTTGGGTCATCTCATTAATATATATATTTGGGTGTCAAGTATCATTATATATATATGTAAGAATAGTCATTTTTTGTGTCCATCAAAGTTGTAGTAGTCCGTGTCAGTGTCAGTGTCGAAGTCAAAGATTATAAAAAAAACATAATAAAAAAATTTCCTCACGGATGCATTTTCGGGGTTACAGACGTCCGAGAAAGAAATAAAGTGTTTCACATTGCGGGAAGAGAAGAAAAGAATAAACAATGTGGAAACAGTTGAGTGTCATATCCAAATCCAGTTGAGCTAACAGCATGTTGATGGAGGAAGGAGGCATCGGAGGAAGGAGGTCGAACAGTGACCTCTCGTCAGTCACCAACGATGGGGCCGCGCAGAAGCTATGGTGGCATATGTATGGTGTGAGTATATGATTTTAAATGTGGTTTCCATTTTCTCAGTGTGCTTCAGTTTGCAGAGTTCTGTTTTGTGTGGTATTTGATGGATGTTGGAAAGAGAGTTGTGTTGGAGCGCGATGATGGTATCGGTGATCCTTTGGTGACTTGGTCCTCTGACTACCATACTTCTTTGGAAGATGGTCAGCTAGAAGAATACGTTCACTAGCATTAGTGACCATGTGCAACAAGACCTAACTAGCAAGATCCATTCAGGAGTATGTTCTTCGATGCATTTTGCTTCTCAGTATCTATTTAAGTGGAATTTCACATTGTGGGGGGGAATACATACCAATGTTCCATTCCCATTCTGCACCCAAAATGACTTAGTCAAGGAAAGCTTCTAGTGGCAGTGGCAGTTTTCTATGTTGTTTGAGATCGAGTGGCAGCGATCAATGACAGAGACTACAATTAAGAACATTACGATTCTTATAGGAAGTAATGTGAAATTTTTCAATATATTTTCTATTGTGCAGTTTTGAGATATGCATGTTGTGTTTCCTACATAATTCCCTGATGTATAAGCATAGTGGTGAACAATAGCACCAGAGTAAGTCAGTTCATGGATCTTGAAAGGGTTTGTGAGAGGATCCAGAAAACCACCTGAGGTCGACAGTTGATGAGGTTCTTATCACGTCAAAGTTTGTGGTAAGCTTTGTTTAAAACCATGGAAGGAACGAGCCTTTCTTTTGGATCAAGGTCATGAGTCACGAGTTGGACATGCCACAAGGGTGAGCATCTTTGCGAGAGGAGCGTGTGGATGTTTTTCTACCATGTTCGCACTAAGGGGGGGAATGTTAGGAATAATATAGTGCTTCACATATTTATGTGTGTGAATAATAATTACGTGTGTAATTATTATTGTTGAGAGATTATTGTTAGAGATGTTATAATATATTGTTTCAACAATATATTATTATATTTATTGTTATGTGTGGGTTACGTGAGTTATTCTCACCCCACATAATTAGGCTTGGTTGAGATTTTGTAGTTGAGTTAGTTTCCTATATTCTAGGGAAACTCCAGCCTATATATTAGGCTATTGTATTGTGTGAAAGATATAGAAGAAATATATGATTACTGTGTTTATTCTGTTTAACTCTGCTGCTACTCTATTAGAATATAGGGTAAGGACTCATCCCAAGTCCTTAGGTATTTGTTATTATACCCTCTAATCAACTATAACAAAGTCTTGTTCACCACCTCTATCTGTCCATCTATCCGTGGATGGAAATTTGTGCTCCTCTGTAACTTTGATATCCATCTTGTCCCACATAATAGTCAAAAAATTCCCTAATAACCTAGAATCCCTTTCAAAAACAATAGACTTTGGCAAACCAAAATGCACACATACATTAGAAAAGAAAACATTTGTTACCTCATGTTCTCTTACTGTATTTTTACATGCCATAAGAATACACATCTTACTGAACCTATCAACAACAACATAGAGATAGTCATGGCCATGTTTAGATATAGGTAATCCTCCAAAAATCCATAGAAATGTCCTCCCACAAATGAGTAGGTACTAAAAAGGGAATTTACAAAGCCTCCTTCCTAGTTTTAGGATTGTTGGTACAACAAAGTTTACATCCACATATAAGTTTTGATACTTCTTCTTGCATATTGGGCCAATACACATACATTTACAATGGGGATAGGGTCTTACCAACACTAAAATGTCCCACTAATTTCAAGGTACGTGCTTCCCTTATCAATAGAAGTCTTTCTTCTTTAGGCACAAAAAGCTTCCCCCATTCTTTAGAGCATCCCATCCTTGAGATAACAATCTCCAATCCCATCCTTTCAGCCTTCTTAGGATTGCGGTGATGAAATATCACCCCAAAGTCTATGTCCTGGCATATGCCTCTCTATAAGCTTCCTTCATGAAGGGCTCAATCGAGAGATAATGGCCAAGCGAAGAACTTCTCTGTTTGGGTGGCCTGACAACATGTCTACCATAAAGTTTGTCTTACCCTTCTTATATTTGATCACTAGATGGAACTGCTGAAGGAACCCCATCCATTTGTAGTGCCTTGCCTATTGAAATTTAGATTGTGCTTGTAAATACTTGAGAGGTTTGTGGTCAGTGTGCACAATAGTTTCTTTACCTAAAAAATAATGCTTCCATTTTTAATTCCTGACTAGTGCATACATTTCCTTATCATATACTGAATATCCTTTAATTTTTGAAGTAAAAGTTTCATAATGATAGCATAGGATTTTACCTCCTTGAAGCAACACTACGCCCATAACGTAATCACTGACATTTGTCTCTACTTCAAAGGGCTACTAAAAATTAGGAAAAGAAAGTACTGGATCATGACTAATCTTGTATTTTAATAACTCAAAGGATTTGTCTTGTTCCTTACCCCCATCAAAACCCTTACTCTTTGTGGCCACTATGTGTAGAGGTGTTGCAATCACAGAGAAGCCCGGAATGAACTTCTGCATGTACTGTACTGCTCCCACAAAACTCCTAGTCTCTATGGCTCCTATTGGTGTTGGCTAATTGGTGATGGCTTCCACCTTCTTTAGATCCACTCGTAGCTCTCCTCCTCCAACCACATGCCCAAGATAGACAAGTGATTGTTTGGAAAATTCACATTTATTCATATTATGAAGTAGTTGTTTCTCCTTGAGAACTTGCAAGACTTGCTACAAATGAGTTAGATGTTCCTCCCATGTGGCACTAAAAATCAAGATATCATCTAAATAAACAATGACACATGAATCTATGAAATTTTGCAATACATCAATCTCATAAATGTAGTGGGTGCATTGCATAAACCCAATGGAAGTACTAACCATTCATACAAACCTTGTTTTGTCTTGAAGGAAGTCTTCCATGTTGGGGTTAGCACAAGGTTGTACAGATAATATATCAGATCTAAGCATACATGCAATAAAAGTGGATATTCTACCAAAAGAAATATACAAAACAAGAGATATAAATCAACACCATATTTAACGTGGTTCACCCAGTGTGGGCTACATCCACCAAGAAACAAGCCAATCTATTATCCAAAGCTTTCAAAAGATATACAATGAAGATTTACAATATTCCACACCTCTCATGATGTACAATACTTTATTTCTCTCAAGCTTCTCATTCTTCTCCAATAATTATCTCTCTCACAATTATTTCACAATAATCATCAATACTTACAATCCTTACTTCTAAACCCTAGATTTCATGCTTATATAGGCATATACAAACTTAGGGAACTTAGCCATGCAATTCAATCAATAGATTTGCTTTAATACTAAAATTAGATCTAATTCTCATGAATTAAATAAAACACTCACCTGAGAGGTAACGGCGTCGGTTACCCCCTAACCGCGATGTTGGTTCCTACTTGTCTGATGATGTCGGTCCTTCATAATCGATGTCGATTCTTGTGTTTTCAAGCAAGTTTAATATAATATGCTAAAATAAAGTAATTGAGCTCCACAACTCAACAATCTCCCACTTGGAGATAAGTTACTACACTATACATGTACAACATCATTCTTGGATCCTTTCCTTAGCTTTATTTTTACTCTTCAAGTCTTGATAGAAGTGAAGTGCAGCCCCAACTTCTCTTTTGCTAATGGCTTCATTAGCATATCCACAAGGTTTTCACTCGTATGAATCTTCTCTAGTTTCAGTTACCCATCCTCCAATACCTGTCATGTGAAGTGATATCTCAACTAAATGTGTTTCGTTCTTGATGAAACATCTAGTTCTTTTCAAGTGAATTTCACTCTAATCCTTTGAAAAATTACAATCATCTTGCTCCTTCCTAGATCTTCCATGAACCTACTCATCCATATCATCTCTTTAGCTAGCCTTTGTAGTTACAACATACTATGCATGTTGTTGTCACCCTCAAAATTCCCCTCATTTTTCAAGTCTAGACTTAAAATTTTGAGTTAGTGTCTCTAAAAATATTGAAAAGAAAGTATTGTGAAAATGGTTCTTTCCAAGGGCTTATGGTCTCCTGGGAACATCTTCACTAGATGGGAAATTTCTTCCCATTTCCGAAAAGGTAAAGAATTCCTCCTAACTCTTCATATTTTTCAAGTTATGGCCCTAGGCGGACTGAGATGGTATTATTTGCCCAAGGTGGGTTGGCGGGGCTGCGGGAGTTTTTGGCACTTAACACCTTTTGGCAAAGGGTGCAGTTGGCGATGGTGGGCCCACGAGCCCGTGTAGAGATAGAAAAAGAATGCCTAAGCCCCGCCACCAATCAGATGGTGCCATGTAGCCACGTTGAAAAGTCAAAGCGGGGATGCGGGTCGGCGGAGAATTTTGAAGTTTTAAGCTTTTTTATCAAAAAGAGTTAAAAGTAAAAATCATTCCGCACCCCGCCGCCAAGCAAATAATGTCACGTGTCGATCATTAAAAATTCAAAGCGGTGAGCGGGCCAAAATGTTCCAAAATTCCTTTTCGCTATAAAAGTTATAAAGCGTAAAGTTTTCCCCGCACCCGCTCCAATCAATTTCTTCCACATGGGCGGCCCAAATTTAAAGTTGTAAAAGAAAATCAAATGGCCCATATTTAAACTAGCGAAATAATGTAATGGTCGTATATTTGAAAATCTGGTTTTTCCACCATTAACGTTTCTTTGCAAATCAAGAATTTGAAAGGGCACGAATGATTGGAATGATTTGTAACCGTTTCTTGCTTGCTCGAGGAAGTTGTAACTGTTTCTTGCTTGCTCGAGGAAGTTGTAACCATCTCTTGCGAGCTATTTCATGGGCTTTCAAAGCCATTGTACAAGGTTGGAATTTTGATATTCTGGAACTATAATTTTGAATCTAAAGAAATCAATACAAGGGTTTTCCCTTTTTCATCTATTTTCTCTTTCCTCTATTTTTCTCTTTCCTTCTTGCTCTCTTAGAATCATCTAATTCTTACATGCTTAGAAACTTTGTGTTCTAGTTTATACAATCTCAAGAAATTTGAGTCTCAGATTGTGCATGTTATAAATGTGAATGGTTCTACTCTATATCTCATTTTCTCAATACATATAAGGGTTTTCTTTGCCATCTCTTTTCCCTGAAAGTATTGTCTTCTTCGCCTCCCTCCTCTCTTCAAGTCTTCTATCCTCATGTATTGATAACTTTCCAGGCATAAAACACATTTCAAGATATCGGGAAACCACCATTGAATGAAATATTGTGTATTTATACATAGGTTTTGCCCCTTCTTTCAATAAGGGAACCTCTCCCATTAAAGAGGAGGGACTTGCTTGTCCCCGACTTGTGGTTTCATTCCAAGTGCAAATCTGAAACCCAATAATTTTTGCGACTCCACTGGGGATTTGTTCAACAAATTTCCTTTCTAAAAAGAACAACTAATTTGATCATTTCTTTGATCTAGTGACTCTAAGATACACTCGTGGTAGAAGGGCTCTTGGAATTGAAGATCCCCAATTTCAACTCCTGGATCAACAAGGTTTTCAACTTCCTCCAACAAGAAGAAATAGAAGAGCTCGTTCCACAAGCACACCTCCTGTTGAAGACAGAGCTTCTGGTAGTAGCATTCCTCAAGCACAACTTAGCCCTAATCTCCATGCCTAATTCTTGTTGGTGTCTCAGTTCCACTTCAAGAAATATTTCCAAGGATGGCAGCACCTCGGCCTTGGGGACAAAGAGTTGGGCCTCTGCTCTTCCTCAACCATTGCATGAGTTACCTAGGGGTAATAAGAATTTTTTCCAAATTTAGAGGTGATGGAAAAGTGCACCTTGATGAACACATTGCAGCCTTCATTGTTGCATGTGGGGTCCTTGGAGTTGAACATGAGGATGTCTCTGTTAGGTTGTTTATGGAGACCTTGCAAGATAATGTTGTAGATTGGTTTTACCATCTTCCTACTTGGGACCATCACCGATTGGACTACTATGAGGACTAAATTTGAGCAGTGTTTCAAACCTGTTGAAGATGTGCATGCTTTGTTAGCTCATATTTCTCAAATCAAGAAGGAGCCACATGAGCCTATGAGATAATTTGTGGCCAAGTTCAACAAGTTGATTAACAAGATTCCACTAAATACTAGGCCTATTGATCAGATTCAGAAGTGTTTCTTCTTGAATGCTCAATTTCCGAAAGTAAGCTATGCCCTAAGGAGAGAAAATCTTGCAACTTTGGATGTTGATCAAAGATTGGTTGTCAGTGTGGAAGATGACTTGATCATGTCTGGCAAGCTAAAAAGGGAGTTTTCAAATCCAAAGCATCTTCTTCTTCCTCTTCTCCTAGAGGTAATGCAGATCAGTTGGTGCAAAAGTTGGCTAATGACCTCATTGCCATCAAGAAACAATTGGCTCAACATGCTCCATATCAAGATGTTCCAAGGAAGAACTTTCAGCCTAGGAACCGCTTGCCCTCTTCTCAAACCAGGTTGGCCATTGAAGGTCCACCCCTCAAGGTGCCTGTCAATGCTACTTGTGAGGTTCTTGAGCCTGATGATGAGGAAGAAAATGGGCTCTATGATGAACAAGAAGAGGAAGCTGATGAAGAACTGGAGGAGCCTAGTGGTTCTCGAGTTCATTTCCTCACCACTAAAGGTGTGGATGATGAAGATGACTATGATGATGTAGTGGCTAGATGAACAATGAGTCATATGTTGTTATGACCCAGGAGTAGACCAACAAAAAGGAAAAAGTGGTGCAACCTATGCAAAATATCCAAGGAGTACCCCATCACCATCCCGGTGATTGCAAGAAGAGGAGCTCCTATTCCTACTACTTCCACCCAAAAGGTAAGCTCTTGCTAGTCCTTCTCCTCTACTTCTACTTCTGATAATTCTTGTCCAACAAATGATAAAGTTGATAGATCAAAAGCTCCTCCTACTCCTAGTAGTGATTCCCCATCCACATCTGGATCTTTTGACATTATAGACCATCTTAAAAGACCAAGATTCAGATTTTAGAGGTAGAGTTCTATCAAACCCATCTTAAAGCCTTTGCCAAAATGGTTAACTTTGTAAATTCTAAATCCAAAACCCCATCATTCTTCTAAAGGCCTTTTGCCCACTCCTTCTTCCTCACCTCAACCAAGCCTTGTGGCTGTAGTCACTTCACCCAATGAGAAAATCAAACCATTCTATGTGACTCTCCTCATAGTTGGCCATAAACTTAGTAATTGTGTCATTGACTCTGGTGCATCAGATAATGTAATGCCTGCCAAAGTGGCTCATGCTTTGGGCCTAACCCTAACCCTAACTTATGTACTTTGGTTCCTTTATTCCATGGAGAGTAAGAAAGTACCTTTGGTTGGGAGAAATCAAGATGCACAAGTAGCTTTTGCTTTCTTTCCTGAGAAAAGGTCTTGGCTACCATTTTGGTAGCTTGATATTCCTCCTTCATATGGGATGTTCATGCTGAAGTAGAAATTTTTGCAAAGATGTTGGAGGTGAGATCCAAATGGATTGGTCACATGCCTTGATCCTGTCGATGGGAAGATGAAGAAGTTGCACTATAGACAAACAGTATATCACACTCCCCTGATCGTTAAACAAATCAACTCTGAACACACTCACCTAACCATGGTGCCTTACATGTCACACTAAAGATATTAATTTAATTAAATTAATCCATGTTGTTCATCAATGATTATTATTTAATTATCCTTGAATTAAGTTCTAATTCCCACCTCACCTAGAGACCTCACCTAGCCATTTCTCCTAGGGATAAGGTTCATTCTTAGTATGTTGCCATAACTTTTCTTTGAAAATACCTAATACTAAACCCTTCAAATCAATGCCTACATCCCCTCTAACCACATTCTCGATAATTTTTGGTAACTCCCATCTTTCCCGGAAAATAGAGAATCTAGCGAAAATCATTGCCATGAATCTCTTGATTTTTTAGTAAACCTAGGAACACCCCATCTTAAATTTCTTTCAAAACCTAAATTGGTAATTTTGGAAGTCCCCCAACTCCTTTAAATCGGTTACCTTTTATTCCCTTTGGTAACCTTATTTGGAGGTTGAGGACATTTCTGAGAGGAACAAAAGGAGATCAAATTTCACAAGCGAAACAAACATCCTTGTAGATGATCCATACATCCAGAGACATCACCCAAAAATTCAATCACTTAAACCATTTGGTGTCATGAAAATAACTAAGGTGAAATAACCGCATCTGACCATATGGATGTATTCTCCAATCAACCACCTCCACACTCGGCAAAAGACTCATCAAGAAGGACTTTGTAAGGAAAATATTCCTTGCTAACTTGCAAAAAGGGGTTTATTCCGAAAGTAATCTTTATTACCATGCATGTATTAATCGGTTCTTTGCCCTTTATGTGCTTCATCACCCACTTTGAAAACTCAAAAAAAAGGTCACCTATTTTCCCAAACTACTTTTGACAAATCACTTATCCTCACCTTTGCCTAAATCTTTTGAGGCCATATCTTTCTATCTAGATCTGAGACCTCCCATCACTCTCCCAAACTTTATTTTATCTCAAATCACCCCTACATTTAATCTATTTTGAGTTTTTTTCTCGAATATCGATAAAACATCTCTATCATGTAAATATTAAAAGTTTCCTACCTTACCAATGTTCGGGCTCATATTTAAATTTACATTCAATATGTCATTGGTAACCATTTTAAACACCTCTGGCATTTTCTAAATGACTTTTTCACCCTAAAAGAAGGAAATAACCCAAAATCGAACCTTGTGGTTATCATCGGATCTTGCCTTGAAAAAGACTCAAACTCATTCTATGTGACTTCTTCTCATATAGTCTAGCCTTTTTGATTGGATTTGCTTATTGTGTTGAATGAGATACCTAAATCATATCAATACAATAGGACTTTGTTTATTTCTCACATTAACTTGTTTTAAATAGTGGATTATGGACTTTATTCCATCTAGAAAGTAGAAGTACCTTTGGTTGGGAAATCAAGATGCACAAGTAGCTTTTTTTGCTTCTATACCATTTAATTAAGGGTCTTGTTCCCCTTCTCAAATTTCTTCCCATTTCTATTCTTTTAGTTCCTCTAAGAAAAGGATCCCTCCTTCATATGTGGATCGAAGTACTTTAGTAGAACATGTGCAAAAACCATCAATCTTTGAGGTGAGATTTAATGGTATTCACATCTTCCCTTACCATGCATGTCATATTTCGTCATGGGAAGATGTAAAGAAAATGGTGAAACAATTGTTCTACCTCCAAACAAGTAGAGTATATTGTGCAAAAGATAGATGATCCTAAAGCACAAATATTTCTTATGTATGAAGACATTGGGCATGGGAACTACATGATCATGTCACAAGAGGAGACAAGTTTTTTAAAGGAGTGTTGTTTGATCCTAATGGTGTGTGGACTTTGGAGTTTGATGGAATATGCTACTTTTTCAGTTGGTTAGCTTGGTGTAGTGCTCATTTCTCTTAGGGTAAGGTTCATCCTTTCTCCTTTCAAATTTTAGTTTGAAAATATCAACAATACTACTGATTATGAGGCCCTCATTCTTGGGTTGAGCATGGCGAAGGAAATGGGAGTGAAGAACCTTCTTGCTCGTGGAGATGCAGAGCTAATTGTAAAAATTAGAGACCTTTATCAGGTAAAGAATAGAAGGTTGAAACACTATAGGAATCTGGTCTGGGATTCCATTGAATTCCTTGATGCTTTTTCCATTGAAGTTGTGCCAAGGGAAAGGAACACTAGGGCTGACTCTCTAGCTATTTCAGGGTCCTTGTTGATTCCTCATCTGATTTCCCTCAAAAAATTCACCATTGAGATGATCCATAGACCCAGTGTGCTCGACAATGCAAATAATTGGCAAGTTTTCAATGATGACCAACATTTTCTTTCTTTCTTGGAGCTCAGAGACAACTTTGATCAGTTGTACTTTGAAGGAAGTGACAATCTTCCTAGAGAGTGTGTGTCATCAAATGAAGAGGGTGTCAAAGAAGAGATGGATCAAGATGGATGCATCAAACTGAAAGGCAACAAAATCCCTAAAGGGTTGGTGAGTTTGGAGGATATTTTTGATAAACATGATAGGTATATGAAGTCTAAAGTTTCCCAAGGAGCCCGACAATCTGCTGAGACTGAGAAAGTGAATATTGGGAGTCTTGATGATCCCAAAATGGTCAACATTGGAAAATGTTGCACTCAGAAGAGAAAAAAGAAGGTGGTGAATTTGTTGAAGAGGTATGTTGATGTTCTAGCTTACTCTTATGATGATCTTAAGGCTTTTCAACCTAAATAAATGCAACATTTCATTCCTCTTAAGCTTGGGATCAAACCCTTCAAACAAAAGCAAAGGAAATATAATCCAAAGATAGCTGATACAATTTTCCAAGAAATACAAAATCTTTTGAAGGCTAAGATCATCTTCCCCATCCACCATTCAACATGGATTGCTAATATAGTGCATGTCAGGAAGAAGAATGGTGAGATCCGGATCTGTGTGGACTTTAAAAATCTAAATCAAGGTTCTTTGAAGGACAACTACCCTCTCCCCATGATGGACCAAGTATTGCAAGTTGTCACAGGCTCGGAGATGTTATCTATGTTAGATGGATTCTCGGGGTACAATCAAGTAGAGGTGAATATTACGAGATCAACATAAGACTACCTTTACTACTCCTTGGGGCACCTTTGCATACAAGAGGATGCCATTTGGTCTCATCAATGTTGGTGCTACTTTCCAGAGGGCCATGGACTTGGATTTTGGTAGTTTGAAAGGGAAATGCATTGTTGTGTATTTGGATGACTTGACAGTGTTTTCTAAAGCAAGAAAAGATCACTTCCAACACCTTGAAACAATATTGCAGAAGTGTAGAGAGCATGGGATTTCTTTAAACCCTAAGAAGTCTATGTTTTTGTCATCAGAAGGAAAGTTGTTGGGACACATTGTTTCAAAGGAAGGGATCAAGATTGATCCGGAGAGAGTTCAGCCATCCAACAAATTCCTCTTCCATCAAGTAAGAAAGGTGTCCATTCTTTCTTTGGTAAGATCAATTTCCTAAGAAGATTCATCCCGATTTTGTAGAACTTACTATGAGCATTGCTCACATGATGCAAGGGAAGCAAAATTTTGGTTGGTCCTCTGAAGGGAAGAAATCATTTGAGGACATTAAACAGGCTATTGCAAAGACTCCAATCTTGGCATGCCCTGACTTTAGCAAATATTTCATTATCTATTGTTATGCCACTGAAAATACCCTAGCTGTTGTGTTAGCCCAGAAGAATGTTGAAGATCATGAGCTCCCAATTGCATTCATGAGTTATGTCTTGAAAACTCATGAGCTGAAGTACACCATGATGGAGAAACATGCTTTTGTAGTTGTCAAAGTTGTCAAGCAGTTTAGGTTTTACATCCTTAATTCTCATTCTGTGGTGTTGGTGCCTGATACAACAATCAAATCCATTCTTACTCAGCAAGAATTTGGAACCAAGAGAGGTAATTGGGTAGCAAAGGTGCAAGAGTATGATCTTGACATCAGGCCAACAAAGCTGGTTCGGGGTAAGGGCCTGTGTGAACTCATTTTGAGGGAGCTACCAAGGAGTTGTCCAAAGATGGAGTTGATGTCCATGTTGTTCTGTTCCTCAGCTCAAGATGTATGGTATGCTGACATTGCTCACTTTCTAACCTATGGAGAGTGTCCATCTCACTTGAGTGCCAAAGAGAAGAGAGCCATCAAACTGAGGTCTACACAATATGTGCTATGGGAGAATGCTTTGTTCAAACAAGGCATAGATGGAAGGTTTTGAAGTGTGTAGACAAGGAGAAACAAAAGAAGTTGTTCTCTACTTTTCATGACCAAGCTTGTGGAGGTCATTTCTCCTCTACTATAACATCTCATAAAATACTTTGTGTTGGTTATTATTTCCCACTCTATTCAGAGATGCATCAAAATGGGTTGGTAAATGTGAAGCATGCCAAACGTTTGTTGGAAGACCTAAGTTGGTTGCTTTTCCTCTCAAGCCTGTAGTGATTGAAGAGCCATTTCAACAATGGGGTTTAGATTTCATTGGAACACTTAATCCATCTTCTAGTGTTGGGCATACCCATGTGTTGACTGCCATAGATTACTTCACCAAGTGGGTGGAAGCCATCCCAATCAAGAGTACTACTTCCGAGTAGTTTGTAACTTCATTAAGGAGAACATATTGATCAGGTTTGGGACCCCAAACAAAATTGTGACTGAAAATGCTTCCAAATTTTCTTCTTTGAGATGATGGACTTCTGCTATGGGTATGGGATCTCACTTTCTCATTCTTTAGATATTACTACCCCCAAGGGAATGGACAGGCAAAATCAACAAACAAGAACTTGGTGAACATAGTTAGAAAGCTTGTAAATGATTCTCAGAGGAATTGGCATAAGAAGCTATATGATGCACTTTGGGCTGATAGAATTACACCCAAGAGAGAAATTGGAATGTCTCCTTTCCAAGTGGTGTATGGTGTGGAAGCTCAACTTCCAGTCACGGTGGAATTTCCAGCCTTGCATCTAATGAAAACCATTGAAGATTCAAGTTTCAGTAGCTCTTTGGACAAGAGAATTTTGTACCTTCAGAAGCTTGATGAGGATAGATTGCAAGTGGTTGACAGGATAACAGCTCATCAATTGAAAGTGAAGGCTTTGTTTGACAAGAAATCCAAACCCAAAGTTTTCCAAGTGGGAGACATTGTGCTTGCTTTGGGACAAAGACATGAGCCACGAGGAAGCCATGGTAAGTTTGATTCTCTTTGGCTTGGTCCTTTTAGAATTAGACATTTTGTTGGAGAGAACTATTTTTATCTAGATTACATGGATGGATCTCCTCTCCCACTTCCTTATAGTGGGCAGTACCTAAAGTTGTTCAAGTCCTAGGTGGCTAGGAAGTCCTTTTGTACATTGCGTTTGGTTTTGGTTTTGGCTTGTTTCCCTTTCTTGTTCTTTGTTGTGTGGTGTGTTTTGTTTTGGGTCTTCCCTTTTGGTTTGTTTTGTTTCTTTTCTCGTCTTGTGTGTGTTGCCTTGTATTGGTTTTGCTTTTGACTCCTTTTCCCAATGGATAAGGCACTGGTCCTCTTTCCTAGAGTTATCTGCAGTTCTTGATCTTGCCTTGTGTCTTTGTTCCAAGCCAAGTCATCCCTAGAAAGAACCAGCTTGTTGTCACCCTCAAAATTCCCCTCATTTTTCAAGTCTAGACTTAAAATTTTGAGTTGGTGCCTCTAAAAATATTGAAAACAAAGTATTGTGAAAATTGGTTCTTTCTAAGGGCTTTTGGTCTCTAGAAACATCATCACCAAATGGGAAATTTCTTCCCATTTCATCGAAAAGGTAAAGAATTCCTCCTAACTCTTCATATTTTTCAAGTTATGGCCTGACGGACCTAAGATGGTATTATTTGCCCAAGGTGGGCAAGCTAAAATCGCTAAGGTCTGCGTGAGTTTTTGGCACTTAACACCTTTTGGAAAAGGGCATAGTTGGTGATGGTGGGCCCACGATCCCATGCGAGAGAGAAAAATAATGACTAAGCCCCACCACCAATCGGATGGTGTCATGTATAGTCGCATTGAAAATTCAAAGCGGGGATGCGGGTCGTGAAAAATTTTGAAGTTTTAAGCTTTTTTATCAAGAAGAGTTAAAAGTAAAAAGTGATCCACGACCCCGTCGCTAAGCGAGATAATGCCACGCGTTCGACCATTGAAAATTCAAAGCGGGTGAGCGGGCCAAAATGTTCCAAAATGCCTTTTCCACATGTCACCTAGTAAAAGTTATAAAGCGTAAAGTTCCCCCCCTGCACCCGCTCCAATCAATTTCTTCCATGTGGGTGGCCTAAATTTAAAGTTGTAAAAGAAAATCGAATGGCCCATATTTAAACTGGTGAAATAATGTAATGGCCATATATTTGAAAATCTAGTTTTTCCACCATTAATGTTTCTTTGCGAATCAAGAATTTGAAAGGGCGCGAATGATTGGAATGATTTGTAACCATTTCTTGCTTGCTCGAGGAAGTTGTAACCGTTTCTTGCTTGCTTGAGGAAGTTGTAACCATATCTTGAAGCTATTTCATGGGATTTCAAATCCATTGTACGGGGTTGGAATTTTGATATTCTGGAACTATAATTTTGAATCTAAAGAAATCAATACAAGGGTTTACCCCTTTTTCCTCTATTTTTCTCTTTCCTTCTTGCTCTGATCTAGGAACCATCTAATCCTTGCATGCTTAGAAACTTTGTGTTCTAGTTTATACAATCCCAAGAACTTTAAGTCTTTGGATTATGCCTGTTATAAACGTGAATGGTTCTACTCTATATCTCATTTGCTCAATACATATATGGGTTTTCTCTGCCATATATTTTCCCTGAAAGTATTGTCTTCTTTTGCCTCCCTCCTCTCTTCAAGTCTTTTATCCTCATGTATTGATAACTTTCCAGGCATAAAACACATTTCAAGATATCGGGAAACCACCATTGAATGAAAGATTGTGTATTTGTACATAGGTTTTACCTCTGCTTTCAATAAGGGAACCTCTCCCATTAAAGAGGAGGGACTTGCTTGTCCCCTGACTATGGTTTCATTCCAAGTGCAAATATGAAACCCAACACCTGTGTAGTAGAAAAATCCACAACCTTTTGCAATCTTGATATCCAGCTAACTTCCATCCCACCTCTTTGTGAAAATATATCCAGTGAGTGCTCCTTCTACCATCCAAATCTCTAGCCATATCTAAATCAACATAGCCATATAAAGAAATATCCAAACCTCCATAGCATAACCGTATGCTATATTTCCCTTTCAAATACCCGAATGTCCATTAGACTTCTTTCCAATGCTCTTTACCCGTTTGACCATAAATATACTCAAAATTCCCACTTTGCTGTGCAATGTCTATAGACACCCTAAAAATACATACATATTCTATCCCGCTTCTATCTAATTAGAATTAATTAAATTAATTTTATCTCACCGCAATACACCCCTTTGGAATTAATTAAATTAATTTCATCATTCAAATATTCCCCTTTAGAATTAATTAAAATTAATTCTATTACCTAAGTTATATTCCTACCCATTGGAATTAAATAATTTAATTCTAACATGCCTTTGGAATTAATTAAATTAATTATAAGTTTTGGATCGAGACTTGTATAGGAAAAACACACAAAATAATTATATTATTTTTCCATATTTCTTTTATGTCTTCATATGAATAGATTACAAATATATGGGAATATACAACTCCTATAAACTAGGAAGTTGCTCTAACAATAATCCTATTTAGTTCTGATTGTTACTCACGTAACAATACATAACTCAAATCATATGAGTTGTTAAAACAACTCCAATAATATATTATTATCAATAATATAACTACTAACATTTATACTTATTGAATACACAAGTATAATGTAAACATTAATATCCTAACATTCCCCCCCTTAATGTTTACATGGTAATAAAATAACTTTCACACTTCCTCTGCAGCTTGTCACCTCTGCGCACTCATGATCTTGGCACACACTCGAACTGAAGGTAGAAGAAGGAACACATCAACTTCTTATTGACCATGCACTGTCGGGAACATATCTAACCGACGAGGATGGGAACATGCACAAGAATCATCTCGTATATCACCCGGTCACTCTAAGGAACACATCGACCTAGCGGTGTGGGAACTCAAGCGAGAACACATCGAGCGGCCTTGATGGTTTTAGAAGGCTAACCACAAACCTAGGTACGACCAGGAACACATCTAACTGTTTTACCTCATCAAGACTCATGATTTTGCCTTTCACTGTGTTATATGTTCTTCACTGTGTTCTAGCATTGGGGAAATAGGAATAATCACATACACAACTGAAAAACTAGAAATGGAACATTGGATCATGTTGATCATGTTCCCCCTCAATGTGAAATTTCCACTTATTGAAAACTACAAACTATAAAAACTGAAGCACACAACTGAAAAAAAACTCACACTGCACACACGTGCCACCAAATCAGTGAAGTGGTCCCGTCATTGGCGACTAACGAGAGGTCGTTGTCTGACCTCTAGCCTCCGATGCCTCCATCCTCCAGTGACATGATGCTTAGCTCAGCCGATTTGGATATGAAGCTCAACTGTTTCCATATTATTATTTATTATATCTTCCCTCCTGCAATGTGAAACACTTTATTTTTCAGACGTCGGTAACACCGAAAATGTGTCTGTGAGGTAATTTTTTTATATTTTTAGGACTTTGACAAAATATGACACACGACTAACGACTCAATTTAACATTAACTAAACAAAAATTGACTTGACAATCTTGACAAATTGACAAATGATTTGATGATTTTTAACTCTAATGGCATTTTTGGACTTTTTACAATTGTCCTTACAACAATAACTTACAATGACGAAGACTTAGATTTTTCACTCCAAGACAATAGACTAGTTGAAAACTCAACAAACAATACTTTTTTACTACTGACAACAATAATACAAAATGACTTGAATTTTTATTTGACTAGACACAAGACAATTGACAAAAACAATAATTAATAACTATACCCTTATACTCGACATATACTAATTATATGTATATTATTTTTGTGAACAAATAATGGTCGATAATTACTACAAATTAATAAAAATAAATAAAAAACTAAAATCCAATAGCCATATGGGCGAAACACACTAAAGAAGACCGACCTATTTGCTTTGAATCCTGAGGAAAATGAATGGATTAAACAAATAAAATTCCAAACTCATAGGTATCTCCCTAACACCAAATTTGGATCGAAGACGTGGTCAATGGAGGTTTTGAGCCAAAGGATCTTCATGCAATGTCGACTCAAAATAGCCAAATCCAGTCAATAAACCCAAAATATACACCAAACATGAATGGAGGATATACACAACCACTGAAAGATAGACAAGAATCTCAACAAAATGCTTGCAAGATTAATGTTGTCGCTCTAATGAAGTTTCTTGAATAATGTAAACACATGCGAATCAAATCTCAATTACAATGTTACTACAAGTAGTATTTTCACGAGATTGAATAGAGATATACGAGCTTGAATTTGGAAAGATGATTAGAATTGGATGTTGAATGGCAGGAGTGGACTGGTCGAACAACTATGCAAGAGTGGAGTGGACTGAATTAGACAAAAAGATGCATGGGCGTTTGGGTCTAAACATCTAAATACTCCCGAGTCCTCGTAATAGATGAAGGCATGAATGCATGAGATGTCCAGGTTGCCGCGTGGAGATCCAAATGGGGGGTGTTATGTGGCTATATTGTTGATCACGTTTTTCAGATACATGCAGACCTCGATGCAAAATGGATTGCAAAGTATAAACCAAAAGCTTTCCAAATCAAATGATGAGATAAATCCAAAAATATCCACGTCATGTATAAAGCTAATATACCTTCTACGCTTTCGGATGCTCCATGAAGTTTTGTTCGAGTTGAGTCATTTGTAGAGTAGAACTGACAACGAATAATTCTTTTCAAATTCTCCTTGGTTTGAATGCCTCCATTAGATTTTCACACAGGTAAAAATCAAGCGATAAGGAGGGAATTTGGAGCTCCCGAACCCGAAAACAAGAATGGCAAGCCACTAGAATTTTAATCCTTCATCAATAACTACTGCTGAGATGCAACCAGAACTACAAATCTATGAGCATGCCTTTTATTTTTTGACAAACCGTATTCTTCAATACAAAACGTCAATAGCTACAAAGAACTCACTGATTTCTACGCAATTTTTTTCTCATCGCTTGGCAAAACACAGTATGGTAATGCCCCAAAAAAATTAATCTTCCATCGAGAGAAAGAGTGAACATTGCTCTCGTACCAAATATAAGTTTTGGATCAGACTTGCATAGGAAAATGCATAGAATAATTATATTATTTATCCATATATCTTCATACAAATAGATTACAAATATATAGGAATATGCAACTCCTATAAACTAGGAAGTTGCTCTAACAATAATCCTATTTAGTTGTGATTGTTACTCATGTATCATACGAGTTGTTAAAACAACTCCAATAATATATTATTGTCAATAATATAACTACTAACATTTATACTTATTGAATACACAAGTATAATGTAAACATTAATATCCTAACATTAATTCCTAAACCCTCTTATCTAATATAATTAAACATTTAATTATTTAAATGGTTAATTATCTCCTCACAATTAAATTAATTTAATTAATTTAATTATATCATTCTCTTGGAATTAATTAAATTAATTCCTAACACCTTCTAGCTAATATAATTAAACATTTATTTATTTAAATGGTTAATTATCTCCTCACAATTAAATACTAATTAAATTTAGTTATTTAATTCCACCTATTTTAGTTAACAACCACTTAGACTCCACTTAGACTCCACATCCTCATCCTAGTTAACTGCACTTCTAGAATCCTAGAAAGGTGGGGGCAATTGAATTGCATGTACAACCACCTTCCCAGATGCAACTTCTGCAATTAAATCCATTACTGCCCCTAAATGCCCCGACACTATTGTAACTTCCTCCAATGTTATTTTTAGCATGTGCATTCAACTATGTTCAACCAAATTCCAACCACTTTTGCTTCTATAAATTGCAAGCTTACTCTCTTACAAATCCTCCTAAATTGTTTGCAAATAAACTCTGTCAATTTACAATATGAAGCTTTCCAAAGTATCTGTGTTTGTAGCATTTGCACTCACATTTGGAGAATATTCAAGAGCACCCACATCCATTTGCAAGGTTCCACAGACGAAGTCTCCACAACCTTACTGAGGTTTGCACTGAAGGATTACAAGGAGGTTTACATTTTTAATTTGTTCATCTTTCATTAGTCTCGTAGTTTTTCATTGCACAATTTGTTCATGTATCCTCATACTTTTAACGCATTCCATGATTTTCTTGTTCAATCTTTCTCTGCAACACCATTCTCTTTTGGTGTTTTTGGAACCATCCTTTCTCTACGTATTACATTCACTCGAACAATAATCATTGAAAGCCTTCTTCTACATATTCACCACCATTGTCAAATATAAGGCACTTTAACTTTGAATTTGATTAATTATCAACACGGGCTTTCCATATTTTAAAAGTCTAAAAAACATCAGATTTATATTTAATACAACAAACTCGTACCTTTCTTGTAGCATCATCAATAAAAGTAACATAATCTTTCTTTGCATGTCCTTTCTTTCTGAATTCCAACATGTAATTCCCTTACCTCTGGATTTAGATTTGTCATTCCTTGAATTCGATTTCCCATTATTATTACTCTTGGATCTCTCCTTCTCGCTTGCCTCTTCTTTCTACATTCAAAGCATTCCCGGATGATGATTCCTTTGTACTTTTCTTACGAATTTCTTCATTCAAGATTATACTAACCACATCATCAAACTTCAAAAATATTATTAATGGATGTATTACTAACAGGTCATTACCAAGTTATCCCAACTATCAGGGAAAGAACATAAGAATAAGAGTGCTTTCACTTCATCATCAAACATAATATCAACTAATTTTAACGATTTATAATAGATCAAAACTCATTCAAATGACTAGATGCAGATCCAACTTCATGCATATTAGAACTAAATAGTTTCTTAATAAAATAAAATTTATTTGAAGCACTAGGTTTTTTAATATAAATTAGTAATTTACTTCATTAACTCTACCGTAGATGTCACTTCTATAATATTATAAGCCAAAGATGCTGTCAGGGATCAATCTTATAGATCCCGGCTTTTTGTCAAGAATCTTCCATTCTTCATCACCATCATCTTCGTAGGTCTAGACTTTTCATCTAACGGTAAGTACAAATCTCCTTGATACGAGATAATCCTCATTCGCATCTTCCATAATTGATAATTTCGAGACGTTAAACTTCTACCTTGAATTTTTTTCTTCTACCATTGTTGTAGCTCCCACTCAATCGAAAAACCTTAGTGAGTAAATCATCAACACATGAAACCCTCAAATAAAGCTCGATACAGCTTGTTGGGGTTAGCACAATGTTGTACAAATAATATATCAGATCTAAGCATACATGTAATAAAAGAGGATATTCTACCAAAAGAAATATACAAAATAAAAGATATAAATCAACACCCGTATTTAACGTGGTTCACCCAAAGTGAGCTATATCCACCAAGAAACAAGCCAATCTATTATCCAAAGCTTTCAGAAGATATACAATGAATATTTACAATCTTCCACACCTCTCACGATGTATAGTACTTTCTTTCTCTCAAGCTTCTCCTTCTTCTCCAAGAATTCTCTCTCTCACAATTATTTCACAATAATCATCAATACTTTTAATCCTTACTTTTAAACCCTAGCTTTCATGCTTATATAGGCATATACAAACTTAGGGCACTTAGCCATGTAATTACAATCAATAGATCTACTTTAATACTAAAATTAGATCTAATTCCCATGAGTTAAATAAAACACCCACGCATAGGTAACTAATGCCAGTTAGCCCTAACTGATGTTGGTTCCTACTTACTTGATTGATGTCAATCATAGGTGACCGATGTCGGTCCCTTCATAACCGATGTCGGTTCTTATGTTTTCCAACAAGTTTAATATAGCATGCTAAATTGAAGTAATTGATATTTGCAACTCAATATTCCATATATCCTCCTCCTTCATTATGACTTGGTGATAACCTGACTTGAGATCCAGATTTGTGAAGAATTTGGCATGTTGAAGCTGGTCCAAGAGATCATCTATGCGGGAAGTGGATATATGTTCTTTATGGCGATCTTGTTCAAAGTTCGGTGAGTCAATTCACATTCTCCAAGAACCATCCTTCTTTGGCACCATCACAATAGGTGAACTACATGGTGAGGTGCTCATACGTATCACTCCTTGGTCTAGCAATTCCTAGAGTTGTTTCTTTATTTAAGTACTCTCCAACAAGGATTGCCTATACAATCCGATGTTTGGTAGAGGGGACTCGGAAACAGATGAATCTCATGCTCTACTTCCCGATTTGGTGGTAACCCAATGGGAGCATGAAAAATTCTTGAAAATACTGAATGATACTATCCAAATCATATTTTCCTTATTATAAATCTCTCAAACTTCTACCCCATCTTGTTTATTCTTTAACAAAAGTAAAAAAATTGATTATGATTTACTTGGTTATCACTCACCATAGTAACTCGTCTTATCTTTGGTGTGCTCAAATGTTGTAGCTGATCCCATCCTTGACCCATTTGTATCATTTTTCCCTTCTCATAAATATAGCATCCTTGATATACAAGTAAGGACTCCTAAAAACATCAAAAACATCAATTGGAATAACATCACTTCCAATACATCAATATATTTGGAATTTATGCCAAACTTGACCTTACATCTTTTTGTTACTCGAATTTCAACACCCTTCTTCACCCAAGCCAAAGGATAAGAGTGTGGATGTTCGTAAGTGTCAAGACCAAATTTCTTTACAACGCTTGAAAATCAAATTAGATCGAGAATTGGTATCAACTAAAGCATTTACCTTAGTTCTCTTAATCTGGAATAGTCTACTCATCTCCTCTTCCTTGTTGTCCATGTTGGTAGTGTGCATCTAAGCCTCTCATCTACATTAGAGTCATCTTTGATTTCTACCTCCCCTTCGTCTTTACAACTATTATGGAATTCTTTGAGTCCTTGGTTTGGTTCTTTGGGTGTAACTCTGGATGAAACTTACAACATGTAGCGTCATTATGACCATTGATATCATAGTTCTTGCAAAAAAATTTGGGATTTTTACAAGTATTTAAAGTAGTGGAAGCTTGTTTACCTTTCCCTTTCTACTTATTTTCCCATGCTCTTTCTTCTGTTGATTTATCGAATACTTTGCCCTTGGCTCTGCTTCTCCTTGATTTTTTCATCATCTATGTAGTAGGCATGCACACACACCTCATTGAGATATTTGGGCTTCGTGGAGATGAATTTTCTTCGAAGGTGAGTGTGAAGTCCTCCCAAGTACTTAGTCAAAATATCCTCATCCTCCAAGTCCATGTTCAGCAACATGGTCTACCTCCAAAAATCCATAGTATAGTCCTGCACACTTTGACCACTGCCTTGTCTAAAATACTAAAATTTAATCATTTGGTCACCTTGTGGCCAATGGGATAGAAGTTAGCTCTAAGTAATTCTTTAAATTCTTGCAGATATTTCACAATAGGATGTTTCTTATTTTCATAAGTGGCTAGATGGGTTTCCCACCAAACTAGAGTTTTTCCCTCCATTTTGAGGAGTGCAAAGGTGATCTTCTATACCTCGGTGACATTATGGACTCTAAAGTAGACTTCTAGTTGTTTTAGCCATTTATCAAGTAACTTTGCATCTACTTATCCTTCAAATCTTTTAATTTCAACTTTCGTCTCAACTTTAAAAGGAGCATGATCAGATTTTACCTTTTCTCTTACAATTGAAGTCTCTTCTTCACACTCTTCTCCATAATATTCCTCATGGTGGCTCCTCTCTATGCCAAAATTTTCAATTAAGCTTTGAACCACTAAGTCCATGAATTCTTGTTTAACATAAGCTATCTTCTCAAAATCGGCAAGTTCTTCTTATCTTCTAAACATCCTATCCATCATGGTCTCCAGCATCTTGATTCTACGGACAAAGTTCTCTTCCTCCATTTGTCCCCTGAATTCTCTGTTTCCACTTCCTTGTATAAATATCTGGATCACAAGGTAAATCCTCTTTTCCTTTAGATCTTGTCATTGTCATACAAATCCAAGAACGAATACCATAGTCTTGGATACTTGTTAGCTCTGATACCAAAATGATCTGTAAAACTCTCTACTTTGGAATTGTTCATAGAATCACAATTAAACGGTGTTGTTCTACTTTCACTTAGAAAATGACAGAGATAACTAGTGAATGAATTTTGCTTATGCTTAGAATAAAAAAATTGTAGGAAAGGAAAGAATATAAACTCATGAACACCAACAAGTTTTATCCTGGAAACCTCTAGAGGAGGAAAACTAGTCGGGAAGGGAAAATTCTCTTTCTTCCCACTTTTTATTGGCCAATTCAATTAAGAAGTATAGAATTTACAATAAGTATGAAAGAGAAGTAGATAATATCTCACACTTCCTCCCAATTACTTGTTTGCTCTACCTCAACACTCCTTTCTTCTACAAACACAATTCCAACACTAAGAATTTCTTTCTCACTTGCTTTCATGCTTCGATAATAAAAAAATCTCCTTCCTACATGTATTTACATCCCTTTTTATGTCGTCTCGTGCATTGGAGGATAGGACAGGTCATGGAGGAGAAGAGACACGAGATAACCTTTCCAATTCTAGGACTGCTTCGTTTGAAAAAAAAAAATTCGAAAGAGCCAGGGATCGCCACCCATTGATCAGGACCAGTCACACGGGACCACCACCCCGGCTAGGTGGTGGTTGCATGAATCCGCCGCTCTACACGAGAGCGGAGGTTCTATTAACATAAATATAGAACCTTTGTTTCTTCATTTTCCTTCTTCTTGGTCTTCTTGATATGATGAAGTAGAGTCATTTTAGATCCCTATGGATCAACTTTTCTACTAATTAGCTAGCATTCCTCTTCATATCCATTAATTAACAATCTTTCATTAATTAATTAGTCTTCCTATCATTCAGGATGTCGATTAACAAACTTTTGTTAATTAGTGTTCACTTCTACTTGGGTTAATTAATTATTATTAATTAATTACACCTATAACTCTAAATCAATAAATCTTCATCTATTGGATCAAATTCCTCTTATATCTCTCAAATCATACTAATCTTCCTCTAATCAGTTTCTATAAGCTTTCTTCTATCTATTAATTAATCATCTTTGATTAATTATAAACACCCCAATTCCCATAAAGTACTAACTAAAGTGTTAACCCACATGTTAACTCACCTAGCTTTGGTCAACTAAACTAAAGTTACTTTTCCCCTTATCCCACATGCACCAAGTTGCACATCTCTCTCCAACATTCAGGTTATATAAAGGACCAAGCTCCATCTAAAGACACACATTTTCATGCATATAGCATAAACTATAGGCATTTTCATCTTTGAGCATCCTCCATTAGTGTTGAGCTAGGTATCTTCATCTTGCATTTCATCCATCCAAGCTTTGAGTAATATGGAGAGAATCAAAATGGCCTTGTAGCCATGTCTTGATGAGACTCCATTCTCAAACCCTTGGGATCAAACAAACAATCACATTTTGATTGCTAAGGATCTACATAGGTCCATTTCTAGTTAGCTTTCAAAGAGTAGAGAATAATGCTTAACATGTTAGTTTTATTTCCTTTGTTGATGTCTAATCTCTTTAAGCTCTTATCTTGATGGTTTTTGTTTCATTATCTTTTCTTTGGAACTATTAGGTGTTAGTTTCAATTTATCTAGCATAGTTAATTACACATGAGCACATTTGCACACCCGTGGGATGGATCCTTAGTCCCTTAGCATTTTATTTTATGTTGTTGTTATTTCAATTTTGGCTAACTTTTGTTATACACATTTGTGAAATATGTTGAATTCCTTATGGTTTTTTGTTAACTTTGCATGTGTTGAGTCTTGCTTAGGGATTTAATTTAAATGGGTTATTGTTAAATTTGAGCTAACATATCAAAACTTTAACCTTTTTGAAGTTGTTTACATCATAATGACGTATTTTTTATGTCACCCAGGAAAGGGCACACATATGTCCTTTTGGGCACGTAGGTGTAACCCTTACTGTATTTTTTTACAGGGCGCACATACATCGTTAAGGCACACACACGTCTCTCTCAGGCGTGTATATGCCTCTCTAGGCACACATATGCCTCTATGGGAGAAAAAAAAATGTGCGTGCATGCATATGCTTGAAAGGGCACCCATATGTCATTAGTCACGTGCATATGTTGAACTATGTTCATAACCTATATTCCGAAGGCATTAACGTTAGCTCCCGAACTCAAAACAACTCCATTGTTTTTGCATTGGAAAGGTATTGAAGTGAACTACACAATGGAAACATAATATTAGGAATTTTATTTATAGAAAATTTATGGTTTCCTTTATTAGAAAACTATTCATTTCTAAAATGTCTAAATAATTTGTAAAATTTGGTCTTTGATATTTCTAACACCTTGCAGGCTTTTCTAAAGGCTAACTATTGATTTGTAGTGTATATTTGATCATGCTTTGTGTTAATTTGCTTGTTTAAAGTTGATGAATGTTACATTTTTGTTTATTAGGCTAGGATCACGTACTCTCTTCCCTTGCACCTTTTAGGTGATCTTGGGAATCAGAAACAATACTACACCTTTTCCATGCTTTCAAAACATCTAATTAAACTTTTACTAAGGGAATGAACTTCAATTGGATAAACCTCAAGGATTTGTGCATTTGAGTTAAGTTTTTCCATTAAATAATTGGATTTTTCATTGCGTATGCTCTTCTCTTGTGTCTTAGGACAATATTGAGAATCAGAAACAATGTTTTATCCTCTTTATATAATATTTTGGATCGTGTGGAAAACTACTAAAACTCTATGTGTAGGACCTAAATATGCTTGCCAAAGAATCAAGATCGAAACAAAATACTAATGCAATTTCATGCAGGTTGCCAAATGGTATACGACTAAACCACATTAAGTTCAAAGATTAAAAACACTAGATTAAAAACATTGTAATTGCAGGTTTGGTTAAGAGCTACAGTTTGACCGCTTAACTAGGAGAAACTCCCATTGGCATAAGCCTTAAACTACAACAAAGGGGATTCTACTAGGAACCCAAAAGTGTAACATCCACTTTTTATGAATTAGAAAAAGGAATTTGTTTTTTACATAATGTTCTCTGTTCTAAATTCATACAATTCAAAACACACATTCCATTGCCAATCCATCACATAACAGAAAACCATATGCAACTGTAATGACTCGGTGAAACACTCGATCTCTCATTTCATGACTCGGTATTAAACCGATCTCTCATGTTTAACTTGTTCACGTGTATACTAAGTATACTTTGGTTCTTTTACCCATCAAGGGTCACTCAAGTGTTCTATCTAAGAAGCCTATCTAAATATCTATTACTGATATTCATCTAAAATCCCACAACTTAGACTAGGTGACATAAGACAACGTAATTGACATTTGTGATACTTTGGCCAAAGTTTTAACATGTTTACCATGTTTACATTCCAAGATGGCATACTCGTCGAAAGGAATATGTATTTCACCCCACTCGAATTGTTATCTAGATTGGTCTTCCTTGACTTCTGTCAACCAAACCCGAGTCAAAGTTTCACACTAAATAGGGTAGCTCACATACACTATGAGGAAGACTACTCGTGGTGACTAAGGATAAATAGACATACTCAATCGAATTTCATCGATTGGGTGTGTTTAGTTACCCTAAGTCAACATAAGTTGACTACTACACTAGTCCATGTGTCTATCTTTGTTTAGAGTATAACTATGAACCAAATTTCCACTTATGTCAATCGAGTTAATTGAACTAAGTGGGGTGTTGAAGCATAGCTGGCTGCATCACAATATCCTTGTAATGACTCCCATCATTATGAGGGTACTCTGTGCAGCCCCTATATTACAATAACCTACTAAGTTATTTCAACTAAACTAACATACTTAAGAAACATTAGATTATTAACCCTCAATTATTATCTTGTTTAATTAATCATTAAACAACGCACCTAAGGGTCCACTAAGTACAATTGATCCAAAGAAAGGATTTGAAATGTACTTTTACACCAATTGAAGGTATGCAGATAAAATATGTGTTCATGCAAATGAACTTTATTCTCAAACCATTAATTCCATTTATCGATAAATCTGATTTCTATATCAAGTAAGTAAGATCATTAAGTTTCTTACTATAGTTTAGCAATGTAAACAATATCAATTGAAATCTTGTTCATTATATTTAGTGATAACATAATATCTAAGTCTTCTTACTAATTCTTATAAGCATTCCCATTTTCATTTATTGTTTTCATATAGAAAAGTATATAACCAATCATCAATAATAGGGTAAGTGCACCAAGTTGGGGGGCTAAAAGGGGGTCTTAAGTTTACGCATTTTTCTAGAAAAAAACTTCAACTTGTACGAGTTTTTCGAAATAGTTACACTCAAAATTGGAAGATATTGTAGAAATATGAATCGTAGCATTTTGAGTCTAGTTTCTAAGCTACTAAATTTTATTGAAAACGAATAATTTTAAGTGGGTCAAACAACTAAAATACCAACATATGATCTTGTTTTTGTTAAAAACATAATAGAGTGACTTTTGTGCCCCCACCATTTTTTGAGTACCATTTAGTATTTTTGAAAACCCTTTAGTAGAAAGATAGCTAGGAGTATCTAGTTTGGGCTCCATTTTTTAGATTTGTATAGCGAATATTTTTTTATTTATTATTTTTCTAGTACATAAATTTTATGTTTTGAAAAATAATGTAGAGCTCCACCGTGCCCCCTAACTACCTCAAAAAATATTGAAAATTAGATTTTGTTTTTTGAATATGTATAGAATTATGCCTAGTTTGGGCTAGTATTTTTTTTTAAAATTCGATCACCCAAAAAAAGATACACCATGAAAGATAGACATATTTACACTTCAAAAAATAGCTATAAAAAGACATAGAAAATAAATCATTTAGAAACCTTATACTAGTCGAAAATTTGAAAAATTATATTTTTAGAAAGAAGAAACTCTGCTCTACGTCGTGGTATAATTTTTTAAAATGGATTGATTGTTTTATTTTGATTTATCATAGAGGAAGTGGCCTTTTACATTTTCTTGCAAAAACACGTTGTTTTTGTGTTTATATAGGTCCATGCCTCAGGCTTGGGGATCCAAACTGGATCCCAAGCCTTGAAGCATGGATTAGAAAAAGAGAAAATACAAAACATGTACGTGTTACATAACGTTTATGCATTTTTCTTTGTTTATATATCAGGCCCCAACGTCCCTTTCATCTCTTTCACAGGAATTCTGTAAACATTTTGTTTTGTCTGTAATTTTCTCTACATTCTTGCATGATTTTTTAGTAGTTCATTTTGTCCCCTACCCCACTAGTTGATTTTTTCTAATCATGGGCAATAAACATCGATCTAAGGACAAGAGGAAAGTCAAGAACAAGACACTCGGAGCAATTGGAAGAGAAGAGAATAAAGAAATTGAAGAGAATGTAAAAACTTCAGTAGTAGGGAAGGTACATCCGCTATATCAAATGTAGCTAATGTATTAGAAAATGGGGATGAAATACATAATGAAAATGTAGAGAATAATGATTTTGCAATGAATAATGATATTGAATTGAATGATAATGTTGGTATGGATGAAGAAATTGATATGAATCCAATTATTGAACCCTTACCTGAGAATCCAAATGTTAACCCCAAATTTGTATGAAAACACCGAATGAAGAAATTAACCTTGTAAACGCGAATCTTCACCTCTAAGAACACCTTCTATTTTGCAAAGAAAACCAATTCACTTAATTGAAATTAATGAAAACATTATAAAACCAATGCCTAACAAAATGTCCAGAAAGAAATGCGAGAAGAAAAGCTAGTGGAATTTGGGATAATTACTTTGAGAATTTAAATGACACGAAAGATGTCAATTATTTGTTACATTGATGAAATTAATTAAGATGAGACCTATAATGAAGACCCCAAGTTAAGAACATCTAATGTTGTTGATCAAAATGTGTCAATTGTTGAAAACATACATATAGCATACCAAATCAGGTGGCAAAAAAAGACGCACCAAAGATAGTAATGCTTATATGGCGTGCACTTATTAATTGTATAGTAAGTGATAAAACAATTAATAAACGCTTGATTTAAAAAACAAGCGTGCTTTGAAGCTAAACAAAAAAACACTAATGAAAGCGATAGAGAGAGGTAAACATCTTGAAGTCACCAATAACATTTACACGAAAAGACAAGAATACATTTATTATTCTAAAAAAATTAATTGTAAAATTTGGAATGAGAACACAAGGGTGTCACGGAATAGAAGAGATACAAGAAAAGAAGAATAGGTTCTCATAATCGTGAATCGTGCAAAACATTTCTTAGATATGACTCAAACAAAATTGTTCTCTAAGTTTAAGAATGAAAATCCATAAATTGACTTTAGAAAGATTATTTGAAATGAACAAACCCTTTATGTGAAAATCAATCACTCACGTACCACTTGTTATTACGGACATCATCATTGAATTTTCAATGCATTATGATGTTTTTGTCAAATACATTGTGTTTTACATACGAACATCATGTTGCATAGGAGTGTGGAATAAATGTCCCACAAAAATATTCAAGGAATTTATTACGACAATATTTTTGTGAAAAATCAACAAGACAATTTTTTTATAACAAAGCATGTTTGGATGGAATGTGCAATGTATGCGATGTAAGGAAAATATTATAGTGCTCTTATTATTAATAAGTGCATATATTGTAATATTATTAATATGAGTTACATTGTAACTCATTATTAATAATATAGGTTTGTTATATTGTTTCAACAATATATTTTTGTTATACCCATAATGATATTAACGGGTTGTTTGGTTGTGTAACTTCTTGGTTTGTAGGAGGTTGGTTTTCTATTTCCATGGCTATTTATTAGCCTTAGTATTGATTGTAATTATGCCAAATACAATATCATAATATTATTTCCTATGTGACAAGTTTGTTGCTCTAATATGCGGTGGCTTGCCAAATCTGAAAAAGTTGTATCCACGAGGAGAGTATATATTCAATAGGAAAATAATTGGTTGATTTCACCAAATGTAAATCGGTGGCATATCAATTAAAAGATGGAAAAGAATCTAAGAGGTTTGATCTTGTTAGAAAACAATTAAGCGTATCGAATATATGGTCAAATTGAGAGAGGAATTTTTTTGAGTATCAAGCACACACATAAAGCTCAATGGTTGGATGAACAATTCAAGTTAAGCGAGGACATTCCCACTTGGTACTATTGTTTTAGTAGTTGACTTCATAGAGAATTACTCATTGCAACCAAAAATGGAGGTTCAGTCTCAATATTATAACTCAGTGCAAGTTTCTATTTTTGTGCATATAGCATTCATGCACTCTCTTGAAAGCACTGAGCAAGATCGAAAAATATTAAGAGAGTATCATTTCTACATCAGTGATGATCGGACACATTCTACAAAATATGTACAAGGGTGTTTCTAGGTGTTTTATGTGAACTTGAATGAGAGGAACATTAGTTTCGATCAACATTACATTTGGTTGGACAACTGCACATCACAATTCAAGAATGCATAGATGTTTTATTGGCTAAGAAGGATGCACAAAGAAACAAATGTACAACATATCTAGAGTTTTACTGAGGCAGGGCATGGAAAAGGAGAGCATGATGGTGCAGGAGCATGTGTGAAAAGAGCACTTGTAAGAGAAGAGTTAAAGTTCAAGGATGGTGCTAAATTTATAGATGCAAAAAATCATTGTTGATTAGTGTGTCAAGAATATGGGCCATGAATCTCAAGAGAGATCAATAGTTCATAGATATTTTTGGTTGATAGAGAAACAACATCTGGAAAACTTTGAAGATTGTATGACATTCTGCAGATCAAGTGATATGCACTCATTCTCGTAGTTCGATGCAAATGCTTGGACTATTTATACTAGGTGCATGACATATTTTTGTATATCATGCATTGATTTTGTGTGGAATGAATGTGAGTCGTAACAGTGGGTGGATGAATGGACTTGTAGACCTCTAATTCCACTCGAACACACATCAAGTTCCACAAACATTACAACTTGCGGGGTCTTCAAATCAATTGACAACATCACTCCGACTTTGACCAAATCTCGATTTAGTGCAATAAGGTAAATACATATGTGTACATGCCATGTTTTAGATTTATAAATTATTAAATGGTCAACTCTTAATGTATTTTTAAATTAATCAACAGCTTTTACTTCGTGATATATAGGGAAAGTTTTTGTAGTTATTACGATGGAATTTAACAAAGAGGGAACAGACTACCTCTTGTCTCGTTGTGTAGTGGGGAAAAAATTGACTTCCACAATCATTGATGGTGAAGACCTTGAGTATCCCATTGGGTCGAGTGGTAGTCACTGGAACTTGGCTTTGATGATATCCTATCAAAAATCAAACATTTGATTGTTTGAAGATTGAAGTACATCGGAAGATACTTCACTATTCACATTTGGTCCTTACGAACAAATATTATTAAATTGATCAAATATCGAGGTTGGCCATCAAACAAGAATCCGTGGAAGGTTCGCTGAATCGGATCATGAAGTAATTCTTGCTATCGTCAAAGAATAGAGTTGATCCTTGTGGTTCATTGGATTGAATTTGCAAAGGTATGTTCTTCATGAATTTAATTTGAATATTTACTTAAATGATTTTGTTTAAATTTTATATGATTTAAAATTATATTTAATTACTTACTAACATGTTTATGTAGGTTAGTGGTGCCAAAAAAGCTTCCACCTTCAAGTGGTTGGCACTGTCAGTAGATAATTTATTATTCTCGAAACCAAGTGAAGTTAAGAGAAATTAAATATTAAAAAGGAACAACAAATTTCACCACCTATATTGTAAATTCTCATTTCACCACCTATATTATATGAACCACCTATATTATTCAGGTGATTGGCAATGGACAACCTTACACTAACCTAGCATTGCGATGATTTCATGCATTTGCAAATAGTAGGACAACGAGAGAACCGAATGGAGATGGAGAAAACTGCGAGAGGCTTTCGTAGAGGGCCCCGACATAGAGGTATCGGATCCGACGATACGTCTCAGGTACCACGAGTCCAAGAAATCACCCATCAAAGATATAGCGTGTTTTGGCCTCAAGGCTCTTAAGGGACTACACCCGACGAGGTAGCCTGAAAGCACAGGTAGCATAGGGAACCAAAACAAAGCCTCCACTAGAATTCACCTGGCCACCCCGATGTGTTGGCGTAGTTGGTTTGGTCCCACGAGCTTTCGTTTGCAAACTACAACGTCTGGGAGCCCTACTGGCCGACTTAGACAATAATATTTCACATGTTTACAAACAATAGGACAATGAGAGAACTGAATGGAGATGGAGAAAATTGGGAGAGGATTTCATAGAGGGATTCAACATGGAGGTTTTGGATCTAACGAGACATTTCTAGGTACCATGGAGTCTGAGAAATCACATGTCGAAGATATAACGTGGTTTGGTCTCAAGGCTCTTAAGCAACTATGCCCGAACGAGGTAGCCCAAAAGCACGGGGAGTGTAGGGAACCAAAACAAATCCTCCACTAGTATTCACCTGGCCACCCCGACATGTTAGCGTAGTTGGTTTGGTCCAACGAGCTTCCGTTTCGCAAACTATAACATCCGACAACCCTACACCGACTAAAACTGCAAAGATTATTTTGTGCATTTGTAAACAATAGGACATCGAGAGAACCAAATGGAGATGGAGAAAACCGTGAGATTATTTCGTAGAGGGCCTCGATGTGGAGGTCTCGGATATGACGAGACATCTCTACGTGCCACGGAGTCTAAGAAATCACCCATCAAATATATAATGTGTTTTGGCCTCAAGGCTCTTAAGGGACTACGCCCGACGAGGTAGCCTGAAAGCATAGGTAGCATAGGGAACTAAAACAAAGCCTCTACTAGTGTTCACCTGGCCACCTCGATGTGTTGGCATAGTTGGTTCGGTCCCACGAGCTTCCGTTTGCAAACTACAACATCTAGGAGCCCTACACTGACTCAAACTGCAGTATTTCGCATGTTTACAAACAATAGGACAACGAGAGAACCGAATGGATATGGATAAAACCGAGAGAGGATTTCGTAGAGGGCTTCAACATGGATGTTTTGGATCTAACGAGGCATCTCTAGGTACCACGAAGTCTGAGAAATCACATGTCGAAGATATAACGTGTTTTGGTCTCAGGGCTCTAAGAGACTAGCCGAGCGAAGTAGCCGCATGGGGAGGGTAGGGAACCAAAAACAAAGCCTCCACTAGCATTCACCTAGCCACCCGACGTGTTGGCGTAATTGGTTCGTTCCTACAAGCTATCGTTTGCAAAATACAACATCTAGCAGCCTTACACTGACTCATACTACACTATTTCACGCATTTGCAAAACAATAAGACACTGAGAGAACTAAATGAAGATGGATAAAAATGTGATATGATTTTGTAGAGGTCCTTGACATAGAGGTCTCGGATTTGATGAGACGTCTCTAGGTGCCACGAGTCGAAAAATCACCCGTCAAAAATATAGCATGTTTTGGCCTCATGGCTCTTAAGGGACTACGCCCAGACGAGGTAGCCCAAAATCACGGGTAGCGTAGGGAACCAAAAAAATCCTCCACTAACATTCACCGGCCATCCAAATGTGTTGTTCCCGCAGATTTGTTCGGTCCCATAAGCTCTTGTTTGAAAAATACAACATCTAACAACCTTTTTACACCGATTGAGACTACACTATTTCGCGCATTTACAAACAATATGACAACGAGATAACCGAATGGAGATGGAAAAAACCACGAGATACTTTTGTAGAGGGCTTCAACATGGAGGTTTTAGATCTGAAGAGATGTCTCTAGGTGCCACGAGTCTGAAAAATCACATGTCAAAGATATAAGGTGTTTTGGTCTCAGGAGTCTTAAGAGACTACGCTCGAACGAGGTAGCATGAAAGAATGGAGAACGTAGGGAACCAAAACAAAGCCTCCACTATCATTCACCAGGCCATTTGGATGTGTTGGCCCAAATAGTTTGGTCCTACAAGCTACCGTTTGCAAAATACAACATCTAGCAGCCTTATATTGACTCAAACTACACTATTTCGCGTGTTTACAAACAATAGGACAACAAGAGAACCGAATGAATATGGAGAAAAATACGAGAGACTTTCGTAGAGGGCCCCGACATGGAGGTCTTGGATTTGTGACGAGACGTCTCTAGGTGTTATGTTTGTGGAGCCTGTTTTCATGTCAGAGTTTGGTACACCTTCCATGTGTTACACTTGGATATTTTTATGGTGGTCCCGCTTGCCGGTGAGCGGGTCAAGGGGGTTCGGGGTGAAGCCCCCGAAGCAAATTTTCATGGGTGGTTTATTAACCCATGGGTAATGGGAAACCGTTATGGGCTATTTTTGGGCCCATGGCTTTTCGATACCCATTGTTTTGTAAAACCGCCTCTTCGGCTACCTATTGATGTACTTATAAATAGATGGACATACAATAGGATTTATATGAGTGTTTTTGTGAAGGTGAATAGTGTGTGTGAATTCAAGTGCGAATTCGGGAGGGTTTGTTGAGTGTAGCTCCAAACAAGATCTGGTTATTGTAATTGTGAAGACTATTGGCTTGTAATAAAATCTGAGCAAGTGTTCTTGGTGGATGTAGCCCACATTGGGTGAACCACGTTAAATATTGTCTTCGTGTTTTGCATATTTCATTTTTGTAATTTCTATTCATACTTCTTATTATTGCGATTCTAAGGAATTATTCCGCATTAGATATTATTAATTCCTAACAATTGGTATCAGAGCCTGGTTTGGTTTGCTGAAGTGTTGAATCACAGGAAAGTTTTTAGCTTGAGTGGGAGCTATGGCAGATGATGGAAGATCTAGGGTTGATAAATTCAACGGGTAGAATTTCAGTCTTTGGAAGATGCAGATGGAAGATTACCTTTATCAGAAGGATCTTTATACTCCGTTGTCTGAGAAGGTGAACAAACCCTCAAGCATGACAGATGCGGAATGGGATTTGCTAGATAGGAAGGCACTTGGGACAATCCGGTTGTGTCTTACATCTTCGGTATTATTTAATGTTTCAAAGGAAAAGACTACAAAAGATCTAATGGATGCATTAGGGAAGTTGTATGAAAAACCCTCTGCCTCTAACAAGATATTTTTAATGAAAAGTTATTTAATATGAAGATGTCCGAGAATAGTTCGAAGCGAGATCATTTAAATGATTTCAATACGGTTATGAATATGCTAGCTTCGATTCTGAATAGAATTTGATGAAGAAGTTAGGGCTTTATTGATTATGTGCTCTTTACCCGAAAGTTGGAATAACTTTGTAATGGCGGTAAGCAACTCGGTTCCCAGCTTAACTCGAAGTTGAAGTTTGAGGATGTTATAGGGGTGATTTTAGCGAGGAAATGCAAAGAAAAAGCATCGAGGAATCTTCTACTTCAGGGAATGCTTTGATGACAGTGGAAACTAGAGGGAGATAGAAGAGTAGAGGAAACCATGGAAAATCGAAAGATCGGGCAAGGTCAACATCTAAGAGCAAGATTGTATGTTGGAATTGTGGAAAGTCTAGGCATGCAAAGAAGGACTATTGTGAGCTTTGGGATAAGAAGAAACAACAAAAAGAAAACAAGGAGGCAAATGTGGCATCGGGTAATGTATGCCAGGATGCTTTGATTCTTTCTTCGCATAACGCCATTCTTGAATCTTGGGTTTTAGATTCAGGGGACTTCTTTTCATGCTACTCCACGTAGGCATTATTTTGTTGATTATGTTCAAGGGATTTTGGGCATGTTTTTCTTGGTGATGATGAGCCTTGCAGATAGTTGGAAAAGGTCCTATTCAAGTTAAGATGCGGAATGAGAATACATGGCTATTGAAGGATGTCAGACATGTGCCTATATTAAGGAGAAATTTGATATCAACGGGGCAATTGGGAAGTGATGGTTGTACTGTGATATTTACAGTTGACTCTTGGAAGGTTACCAAGGGTGCTCTTGTGGTGGCAAGAGGTAAGAAGGTTGGAACCTTGTATTGAACCACTAATAGTACTAATGATTATAATCTTGTGGCTTCAGATGTAGATACAACATTATGGCACTATAGGCTCGGTCATATGAGCCATAAGGGCATGGACATCATACGAGAAGAATTTACCTAGATATACGAAATAGGTTTGGATTTCTGTGAGAACTAATATATGGGAAATAGAAGCGAGTAAGGTTTCTAAAGGTTGGACCTACGAAGAAAGAGAGTAAGTTAGAGCTGGTACATTCGATGTGTGGGGGCGGCTCGGTATCATCTCTTGGGGTTCAAGTTATTATGTTACTTTTATTGATGATGCAATGAGGAAAGTTTGGGTTTATTGTATTAGAAACAAATCGATGTATTTGATACTTTTGTTAAATGGAAAGCCTTGGTAGAGAATGAAATAGGCTTTAAGTTAAATGTCTCGGGTTTGATAATGGAGGGGAGTATTGCATAAATGAATTTGATGATTATTGTTCTAAGAATGGAATCCGTAGGCAAAAGACGGTTCCAAGAACGCCATAGCATAATGGGGTGTCAAAAAGAATGAACAGAACAATAATGGAATGTGCTAGGAGGATGAGGATACATGTAGAATTGCCTCTTTATTTTTGGGCGACGGTGAGCACAACTGTGTACTTGATAAATGAGAGGACCCTCAAGTGCCTTAGATGGAGGCATACCCGAGGAGGCTTGGTACGATAAGAAAGTCGATTACTCATTTCTTAGAGTCTTTGGATTTGAGGTGTTTGTTCATATTGACAAGGATGATAGGACCAAGCTAGAGGCTAAATCGAGAAAAAGTCACTTTTATTGGTTATAGTGGTGATGACTTTGGATTTAAATGTTGGAGTATTAAGGACAAGAAAATCATTCGGTCTAGGGATGTGGTATTTAATGAGAAAGTCATGTATAAGCAACAGTTGTAGGAAAATAGGGAAGAATCCAAGAAAGAATATACAAAGTGGTAGAGGATCTTCCGGATGGGAAAGTGACCCATGAATCAGCTCAGAACCTACTCAACAAGCCCCAAACTCCTACAAAGTGAGGAGGTCTTCTAGGGTAAGAAAAGAACCTGAACGTTTTTCTCCTTCTCTTTATTATTTATTACTCACTGATAATGGAGAGCCAAAGAGCTTTGATGAAGCAATGCAGGTAGATGCCAGTAAGAAGTGGGAGCAAGCCATGGATGAGGAGCATAAGTCTTTCATGGAGAACCAAACTTGGGATTTGGTGAAGCTATCGGAAGGCAAAAGAGTATTGCAGAACAAGTGGGTGTACAGAGTTAAAGACGAAGAAGAAGGAAAGAAAATATATAAGACCCGGTTGGTGGTCAAGGGGTTTACACATAAACAAGGTATAGATTTTGATGAGATTTTTTCTCCTGTAGTAAAAATTACTTCTATCGAAGCTGTTCTTGAATAGTGGCAGCAAAAGACTTGCACTTGGAACAGTTAAATGTAAAGACGCATTTCTCCATGGTGATTTGGAGGAGGAGCTATATATGCAGCAGCCAGAAGGATATGAAGTCAAAGGTAAAGAGGAGATGGTGTGCAAACTCAAGAAGAGCTTGTAGAGCCCGAAACAAGCTCCACGTCAATGGTATAAGAAGTTTGATAGCTTCATGATGGAGCAAGGTTATATTAGATGTCATTATAACCATTGCGTGTATACAAAGAAATTTGGGGATGGAAGTTATATTATCCTGTGTTTGTATGTTGATGACATGTTGGTTGCAGGTAAAAACATACAGAAATAAAAGTACTCAAGAAATAGCTAAGTGAATCCTTTGATATGAAGGATTTGGGGGCGATTAGACAAATCCTTGGTATGAGGATAACTCGGGATAGGAAGGAACGGAAGCTGACTTTATCTCAGGAAGAGTACATTAAGAAGGTATTGGATAGGTTTAACATGCAGGATGCTAAACTAGTTGGGACTCCTTTGGCGAGCCATTTTAAGTTATCAAAGGAGCAAAGTGTCCCAAGACAGAGATCGGAAAGAAACCAGTTGTCCAAGGTACCTTACTCATCGGTTGTTGACAGTTTGATGTATGCTATGGTGTGCACTAGGCCCGATATTGCCCATGCGGTGGGAGCTATGAGTAAATTTATGAGTGATCCGGTAAAGAGCATTGGCAAGCAAGCGAAAAGTGGATCCTTTGGTATTTGAGAGGGACCATGGGGACAGCTTTTGTGCTCTGATGGATCGAACACCACTTTACATGGTTATGTAGATTCGAGACATGGCTAGAGATGTAGACAGCGGGAGGAACATGACGGGTTATATTTACACTTTGTAGGTGGGAATACGGTGAGCTGGATTTCACGACTACGAAGTTGATGGCTTTGTCAACCATGGAGGCCGAGCATGTTGTTGCCACGAGGGCAAGCAAAGAGATGATTTGGTTACAACAATTGCTTGAGGATTTAGGGCATAAGCGGGAGGAATGTAAGCTACATAGTGATAGTCGAGTGCTATACACCTAGCTAAAAACTTTGCTTTCCACTCTAGGACAAAGCATATACAGTTGAGATATCGCTTCATCGGGACTACTTTGGAGGAAGATAAGTTGAAGTTGGAGAAGATTCATACTGTCAGAATCCTGCAGACATGATGACCAAGGTGGTCATAAGGGATAAACTAAAGCTATGTTCAACTTTGGTTGGCCTTCACGGATGACAGTGAAGGGTTGAGAAGCTTTCTCAGTGGAAATCGGTCTCAGTGGGAGATTGTTATGTTTGTGGAGCTTATTTTTATGTTAGAGTTTGGTACACCTTCCATGTGTTACACTCGGATATTTTACGGCGGTCCCACTCGCCGATGAGCGGGTTAAGGGGGTTCGGGCGAAGCCCCAAGCAAATTTTCATGGGTGGTTTATTAACCCATGGGTAATGGGAAACCATTATGGGTTGTTTTTGGGCCCATGGCTTTTGGTACCCATTGTTTTGTAAAACCACCTCTTCGGCTACCTATTGATGTACTTATAAATAGATGGACATACAATAGGATTTATATGAGTGTTTTTGTGAAGGTGAATAGTGTGTGTGAATTCAAGTGCGAATTCGGGAGGGTTTGTTGAGCACAACTCCAAACAAGATCTAGTTATTGTAATTGTGAAGATTGTTGGCTTGTAATAAAATTTAAGCAAGTGTTCTTGGTGGATGTAGCCCACATTGGGTGAACCACGTTAAATATTGTCTTCATGTTTTACATATTTCATTTCTGTAATTTTTATTCATACTTCTTATTATTGTGATTATGAGGAATTATTCCGCATTAGATATTATTAATTCCTAACATTAGGTGTCACAGAGTCCAAGATATCACCCGTCGAAGATATAGTGTGTTTTGGCCTCAGGGCTCTTAACGGACTACGCCCGGATGAGGTAGCCCGAAAGCATGGGTGGAGGAAACCACCAATGTTCAATGATTTTGCCACAGGATGCAACTATGTAGACTATGAAATTAGTTTTGTTGGGGAGACCACAAATGTTCCAACTATTCATTTTGAAAGAATGAATATCTTCAATCAAACAGAGAATGAAGAGCATGAATTTTTTTGGACATTACAAAAGTTTGTTTGTGCCCAAAAAGAAGTCAAAGGCCGTATAAATTTTCAATCTTCAACTTTAGATGACAATGAACATCGTGAATAAAAACAATTAGGTGAAGATGTCACTATGATTCAAGAAGAAATGCCTCTTGAAAGTCATAAAGAGTTAATTTGATTACCCAAAAACATCTAGAAGAACTTAAAGAGAAGATACGAGTAGAAGAAAAGGAAAAATGGGAAGCATGGAAAGATCACAACTTAACTGGAATGGAAGATCTATGTGATGTTGTTGATAGAATCATGGATAATCTTAAGGACAACATGCCAAGTTGATTATTTTTATTAATCCCAGCTACTTCAACTTCACAAATCAAACTAGGTAGTTCCAAAAGCAGCATACTGGAAAGAAAAACTGCAATGAAGTATTGATAATTGAGCCTAAAACTTGTTTAGAATTGTAATTTATTTTTGATTGAGCATTCACCCATAGTTTCTTTTTTGAAGGAAGAAATTCATTTTATATGTGAGAAATAGAATGTTGATTTAGTCTATTACTCTGACTATTTAGGTTAGATTTATGTAGTTGTTCAATGAAATTTTGAAGCTCTTTAGTACTAACATGGAAAAAATGTCAGGGCCCTACAAAAATCCTCTCACGGTTTTATCCATATCCATTTGGTTCTCTCGTTGTCCTATTGTTTGCAAACACGCAAAATAGTGCGATTACGCAGTCGAGTGTAAGGCTGTCAGACGCTATATTTTACAAATGGTAGCTCATGGGACCAAACCGTCTGGCCAACACATCTAGATTGCTTGGTGAATGCTAGTAGAGTCTTTTTTTGGTTCCATATGCTCCTCGTGCTTTTGGGCTACCTCATCCGGACGTAGTCCCTTAAGAGCCATGAGGCCCAAACACGCTATATCTTCGACAAGTGATTTCTCAGACTCCGTGGCACCTAGAGACATCTCATTAAATTTGAGACCTCCACGTTGGGGCCCTCTACGAAATCCTATCGCGATTTTCTCCATCTCCATTCGGTTCTCTTGTTGTCCTATTGTTTGTAAACGCGTGAAATCCTGCAATCTGAGTCAGTATAGGGCTCCCAGACGCTGTAGTTTGCAAATGGTAGCTTATGGGACCAAACCATCTAGGAAAAAATGTTTGGATGGCCTGGTGAACACTAGTGGAGGCTTTGTTTTGGTTCTCTACGCTACCCGTGCTTTCAGGCTACCTCGTCCGGGCATAGTCCCTTAAGAGCCCTGAGGCTAAAACACAAAGTATATCTTCGACAGGTGATTTCTCAGCCTCCATGGCACCTAGAGACATATTGTCAAATCTGAGACCTCCATGTTAGGTCTCTCTACAAAATCCTTTCGCAGTTTTCTCCATCTCCATTCGGGTCTCTCGTTGTCCTATTGTTTGCAAACACGCGAAATACTGGAATCTGAGTCAATGTACGGCTATTAGATGTTATAGTTTGCAAATAGAAGCTCGTGGGACTGAACCAACTACGCCAACACATTGAGGTGGCTAGGTGAACACTAGTGGAGGCTTTGTTTTGGTTCCTTACGCTACCCATGCTTTCGGGCTACTTCGTTCGGGCGTAGTCCCTTAAGAGCCCTGAGGCCAAAACACATTATATGTTCGACAGGTGATTTCTAGGACTCTGTGGCACCTAGAGATGTCTTGTTAGATTCGAGACCTCCATGTTAAAGCCCTATATGAAATTGTCTCTCGCTTTTCTCCATATCTATTTGGTTCTCTTGATGTCCTATTGTTTGCAGAACTGCGAAATACTACAATATGAGTCGGTGTAGGGCTCTCAAACATTGTAGTTTGCAAACGGAAGCTCATGGGACTGATCTAACTATGCCAACATGTCGGGGTGGCTAGATGAACACTAGTAGAGGCTTTTTTTTTGGTTCCCTACGCTACCCGTGCTTTGGGGCTACCTCGTCAGGAGTACTCCTTAAGAGCCATGAGGCCAAAACAAGCTATATCTTCGACAGTGATTTCTCGGACTCAAGTGGCACCTAGAGACGTCTCATCGATCTGAGACCTCTACGTTGAGGCTCTCTACAAAATTCTATCATGGTTTTATCCATCTTCATTTGATTCTCTCGATGTGCTATTGTTTGCAAACGCGTGAAATAATGTAGTATTAGTCAGTGTAAGGCTGTTAGATGCTATATTTTGCAAACGGTAGCTTGTGGGACCGAACCAACTACGCCAACATGTCGAGTGGCCAAGTGAATGTTAGTGGAGGATTTGTTTTGGTTCCATATGCTCCCCGTGCTTTTGGGCTACCTCGTTCGGGCGTAGTCTCTTAAGAGCCATGAGACCAAAACACGTTATATATTTGACATGTAATTTCTCAGACTACGTGACACCTAGATATATCTCGTTAGATCCAAAACCTCCATATTAAATCCCTCTACGAAAGCCTCTCCTAGTTTTATCCATCTCCATTTGGTTCTCTTGTTGTCCCATTGTTTGTAAACCCGCAAAATATTGCAATGAGTCGAGTGTAGGGCTCCCAGACGCTGTAGTTTGTAAACAGAAGCTCGTGGGACCGAACCAACTACGCCAACATGTCGGGGTGGCTAGGTGAACGCTAATGGGGGATTTGTTTTAGTCCCTACACTACCCATGATTTCGAGCTACCTCATTCGAGCATAGTCCCTTAAGAGCCCTAAATGACTAGATTAGCTTAAGAATGAATTTGATAGGGGTATGTCTAAGAACACACGAGAGTTATCAATCGCCTAGTAAATATTTCTTGTTTAGTTCTGGATGGGAGTCAGCTAGCCTACGGCTTAGTGACCTTCCATTCATTGATAATTTATGCTATGATAAACCCATGGATGCTTTCAAAAGTGCCTTTAAAAGGATAGGGGTAGTCATCAAGCCTAGCGAAGGGTGTGATGTGATTTCCAAATAACTTGAAATGCCTATAGATTTAAAGGTAATAACATTAATTGGACAGGATTAGACAATCAAGAATTATTGAGTGTCTGAATCAGAATGTCATTGCATCTGGAGACTTTCTCAAGCATTGGAGTAATATATATGGAGAGACGTTCTCAAAATATCAACAGATGAAAGGCATCAAATTGTGACAACTCTCGGGTGTTTTAATAGGGGAGAAGACTAAGAAGCATAGAAGAATGTAGTAAGTGCATGATAAGATAGGAACCAATACAAAGAGATCATGAGCAAGAAGAAGCGCAAGTAAGGTAAATACACATATACACATTGATAAATTGAATGAATAATTACTCGTATTAGGTAACTCTTTATATATTACATTATATAAATATTGATTTCCAAATTTTGATGCATATTATACATTGAAAATGCTTGTACATGTACATCACCAATAAATGAAAAAATAATCCATAATGTCTTAAATATTGTCAAGTGCACATCATATTAGTTTCATGTGAAAATAATCTCAGAAATGTAAGGTCTCATACAAAATTATCAAGTTCCAAATAGTATTTTAATGTGCATAATAAATACAAAAATGCCCAAATAGGTCATATACCATCAAGTTCAAATGCCATATAGGCGTACATACAATGCCATGCACATAGGCATACAAAAACAATGTCATGTAAGACATATATTTCCTACTCATCAAAATCTATCCCTCTCTTGGCCTTGCTCGAAGAAGGCCCTCCCTTAGACGAAGATGGAGATCTAAGAGATGACTTTGGATCATCCGAGCCCATGCTTTGAGTCCTCTTCCGCTGAATACTCACTTGTAGAGAAGCCTGCAAATGCAAACAATGTTTTTTTGTCAAAACTTAATTTATATATGTTTTCAACATGTATTTAAGACCATGCTAGAATGAAAGTATTTACATAAATACACAAACTTACCGCAAGTTGTCGATCATGTTGAATTTACATCTCACGCTCAAATGAGTCATCGGGAGCTCTTGCGAGTACGAATGGGGGTACGAAGACGATGAGATGGAGGAGTCCATGCCCTCAAAGTCAAAATGGAGGGGGTTGAAGTTCCCTACATACACATAAGATCAGAAAATCTAACATTAGAATTAGCGAAAATAGAACTAAGTACATGTATGTACATAATGACAATATTTTAACTAATTTTATCAATATAGAACTATTGTTTTTATCCCGCCACGCCTGTGAATCAAATGAACAGGGTTGTTACCTGTCGCAGGTAACTCCTACATATACACAATTAAGGACATTATTAACATAATTTAATAATTCGTAATGAAATACATTACTAACATGTAATTTAACATAATATGAATTACACGAGAAATTTAACAAAATTTAAGTGTTGTTTGAATACCTCAATGAGTTGTTCACATAGATGAAATCGCAGCGCAACACCTTTATCTACTTGTCATGAGAGATGGCGGGGTGTCTAGTGAAGTTAACATCTTTATCAAACATGTATATCACGTGAGTTAGATGGACATACAAGAATATACACATATTTGACTTCAAAACTTATATATATATATATATATATATATATATATATACACACACACACACACACACACACATGTAAATATATATATATATATATATATATATATATTTACATGTGTGTGTGTGTGTGTGTCTACACACACACACACACACACACACACACACACACACACACACACACACAACACATGTATGTGAAATTTTTACATAATTAACATTCTAAATTACCTTTGTGAATGTATGTGTATGCATGGTGCTTGCCACCTATGGTCGGGATGAATATGCGCTTCTCACATGCTTTGTAATATCAATGCATATACATGTACAAATACAATTATTTCAAAAATTTAACATATATAAGTAAATCAAGTACTCTAAATTTTTATAACACATATAACAAAACATAACAAATTTACCTGCGAAGGTGACATCAATGAATGTAATCCAAATGTCTCACTCAAAAAGACATCTAACATAGTGACATTATCGTGTGCACCCCTAGCACCAAGTGCACCAAAATTAGTACGCATGAAAGTATCGTCCTCCTCGGGCCCTAAACATATGCTACCACATGACGAGCAAAGATGTGGCCTATTGCTAGTACTCCCTGAGGGAATACTCTGTGTACCTCTGTGAGCATCTGGCTCAGAAATCTCCCTCGTATATCAAACAAGGGTCGCAGATAGCCCCTGAAGCGCGTGGAGTGTATCAATCTCTACTGTCTCCTTCACCGCTTGAGGGGAAATCTCAGGGTGAGGGGGCTTACGTGCGGGAATCTACCTGCTTGAATAGGTGCACGTTGTGCACCGGTCAATCTATGTAGATCCTTTTCCTTGGCCCTGGAAATCTTAGAAATCAAAATAATTTGGGATCTCGTTGAGAATAAATTCACAATAGAGTTTCCTCATAAAGTATAGTGACACCTCATTGTTATTACAAGGTGGAAAATCAAACACCACCACCATCGATCCTAAAAATTATTTTTAATCAAATTATTATTGCACCAATGGATGGGAAACCGTTTACATGACAACGGAACAAGAAAATTAGTGCGAGAGTTCGTGAATAAGGCGCATATGAGGTCTTTTGAATTTTATTTTTTCTTTACATCCACGTATGACAATTTGTTGGAATAATAAACCCTATAACCCTCTTTGTAAGTTGTCCAACGATCAATTTGCCCGTTGTCACGTCAACTTGAACAAGTAATGCCTCCAATGTGTTTGCAAGAGAGGCACGGTGGGGGTTTGTAGATTGTGAATCCCTCATTGTTTTGATTAAATCCTTAATTTCAATTTTGTTTTCAACTATGTGGGTTATTAAATCTTCTTGACTACCTGGGGGATGTTGAGCAATTGTGGGAGTGTTGGGAGGGATGACAGGAATAATAGGGTTTGGTTGTGGTTGATTCCCTCAACCTCTAACTATAACAATAAAAATATGTATTCAATTCAAATTTTAATCTATAATTATCATATTTCAATGCAATTTTGAGAAAAGAATTGTGCTTACCTCTTCTCTGTGGTGCCATCGTTGATTCAGATCTTCCCGGCGATCCAGAAATGATCCTTTGAGCTTGAGATCCAACTGAATGAAAAAATGTGAGGGCATGGTTAAGCTCTGAAACTCGCGTTTGAGGGAGATAAAATGATAGAGGCTCGGGCCTCTTTTTTTTCTTTATAGTAGGCATAATGCGTACGCGTTATGCCTCGGTAAATCCCAAACCTAACAATTTAAAACGTGATTGCGTTATAATAGAACGTGTATGCATTTTGATTTTTTGGGTTTTGTCCACTTTTTGGCCCCCCAACTTCGTGCACTCACCCAAAGTTGCCTCGCATGTTCCCTGTACCATTGACTTAACCAAGGTACCCTTGTATAAGTGAATTATAGTACCTCAAGATAAAGGGTAGGAAATATAAGGTTGAAATATTACAAATGGAAGCGCTAAATACTATCGATGTCGGTTATTAGTGGGTAATGGATTCCTTTTTATCTCAAAGAGATGGGAGAACTCACTCATGGGATTTGCCTAGTTGAGTGTTGGTCGATAACTAGTTGGGTAAAGTTTTAGATTGCTTCACAAAAATTGAACTTAATTGTTTATTTCTCCATGCCTCTCTTATAAGTGTTTTTTTAATCCATATTTAATCCCGTCATAAGCATTTATCATATTTCTTCTTATTTGTCGGAAAGGACCCCCAACCCTTTATTCATTTATCAAAAAAATAAAATAATTTATTGGTTCTAAAATAAATATATATCCGGTCCCGACAAGGGTTAAATTTGACCATTTAAACATTTTTCACAATTTTAGTCGTAAAATACATACAAATATTTGAAATAGCTATCACACGTGACTTACATATTTACAATATAACCGTCAAATATATATAATTATAATGTACATTAAACAATTAAATGAATATAAATTAATAGTTTTTAAATAATAACTACCATTTTATATTTTTGAATGAAAATATATTTTTTTATTTAAAAGCACACTTTTATTAATATAAACATGTGATATACAACGTTGATCATACAAAAGATGGGTAGAAAAATCACACCTAAGAATGCCAATCACATCAAGCCACCTAGGCCTTGAGAAGGAGACCGATTCCATAAAAATACAATATTGGAAAATTACCGTCATCCAAAAATTGTTTCATAGGCATATGTGACCATCAAATTTAACTCTAACATCTTGGTCCCTGGTCTCATATGTAACTTTAATAATTCTACTTCTAATGCCTTCAAATACATATGTGAATTGGAGTCGGCTCTGCTAGGGTTTCCTCCACGTGCATGTCATACCGCGACCTCTTTGGGCACTTTGGGATAGTGCCTATATCAAATTTTTAGGGTATTTTGACCTCTAGGTGCATTTATATAATGGCCTCTTCCACCTTGAGTTTGGTTGTTGAAACCGTGGCTGGAGCTTATGGACTCTTAAACAATGGTATCACCACCGAAATTCCCGAGAAGTTTGTCTCAAAGGTCTTCCACGAGGTAATGAATCTCCCCATGATGTTATTTTACCTATTCCTGAGTTTAATGTTGCATGTTAGTGGTTAGAGCAGTTTTGTCTCATTGGATATTTTATGGGTGGCATCCCCTCTGAAATCATGCTAAAATCATGGGTTAACTCGGCTTGGGCCGCTCACAACATCTAGCTCGAGAGTGTTCGAACATGACTAAATGATTTTCCTTTTCCACTTCTCTAACCCATCGCATGCCCCCACCATTCGACTTGTTCACCCAATTAGAATGTTTCTGCAACTCTCTTTTGGTCCTTTCTCCATGGACCAAATATTTTTTGGTTTCTGATTATGCGGCCCTCAAAGTGCCATTTTGGGTAAAATTTCTTGGCCTTCCCTTGTCATGTGTTCATTTTCTACATCAAATCACCTCTTCCACATAAGTGTGTCGTGTTAAGGTGGATCTCTCTCAAGAACTGAAAGAGTTTGTGGAGATTCAAATGGGAGACATGTGTTACTCCTAGCATATCTTATACATCAATCTTCCTAACACTTGCTTTCGGTGTCAGGCCTCTGATCATAAGATCAAGGATTGTCCTCTTTATGTCCCATGTGTTGGCGAGAAAATTTGTCTTGTGGACAAATTGGTGGGTTTCAAGCCAACGCTATGGGAATCTAAGTCCCTCTACTTGAACGGTGTAGCTTTCGTAGGTGCATACATGAAAGATGGGTTTTAATGGTGGCCTTTCGACCAGAGATCCAACAGGGGCACTCCACTAACCCTGTGGCAAAGCTAGGAATGTCTCGCTAGAGAAGAAACTTTGTCTTAGAAAGGGGAAGGGGAGTGGAAATGGAGGTAGGAGAAAACTAATGTTGTGAGTAGAATATCATATGCCCACACACATTAATTAGAAATTTCATTTACATGCATTTATAGTCAGAAGAAAAACAAATCCGCAGGAGAAGCTACAAGACCGAATGAAACTCATTGGTCACAAAGTACCAATTAATTCCTCAATCAAAGAGGAAAAAATTCCTTCTTTTATTATTGAAGCTCGAAGCGATGTTTATACATAGCTTGAGAATGGAAGAAATTCGAGGAAGAAGAGAAAATAGAAGAAGAATGGCATTTTCTGTCTTTTCCAGGTACAGAGCACTCTGGTCTTTTTTAAAATCAATCACCCACCCTTTGGAATGGCTTCGAGAAGCCATTATATTCTTTGCAAGAAACCGTTACAACTTCACAAATCCTCAATGCCTTTTCAAATTCCTCTGTTGTGAAGAAAACACTCATGGCGGGTTAAAAACTAGATCTTACAAAGCAACCATTACATTCGATTTGTCAGTTTAAATATAGACCATTTGATTTGCTCCTCTAACTCTAAAATTGGGTCATCCACGTGGCAGGAAGGGATTGGAATAGTCATGGGGAAGCCTTTGCATTTTGTAATTTTTAAATCAGATTGGCAATTTGGAACAAATTGGCCCGACCCGCTTTGACTTTTTAACTTAGACATGTGGCACATTTTTATTGGAAATGGGATTGTGGCCCTTTTCTCAACATTTTAACCTTTTTTGGAAAAAGGCTCAAAACTCAATTTCCTCTCGTCGGCCCATTGCTCCGATTTGACTAGAAACATGGCACGTTCTGCGGATATCGGGGTCATGACTCTTTTCTCGACATTTTAACCTTTCTTGGAAAAAGGCTCAAAAACTCAAATTCCTTTATTGTTCTGCTCTCTTTCTTTGACTTTTCAATGGCGGGCTTCACCTTTGACTTTTTCTTGCGGACTTCAACTTTGACTTTTACCTTTATAGCCTGATCGGGGCTGCGGGTCATTTTTTAACTTTTCACCTTTTTACAAAGAGGCTCAAAAACACAAACTTCTCCACCGACCCGCTTCTCTGATTTGACTAGGACACGTGGCACATTCTGGTTGAAGATGAGGTCGCAGCCCTTTTCTCAACATTTTAACATTTTTTGGAAAAAAGGCTCAAAACCTCAATTTCCTCTGCCGGCCCACTGCTCCAATTTGGATTTCGACACATGGCATCCTCTGATTGGTTGCAGGATTCGGGAAGCGGTGAACCTTTATCCTTTTTAACCTTTTTTAGCAAAAGGCTAAAAACTTTGAAGTTCTCTGTTGGCCCGCCCTCACGCTTTTGAATTTTTCGGTAGTTTCACCTTTCGGTCCGTGGGGCAAATTTACCATTTTTGCCAAAAGTGACCAAAAGTGTTAAGTTCACCAAAAGCCCATTCCTCCCCATCCAATAGGATCTGACCACGTACCTGCATTCATTGGGGCCAAAATTTGATGGGGAAAAGACACCCGTCATCCCGACTATGAAAAAAACACAGAGGAAGAGAACTTCATCGTTTTGAGTCCAATTTTTGAATTTCCTTCGCGAACCAAAGGCATGGAGGCAAAACAATGATTTGACGACCTAGGCCATAGAGAAAGTGAACAAATTCAATCAAAAATGGAGTTTGCAAAGAGGATATTACATGTATGGATTGGGAAATGGAGGATTTCTTAAAACAAGCAAAATAGAGGTTTAAACAATTTCTAGGGAACAACTTTTGCTAACTTCTTGAATCTCTAACTTGGCTTAAACACCAACGAAGGGCATGAGCTCAAATTTTTTAAATTTAGCTATGAAATCGCAGAGCGATTTTAGGAGACAACACCATGCAACCGCCAATGGCTAAGGTGGCTTCAAAGTGACTAAACCCCCTTAAGAGGAGGGGTGGAAAACAATTGGAGGTCGCAAAATAAGAAAAAGCTAATGCAACCCAAGGCCCCTGGTTCAAATAGCTCGAGTAAGCTAGTTGTTAAGGAAAAACCCCGTGGCCAACACCCCAAAGAGCCCGTAGTTTTTGATGACTCGCTTGTTTTGTTACCTAAATTCTCCAACACACCCAAGGTGACCTCGGTTCTCATGGACCAGACAAATTCCATACGTAGTTCCTCGACCCTTCCACAGTCACAATTATTCTTAACAACTGGTTCACATGGCCCATCCAAAAGGGCCCAAAGTCCTCCTCACCACTCCTGGGATCATAGCGACTCGCAGTGTGGATTTTGCTGAGGAGGAATACAATATAGAATATGTCGAGTGAAGAAAAATTGAGTTGCATAATTTTTTGAAGAATAACAATGCTCAATTCTGCATAACCAATTTGATGCCTTGGATGGCTTGGATGTGGATGGTATGGCCCTCGACCACCATTTACCATGAATTACATATCATGGAATGTGCGGGGTCTTACAGACTCCAACCGCAAGTATATTGTTTGTGATGCTTGTAAATGTTTTCCAATTTAGATGTGTTGTTTTTGTAGGAAGTGAAAGTTACAGGTTTTCAGTTGGAGATGGTTTGTAAATCCATTTGGCCTGACAACCTGACATTCTGCAATAATCATGATGGGGGTGTGGGGTTTAATTTCCCTTTTTTCTCCTAAATGGTGGCCCTTTTTGATGAATCATGGTGTTGATTCTATCGATCACACCATATGGGTCTTATTTAATATTAGCGATCGCCTTTTGGCCTTATTAACATTTACACCTCTAATGATGCGGCTGAAAGGGCCGGTCTTTGGCGGTGGATAGCCAATGCAATTCCCGATGCATATTGGGTCATATGCAGTGATTTTAATATGGTGGAGCTGCCCACCAATAAGTGTGGGCACGTGCCTATGTGATGGACAATTGGCAAAAGGGAGGCATGGTTCTTTATGTGAAATAAATTTGGGTTTTATGACCCTAATGCCTCTCGCACTCCCACCTCTAAAGCTTGGTTCACTTGGTCCAATCTCTAAGGAGGATCGGATCGGGTCCTCAAATGGATCGACAAAGCTATGCTATCAACTCAAGATTTTTTGAGTTTGAAAACATTTATTCCTTACCTGTGGAAGTTATGCCGATTTTGTCCTTTCGAACCAGTCCCCCATTTGATTTCGTATTACTTAGCATGATAGGCGACCTTTTTGTCATAAAGGTTAGTTTTTTCTCAATACTACCTTAATGGTACATGGTCCCACTCTCAACCACATCAAGTGGGTGTGGAACCTGTCCCCTCACCACATCATTGCCAGAACTATCATCCACCTATGTATGCCAGCTGGACCCAATGGTGGGAGGATGACGATTAAGCTAGATATGGAAACATATGCCTAATCTAATTGATATTGTAGCAGTAAATGAATAAATAATTAAGTATAAAAATTAACCCAAGCAAACTAAGCAATAAAATGTGAAACCCTAGTTACAAAGAGGGTAAGAAGATCCTTAGCTAGTTCGCAGTGAAATCTGACTATTCCGAAGTGTTGACCGGATGAACAGAGAGGGAGAAATGTCACACGAGCCTCGTAAAAGTGTGAGCTAATAATCTAACTGGATTGGGGTTCTGGAGAGGGATAAGGGCGTACAGGTGCCCTAGACATGTTTATGGGCACCTATGTTTGTGGAAATGCTCAAAAACCTCCTCTGAGTGGTCGTGAGGTATTCATTGTTATTCGCCTTTGGTCGCTATGAAATAGCACAATGATCACCAAAGTCGCTAAACCCAATGAAGTGATGACTGCAAAAACCTCAAAGAGACATCAAATCCTAAAAAGAAAGATGTAAAATGAGGGGTCAGATTGTCCTTAGCTGTCACAATGGTGATCTTATGACTAAACATTGTACTACACCTCAAACCCAAAGTAGTTCTATGTGTGTGTACATAATCGTGCCCTAGGTTGCTCTTGTGTGTGTCGCACTTGATAAACGATCAAATAGCTATATGTAAAGAAATGTAATAGATATGTGCATGGAATAAAATGAACTTCCCTCCTATGAAGTGTGTATGCAGAATAACCAGCCCTTGTGTCCCTTTGATGGTGTTAGATATATGTGATGGAGCTCTTAGATGTTTGATGGATGCAACCTTAGGTGGTGATAGCTAATGCTTAGTGCTTGGTCATTTATTATGATCACATAACTCTATATTTATATGATTCCTTTGCTTGAATTTCATAATTAACCCCAAAAAGGTCGAATACCAAAAAGATAAGATGCTCAAACGAATGGAAAGGACCCGAAAAGTGTGAACAAAGTATACTGAGGTCGTGGGCACCCGTGAGGGGATGAGGGCACCTAGTCTAGCGTCTTAGTTGGGTGCTTGTATCCGTGATGATAAATGTCGAGGTGTAAAAGGCGGATCGAGCAAGTAAAGGTGTAAGACCAAAAATTATCAAATAAAGGTGGCCAAAAACATGGGTTAATTAGTACTTTTCTCACTTAGGAATCATATGAATAGTAGTATGTAATTAAGACTAAATAGTTACCCAAAGTGCGTGATTTTATGTCTACGAGATGCTATGACCAGTGTTAGCATATGGATTTACATGCATACAAATGACATGCAATAGTAAGGGAACGAAGTCCCTCCTCAATGAAGGTGAGGCTACCTTTATTGAAAACCAAAACAATATTTACATTTGTACATTCAAAATTGTATGTGGGGGTGTTTTGGAACATCAAACAAAAATAAATGTGAATGAGGGAGATGGAATGGAATGAAGGAAATAAATGGAAAGGAATGAATGGAAGGAACATGCAATAGCTAGGTAAAAGCAGAGCCTAATATTACATAGAGAAAAAAAATGAATAACTAACTCAAATAAAGTAGAGTTCGAATAAGCTAAACAAGAATAAGTAAAAGGAACACACATGAGCAAGTAAATATCAGAGCTTGATCACTGTGAACAAGAACAATAGATTAATAGCGTTGATAATAAGATCCAAGACAATATTTGCATGCAAGATTTAAACACTAACATCTAATGAACATAAGAACATCAAATGCTACAAGAGATAATGAATGGGACACAAAGTTCATATTTCATTAACTCCAAAATGTCTTCACAAAAGAACACAAAGTTTCTTTCTTGAAACAAAGCTTGCACACAAAAGTATTTTCTTCTCCTCTCTCAAAGTCACCCTTACAAATGAGCCCCTAACTTCCTTTTATAACCCAAAAGTTGGTTACAAAGTAGTTAGGATTGACATGAACATTAAATAGGGCACCTTAAGTGACTTTGACTTTTTCAACCAACTTTTAAAAAGTAACTTGAAAATAGAAACCACTTAAGTTATCAAAATTTCATCAAAAGTGAGTTTAACAATAACATCACTTTATAACAATTTTAAAGTCATTTTAGGAAAAGTACATAAATAAAAGAAATGGGTACATGTGGACCCAATGCAGAAAAACACATGAAAATTAAGCAAAATAACTAGTGCCTTATCCATTGGGCAGGGTTCGCCTATTCTCAATCATATGAGAAATGAACATGCACACCCATTAGATAACATAGGAAATCACCCCACCATGTTGTTGGTGAAACAAGGATCCTGATTCTTCACCAATTTGAAAGATTTGAGCTTCTGCAATGTCTGGTGCATCTTTTCTTCCTCTGGAAAACAACTTGGAAGAAGACAAGCCTCATAAAGTACCTACATTTCAAGAATCTTACTTGGTATGGTATGCAAGTCTGCAACTTTAGATTGGATCTCTTCACAAAGGTGTTTGATCCTGAAACATTGATCCATAGAAGAAGTGGAAAAATATCAACAGGAGTATACATTTCATGTATCAATTTTGTAAATTGCTCCACTAGATGTTGTATTGAATTCCTTTGGTTGTGTTCATTGATGAAGGTACAAGGAATCTCTTCGATGAAGGCTTGAATGGAAGAGAGTGCGGTATAAGCTTCATTACACAAACTGTCAAACTAAATTACTAAGTCTTCCAGAATCATTTTCCTGGACTTAGCATGATTTAGCCATAGAATTCGTGTCATGTGATGATCAAACTCAAGTATTACCTCTAAGGCTAAAAATGTAGATTCCATGTGGGCAAGATCCTGAAGACTTGGAAATATTTGATCTATAACTATTAATTCTGTAATGAGGCATTCCTTGAATGGAAACACTGGATCAAGGTAGGCATAAATATTCTTAGATATTTTTATCACCTCATCAATTGTTCTCAACCCACCATTTTCTATCTCAGAAACCCAAGACCTTAGAGTGTGCCCTAGAGTGATCACATCCTTTGATTGATTGAGAATTTCTTGATTTGGGATGGCCACCATTTCTGGAACAGAAAAGAAGATGCAATTGGGTTGATCAAATGTTGAACGTATGAGATCAACTGATTCTTCTCTTCTTTGAGTTGGGAAATTTGAGATTTGTATCTCTCTAACCTTTTAAGCACATTGTTCATTGAATATTTTGCCATAACAACATCACTTTCAAAAGTGGTCTTTCCAAGGGCTATTTTGGATACTTCATAGTTAGTGATTGTCATGTCCCCATGATCCTTTTCAATAGTTGGAACTGCAATTTCTGCAAATTTATCTCCGTTATCATCAACCACTACCCTGGAGAAGACCTTAGGATTTTTGGGCACAACTTCATTGGAAAGGGCAAAAAGAGCTTCCAAATCAATGTTGGCCACTTTGACCAATCTCTTCCTCTTTTTGATTTTAGAATCAACCCAGGTAGGTGTTTCATTCATTAGTTCGACACAACAGAGTCGAGAACTAGAAGGAATATCCTCTTTACTTTCCTCGTGATTAAAACTAGTAGGCAATTGTTTTGTGGCCTCAATCCTTGGTGAAGTAGCATCTGCAACACATTCTTGATTATCCTCATGTTCTTGTGAAATATTCCTATCACCTTGATGCTCAGAAGAATTGGATATTTGTACCACTAGGATTTGTTTGGACTCTAGTGTCTGACATTGATGACTTGGATCTTTAGTGGGCCTATTGGAACTCTCAGTGATGTGAATAGACAAGTTTGGGGTAGAAATACCTGAAACATGTTCTCTTCCCCCCTCAAGATGCACACTCTTTACCGATCTTTGAGGCACCACTTCTTTGTTGGAGACAGATTTGGGTAACCATCGACTTTTCCTCTGAGATGTGTGTGATGATGTTGGTGGAGACTGCTATGAAGAAGTTTGCACCACCTTTTTATGTGTGAGTCCTCCCATCGTTGGTAGTTTATGTATTTCAGAAATATGTGCCTGAAATGGGAGAGGATTGGTTATTTGGTTCTCATACCACATCATAGTTCTTTTCAACACAGGTTGATTTATGGTATCTAGAGAAGTTTCATCTCCTTTACTCCAATCAATACCAGGGAGTGGAGTGAAAACTATCTGATCATAGGTAGGATCCATAAGATCAATTCCATTATCGGCAAGGGTCAAAGGAGGGTCCCTCAATTTGTAATTTACTATTTGAGTCAGTGTGAGACGAGAAAATTATCGTCATCTTACCTCCTTGTCATCTGCACATTTTGCCTAATAGTCTTTTATGCTTGCTTTGTGTCTATATCTTTCTCTAGGGATTTTCCATGGACCCTTTTAATATCAAACTAAGCCCTAATTGTCAAAGAATGTATGGTAATGTGGGAAAATTCCTTTTCCATCAGTTATGCACTGCGAGAACTAGGACATTTATATTCCCCTATCTGAATTGGGAAATGAATGCCTTCTTTACGTTTATCCACAAGTAGGCAATGGACTTTGAAAAGTTGACATGAAAGTTCCATCAATGCCAATTTGTCACTAACATAGTTAGGGAGTTTGTAAGGAGCTCCCACAAATCCACTAACTCATATATAGGAGTAAGAAGGAAATTGGATATACCAAGTTCCCCACTATTTTATTATGGCCTTGGCATCCTCTGAAAACCTTTCTTTTGGGTTTCTCCCTAGTGACCGGATTATATAGAAAAGGAAGGCATCGTTGACCCTCCTAGAAATGGTGAGAACCATTCTTGAACTCAAGTCTGTGGGTAAAAGTGAAAAACACTATTCTTGTCATGACCCATTGTACCTCTAGTTGTCAGCCTTGAAAATATCCTCCTCCTTGCTACGACATAGATCAAATATGAGGTCATGTAAAAATGACTGTCATTTTTACCTCAATCAACTACTTATGGAGAGTGTCATTGATGATACTTGCCCAATCAATGAACATCTTTGCATCAAGAATAATACAAATGAATTTGTACATCCAAGGATGGAAATTCTGGCGGAAGGAAGACCAAAAACCCTACTAAGGAGAGTGATCATATCTCCTATTTCTTCATGAAACTCCACACGAAACCATTCTTTGGGCATCCTTGAAGTGTGAGTTTTTGGTTTGACTAACCAATTTTTACCAACCATTTTTTACCATCTTAAGGGATTTTCATCCCAGAATTGTTGTGCCAATTCTTGTGTTATGTCAACATTTTCTTCATAAAGTGGCACTTTTAACATATCTTCCATATGCTCGGAGAGTTAAGAAGAAGGGGTTCATTTCTATCATTAAAGACTCCTTGACACTCATGGTCGTAGTGTTTGGCATAGGCCAGAACAAACTCAAGACATTGTATTGCAACCGGAAATGTTACCGCTTGAGGTAAGCCGCAACGATAGAGCCTTTTTGAGAAAACAAATTTTCCTTCCCTCCTTACCCTCGCAAAAAATTGGACCATATCGACATGACCCATATTAGTATCTAAAATATTATCAGTATGTCGAGCTTAGGGACGATGCTTTGGAATTAATCCTTGGTATGCATACTTGAGCATTGATTTGTTAGAGCATTCACCCATTATGAATTTTTAAGGCGAAAAGCAAAAGGAAGCATTAACTGGGAAGGTGTTGGGTCTAAGTTTCCGGACCACCATAACCGCAAGGAAAAATGTGTCTATTTTTATTATTTTACCCTTCTTTTTAAAAATAAAACCGAGCAATTTCTGGGTTATAATTTTTACAAAGTGGCATACAATGAAAAACCAAACTTGACAAAGACCTTGAATTGGGTTAGGGTTAATTTGTAAGCGAAACTTGACCTCGTGCTTTTGTTTACAATATTTCGGTCACCTCATAAAAGAAAACAAACTTTTAATTTTTTAATATTTCCATCTATTTCTATAAAAACGTTGTCTCACGCATTTGGCATGGTTTCTACGTTCCTTTGACAAGTCATTCTCCTTCTTGGATGGAAAAACATGTGGACAACTTGTGTATCTCTCTCCCCACAATCTAGATTATGCCTTGCATGTGTGTGAGGCCATTTTTCTTGGTTTGCGTAGCCTAATTATCCTCTCACACATGTGTGGATCTCTATCTTCATTGTCATGTGTTTAAACTACTTCCTCTCTCCTTACAACCGGTATGAGATATTTAGCCCGATTATGCGTGGGCAATCTTGCCTCTCATGCATGTGCGTCTAGATAGATATCTCTTTTGTTACGTGGTACTTCTATGCATGCGTGGACATTTGATAGATCCCCTGGACGTGTAGACAAATCCTCAACGTGGCCTCGTGAATGGCTTTTCTTCTCTATGGTTACGTTTTGAATTGTGTAGGAAAGATTTGACTCCTTGCGTGGATTTTGCATTGGTAGCTATGCTATGATCTCCTCTTTGTCTTGCGTGGGAGTTGTTTCAATCACCTTTACATGGTTTTCCTCTTTAGATAATTGTGCATGTGTATAATGATCTCACTTTTCCCTGGTGTGTGCGGCTTGATTTTACAAACCCTCCTCACATTTCAACATCGATTTTTTCTTACAAATGTGAACCGTTCTTGAGCTACGTGGGTTTTCGTATATGTGCTCAATATGGCACAATAAAACAAAATAAATAGCTTAAATAAAAATATACAGAGTGCAGAGAAAATAAAGCCTCTTAAACCTGAGTCTTTTTTCAATATTTTGAGCTCGGGCGGGATTTAGCATGCCATATGAATCATGCACTCTGCACAAAGCATGAAGGATCTTGAGCAAATGGAGAAGGATGGCTTCTTGTAAGCTTGTGATTCTAAAATGGAGACAACTACCTGGAACTCTCAAGGTTTCCTGGCTCTAGCTAATGCCCATGCCAAGTTTCCGTGTGAAAGCCGAGGAGTGCCTGTAGAATGAGCTTTTCCTTCTTCGGCTTTGGATGTCTACAATATTTTCCTTGTTTCTTCTTCTTCCCAATTTCTCCTGCTTTTGTAACTTCTTATAACCGTCTCCTTCCCAATTTCCTGGATGATAGAAGCAAAATTGAAATTGTCCACGACAATTGGAAGTGGAAAAATAATTTCCCCCGACAATTGCTCACGACAGTTACGACAATTGAAAAAAATAAGAAAAGTTCTTCCAAGTTTGTCGAACAACTTTCATGAGTATTAAATTAATATTTATTAATTAAAAACCCTAAAATTTAATAAATATAATTTTATTAAATATTAATCAATTAATTAAAACACATTTTGAGATATAGCGGGAGAAGGACTTATTCAAAATGGATGAAATGAAAGTCAAAATGATCATGAGAATAAAACGATCACGATGAGGGTGATAAACCACGAGAAAAGACACTTTATAATTTAAAAAAAAAAAATCACGTTATAATTTTGTGAAGTCAAAATTAGTGATAACACTAGGATGACCAGATTCCCTAGAATCTATGGTCGACAATGCCAAAATTCGACACCTTTGCTCATACTCACTACGACCTCCACTCTTAGTCGAGCGGTGGTGACACTGAAGGAAATCCCTTCTCGAAACTCTTCACTTCGGTGGCGAGAGATTTGTCGAAAAATCCAAATTGTGGATAATTACAATGATCCGGGAGCTTAAATTTGTGCCCGTCTACATTGGCTTTAAGTGGGGATTGGGTGTCAAAAGAATTTGTTCTTTCTCTCAAAGCCAAGCAACCTTCTCAACAAATTCATGTCATTCGTGATGGAGGAAATCATGTTATTGATCCCCAATGTAATGAAATTACTTGATTAATTATGATTATCACCAAAGAATAGAACACCAAATAACACAATATTGCAGATAAATTCTCTCAATATGAAAGTATAATAGCTTGGCCACTTCGAGGGGGCAACCTCCAAAGATATATAATAAGACTCAAATACTCAACATAACGATCATCCACTACCTACAACCCATATTTATACTATTCCTATGCTATGGCCATAAACAAGGCCAACCAACCAATGATAATAGATCATATATAAAAGAGATACATCATGATATTAAGTTATGATAAAGCAATAAGTCGACTATATCCATCCCATGTAAGATATATAATTAAGGGTGTAACATGCCCTCCCCTTCAAAGAAACATTGTCCCCAATGTTGGGAATCCCTAGATGATGTTGCATGAATGCTTCATCTTCCCATGATGCATCCTCAACATTTATATTCTTCCACTTGATCAGGTACTCGGTGATGACTCTGGTCCTCAGTCTTTTGGTGCGTGTCCAAGAATGCCTTCAGTTCCAATATGATCCTTCCTTCCTCGACTAGTTCCTTGGAAGCACTGATTGGGTGGAAATGTGCTACCTAATAACTTTCTTTAAGCAAGAAACATGGAAGACTAGATGTATTCTACTTCCTGGAGGGAGCTCTAGCTTATATGCCACACTACCAATTTTCTGCAAAACTTGGTAAGGACCATAGTATTTAGGAGCAAGCTTATTATCCTTTTGTTGTTGTTTCAAGGATAATTGCTTATATGGTTGTAACCTTACAAAACAAAGTCTCCCTCTTCAAAGTGTCACTCACTCCTATGTTGATCAGCCTGTTGCTTCATACGGTTTTGTGCCCATGCCAAATTTTCTCTAAGACTAGAGAGTACCTCATGTTGATGATGAATGTGATCGCCGATCGCTCTCACCTTTGGTTTGACCTTTAAGCTAGATATGAGTGATGGAGGATGGTACCCATAAAGTGCTAGAAATGGAGACATTTTGGAGGAGGTATGAAATGAAGTATTGTACCACCATTCGCCAATGGCAACCATTGCACCCAATGTTCTTGTTTATCCGAATTAAAACATCGAAGATATCCTCTAAACATTTATTTACCACCTCGGTTTGCCCATCCGATTGGGGATGATAAGAGGAACTCTGGGCTAGTTGGGTACCTGACAAGAGAACATATCACCCAAAAGTTACTTGTAAATATTGGATCACGATCACTTACTATAATTTTTGGCGTGCATAGAGCTTTTAATCGTATCCATAAAAGAGATGGCAAATGTACTAGGTTTGTGAAAGGATGAGCCATGGCACAAAAATGAGCATATTTGGTAAGTTTCTCTACCACGACCATGATGACACTTTTCCCTTCTGATTTAGGTAATCCTGTGATGAAATCCATCGATACCTCTTCCCATCTCTCACTAGGAATAGACGAGGTTGGAGAAGACCAGTGTCTTAATGGTCTCGCCCTTATTTTTTTGGAAACCAAACATTCTACCACAAATTTTTGAACATCTCCTTTCAACCCCTCCCAAAATAAATCCTTATTAACTCTATGATATGTTTTCAGACCCCAACATGACCACTATTGGAGAAGAATGTAACTCGAAAGAACATGGTGTCTAAGTGTAGAGTTCTTACATAGATATAACTGATCTTTGTACCACAATGTATCCCCCTTCCATATAAATTGATCGACATGGACGGATCTGCCTGGAGATTTTGAATGAGAGTATATGTGGTTGCATCTTTCTTCCATTCTTCTCGTGCTTGATCTACCCAATATGCACGTAGTATAGAGATGGCACATAACAATGCTTCAAATGGACTCGTCCCTCTTAGACAGAGCATCAATGACCAAATTTTCCTTTCCTTTCTTATAAACAATCTCAAAGTCATATCCCAACATCTTAGTGACCCGTTTTTGTTGTTCTTCCAAGATAGGCATTGTTCTAAGAAATATTTCAAACTATCATGATCGGTTTTACCTTAAAATGTCTACCCATCCAAGATATGGTCTCCATTGTTTGACCGCATGTAGTATTGCCATCATTTCCTTTTCATACGTGGGTTTTAACAAATTCTTTCCTTTTAATTGTCGGCTCGGAAGCAATGGGGTGTCCTTCTTGCATTAAGTCTTGCTCCGATTCCATTTCTGAAGCATCACACTCAACTACAAAAGTTTTGGAGAAATCAGGGTTGCAATGCACCGAGTGGTGCACATAGCTACCTTTAATTTTTCAAATGCCCTAGATGCTTCCTCGTTCCACCGAAAGGAGTCCTTCAATTTTTGTGAGTGGTGTTGCTATCTTGCCATAGTTTTTGACAAATCTACGATATTACCTGTGAGACCCAAGAAACCTCATAATTGTTTGAGGGTTCTCGGGGTTTCCCATTCCACCATGGCTTGGATCTTGTGAGGGTCCACCTTAACACCTTCATGGGAAACAATATGGCCCAAGTATTCCACTTCCACACCCCAAAAGAACACTTTGAAGGCTTGGCATAAAGTTGATGTTTCTCTAAGACTTCTAAGACAAAGTATTGATGTGATGTAAGTGTTTCTCCCATGATTTGTTGTAGATGAGTATATCATCGAAAAATACCAAGACAAAATTTCTTAGAATGGTCTAAATACTTGAATTCATCAAGCTTTAGAATGTGGAGGGAACATTGGTAAGGCCAAATGGCATCACTAGAACTCATAATGGCCTTGATGAGTTCGGAAAGTCGTTTTATGAATATCTTCTTGCTTGACTCTAATTTGGTGATACCTAGAACACATATATAGTTTTGTAAAATAAATGGCACCATGCAATTCATCTAATAAATCATCAATGACAGGAATAGGAAACTTATCTTTGATAGTGAACTTGTTAAGCTCTTTGTAATCTGAACACATGTGCCATCTTCCATCCTTGCGATGCACCATCACCATGGAAGTAGAATAGGCACTTTGACTGTGACGAATAATACCCATTTCCAACATTTCCTCCACCATCTTCTCGATCTCACTCTTTTGAATATATGGATATCTATAAGGCTTGATGTTGGGGGTTGGCTTCTGGAATCAACTGAATAACATGATCATGCTCTCTTTCAGTGGCAATCCTCTTGGTTCCTCAAGACAACTACATGTTGATCAATAAAGATCGGGATGCAATACCTTCATTTGCGGTTGGACTTCTATTAAGAATAATCGTGCTACAAAACCTTCAAACCCCTTTTTAAGAATCTTACGCATTTGGTGAGAACTCACCACTAGAGGATCTTTAGCTTGTAGACCTTGAAGTTCAAATTTTTACCCTCGTAATGAAAGCGCATGAACAATTCCCCGAAATTTATCTCTATGGTGCCCAAGGTAGTGAGCCACCAACACCTAAGACAATATCACTCCACCCATGGGAATAACAAACATCGTAGATTCCAACGTGTAATCACCCATCATGATTTTGACTTTATGGCATTTACTTGTACATTGGGTGTGCCACCATCTGCAATCATTACTTGAAATTCGGTCTTTGGGTAGATGAAACAATTTAGTCTTGTTGCCAACTTATGATTGATGAAATTATGTGTGCTCCTGAATCAATCGAGATCAAGTACCTTCTACTTCTTAAGATAACCCACAACTTGAAGGGTTTGTGGAGTACTAATACCTGTTAGAGCATGGCATGAAATAGTGGGCCGAGGATCTCCGATTCTTCCTCTAATTTTTCCATTTCCTCTCGTTGATGTTGCCTCATATTCTTCCTCATCACCGATCCTTCAATGTAGAACAATTTTTCTCGAACATTTATGATTTGGTCCATATTTGCTATCACAGCTTAAAGCATAACCCTTTGGCTCTTTTTTTCTTCAATTTGTTGAGGTGTCAATCGAATTGGGTTGAGGGTAAGAAGGAGACCAGTGTTACGATCTTTTATGCTAGAAAAGGTCTGCCTTCTACTGGAAAGAAATTTTTCCTCTACTCGACGTGCCATGATAATAGAATCAACAACCTTTGGTGGGTTAAACATGCGTACCTCATGCTCAATGTGGTCCTTAAGACCCCAAGAAATAGGTCATTCAAATACTCTTTTGTAATATCCTCCACACGTAAGGACAAAGTTTGGAATTGATGGACATACTCCTTAACTGAACTAGTTTGGCGTAACTTTGCTAATTGGGTGAAGTAATTCTCGTAACACTAGAATTGTAGTGTAATTGAAGCTCTTCGAAGAACACCGTCCAGTGACATTTAGGCCATTCTTTTGCCTTTGAGCACATAACCAATGATACCAAACAAATTGATCAGGTTCTAGGTATAAGGATGCCACAGTTACCTTTTTTCCTCCTGGGATCTGATGGAGATCAAAGAAATTTTCCATTTGGGTAATCCAATTGAGTGGATCCTTTCCATCAAATTTACGCATTTCAACTTTTGGAATCATGCCCCTCCATTGGTGAGAAGATCCACTTGAATGATTAAAGGATCCTCCCTGATTTGAGTGATTTGGATCTGTGTGACCATTTCTAGTAGAACCCATATGACTAGCATTGGAAGTTGTATTAGAAATAGCATTCAACAACTCCTGTTGCATTGCATGAAAATCCTTTTGAATCTCACTCCTAAGGCTACCTTTTAGTTGATGAAGCTCAACATTAAGGTCATCCTTACTCACCATATTGTTTACCCTTTCCTAAAGTTGGATGACCACCTCAAATACTCCCAACCAATAGAATTTGAAGCCATATCTTCCTTATTTGGGGTCATTCCTGGAGTTCTTGTCCTTTTCCTTGGCCTCGAGTAGATCTACCAGCCATGACGAAGGATGTGGGCCTAGGGGTAGACTTAATAGGGTAGAATTTTAGGGTTTAGGGTTTCGTAATTTTTGGCCGAATATAGGAATTTATAAAACAGAAACCCTAGCTATTTTTTGGAGGGGTTTCCGAAAATATAAGAAATTTGAAAATTTCCAAAAATTACACCCTAGGGAGCCAAATTATGAATAAATATAGAACCGTAATAACTTTTGCAAAACAAGTCAAAACTTATTGAAATTTGGAGAGAAGCTTACTTGACTTATTTCGCCTCACCACAAAAAAAAATTGTAGAAAAATTCGCTCACGATCTTGAGATATACCAACCTTCGAATTAGGGTTTGATGTCGTCCTAGCCGAGATCAAGCTCTGATACCACTTGTAATGAAATTACTTGATTAATTATGATTATCACCAAAGAATAACACCAAATAACACAATATTGCGAGATAAATTCTCTCAATATGAAAGTATAATAGCTTGGCCACTTCGAGGGGCAACCTCCGAACATATAATAAGACTCAAATACTCAACATAATGATCATCCACTACCTACAACCCCTATTTATACTATTCCTATGCTATGGCCATAAGCAAGGCCAACCAACCAATGATAATAGATCATATATAAAAGAGATACATCATGATATTAAGTTATGATAGTAATGTCGGCTATATCCATCCCATGTAAGATATATAATTAAGGGCGTAACACCCAACTCATGCTTCATGCCTTTGTTAAGCATTATAAGTTGGTTTTTCAAGCTCAAGCTCCCTTAGATGAGCGACAAACAACGCTTGACCAATGTCTAGCTGTCGTTCTCGCAAGCTCTCACCGCTCAAAAGGTGGCTGCGATCGTATGCTCACAATTGATGATCTACATGAAGCGGTCATGCAAATGGCTAATGATAAGGCTCCTAGGTGTGATGGTTTCCCTTACGAGTTCTATAAAACATTATGGTATACTTTGTTGGCCCGCACCTCCATCGGTCCATCTTGAAGGATTTCGAACCGGACGTTTGGTGTGCACATCAATAAGGGGAATATTAAGTTCATCATAAGCGAGGTGACCTAAGCAAATTACTATTTGGTGTCCTATCACCTTACTCAATGTCTCTTACAAGATTATTGTTAAGGCCCTTGCGATTCGGTTGTGTCATATTCTTCCCGTTATCATTCAACCGAGCAAACCGACTTTATTTAGGGGCGTTACATTCTTGATAATATCATAGTCCTCCTGCAGGAGGGCACGTAATGGGCTCACGCATCCATCCATCGATTATGTTCATTAAAATTGACTTTGAGAAAGCTTATGACATGATAAAATGGCCGTTCATTATTACTATGCTTCAAGCCTTGGGCTTTGGCCCTATCTTCATCCAATATGTCCAAATGCTTTTTGCCAATGCCTTGGCCCCACTCACCATTACTAGCCATGGCTCAACGCCCTTTGGTCTTTTTCGCTCCATTCGCCAAGGCTGCCCTTTAGCGCCTACTCTTTATGTTCTTGTGGCTCGAAGGTTTTGGGTATTTGCTTGCCCAAGCCAAATCCCAAGGGCTTGTTAGGGGGATTGCATTGCCTACTATGGATGACTCCCAATTACTTAATGGCCACTTCGTAGATGACTCCTTCCTTACCTTAATTGAGGAAGAGAACAACATTCACAATGCCATGCATTGCCTTGATATTTTCTGTCGGGCTTTAGGCTCCTCCATTCAATGGCAAAAATGAAGTGTTACAAACAATCTTTCCTCCCTGTGCCCACTTGGCTAGATTCTTATGATTGGAAAATGTTAGGCCATGGTGAGATGTTTAAATTTCTTGGCATCCCCTTTGCCTTTCAAGCGTCGCCTATAAAGCTTTGGTAGTACTAAACCATTGTCATTACCAGGAAATTCCAAATTTGTTCCAAAGTCCTTGAGGCCACTCATGTATATTATTCGTCTTGTTGGGTGCCATCCAAAACCTCCATGTAGAAACTAGAAAAACTCCTCAAAGATTTCCTCTGGGCCAATGCCTCTTCTAGCAAAGGGTTTCACAAAGTTGCATGGGAGACTTGTTGCCTTCCCATGAATTTGGAGGAATGGGTCTTATTGATATTTTGCGACAAGGGTAGGCACTTTGTGCCAAATGGATTATCCATTGCATTGATGGTCAAGAAGCTTGGAAAATCCTTCTGCACCATGGCATTGAGGAGGGTTCCCCTTATGGCCGCCCAACCTGGAAAGGTTTGGGGTTTGCCAATCTTCTCATTGCTTCAGTGCCTATCAAAGTTGTCGGCACTTTCGTGCTTAAAAGCATTTGGAAAGCATGGGAGTGAATCAAACCATGGCTTCAATGGAAAGGCAATGGCTTTCACAATGGCCTTTCCATCAACCAACAATCCTTGTGGTGGTTACTTGTCATTCAAGTCCAGGATCAATGTCTTGTAGAAGTCCTAGAATTCCCGCACTCAAAATTTTCAAGCGCAAGTTCGTTCCATTCAAGATCTATTTTACAAGCACACACAATCTTGGTGTCCTTAGAATGAGCTAAAATATCAATACGAACTTCTCGTCCAAGATCAACCTTCTATCACTGAAATCATTGATTCAGTTCTCGATCATATGTTGAATAAGATCTTTGTGCATCCTTCCCATCCTTGGTGGGATTGGAAGTGGTTCGTGGATACCCCATTCCGAAATTATTCGGCTAGTAAAGGATATCACTGACTTTCACCACATTTGTCCATGGTTGAAAAACTCAACACTTGGTTGGGGCTTCATTCTTCTCCATCCTGTTGGAGAAAAAGGTTTGACACAGTCTAGTTAGCTTGTGTGGAGCCTAAAATTGTGTAGTTTTTGTGTTGTATTTTACATCAAGGTCTCCCGATTGGTGCCTGGTTGGTTCAACTTGGTGTTCTCGGCTCCCAAATGTCCTTTTTGTGGGCACTTGGAAACCTTACCACACCTGTTCTGGTTTTACTCCAAAGCTTAGTGGGCTTGGAATTGGATTCATTCATTCTTTCCCCCCCTTCGGCCAGAGTGTTTCGCCTGACAACATATTCTTTTAGGAGATAGCCCCAAATTACCTCACATGTTTTCCCAGATTTGACATGCTTTCAGAGGGGACATTTTGTTTTGATTATGGAAAGAAATGAATTCTTTTTTGTTTCATTGACATCTTGAAGTCGATCAACAATTCTCCTTGTATAATAAATCAATGGTTATCTCCAATGTTCAGCTACACATACAAGTGCAAGCTAACAAGGTGGCCCTTGAGGTGGAGCACCTTTAGACTCTTCTGCGACATTGGGGGATGCCCCTTGTAATGTGGCTCGGGAGCCACCTTCTCCCACTCGACACTCTCTGCTCGCCCGGTGGTCGTCCCGAGGAGGTCGAGCAGCCGCTCCTAGCGGCACTCTTCCAGTCGGCCTTGCCAGTCTCCATGTAGTCAACTGAAGTCTATCTCCACCAGCTCGCCATCAGGGTTAGGGCTCCCCCTACCTGCTCGTTAGCTTGGATGGGGCTCGCCTATGGCTCTCGAGCCACACACTTAGGATGGGAGGACCATGCCACCTCTGCCTCCACCGCCGCCATTGTCGGATAAGTTCCCCCGGATGGCTCTTGCCATCTCTCCCACGTGTGTTGGCTTGATAATGAGGAAGCGAACGCCCGGCTTGGGCCGGGATGTGGGGCATTGCAAAGACCTTCCTAGTCATGGTGGCCGATGATCATGACCCTCCTTTTGTTGGTCTTTTTACTTTGCGGTTGCTTAACTTCGATATCTCTTAAGTTGTTTTTGATGTATTCTTAGACGTGGCCTAGTGTGTTTGTGGCTTTGGGGCGTGCTCTCATACCACCCGCTTTTTTTTTGGAAAATCTTGTATCATGTTTCTCTTAAATATAATATAAGAACTTTTTCATTTAAAAATTAAAACGGTATTCATTGACATAATTAAGCTGCCTCTTTTAAAAATTAAAAAAATCCCGAGATCCGGGTGAGTGGAAATCTGCTCACTATTTAACCCGTGGGCGGCACAGTGCACTGTTTAGCCCCCACGCGGCAAAGACGCGTTACGAAAGCTGCGCACCGATTAACCCTTGGAAAGCATTAAACACCTTAGAACCGTACTTGAATTCTGCTCACATCATAACCCTTGAAAGCAGGAAATTGCCGTGAAAGGCTGCGTCACCAAAGCTGTATACCACTTCACCTGCAAGGCGCAAATGCGTTGAAATACGCTCGTCCGCAAATCCAGTTGGCTTTGGTTGCAGAAGCCAGAGGAAGGGGAAAACCATGGGATCTCGCAAGCGGCTGGCAAGCCAGCGGTCCGATTCGCTTTCGGACCACGAGGACGATGATTACGAAGGAGAAATCGAAGAAAACGAAGGAGAAATCGAAGAATTTGAGGAGTTCGAAGAATTTGAAGAGAATTTGTTGAATGACAGCGAGGATGAGGAAGTGGCGCCACCGCGCGTGTTTGAGCCGCATCCTCGCCGGATCCGGCAAAGGCCGAGCAGTTTGACAAGCCTGTACGTGTCTACGCGGATGGGATTTACGATCTGTTCCATTTCGGTCATGCACGATCTCTCGAACAGGCCAAGAAATCGTACTAATTACTTTAAATCCTATTTGTTGTGTTAAATTTTAAACGCCTTTCTTTGAAATCATATGGAATTTAAAGCTTAATTTTGGGTTTAAATTTGAGTCTTTTTCTCCATTTGCAATCGTTCAGACTGTATTGATTGCTTTTCTTCTGCTATAATTTATACGATTTTGACTTCCCTGGCGTTGATTGTGAGTGAACTTTAAATTTTATTTTTCTCTGTTAAAGTTTTAAATGATTATGCGATTACTGATCTTATTGTTCCTTTTTTAAAATTCGAAGGATTTTTATTTTGCTTTAATCTACTTTAACAATTTTATGTACTCTAAATCCATTTTCTTCGTCAATATTTTAAGTTTTTTTAATCTATGAAATTGTTTAGAATTAAATCTTATTTCTCTAAAAGTTTTTCTATGTTTTCTGAATTTCAAATCTTGTGAATTTTAAATCTTGAAATTTGAAAGAGTTTTGGCGTCATTGGAATTAAATTCCTATTGATTTGAATTCAAGAAATTTGAAAGCATTTATGCCTTTAAAATCATGTGGACGGTATAATCAATTTGCTCTGTTAAATTGTCAGGATGTTATGCCTTTAAATCTTATTTTCCTCTTGTTAAAATTTTAGTTGGTTTGTGTGGTAATCACTTTGAAATTGTTCAATTAATAAGATTATTAAATGTTTCTTTGGGGTTTGTTGGCTTTAATGGATTTAAAATTGTATGAATTAAAATTTATGTTTTCCAGTATTAAAATTTGAAGCATTTTTGTGCCTCTACCGGCGTTAAATTTGCAAGGGATTTAGATCAATTTTTTTCATTAAAATTTAAAGTCTCTTCCTTTGAAATCTTGCAAATTTAAAGTTTATTTTAATTTTTGCTGAATTTAAAGCGTTTCTGCCTTTGCCTACCTTTAGTTTTCTATATGCTGAAATTTAAGTGTTCATGCCTTTGCTACCTTTGAAATTGCAGAGATTTAAGGTTTCACTTTTTCCTCTGTGGCCTATTTTTAGGGCTGGCTTTGAAATTTGAACTTTGATTCTGAAAATTTATAGATTTTTTTTATTTGCCTTTGTCGACTTTGAAATTGTACAAACAGTAGAATAACTTGCATTCTTATATTTGTAATTGTTCAAAATTTACATCTTATTTTCCTTTTGTTAAATTCTTAAGTGTTTTTTCTGTCATTGCTGAATTTGAGATCATACTGATTGTAAATCTTATTTTTTCTTCTGTTAAAAGTTCTCTGTTTTTTCGCCTAATTTTAGGGCTTTTGCTTTTTACTGGCTTTGAAAATTGAACTTTGAATCTGAAAGTTCTAAGAGTTTTTACCTATGTTGCCAGGGTTCGTCCCTAGCCCCCTGTACCCTGCCTGATACGTATCCGGTATGGGTACGTCAGGGTATGGGTCCTGATACGCACAGGGTATGTTCGGGTTCTTCCCGGGTACGCCACAGGTACGTCTAGACGTACCTGGGAAGAACCCGAACGTACTTGCGGTGAACCCAAGGTGAAATACGCCTTTTAAGGCATTAAAACAATTTTATTTTTATTTTTTGACTTAGTCAATGCAAAAAAAGATCATTTTTATTTAATTATTTGGGATCATCGCAATTGGCCAAGGAAAGAAGCTATTCAATTAAATTTGGACATATATCTGAGCCTCCGTACAAGTTATTTATGAGATAAAATCTCAGGTGATCTTCAATACTAATAGAAAAATTTGGAACCACAAATTGCATAGCTTAAAGTTTCAAAGAGCATGCTGTCCTAGAAACTATTAAGGCACAACATTGACTCCTTCCTGCATCCTTAAGGAGGATTAGAAGGTGATTTTGGATAATATGAATGCAAGAACCAACCATTGGACTGACCTCTTTAGTTATCATTGGCAGGTTAGAGTCAGCCTAATTAAATAGGTCCTTCAGGAGCTCCCTATATACATCTTTTATGGCCACCATCACAACACAAAAATTAATCTCAAAGGAAATGGATGAAACACAAAGGAATATAATATTTATATATCATAGACAATATAAAATCTTAAGTATATTGAATGTTTTGAACATTGATCGTACTATATTTTTCAAGTTTTGTATTTCTTATGGACTAAAAATGAGTAAAATGAGTATATATATATATATATATATATATTATATATATATATATATATATATAATTTTTTTAATATATATGTACGGACGTATCCAAGATGTATTATACCCAAGGGTTTTTTAAAATTGACGTATCCAAGATGTATTATACCCGAGGGTTTTTTAAACTTAACATAGGATTTTGCAGTTACCAACTTTGAAATTGTACAAACATTAAATTGTGAATAGCTTCCACGGAAATTGTGCGTAATGTACTTCTTATTTTCCTTCTGTTAAATTCCCAAGTGGTTCTTCTGTCCTTACTGAATTTGAAATCATACCCATTTTAGATCTTATTTTCCTTTCTAAAATTTTAATCTTTCAGTGCCTTTCCTTGCTTTGAAATTTTTAAAGCCTATTTTCCTTTTTGAAAATTTTAAGTGTTTCTTACTGGCTTCAAAATTGTATGGGCTTCAGATCATATTTTCTCAGATTCTATTTACCTTTTTGTTGAATTTAAAGTGTTTCTGCCTTTTCTATCTTTCAAATCGTATGGACTTCAAAGCTTATATTGTTTTGGTGAAATTTTAAAGTATTTATTCCTTTACAGGCCTTGAAATTGTATGTACTTTAAATCTTAATTTCGTATGTTAAAATTTGAATTGTTATTGCTCTACTGGCTTTGAATCTCAATGGATATTAGATCTTATTTTGCTTTTAAAATTCAGGGCCTTAGCCTTGATATTATACATTTCTGCCTTTACTGGCTTTGGAATTTCATGAATTTAAGTTTATTTTCCATATTTAAGTTTTAACTTTTAGAGTGTTTCTGCCTTTTTGTCTTGGATATTGTACAAGCTTTAAAGCTTTCTTCCTTTGTTAAAATTTTAAGTAATTCTGCCTTTGATTTAAAACGGTGAATTGAAAATCTTATTTTCAGTTTCTGAAAGTGTCACCATTTCCAGCTATACTGGCTTCAAAATTGCATTAAATTAAATAAATATTGTTTCCTTTATTGAAATCCCGCCTTTGAAATTTGTACAAAATTAATGTTTTCTTCATATTTCTAGAATTATAAACATTTCTGCCTTTAGATGGATTTGATATCGTACGGACTTCAAATCTATTTTTTTAAAATTTTAATTGTGTATGCCCCTTTACTTGCTTTGAATTCATACGGTAAAGCTTATATTTTTAAAATTTTTAAAGGGTTTTTTCTTAACTTGAAGTGCTTTTATCGTTGGTTGATACAAAATCGTGCTAACCTTAAAAGTTTTTTTATCTTTTGTCAAATGTTTAAGAGTTTATTCATTTACTGGCTTTGAAATGTCGTGGATATGAAATCTGAAATTTATTACAAGTTGTTGCCTTTATTGACTTTTAAAGTTTTAAGTTGTATGGACATGAAATTCTAGAAAATTGTAAGTATTGCTGCCTTTGAAATCATATGGACTCTTAAAGCTTCTTTCCTGTTTTTGAATGTTTAAGCATTTCAACCTTGACTGATTTTAAAATTGTAAGGACTCGAGATCTTATTCTACTTTTGTTAAAATGTTAATGGTTTTAACTTTCATCCCATAGTTCCACCGAGTCTTGGAATGGGAGGTTGTGGCGATGGGGGACCAAGGGCCTAGGTTTGGGGATGGTGGGGGGTCCAGCGGTGCAAATATATATAGTACTTGGAAAATTAGTTATGAAAAAAATGTATAAGGAATAACAAATGAAACTTTGAAATACTAAACACTTTGTATTGAACAATGAAAATGCTGAATAACTATATTTTAAAATTTATATCATAATTTATATTCAAAATAATGAATACATTCAAAATTCAAATACATTTGACCAATGGCCCGATGCCTATAATTAGTAATCATCCCAAAGTCTGCCTTAAACTCCGCATCACTCGATAAAAAAATTGTTTTTAGAATTAAAAATAAAAATCACATTTTTGGTGTTTTTAGAACAAAGAACTGTTGCAGGTTTCCAGGACTGTTGAAAGACTTGAGTGAGTTCCATTGAAGTTTTGGGGATGTCCCCATGTCCCCAAAAGGTCCCCTCACTGAGAGAAATGCCCCCTTTTCCGCAAAACAATTCGGGGATGTCCCCCATCTCTTGGCGGCAGTGGTGGTATGGTGGGGGATGTTTCCCAAGCTTCCCCAAGTCTCTGGGAAGTACCTGTCCCTAGAAATGTCAGATTTTAGGGGGAATGCGTCCCTTGGAAGACTGTGATTTCTCGCTAATTTTTAGTGTTTCTGCCTTTTCTAGCTTAATTGAAGGAACACTTCCAATTTTATTTTCGTTTGTTAAAATTGAACAAACCTTTTTATCTAATTTCCTTTTCTTTAATTTTAGGTTTCTGTAGACATCACGTGGACTTTAAAGCTTAATTTTTTTTCGTTAAAATTTAAAGTGTTTCTGCACGTGCTGACTATGAAATCGATTGGATTTTAAATCTTAGCCAGCAAACACAGAAATGTGACCTAACCTTACTGGAGTTGAATTAGAGAACTCACATGGTTTTTGTTACATGTTTTGGTTTCTTCCTTTGACTGGATTTAAATTTCTGCCATGATTTTTGTTATAACAGGTTTCCGAATGTGTATCTGCTGGTAGGATGCTGCAGTGATGCTGTCACACATAAATATAAGGGGAAGACAGACAGTGATGACTGAGGCTGAACGCTATGAATCTCTTCGACATTGCAGGTAGCTTTAATTGTGTTTTGTCTAGGAAAAAAATTCGTGCAAGTGTTGGTAAATTGCCTTGGTGTTGTTTTCTTAGGGTGTGTTTGGCCATTAAGAGTAAATTTTGGATTACTTATTAGAAATAGACATCAACAATTCGTAGTTAGGGTAAATTTGTGAGTTCTTTAGGTTAAGTTTTGATTAAATTATAGGAAAACTACATCTGTAATGTGTTCTCAGGGTGTTTGGGCTATTTTAGGGTAACTTTTGGTTGATTTATAGGAAATTATGTGAAGGTTGTCTTTCTAGTGTTATCTGTTTGTATATAGTTTGTTTATGTGGATATTGAATCGGTAGATTCAATGATTATAGGACTTGGGATGAGTATGAGATTCATTTTGATCTGTAATTTGAGTAGTGGATTTATGATTTATACAAAAATTAGCAATTTTTCTAGGTATGTTGTGTTTGGGTAAATTTGTTTAAATTAGAAGTTTCAGATAGAGTTTTGGTTAAAATTATTGGGAACAAGAAAAAAATTGGTTAAATTATAGAAACATTGCAAGTACAATGCCTTCATGGATAAATTTGGTAGGTTTAGGGTAACCTTTGGTTACTCAGTAGGACATTTGTTTTCTTAGGTAAATTTTGTGTATATTTTGCTAATCTGATATGCAGGGATTTTAGGCCTCAAAATGAATAGAAGTTTCATGTTGATCTGTAATTAGGACGAAGGATTTGTTTCAATGTGTGACATGTTAAAGAAATATGTGAATTTCACCTTGTTATCATGTAAGGATAAATGTTTGGTTAAATTATAGGAAAATTCCCTTCCAAATTCTTATATATAAATATTTGCTAGTTGGATAAATCATAGAAAATTGCATTCCCAACTCTCATTTATAAAATTGGTAAATTAGATGAAAATTGATTTTAGGATTTGTAATTCGAGTGGATCATTCACAATAATCTGTGATTTGCTCCAAAAAATGGTGGACTTGTAACAGTCTTAAACTAATATTGAGTTGTAAAAATTTGGTCGAGGTTAGCACTCTTCAATACTTCATATTCAAAGAATTAATACATTTATATAGATAGAAGATCTATAAACGAGGAGTCTTCCCTTTCACTAAATCCATACAAACTCTCAATTACACACATCTATAATGAGTTGTTCCAACTCATCACCCACTTGCACACACCACACCAAATATTACTCCATGAAGCACTAACATCTAACATTCTCCCTTAGTGTGAACATATAGCGAATGGGAACCACACCACATGAATTGGAAACAAAAATGTATGTTAACACATACTTTAGGTATGCATTCATGCTACTCATGGGGTCCATTGCTTGCGATCACCTTCTAGTGAGTGTTGGCCTTTTCAAAGGCAAACCGCATACTTCCATTGATAACCTACATATGCAAACACAACGGTTCATGTTTTCACTTGCAGTGATTGCTGGGCTACTCATCGACAATCCATTAAGTACTTAGCAAAGGATACATGGCATGCTATTGCTCTCCTATTCATTTGTTTACAATTTGTTTTTACACTATACACAAAAAACTAAAAACTAAAATTGATGTTTGTGTCCTTATTGTCTTCTCATTTGTAGCCACTATCCTTGATTGTTGCAGTTGACCGCGAACAACATAAATGGTTACCACTTTGCCACCGGACATCATTCTTGAAATCATTCGGTTTGATGCTATTTGATTGTGCCACTAATGCGGTATGCATCCTATGAGTTAGTTCTGCAATCCCAATAAGAAGATTCTTCACGCACCTTCATGAGTCATCTTATATGTACCTTGAAGCTGAGTGCATAGGTTGTCTAAAGCCATAAAAACATAACCTTGAGTTAAATCCTTTTGATTGAATGATTGTCTCTTATTTTAGATATGAAGTCCGAATAAGTCATACCATAAATATATTTATGAGTTACACAACTTACTAGTTATAATTCAATCGATTTGTATCAATTATATCCATATTTAGACACATTCTATGGTGGAGGCATTCACCACATAGATTATGAGGTGCTTCCTTAAAATATTTTTAGTTATTAGTTCACAAACATTGTGAATACGTAACTATTGGTGAAATCCCTTATTTTTTTGGTTAATTTTTTGATTTTGGAAATTTTTCTTGTAGGTGTAATTTTGCTTAGATGCCATGATCGGGTGTATACTGTTGTACCAACTTTCATTTAGGACTTTTGATGCAGGAGCATCCGGGTCCACAAGCCATCCTATATCAAGCAAAAATAGTTAATGTAGATTGTTGTGTTTGTAGTTTGTACAATGCCGTGAAGGTGTAAGCCATGTTGTGAAGGCCTAAGTCATGTTGTGATTGCTTACCCTATTGATTCCATGTAATGTTGAAGATGAAGATCAGACCCCACAAAAAGTTTGGATCAAGTTGATTTGCCTTGTATGGGTCCGTTGGACCCTATATTTGTAACATCCACGATTTCGTGGCTTTTAATGCGTAGTGTGTAGCTAATGGTTTGCATGCCTATATAAACAAACCCATGTGCCTTGAGTAGGTAGTAGAGTCGAGGACAAAAGAATTGGTAATTGTTGTTGTAGATGTTGGGTGCTCTAGGACAATGCATATTCTCTAAGTGATAATTGCATGGATTTGATTAAATACAACTCTTTAGAGATTGTTGAGGGTGTATCGTTTGCGATCAACGTATGTATGAGTGTTGTTTGTCATGTGAATTGATAATATAGTTACTTCATTTTCTGTGTTTATATATCTTGTTTTTTGTCCCGCGATAACTTTGGAGGGTTGTGGTTGAAGGTTGCTCTTGATTAAGTTCTCTAATCTGCGTTTGCATCATTTTGGTATTAGAGCAAGGTTTTTTTCCTTGTAATTTAGGCATGTCGAACATTGATGGTTTTCCACAGTTGCGAATGTGGGTAGAAAATCGTTGCAAACATTTTTAGCAACGCAATTGTTGGGTGGAAGGTGGGAGGTTTGCACAACAAACATTGGCGGTTTTCCACATTTGCGAGTGTGGGTAGGAAATTGTTGCGAGATATTTTCCAACAAGGCAATTGCTAAGTAAAAGGCATGAAGGTTATGGAGATTGTAGATCTCTTGATTTCTAGAACACCATGGAACATAGGGGAAGGAATAACAAGAGAGGTTGAGTAGACAAAGGTGTAAAACTTGATGACATGGTTGAGTTGATGAGAAGTATGCAAGCCTGTTTGGTGGCTATGGAGACCACGCAGTGCGAGAGGCATCATGGCGTAAGATGTTAGTGATGAGTAAGCGACATTGGTAGAACCAATGGTGCAAGTTGCAAAAGAAGAACAAGCACAAACCGGTGTGCCAAAAGAGAGAATCATACACACTATTGGAAGAATGGGAAGTAAGCCTAGATTAGACACCTCAAGTTATTGAAAGTTTGGAGTGAAGGAACTCATTGATTGGATAACTAAGCTTGAAAAATAATTTGAGTGTGAAGACATGGAAGATTTCAAAAGATTCAAGCTCGCCTACACCAAATTGCAGGGGCCATTCATCTCTTTGATGGGAATATGTATATACAAAGAGAGTGCATAGAGGAAAATAGAAGATCAAGACTCGAGAAATATTGGTGGGAATGTCCAAGGTAAAATTCTTAGGTGCTGATTACCAACTCAATTTGTTCAAGAAGTTGTAGAATCTGCAACAAAGAGAACTTGGTGTGAAGGAATACACTGAGCAATTTTATAGACTCACCATTCGAGTGGTAATGTGGAGGGTGATGCGGAGAAAATCTTGGAGTACATGAACAAATTGTGTCTTTTGATTCGGGATGAGTTTGGGATGATCCAAGCTTGATTTGTGGAGGAAGCGTATTATTAGCAATCAAGGGTAGAGGAGTTATTTCCTTGTAAACAACAAAGTGGGACATGAGGCAAGGGAAAGTTTATGCAAGGCCATTGACAAGGTGGTGGGAGAGGGAGTCCCACGCAAAAAGGCAAGGCTAACACTTTGCCAGCGGTAAGGGTGTGAAGGAGGAAGAGAATTCTTCCAGGGGAGGAGGATCATTTGGATGCGAGGCAAACATGGATTCGACAACACATGTTACAGAGCACAAAGAGAGGGCATAGAGATTTTGCAGTAATGATGGCGGGGGAAAATGCGAATGTGAGTGCACATATTGCACAAACAAGAAAGTGATGCGTCGACATATTTTAAAGAAGATCCATAGATGGGAGAATCTCTCGATGATAAAGCACATTTGTTGAGGCCAACAAAAGATGTTGGCTAAGTGTAGAGGAAGAATTTATTTAGAACCCCATGTAAGTTGGGAGGCCATGTGTGTAAATTGATAGTAGATAGCGGTAACATTGAAAACTTAGTAGCACAAGAGATGATGGGCAAGTTGGGGTTGAAGAGGATTGTGCACCCTAATCCCTACAAGGTTGCATGGTTGTAGAGAAGGGACGTGCTTCTAGTGATCGAGGAATGTTTGGTTAAGTTCTAGATAGGCGAGATATGAAGACAAGGTTATGTGCAATATAATGCCCATGGATGTTTGCCATGTGTTACTTGGGAGGCTATGGTAGTTTGATCGAAAGGCGCAACATGATGGTCATGTAAACACATACAAGAGAAGTGAAGGATGGACAAGAGTTCAATGTGAATCCTATGCAGGGAGTGGATTGAGGAGGTGTAACAAAGTCAAAATATTTTGATGATGTCAAGAAAATGATTCTGAGTGAAGGTGAATGGTGCATGTTTTGTGTTATTAGTGAAACTTGCGTAATGAGAGGACACAAGCTTTGGTGTAAGAGAAGGTTGAATCACTTCCATGCGTGGTGAAAGATGCAATGGAAGATTTTACAGAAACAACATCCAATAATCTACCAAATAGATTACCCCATGTAAGAGATATAAGTCATTGCACGGATCTAATTCTAGGGTCAAGTTTTCCTAATAAGGAGGTATATTGGATGACTCCAAGAGAATGTTGAGATTGGAAAACAAGTTCAAGAACTGTTGGATAAGGGCTTAATGAGAAAGAGCTTGAGCTTGTGCGCAGTCCCAACAATTCTCATGCCTAAGAAGGATGGAGAGTGGTGTGTGTACAAAGTCAAGGGCAATCAATAAGATCACAATTAAGTATAGTTTTCCATTGCCGTTTATGGATGGCCTCATGGATTGTTTAAGTGGAGCAAGATACTTCACCAAGATTGATTTGAACAATGGATATCATTAGATTCATGTAAGAGAAGGGGAAGAATGGAAAATTGTGTTCAAGATGCAAGGACTATATGAATGGGGCCATGATAACGTTTTGGTTGAGTAATGCATTGAGTACCTTTATGAGGTTGATGAATGAAGTTTGGAAGCCATTTCTAGATAGGTTCATAATTGTGTACCTAGATGATGTTTTGATATTCAACATGATGTGGGAAGATCATTTGAAACACTTAAGGCAAGTATTGTAGTGGTTGCAAGAAGAGAAATTGTTGATCACTTGAAAACAATGGAAGATTTTATAGAAACACATCCAATAATCTTCCGGATAGATTACCCCATGTAAGAGATATAAGTCATTGCATGGATCTAATTCTAGGGTCAAGTTTTCCTTTCAAGGAGGCATATTGGATGACGCTGCAAGAGAATGTCGAGATTGAGAATCAAGTTCAAGAGCTGTTGGATAAGGGGTTAATGAGAAAGAGCTTGAGCTTGTGTGCAGTCCCAACAATTCTCTTGCCCAAGAAGGATGGAGAGTGGCGTGTGTACAAAGTCAAGGGCAATCAATAAGATCATAATTAAGTATAGTTTTCCATTGCACGCATATGGATGGCCTCATGGATTGTTTAAGCGAGCAAGATACTTCACCAAGATTGATTTGAAGAGTGGATATCATTAGATTCATGTAAGAAAAGGGGAAGAATGGAAAATTCTGTTCAAGATGCAAGGACTATATGAATGGGGCCAGGATAACGCTTTGGTTGAGTAATGCATTGAGTACCTTTATGAGGTTGATGAATGAAGTTTGGAAGCCTTTTCTAGAGAGGTTCATAATTGTATACCTAGATGATGTTGTGATATTCAATAAGGAAAGTATTGCAGCGGTTACGGGAAGAGAAATTGTTGATCACTTAGGAAAAATGCAGTTTCATTCAAGAAGAGCTTGTGTATTGTGTATTTGGGTTTTGAGATTTCTCATGTACATTTGAAGATGGACTCGTAAAGGTGCGTGTAATACTCAAATGGCCATCACCAAGGAATGCTTTTGAAGCACGAAGCTTTCACAACATGGCAAGTTTTTCGGAAGTTCATCATGAATTTCAGCAGAATGTGTGCATCTATCATAGAGGTCATCCGAGGGGTTAAGAAGGATTTTGTCTGAAGCCCAATTGCTGAATGAAGTTTTCAAGAGTTGAAGAAGAAAGTGACTAAACAATTAATATCTGCATTGTTAGATTTTACAATGATATTCCAAGTGGATTGCGTCTTGAAGCGAGAACCATTGGTGTAGTGTTTTGCCAGAAAAAGATTGGTATCATACTTCAATGAGAAGAGGAAGTATAGTGTGTATGATCACAAGTTCTATGCAATTGTGCAAGTGCTAAAGAAGTGGAGGCGATATCTATTTCCAAAGAGTTTGTTTTGTACATTGATCATTAAGCATGACAATTCATAAACAACCAAGATTGAATCACAAACATATGAAGTGGGTGGAATATCTATAGAGCTATACATTTATGTTGCACTATTGGAGTGACAAGTCTAATAAAGTTGATGCATTGAGTAGACGAAATATTCAAATGACATAAATGAGAGTAGAAGTTTTGGGTTTCAAGATTTATGCGGAGCATGGAAGCTTGAAGGCATGCATAGAACCATTGATTGTTGACATGACACCTTGGTTGGAGTATTATGTGCAGGAAGGCCTATTGTTCAATGTCATACGATTGTGCATTGCCAAATGATCGATGTTGTAGAATATGGTGAAAGAAAAGCGCAATGGAGGACCGATAGGACATTTTGGGTTAGATAAGACTTTGGTGCAGTTGGTTGAGAGTTATTTTTGGCCATGAATAAGCACGGATGTGCGTAGATTTGTGAGTGTAGAGTATGCCAATTGGTCAAGGGGAGTAGTAGAGTTGTGAAAATACTAGTGATTATAGGAAAAAGTGCAAAATTTGAAGATTTTGTGGAATACATGAAGGATGCGCATCAATAGGTGCACAAATAGTTGGAAGAAACAATTGTGCAATATAAATAGGGCACACATATGAAAAGAAGGTTAGTTGAATTTTAGGTTGGAGATTTGGTTCTAGCTCATTTGTAGAAGGAAAGATTTCCTAGAGGCACATATAACAAGTTGAAGTGGAAGAAAATAGGACCATGTAAAGTGTTGAGGAAGTTTGCAATGAACGCATATGAGATTAAATCGTCAAAAGGCATATAGACATCTTAAACATATTTAATGCACCATACTTACAACCTAATCATGAAGGGAAAAACAACATAGAGGTTGATTAGAGATAAGAAATGCCAAAGGTGTGTGAATAAGCAAAATGAGTGATTACACAAGGGTCAAAAAAATGCGTAAAAAGGAATACATAGAGTAGTTGGTAAAGTGGAAAGGAAAAGAGATTGAAGACGCAACTTGGATAAGTGTACCAAAAGTTATAAGGCATGAAATTTTGTAATAAGAACATGCATGAGCGAGCACATATTTTCAAATCACCCGAGGTGTATGATGCGTGAGCATCTCGGCCTGTGCCATCATGTATCAACCAAAAATAGGTGGGTAGATTGTTGTGTTTGTACAATGTTGTGAAGGTCTAAGCCATCTTTGTGAAGGTGTAATTCATGCCGAGATGGGCTATTGGTGCCGCGACAATCTAGTGTTACCGTTAATGCCCTAGATGAAGATTGCGACACCATAGGAAGTTTGGATGAAGCCAACTTGCTTTGTATGGGTCCGTTGGACCTTATTATTGTAACATGCCATGATTTTAGGAGTCTTAATGACTAGCGTGTAACTAAGTTTGATAGTACTTTTGGGTGGCTTGCATGCCTATATAAATAAACCATGTTCGGAGCGGGTAGTAGAGTTGAGGATATAGAGGAATTGGTAGTTGTTGGTGTAGTAGTTGGTGGGCTCTCTAGGACAATGCAGATTCTCTGTGAGTGCTGCTTGGATTTGATTAAATGCATCTCTTTGGAGATTGTTGAGGCTATATCGTTGGTGATTAGCCCATGTATGAGTGTGTTGTTCCTCCTAAAAGCAATAATACAATTACTTTGTTTTTTTGTCTTGTTAATATATCTTGTTTTTGTTCCATCTGTTGACTTTGGAGGGTTGCATTGTCGAAGGCTGCTCTTAATTGGGTTCCTTGACCGCTTTGCATCAACTTCACTGGGTTGGGGTAAGCTGCACCCAACGAGTTGGATGTGCTCTTTTAACCAATTTCTACACTTCATCATGTTGCACAGGATTTGATTCTTGGGCTTCATTATGTAAGCCTTTATGCTTTTTAATTCTTGAGCTCATCTCATTTGATGAAATGCTCCATGTTTTGGTTTGTTGCAAATGTGATCATTTCATAAGGTGTAACTTTCAAAAATGAATGTTTTTCTAGTAGTCTTGAAAAATAAAATGTTTCAGCAAAGATATTTTTGGCTACTAAAGCTAAAGAGTAGAAGAAACAAGTTTGAAGACACTAATGGTAATGGATGGTTTACTCTTGCAATCATCTCACAATCCATGAAGTTGGGCACAATTGATAAATCGTGTTACCAAGAGATGCGTCCTTGGGTTCTTGAGATGGATCTTGAAGACAAACTCGTCTCTAATACAATTCATCGGCACCGAGACATTTTCGGATACTCGATGACCTGTCTTGAGTCCTATTGTGTCTCTTGTGTAGCCATCTAACTTGAGTTGCAATCTTCTTTTAAACATGGGAAAAATGAAAATTGATTAAAAAGGCCAAAGTGGCCCCTTGTCACTACTACCTAACCTTAATTGACGAACCCCTATGCCCTAATCTCATTTATGTTGTTTTAAGTTTTTAATTTTTATGAATTGTTATTTTTAAATCTGAATATGCATAGTGAACTAATATTTTTTTCCAATTAAATATTTATACATAAATATTTAATTTTTGGTGTCTCCCAAACTCCCAAAGATGCTCGTCTCTGAATTTTGTGAAAATGGCCTATTGGTCCCATCTTTTGTAGAAAAACCCTACCAATCTCTTGGTAACTATGCCAATAAGTAATAAAATACTTGAACAAGGCATTGAAAAGTGGTGCCATTGAAGCTGCTATTAGCGAGCTCCCGATAAGAATAACGAGTCCTATAAAGTTCATCTAAAAGAGCTTTGGCAAAAATGTCTTCTTATGAAATCTTTTTCTAAAAATACTGATTTAGTTCCTTTTGTGAATGCACTTATCATTATGTGTAAATTGTTATTTTCAAAATGTTGATAAAGAGATGCATAGGAACATACCTAAAGATGCATTATTTCTACCTTGTTAGGCTTGTTCATAACTCCTTAGCTCTCTTAGGTAAGTGGTGACATTTTAATAGTTGGATTGGTATTACTATTTTTTCAAAGGCTTTTGTGCAGCTAATTGCCAACATTGAATCGTCTTCTATTTGATTCACATCAAATATTTCATTAAAGTATAACTTCATATCTTGGATGAGAACCCCATATTCTTTGATTAAGGCTATTCTTGTTCCCGTCCTAAATATGATTTCAATTATGCAAATCCCACCTTCAGGCCTTTCCTCCTTTTAGAGGCGGCTTCACCACATAGCAACAGGTTACCTAGTATTTTCTAGCGTTGTGCTAGGACGCATCTCCTAGATTTTGGCAACACCTTGAATGTTTCGGGAATTTGAAGGGGGCCAATTTTTTTGGACACTTTTATTTTTAAATAATTGTTTTTTACTGAAATCATTGAACCCTAACCGTGGAAGTACCTTAAAAACATTAAATAAAGTTTAAACCCCTAACTTCATTGAATAAAGTTAAAATATTATTTTAACAACCGTACTCCCACCGTCCCCAAAATATGAGATTTTTTTGGTCCTGAAAACCTTGTTCGTCTTAGAGGCTTAGATAACTATGTTATTTTCTAGTTTCCGTTTTTACTTTTTGTTAGGTTTTTGGATAAGTTTATGTTTAGTTGCATGCCCGAATTGTGTTTTTTTTTATGGTTTACAAAATGAGGTTTGACCAATGTTACGCCCCCTGGAATACTAGGTGTCTAGGACATCCCGGGGACGGCTAGATGGGGGAATGTCCCCCAATGTTTCCAAAGGGGCAGGGAAGGTGGGGGCGTCTCTGGAACGTCCCTGAATATCAGGGATGTTTAGAAGACGTCTTGTTTTTTTGTTGTTTTCTATTTTTTTGAAAAAAATTATTATTTTTAATCAATTTCTTTGTTGTTTTCTCTTTAAAAACTGATTTTTAAATTGTACTCTTGTAGTATAAGATTGTTTTTGGAAGCCACTCATCTCTATTTGAAAAAAGTTTGTATGTTATATACTATAAATCTAATTAAAATTCACTTTGGAAGCTCCAATAACTTAAAAAGTCTGTATGTATATTTCTATATGAAGAGAAAGGTTGTGTAGATAATAAAAGCAGTAAGGCATAGATCAAAACGTTTACCAGTTAACCATAACCTGACTATATTGTATTACAAAGACATTTTAAGAATCAAGAGTGATATATGAATACAGAAATTTTTGAGCACAAATGCACATGGTGGACTGTCACAACATACATTAAAAGCTATACGGACTATGAAAACCAGCAGCATACATATTAATATTATATGTCCATACATTAAAAGCTATATGGACTATGAAAACCAGCAGCATACATATTAATATTAAAAGCTATATGGACATATAACAATATATGTATGCTGCTGAGTTTTTAATATGGATGTCTGGACATGGACTGTATGCACATGGTGGACTGATATATAAATATGGACTGCTATTCATATTTTTAAATTTTTTTGTATATTTTTAATATTTATAATTTTATATATTATTTTAATAGCCAACCTGAAATTTTGGATTTTTTTGCCGTCCTAGAAACTGTGTCCCTGTGTCCCGAGTCTTAGGTAACATTGGGTTCAACTATGTGCAAGGATTTTGTGCTTATGTTAAATATGTTGTTGATTACTAGTCCATTAAACTTGAGAACAACTTTAAAAAGTGGACAATGTAGAGTTCGTTTACCAAACCATGGGAAATGTTTTGCTTCTTGTAGTCATGCATTAACTGGTTATGCTCATTATAGTTTTATTCTTGTCACACTCCTTTCCTTGGCATGGTGGACAACAACTTTGCAGCAAGTTAGATCTGTATGGTTGTTGATATCTTGTCATATGCTTTTGATTCTTTGTGCATCATCCCTCAAGGCTGGTTGAACTTGCTGGGCAACATGGTCATTACAGTGATTTTATTTAAATCAATGGTCCTATAAGTAGTTGTCACTGTATATATTTATCAGCTTAATTAACATGGAAAATTTGTTGATGGTCTCGGGTTTAGCAGGATGGAAGTTTTTAACATTCACGTAGAGCAATCTGTTAAGTGCCTTTTTGTATCACAGTTAATTTAGCATTCATCATTTCTTGTTAATAAGCTCTTATTAAGCTATTGCAATATTTACTTTCTTTTGAAAGTGCATACTGTGTGTCAATAATTTGTCGAACTTTGTTACATGCTTTTGGATTCTTAATAAAAAGCGTTCTTATCTTATTTTTGTAGATGGGTTGATGAAGTTGTGCCAGATGCTCCTGGGTGATTACAAAGGAGTTCTTGGACAAGTACCAAATTGATTTTGTTGCTCACGATGCTCTTCCGTATGAATTTTTTTGCTCAAACTTGAGAAAGTTTACCACTATATTGAAACTATGAAACGTAGAAAATGAAAATATTTTTTTATTGATACTCATCCTTAAATGTTTTCAATAATCACATATCAATGTGCACTGCTTAAAAACTGTCTTTATTTGTTAACGATTGATCTGGATTTTCTTATATATGAGAGGCTATGCGAAGAATTTTATAAGAGTTACATGCACATGATGCAGAATTTGAGATTAGTGTTATGCAAAGGTTTTTATCTGAGCTCAGTGCAAAAAAGGAAAGATGCAGTTGAGCTTTGTTTCATTGCTTCTTGTCAATTTCATTTGATACTTCCAATGCACTCCAGGAGTTTGATGGCCCAACTATGCTATGAATGCTCTTGTACTCGAACATACCATGGAATATCGTCTGAAGTGAAATTTATCTCTTTATTTTATGTATAGGGATGACCTTAGAATTGCATCTCAAAATGGATATTGCTAATCCCTGTGCAAGGTAGTTCTAACAAGAAATAAACAGGTTGGCATAGGAACTTACACAGCACCTGGATATAATGAAATATATGGATCTCCTTAGTTTTCCTTGAAATGAAGACATTATCTTAAAATTAATATTTGCATCTAAGAGTACTTGTGCTCAAGAATGGAGAACTGGGGGTGAGGGTGGCACTCGATCTCCTCCCAGATAGAACTATAGGCCTCCTCCTCGTCAACTAGGGATTGGATATAGAGGTTAGGCCATATATCTAGAGGGGGAGGGAGCGTAGCGCTATATAGATATACAGGCTCACCTCATAGTAGTCAGTCAGTCCGAGTGCCCCATATAGAAATAGAGATAGAGATAGATGGGGCCATATGGATATATGGGGCGACCGGCTATAGTCTATAGTGGGGAAAGGGGGCTACTACTACTAGAGGGGAAAGGGATTTAGGTTTATCGATTAGTTCTAACAAGAAATAAACAGGTTGGCATAGGAATTTATATAGCACCTGAAGATAATGAAATATATGGATCTCCTTAGTTGCCTTGAAATGAAGACATTAGCTTCAAATTAGTATTTGCATACGAGAGTACTTATTCTCAAGAATGGAGAAGGGATTTAAGTTTATCGATTCACTCTAGTTATGGAAGACTAAAATATTAATTTCCTTCCTTCTTCGAATTCTAAGTGAATCAAGGGATTGTGACGTACAGGTCAAGATTTAACCATTGATCTGTTACCTAAAATCTTGGATGTAAATGCTAATTAAATTAATAATTGGTTTATGCCAGTTCAACTACACAAAGGATATCATTCAAGCGGGCTAGCTGGATGGATCATGCAAAACGAATCTCTCATCTAACTTTAAATTATTTTAGGCAAGTTTGTTTCGTATGCTAGGATTCAAGTGCTAGAATTACTTTTCTTGTCATGCACCCTTGAATTGGGTTAGCTATTTCTTTAGCTGCAGCTTTGATTTTTTCTTAGAAATGTTATGTGCTTATATCTTTTAACAATCAGGTAAGTGGATCTTTCAACAAGCCTTTACTGTTTGCAACCGTGTATTTGAGTAAAAATGTCAATTTTTTATGTTTTTCCTATGTTATTGTCTCTTTCATTTTTGACCAATCTCTAAATTTATGTTTTCAAATCTCTCACATTTATTTTTGAATATAGGATTTGTTTTTGTACACATTATATACGGTTTTGAGTAGGGTGTTACATTTTTCTGAAATTGGCCTATTGTTTGTGTGGATTTTGCAATGTTATCTTACTCTATACCAAATTTATTCCTGCTATTTGAAATGTTGAATGACACCTCTCTAGTATTGATTGCTGAAATTAATATCACTCGGGATAAAAAGCTATCTTTATCATTTTCCTGCTTCAAACCAAAATGATAAATAGAGCCTTGCATATAATTTGTAAGACTAATTTGCAACTATTTGTTATACCTTGTCTATTTGGTAGACCCTAAAATTGAACCATCTTCATCATAATCAACCTGCACATTTAGATTTCTAGGTCAACAAATGTTCTCAAGCTGCCTAACATATTAATTCATGGATTCTTCGGATGCAAATATCAAGGGACATGCCCATATTAACTTATAGGTTATTACCATAACAGTCATGAAATATGCCACCAATTGGCTGCATCGTGAATCCTTGTCCTACACGAACGCAGTAAATTTAAATTAATTGCTTGGATAACACAATTGCATCCAAGCCAAAGACAATAAATAAACACTATTTTCCAGTGGGTGCCATCGCATATATGGAATTGAGTCAAAACAGTACCTTTTTAAATCCCTTGCAAATCTTCTCCATCACCAGTAGGTTTTTGTGCTTACACAGTATACTGATTTCTATCTTTATTTATAGGCAGTACACCACCTTGGGTTACCCCTTCTAGCTTTGGATTTGATGTAAGGGTAGTTTGGTCAATACATTCTGTCTATCATTCTTGAATGCACCCCTGAGTACCATTGACCTATTTTGGTCACTTTTGTGCATTGATAATTTCATTCCTTTTTTATATTTCAAAACTTCTTATGGAATTTTATATCATCTTAACTTACGTTCATTTTAAAGTGTTCTGATTACAATTTTACAGCATACGCCCATTACCATAATGTTTCAAGTTCTTCTGTGCTTGTACAACCTTTTTCAAATCCGTCTGGTCCTGGATTTCATATTCCTTTAGCTAGAACATTTTCTTATGGTTCATTCGTAACTTAATTTTTGGCCCATGAACCACTTGCTTCTTGTTTCTTCAATTTCTAACTGTCTGGGTAGAGGAAATTTCACATGGTTGACAGTGTGGGCTTTAATGTAGGATCAAGAATATTAAGGATTTTATCTATAAGCAGTTTATACGTTAACAGGAGGCTGACTGAAAGAATTGATACATTCCAAGTTTCCTGACAAATTCACTATTTAACTGGGCCATGCTTTCTTCTTTTTCATCATGTGTTCCAGGACAAATTATAAGCTGTATTACTTCGTGAATTCAAGAGTTCGTGGCCATGGATTCAAGAATTTGCGGGGTTTCTTGAATCATTCTCCTGCTAGTGCATTAAGTCTTCAAAATTATACTATTGGTATCTCTCTAGTAAAATACCAATGGATTAAAAGAGTAAGGTCCAATCTCATATGCTTACCAAATAAGAGCACCATTGTTGATCAGAGTACTAATATTATTCTGAGACGTCCATGTAAGAAGTGCAGGGTTAGGAATATCAAGTGGCTTTTTATCTCAATGTTAATGACTTCTGTGACTCAGCTGACATGAAGATGTCTGGTGTATTTTATGAATTCTCAGTTGAAACTTGAATGGATATTGTTTTTGGTGCACAAGCTAGTAGGCCCTTGTTAAATTTTGAGAGATTTTTTGATGTCTGAAATGTTGCCTGGGTTATCATTTCTTTTAGTTTTGAAAGGTACTCATAGTCTCATGGATATTTGGAGAAGTTCACTTTGGAGGATTTTGGTGGATACAACATGAAAACATCGTATGCTTTATCCTGGTAGATTTCATTCACTTATAATTGATCCCTTGGTTTTGTGCTGACCATTATAGCGAGTGGTCTAAGCTAGAATATTTGATGTTTGTCATTTATGAACTACCAATCCAGATTAGAGCAGTATATTAGGGTGCTTGATTTAATTTACATAAGGATGCTGGTTTTTTTGTAAATTTCAGATTCATGGAGATAAGAGTTGAATTGGTTAATCTGTTTGCATGGTATTTTTGTGTCTCGATTGCTGCATTGAATTGCTCGCAAGATAGAGAACCAGTGCTCAACTGTTGCTCATATTGAAAGCAGGACATGCTTTTGATATGCTTTCTTTGCTAAAATTCTGCAGATATGCTGATACAAGTGGAGTTGGCAAGGATGTGTATGAATATGTGAGTAGTAATTGGCATTCTCTCTCACGTATTGGGAAATCATGTCAATTATATATCTGAAAGGATAATATGAAGCATTTCTTGGTCAGATAAAATCAATTGGAAAGTTTAAAGAAACAAAGCGCACTGAAGGTATCTCAACATCCGACATTATCATGCGCATGCTCAAAGACTACAATGAATATGTAATGCGCAACTTGGCTCGTGGGTACACAAGGAAGGAGCTTGGAGTTAGCTATGTAAAGGTTAGAAAGACCATTTCTGAAAGCTATTTTTATTGGGATTTTTAAGTTATGACAGTTATCTATTGTGCTGTCATGATCATCTACATGCCTATTCATCAATAAACTTCTAAACACAACAACAGTGTTGAGGTACTGATTTTTTGAAATCTGTATGGTTATTTCCTTTATGCAAATGTAGCGTAGTTCAAGACCTTCTAGGTATTATCATTTCTTCTAAACCAGATCTTGTCTAGTCTTAAACACAATATCTTCATGTAGTTCTCTTTCAACCAATAGAAATAGTTATAGTACTAGTTTGTTTGGGAAGATGATCTGGAATGTAAGCAAAGTTTTAATATGTATCATATAGAGCATTAAAAAGATTAATATATAATACAAGATAATATAGAGAGAGAATAGGAGCAATCCCTCATGTTGTAATGTACAAGTTTCATTACATTTGAAGTGTTCTTCATCAACAGATCTTTTAACTGTCAGCTACCTCCTGAGTGTCAATTAGCTTACAACTACCATTCAACTCATATCTGTTATGAGTTTTGACTGTTATATATATATATTCTTAGTTCTAGTACCCTCCGTTAATGGCCATGCATGTTTCAACATAAAGCATATTTCTTAAGCCTTCAAACTTGTCTGGTTCAAGTGGTTTTGTGAAGATGTTAACCGTCTGCTCGAGTTGCACGATATTGCAAACTCTTCTCTCCAGTGTCAACAAGTTGTTGAATATAAAGGAAATGTTACCTCAATATGCTTTGTGCATGCATAGAAGACTGGATTTTCGCTTCCAGTTGAACAACTTGCAAATCAGCAAGTAACCTTCTCAACCAGACTGCTTTACAAGGTGCTATGGCAGCAGCCTTGTACTCTGTTTTGGGGGAGGAAAGAGTAACTCCCATTTAACAACTCTTGTTCCTAGGCCTAAAGCATCCTGTTGAAGATTTACTATCATTTTGTACTTAATCTCAGAATTTGTTTTACCACTCTGGGATGATCCTTATTTGGTAAATCCATGGACTTCAAAATATAGCTTACCACAAATCTGAGATCAGGCCTTGTGGCTGTAAGATAAATCAAATTTCCTATGAACCTCTAAAAAAGCTACTTATTGGCCTTCTTTAAGTTACTATTGGCTGGCAACTTCAAACCAGCCTATTAAGGAGTACATAAGCATTGAATCGTGCTGGTTCTGTTGCCTGTGATGATTAAGCCATCCACATAAACATTGAGAATACCTATATCATCATCTGATTTGGATTAGAAGGGCTTCTTCTGAATCCAGATCTAGTAAGATGGAGATCAATTTTCATTTATAAGACACTCTTTACTTGCAGCTTTGAACCCTTGTGGATGAGTCTTATATACTGTTTCCTCCAAATATCCATTGAGGAATGCACACTTCATGTCCATCTGGTTGAGTTTCGAGCCAAATTTCAGTACAATGGAAGATTTGACCATGGAATCCTGCCGTTTCTTCGTTGCTGGTCTGTGTATTTCTGTTGTTTGTGTGTATGGTATATGCAAATAATTTATTTCCTCTAGTTTTTGTATGCATCATCTTGTCTTGTAATGCAAAAGCAATTTCCTATGGCTGAGCTTGTAGGTGTAGTGCCAAAAAAATAATTTCCTCCAACATTTAAGATATTGTCATGGTAATCATGGTAATGTAACACTACTATTCACGCTGATAGATAAATTTTGCTCCAGTAAAATTTGTTTATTAGCGACCATTGATTGGTCCCAATCGCGTTTACCTGATATCGTGGATGATATTTTGTGCCTTCGAGTAATGTATCTAGGATTCTTGTGGGCTACTAAGTATTTCAAGAACTAGTGAACAACCATTGGCTGTTGATTGTCAATAAGATTCTGTTGATTATTTATTACATACTAAATATGGAGCTTATTGGTGATAGGCTTTATACATTTATTTGAAAGCACACACACACGCACACGCACACGCGCACACACACACACATTTTAATAGTTTAAAATGTTAATGCATCAGTGGTTAAATGTTTCTTTCAGGAAAAACAATTGAGGGTCAACATGGGCATAACTAAACTGCGTCAAAAAGTTAAGGAACACCAAGAACGGGTAGGGCAAAAGGTATGTTACTCAGTAGGATTCTATTTGCTTATAGATTGTGCTTGATTTAGCTTCAAGTAAGCCATTTCTTTTCTTGTTTGGTTGGATTCTATGTTTTGTCAGACAGGTCACTTTTCAAACTGTTTCATTTTAACATCCTGTTGGTTTTTTGATGTTGTTTAGCCACTTACATATAAATTTGATTTGCAGTTGCACACTGTTGCCAAAACAGCTGGAATGCATCATAGTGAGTGGGTTGAAAATGCAGATCGATGGGTTGCAGGCTTTCTAGAAAAGTTTGAGGAGGGATGTTATTTAATGGTTAGTATTCCTAACATTAGGTAATATTTAGATGTGGTATTTATTGTTTTCATTATTGTAAGTTATAAAATTCAATTTGTTTCAGCGCTATATTTATCCATTTCCTAATATTTAGATGCGGTATTTATCATTTTCATTATAATTAGTTACAAATATTCATTTGTTTCTGTGCCATATTATCTCTTTCTCAAAATAATTGTTTTTTTGTAAATAGTTATTTTTACAATGTAATTTTATTGCCTAGAGTAAACCCATATTTCTACCAAGACAAAGAAGAGCAGGCATTAAGACAGTATGAGCATCCTTGCTAAAGGTTTTACAATTTCATTCAAAGATCTTGATTAATTCATTAAAAAACTTTGGCCTTTGGTCTGGTATAGTTTGGGATCTAACATTGAATTTATTTTGCAAGGTCTTAAATATCAATTGTTCTTGCTGTTTCTCCTTGTTTCATGGCACTCTGTTTAGATATTTTGGTATTTATCCTTTCATATACGCCTTTGCCATTGCACATTTAATCCGTTAATTGTGTCCATCCACAAGGTATCTCTTGGGGGCCCTGGAACATGCATGCTAGTTCTGCTTATTTTTTTGGGAAATACAGAACTGTGGGAACTAAAATTATGGAGCATAACTGTTTGCATATGGACTTTGGATAGATGATACTTTTGTTGGTTGGGGCAGTTGTATACCTTTTTTTTCCTGCCGTGTGGCACATCTTAATTTGTGTATATATATTTGTTAGGAGTAAACACACTTTTTATGTCTCACCAACAGAACTACGTGACCTTTATTGACTTTGGACATCTTTTTGGAGGTCATTTTTTTCCCTTTTAAACACTTTGGTGTTCTAGGCCCACGGGGTTTCAACCTGTGCCTTTTACCTGGTGACATTCTGTTTCAACCGATCAATCGAACCCAACAAATTTATAAGGGTAAACATTAGACCTTGGATACATAAAATGGCTATACGCAACCCGTAACTCCAGGTGCCCTCGTGTATCTGATCCCTAGCTCCGAGTTTCGCCTTGACTAGTACAAGGTGCCCAATTACTAGTGCTAATGGAACATGGGCTTACAACATGTAACTATCATTGTTTCCTACCACTTGCGCCAAACATATTAATCTGATGTAACATTTACTTTTACTGATAAAAATCATTTTTACTACAAATATTTGTTTTAATGTCTCCTTTGAGTAAGTTTTTGACCTTACGATAACATTTTTTTTGAATGCTTTCTCTTGGAAGTGACAATATGAATTAACATGTCATATGAGTTATCTTGTGCAGTGACTTATTTTTGTGATGAGCTTTGCAACATTTTTTTGCATGCCCGTCATTAGGTTTGATTTTCCGTTTGAAACACAGTTGTAAGCTCCACTCATGATGATTTTCCGTTTGAAACACAGTTGTAAGCTCCACTCGTGATGATTTTAAGTATGCCAGTTTAACTTATTGTCTTAGTTGAGTCAATTTTTTTCGATTAAATCAATTACAAACAGCGATTTGTCCACTATCCATTTCTCAACTGTATGAACCTAATGGTAACTGATGTTTGCTGTAGTATTATCAAATTTTCATGCATAGTTTTGAAGGCTGACAATGCTTAATCCATATGGAAATCTTGTTCAGGAAACAGCAATTAAGACTCGGATTCAAAGGGGTTTGATGAGGGAGCAGTTGAAAAACGAGCATCTTCGAAGATGCTTGCTAACTCATTGCAACAAGTACCATAAATTAACATGGCTTTAAGGGAGAGTAACGCTTGTAGCCACAGATACTTTATATCTAGGCTTGCAAGTTTATATAGTGTGCAATTCATTATGATGGACTAAAATATAGATCTATAGAAATTTTCATAGGCCAGTCCGATAGATGCCATTCCTATTTGGTGTATTTGTTTGTTCCTGCTGTTTCTGATGGTTTCCAACCTGAATTATTTGGTTACCCTTACCTTATGTCAAATCTTTCTCCTGTTGAACATGAAAAGCCTTTCTGAATTTTGGTGTACAAAGGCAATGTATAATATATTTGTGAATGTAGTTTGATTGCTGTAGTGTTGAACATGCAATTTATTAACAGTTTTGTACTTAACGTGAGTATGCAATAGGTAAATAAATTTAGTTCCTTCAGGCTAGGAAGTTGAACTGGAAGAAACTCTATAATAACCAGCATAGTATTCTTTCTGGGTAAGGAAGGAAAACTGTCACCCATTGATGTTAACGGTTATCAAAACCATAAAACATTTGTTCTGATAAGCTGGAGAACCCCAACCATTTTTAAACTTACAAAGGATTGCAAGAGGACATTATAAAATTACCAAAACGTCACTAATTGTTCTGATTTTTAAACTCAGGTTTAATGCTCTTATGTTGTATGGTAAAATTATTGTGGTCGCAATGCTTGCATAAATCTTCTCCCTCCATTAAACTAGTATGCCTTGTTCTCTATTGTATCTCTCGTTCCCCTGAAGTACTTTGCAAGCTTGTTATGACCTGCAGGCTTGTAAAGGTGGTAGAATTGCCGATGCCCAGATATTAGGCCTCAAATGCAATTGTAAGCAGGGGAGGGCGGAAGAAGCATTGCAACATCATTTTGCTAGAAGAGACTCAAATCACAATCCAATGGGGGAATCCAGGCATGTCAAAAGACTCGAGTAGCAGAGTGGCCAAAATTTAGGACGAGACACCATTGAGAGATCTAGAATCTGTGAACTAACACTGCAGTCGGTCACTAATAGAAAGTGGCATAAAAGAAGGCAGGGCTGTGACTGATTTTGCTGCGGAAGAGCCTAAAGCCTGCAGTATTGATGAAATAACAAAAAATGCACCAAGGAAAAGAACTCCTTGGTGGAAGGCAGAAAGCCACAGTAAATAAAGGCCTGTAAAACAAACCACTGTTTGAGGCATAACGGTGCTTCAACGTGAAACGGTCGCAGATGCTATGATAAGTGTCACAGTTCAAGAGAAATTTGAATTCCATAGCTTGACCCATCATGAAAGTACGGGAGTGATGCCTTCTCCCTAGAGGATTCTCTCACATTCACTGGAAGTGGAGTTTCAAACAGCCATAAACCACATAAAAGATGTGGCTTTGGGAGCTCCAACAATGACAAATACGTCTCAGAAAATGTGCAACATTGAAGAATCATGCAGCAAACAGGCATTTCCCATATGACAAAAGAAGATAGTGCATAGGACGAATCAACCGAACATGTTGTTTGGCAAGACTGTTGAGGTATTCAAGCATATCGTGCCGGCCAAGCACTATAGGAACTTTCTCGACAATCCTTAAGTTCCACGAGAACCTGACAAACCGGCCATGTACTTGCTTAAAAGTGTTACACAACTACTCACAAAGTGTGACTGAAGACTAAGCTTGTTCCAACTATTCCCTCTGTGCGCGATGGGAGAAGAAAAGTGATTCTCAACAAGCAAAAGCTCTTGTTCCTTGTTAACAATTTGTACAAAAAGAGAGTTGGAAATTCAATTTAAAACAAGGCTTTATAGCAATCATTGAAACATTTCTGATGGGTTTTCAAAGACGCAATGACGCAATTTTGTAAATATTTGAGTTTGGAGAGCTTATTTCCCGGTCGGGCCTAGAAGGCCAACATGGAACATGACTTGCATTTTTCATTATTTTATCCAAGACTGTGAAACTTTGAAGTGGCATTGTTGTCACCCGGAAGTTGTTCTCTCGATAAAGAATGATGTGTGTACTCTCTCTCTTGATGACAAAATTGGGACACCTCGGGGTTGTGGGTAACCCATGTCCGAGGTGAACCCAGAGGGCTGGTTCACTTATGAATCACAAAAAAAAAAAACTTTGACTAGTGGTTCACTTATGAATCACAAAAAAACAAAAACTTTGACAAAGAAAAGAGAAAAAAAAAGTGGAAAAATGGGAAATAAAGGTTATACACTAATTATTATTTAACACATGCATGTAACTCTGCACATAGAGAAATCAAAGATCCACACACCTGCACAATTTTAAGCTATTTTGCATAATAAATGTAGGGGTTTAGAAGAAAATGACGAAGGTAGAGAGGGAGTAAATTCCACACTAAAGTAACACAATTTTCTTATCAAACACATTGAATAATCAGAAAATGATACGAGGACAAAAATAGAGCTTTATATTTAGAGGTGCGATTATAAGGCTGTAATTGCTAGAGCAAATCAGCCCAAGTATGTGTTATATTTTATTACTATAAAAACCAACCTAATATGAAGATGAATCGACTATGCCTTCCTAGAATACACTGTTATTTAATTTAATTTAATTTAATTCCTCTATCCTTATCCTCTTCATGGCGCCAACAAAGTAGACCGGGCCAACAATTAGTAAACCTTTTATTTTATTTAGTCTCTATTCCCTTGGTGCGAACCAAGTTAGAACAACTGCATACTTTTTATTTTGATCCATCTTTATCCCTAGTGCCTTGTTAAAATTATTTATTCCTTCTATCCTTGGGCGTATGGGTAGATTGTAGGACCGGGACAACAATTTGTAATGTTATATATTTTTTTCTCCTTATCCTTTCATGGCGCCACCTCTATTTTGGATTGCAGTTTGCTTTTAAAATTAATTAAATTCATATTTTATTTTGGGCGCCATTTGTAATTTGTAACAACATGCTTTGCTTTTTCCTAATTTATCTTCCTCTTCTCCCATTGGCGCATGGGTTGCTAAAATTAGAATAAGAGTTTGTTTTTAAATAGTCCACTCATGCACTCTTAAAAATAGAATTGAAACTCCTATTTTTATCTCTTTTATACACTTCTTCCTTGTTCTCCGTTGCCATTAGCCTTTATTTTTAGCCAATTGACGTGAAAAATATTGTAACATTTTAGCGACATTATGGGATTGCTTGAAAGAGATTAGTAGCCTTTTGCATCTATCAAGCTATGGATTCACATCTCTGTCAACTTCTCTCGAACTAATCTACTAAAATACTTTACAACAAAAAGAAACATGTGCATGCAGCACTTCTTGAAAAAACTAGGAAAATTGGAAAAACAATGTGCATGCAAACACCGATTATGCAAAAATAAACCTAATCTAAAAAAAGAGAAAGGAAGTTAGACATTACAACATACTAGTTTCAAAAATAACTTCTTTTTCTCAGGAAGTGTGGCTATGAGATCAATTTTGAAACTATATCACATGGTATAAGTGTAGACATGGTTTGCACAAGTGATTTGCTCAAAATATGAGTCCAGAAAAGAATAAACATCTCTATAAGATCGACACTCCGTCTTTGTAGATGTTGGGGTTGATTTTTGGCAACTTGAAGCTCTTTTTTATGCTTTGAAATGAGCACAATTGATGACAACTCTTTTTGTGGCATTAATCTAGCAAAATACCAAAATTTGTTGTCACCTGTAAATTGTTTCTAGCACGCACGGTGGGGACTGCAAAAATTTGCTAAAGAAGTGGATGTTATTTTTAGCAAATATCGGTGTTTTAGACACAAATATTTAGTATCCGACAACTCCATTGGCCCAAAAATCATTTTTTCTCAATCAATAGACTATTTCCTTCATCCTTCCATCTTTTTATGAGGTTTTGCAATCATGACTTCAATTCTTCCTCGAAATTTTCAGTCCCACGAGCATTATTACTCCCATCCACCTCCATTTTCCCAAAATCCTCCTCCAGATCAGTATTATAAGCCCTATCAAAATAAATATGCCCATTCTTTCAAGGATTATTTTTTCTTTTCAAAGATGATTTTTATTCACAAAGATTTTTTTATTATGCAAAGAATTTTTTTTCTTTTTACCGTTTTTTATGATCCAAATCTCACTAATCCATATGGTTATCCTAATAATCATGGTGTTTTTCAGGAGCAGGGATATGCAGATTATGGAAACAATTCCTTCCCTAATGATGATTTTCAAATGTAGATACAACACTTGGAGATAAAAATGATACAAATGAGTGCAACAAGTACCATCAAGGCAACCAAACTTGGATTCAGGGTACCCTACCCATGGGCCGGTCATATGCCAAATTGGTATAGCCCTCAAGAGAAGTACTGTGTCTGAATTGATACCACAAATATCAGAGTGGAATGAAAAGATGAAAACTTACTAATATAGTGTTGAAAAACTCACAATGGGGTAATTCTTTGCCATCATCATGCAACCCTCCTATTTCTATTTTCCGACCACTTCAACCGAAGCCCAAGTCCCAAATTCTTATCTTTCTTAAAACTTCTCCACACAATTTTTACACCTCTCCGATCATCTCAACCATTGCAAAATTAGTTAGCAACCCAACCCACCCTTACCCTCATATTTCCAAATCTATTCTAGAATAAAACTAATTAGCTAAATATTTTGGAAGAGCAACCAACTAAAGAGCTAAGTGAACTAGTTCTTAGGAAAAATTTAACAAAATGGAGCTTACAGTTTGAGGAAAAACAAATTCCACGGTTGGTTAAGCCTATAATAGAGGAGTGCACGAAAGTGGTTGAAATTACAGAGTAGCAGGAGAAATATGACCAAACAAAGGGTAGAGAGTTTTCTCAAATCTCTTGAGATACAACGTAAATATAATGTTTTGAAGGAGCATATGAATGTTTCTAAGGATCAGATCAACAATCTTGAGCCTATATCATCTTCTAGTGAAGGAAATAATTCAATAAAAGTTGAGGAGGAAATCAACAAAGAAATTCAAATTCAAAAGGAGTTTTCCTCAAGCATGAACAATAAAGAGGATGAGGTTTTATCAGACTTAGAAGATTTTGATGATGAGGAAGAGCCAATTGAAATTGTAAGTATTCCAAATCCATCATCTATCTTCTTCAATAAAGGTTCTCTTGTCATTAAGTCTTCTTTTGAGCTTGAAAAAGAGCCAAATATGAGGTTGTTTGCAAAGGATGAAGTAGAAAAAGTTTCAGATCAATCTACAAGCATCCAATATGATCAAGGAAGTGCCTCAAGTACTCTAAATGATGAGATTACACACAAAGAAGAGGGACATATCATAAAAATCGGTTTATTAGGTATGAAAATACCATGTTCAATAAGATATTTGGCTAGTTTAGAGCCACATAAGGAGTTGCCACTAGTTGTGTTCATTTCAGAGCATAAAAAGAGCTTCAAATTGTCAAAAATCAGCCCCAATATCTACAAAGACGGAGTGTGGATCTTATAGAGCTATTTATTTCTTTCTAGACTCATATTTTGAGCAAATCAATGGTGCACTTATACCATGTGATTTAGTTGTAAATTGATCTCATAACAACACTTTCTGAGAAAAGGAAGTTATTTCTCCCAACCAATATGTGGTTTTGTTTAGCTTTCTTTCTCTTTGTTTAGATTAGGAGTAGTTTAGGTTTGTTTATTGTATAATAAGTGTTTGCATGCACATTGTTTTCCCAGTTTTCCTAGTAAGTTGTTTTTTCAAGAAGTGCTTGCATGCACATGTTTCCTTTTGTCGGAGAGAGTATTTCAATGGTTTTGTTTCAGAGGATACAAGTTGTTGACAAAAGTATGTGACTCTATAGCCCAATGGATGCAGAAAGCTACTAATATCTTTGTTAGCAAGAAAACAATTTCGCGATGTCGCCAAAATGTTACCATATTTTCCACGCCAATTGGCTAAAAATAGAGGCTCATGAGCTAAAAGGAGAACAAGGAAGAGAGGTGCATAAAAGAGATAAACATAGGAGTTATAGTTTGATTTGTAGGAGTGCATGAATGTATGATTTAAAAAACAAACTCTTGTTTTCTTTTTAGCATCTTAGCATGTTCCAAGGATGGATAAAGATAACTTTTATTAAATTTAGCAAGTTCTCATTACAAATAGACATTGACGTCAAAAGGAGAAGACTTTTATTGAATTTAGCAACTATTGTTCTTATTTTTGTTGCAAAGGGTGATAAAGATGAATTAAAATAGTCCACAACATGTTGTTGGTTTTAGATAGTGGCACCAAGGATGGGAGAAGTATTTTTATTTAATTAAATGCATGCAACAGATCTATCCTATCTGTGGGCGCCAAAAAGGGGATGAAGGCATGAATGGAATTAACTAAATTTAGCATTCGGTATTAGTTTAAGTGTTGTCGCTAAGGTTAGAAGGGAAAATTAAATAAAATAGTATGCGAGACAAGCTATTTTTGGAAGGCAAAAGAACCTATGTAGGCTGATTTCTATTGTAAAAATCATATACACATACTTCGGCTGATTTGCTTTGGTAATTCTAGCCTTGTACTTGCACCTCCGAATAGAAAAGCTCCATTTTGCCCTTTTGTACTGCGATGTTTTTAGATTTTTCATTGTGTTTGATAGGATATTATATTGCCTTAGTGTGAAATTTACTCCCTTCACCACCGTCCTTTTCTCCTAAACCCTTGAATTTAATTTTCCAAAATAGCTTAGAGTTGTGTAGGTGTGTGGATCTTTGATTTCCTTGTGTACGGAGGTACATGCATGTGTTAAATTATTGGTGTATTACTCTTATTTCTCATTTTTGCATTCCTCTTCCCTTTTCTTTGTCAAAGTTTTTGTTTTTAGGTGATTCACAAGGAAACCAACCTTCTTTGGAGGTTCATTTCAGACATAGGTTACCCACAACCTTGAGGTGTTCCAATTTTGTCAACAGGAGAGAAAGTGCACACACCATTCTCTATTAGGTTGCAACTTACGGGTGGCAACATGCACTTATAACATTTTTGAATAATCGTGTCGGGTGGGCCAACTTGGAACATAAACTTTGATATAACCTTGAGTTGTTGTGTTGGGTGGGTCGACATGGAACATAAGCATTAATACATCCGGATGAAACACCGCAACTTCAAAGTGTTTTTAGCTTGATGGAACAAGGAGTAGATCAATCCAAGATTGGACAATTTTCATGTGACAACACATGCCACTCTCCTTCTAAGCATGATTTCTATTTCTCACTCAATCTTTTTAAATTGTTGTTTTGAGCAAATGTGCCTTCTTTGACATGGCACTGGGATGTGTGAATACTACTAAGGTTTTCTGTCCTCTTTCATTTCCTCATTTCCAATCCTCACTATCTTATCATGGACTAGAATTTTCCCATCTATTGTTTCAATGTTTTGATTTTACTTTTAGCAACCTAGGCAATCGATACGGGTACGGGTCGGGTCTAGTATGTTTGTACTACAATATTTTTAGGCACAGGGTTCGGATTTGGGTATGGCGATATAAAACATACGGAAAATGGTAAAAAATATAGCCAAACAACCAAAATTAACCTTGTAATATGCAACGAAACAAAATAAGATAAATAACCACAAAACATAATGATAATTCAATGCCAAATGTCATGATATTCATTGGTCAAACTTAGAACAAGTATATTATGCAAATGTTACAATGTATACACAAAATCAAGATAAAACAAGTTATTTGTTATATTCATAGTCATATTTCAAGCCTTTTATTACATGCTCCTTAAACTCCTTGGTAGTTATGGCTTAGGATTAACAAAATGGAGTTTCAACACCAAACAATTGATAATATGAAGGTGAGAGAAAATGTGCAATGAGAGGTAAGTATGCAATATGAGGTAAATGTGTTGTTTAAAAAGAGTTTAGGAGTGTATTTTAGGGTTTAAAATGTTCTTTTGAAATAATTTTTGACTTCAAAAAAACGAGAAGATGTTTTTGTGTGGGTATGTTGTGTGTTTGCACAATGTACATCGGGGAATCCAAGGTTGCCTTGGCGTATGTGTGAATCGACTTGGACTAGTATGTGATATGAGTTGTATTGGAAACTTGTAGCCGATTACAACCCACCTCTTCATCCTCCCCTTCCCTCGTTGCCATTCCCACACCCCATTTTAGGTGCATACTTGGTAATGTAATTTTCAACTTCATAATTTCTATCCTTGTTTCAAAGGAGGTGTCTCTTCTTACATAGTACTTGATAGATATATCCTCACCTCATTCCTTTCCATGTGAACAATCTTGTTTGGTTCACTTCTTTTTATTGCAACTTTCAAAAGCTTCAAAGTAGTTTTGAGTCTTTAGATTCTTTTGCATGTGGAAGAAAGGTTGAGTGAGAAGTTTTTCTTCAAACTCCAAATTGGGGCGGTGTGGTCAGTAATTTTGATACTTTGTAATTCAATGTAATGCTTGAGTGGAAAGAAGTAATTTGGAATTTGATTTATTTTTTTGTTGTATAAATTAGAATTTTGATAGAGGTTTTAGAAAGCATGTTCTCATGAAACCGATATTCAAAGGATTATGTATGAAAACTATGCGATGGCTTGCCATAATTGTGTGTAGTTAACAAACCCCAACAATGGCGACATTTGATATAAGCTTGTGAAGGATATAAATGGTAGTTGAAATTGAGTTGGGCATGGACTTTAAAGAGACGAGCCAAATAATTTTGATTAAATAAATGTGTTGCATATATTTAATAAAACTTGTTAACCATATAGGCGATATTTAAAAGATTGTGATAAATTGCAACTACTTATTGGCTAATGAAAGAAGATACCAAATAAAATGATGGTTAAGCTACTACATCAACCAACAATCTAATTTTGCTAAATATTTTTCTCATATTTGATGTGATTGTTTGTTGATGAATTCAAATTTGATACATTGGCAAGGAACTGTAATATCCGCTTCTCGGTCGAAGACCCTTAGCCTATTTTGTCTACCCGACGGCTAAGGGGTGAACACAAGGGTGACTTAAGTTCTAATATTTTATTATAAAGTGCAAAAATAAATAAAATATTACAAAAACACTTATAATAAATTGTTATGGACTTAATTATAAAATAAAAATAGAAAAAGAAAACAAAGGAAAAAAACATTTGGTAAAAATGTATTATTTATGGAAAAGTGAGACTTGCACTAGGAGGGAGAAGTAAGCCAAAATAAGGGAAACAAAAATAAGAGCATATGGGCCAAATGATTATTTGTAGGAGAAAATGCGTCTTGCATGAGGAAGAAAAGTTGGTGGTAAACATATTAAATGAAGGGACAAATGTGATTGGTTGTTGGAGGTGGCCATTAGGGCCAATTTTTCTATTTAAGTAATGAGAATTGATTGGAGAGACACAATTGAATACTTCTTCATTTCGATTTTGTATGAAGTTTTCAGATTTATCTATTTTATTTCTAAAGACGAAACCTTTTAGAAATATCTTCTTGAGAACAAAAACCCTCCAAGAGTTTGTGAGGATTCTCTACACAAGGGTATCCATTGTGCTTCAACAGATTTATAGTAATTTTCTCGAGTATTCCTAGCGAGTTGAATAAATAGGAATTGTAAATTTTGGTCTAAGAGTTAGAAGGGAAGATTGTATTTGTGTTCATTTTATTTATTTCATATGGAGTGACTCACTTTTTGGGCATATCTAATATATTCCAAGGTACTTCTAATCGATTTGAAGTATAGATCATATATATGATTTTTATAAATAAAATCAGTGGGTTTTCTAAATATTGAGTGTGCGAGAAAGGTACCATTTTATTTATTTTCGAAGGGCGGTTTGTCTGCAAATTTATAAAATTAACTTCAGCCTTGTTGTGCATCAAAATATGAATGTTCTTCCATATTTTGGCTTTATAAAATCAATATATCAGACTTGAGTGGGAAACTCTTAATATCATGGTTGTTTGGTATGAGTTGTTCATTTTACCCTAGTCAAAAATTTTAAGTATAATTCAGATCTGAGTTAATAATATTTGCTATATCTTTTATAAATTTGTTTTAGTGGGTTGGATTTTCCTAAAATACATTTGGGGTCGAAATATGTCCATTTGGGGACATTATAGTGGTATCAGAGCTTGAAATCCTCCCAGCCTATGAGGAAAAGAAAAGAAAAATCATATCTGAATGCAACCCAAGGAAAAGATGAAGTGGACCCAAGTCCCTTTCTTTGATGGAACTGAGGAAATCTCTGCGAGATCTTGGTTGAAAGAATTTAAGACATTCTTGTGTTATAATCCTATGTGTCAGGATGATGCCCTCATGCTCATCTCTAGATACATGGATGGAGTAACACATAAATGGTGGTGTCATTTGTTGAAGACCCAAGGGTTGAATCTGTTGCTTCACTTATTGATTTCTCACAAAGATTTCTAGAAAGATTTGATGTGTAGGATGGTAAGGATGAGCAAAGAAGTGAAACCATGGAGTCTACACCCATGAAGGAGGACAAATCAGATCTACAACCAAGGGAAGAAGAAGAAGCTTCTAGAGAGAAAGGTATGATTTCCATTGAGTAAAATAATTGCATTAGTAAGGAATAAACATTGCTTGTTAGATGCCAAGATAGACAAATTATTTTAGCTCCAAAGGAACCAAATATTGATATTAGACATGAGAGGAAATTCATATATGCAAGTAGGGAGGATGTAATGTAAACTCAAAGGAAGTGTGAGGAATGTCAAATAAGAGCTAAGCCTGCTAGATTGATAGCCGCTCAAGCAAAACAACACTTACAAGAGTTTAAGGCAAAGATATCTTCATCATTGACAAGAAAAAGGGGAGCAATCATGGAGCATGAGTCCCAAGGTAAAGGTTCATTAGTGTTTAATGATATTCCCTTGGTTTCTAATGATTGTATGTGGCAAAGTGTTGAAGGAAACTCAGATTTGCATAAGGATGAGGTTGGTAACTCAAGCTCAAGCCATGAGGATGATACATACATGTGTGCACAAAGTGTGGATGATTGCATGACAACCAAGAGTGGGATTGGAGTTTTCCAAGAAGGGCAAATTTCACAAGAGGTGTTTGATGAAGGAAGGAACACAAAATTGCAGCAACTGATTTATGAAGAAATTCAACCTTTTATGGACCATGGTGACTTCATGAGGTATGATACAAGCAAGATAATTTCATATATGCTGCATATTCAGATTTTTGTTGAAAAAGTGATGATCTAGATGATGAAATAAAAAATTTGCATGTAATGCCTTGGGTACAACCATGTGTATATGAGCAACTTGTTAATGAAATATGGTGGCAAGTTTTAGCTCATCTAACAGGCACAAGTGCAAAGATTTTGGACCACTTCAACATGTTTTGTCTCTTGTGCATGGCACTTGGACAAAACAAATTTGGAATTTCTTGAGGGCAAGCAATTTTGGGAAGGGAGGACTGTAATATCCCCTTTCCAAATAAGACCCTTGGCCTATTTTGTCCACCCAACGACCGAGGGGTGAACACAAGGTAACTTAAGTTCTAATATTTTATTATAAAGTGTAAAAATAAATAAAATATTTTAAAAACACTTATAATAAATTATTATGGACTTAATCATAAAATAAAAATAGAAAAAACAAACAAAGGGATAAAACACTTGGTAAAAATGTATTATTTATGGAAAAGTGTGGCTTCTACTAGGAGGCAAAAGTAAGTTATAAAGAAGGGCAACATAAAGCAGAGCATATGGGCCAAATGATTATTTCTAGGAGAAAATGCGACTTGCATGAGGAAGAAAAGTTGGTGGTAAAAATATTAAATGAAGGGACATATGTGATTGGTTGTTGGAGGTGGCCATTAGGCCCAATTCTTCTATTTAAGCAATGCAAATTGCTTGGAGAGGCACACTTGAATATATCTCCATTTTTGATTTTTAATGAAGCTTTCACTTTGTCTATATTATTTCTAAGGATGAAACAATTTATAACTACCTCTTGAGGACAAAAACCCTCCAAGAGTTGAGAGGATTCTCCATACAGGAGTTTCCATTGGGCATCAAGGAGTTAGATGTGTTTTCTATCATTTTCCAACAATGTGAAGGCTATAATTTTGTAGATTTTTACAAGGGTTTGCGAGAAGGGATTTGCTATTGTCTCTTCTTCATTTCCAACAAGATTATGGGTGGAGCGACCTATCTAGGAAGTTGGTTCGTGAGATTTTGGAGATGTCTAAAAGTTGATTTCTATTGTTGTTTACAAGTTTGATTTTTAGTGATTAAATAAGCCAACTTTCGAAATTTCCATTGCCCAAAACCCTAAGGGCGAATTGGTGTTTTGGCTATTTAGGGCACTTGTCGCGGTCATTTGCATGAATGGGTACCACCATTGCATTCTCTCTATTCTTATGAATTAGTGCATAGTTTATTTATGTGGATCAAGTATTTTTAGCGAGTTATAAATTTTTGAAGTTGCCATAATTTTGTGCGAGACAGAGGTTTCAAAATCAATTCATTTTAGTCAGTGTATAGGGGCTCTAAAAATTCAGATCTTTGCACGAATATATTGAGGGTGAAATATTATAAGTTTTAACTCTGTTTATGGTGGAAAATATCATGATTTATTTTTGGATTTTATAAGTTTCCAAATCTTCCCTAGTCACCATTTTTGGATTTAATTCGAGCTGTATTAGATATTTTGAGATAATTTCTATAAATTACATTTGGGTATTTGGATTTGCCTAAAATCCAAGTGGGGGTCAAATATGTCCATTTGGGGACATTACAGGAACACACCACACACACACAAATCTTGCAAAACTTCATCATGAAAAAATATGCATCTATTATTAAATAATATTTACTATCTCCATTAGGATTAGGAGCGATAGAAAACCTAAAACAAGTAATTGGAGTTTTGGTAGAGGAACGTATGTATAGCTTGAATGATAAACTTCTTGTCTCAAGTGAGACACATTGTGTTACATTGGGATTGAAATAAGTGAAGTCAATCTTAACATAACATTGATCGTTAATCATTAGAACTTAGACATGGTAAATGAGATGAGGGTATGAATGTATGTATATAGTTTGTCATAATTAAGCGTGTTTAACTTGCAATTTTATTTTTACAACCTTTAGCAAGTATTATGCTTTATGAAGGGGTGGATTGCGAGGTGTAAGAAACATAAGAGCTCTCAAATGGTTGAAAAATAGACAAGGCTATATTTTTAGTGTGATAAAATGTTTAATAAGTACATTGAAAATATATATTCCTAAAGCTTTAATATACGTAAAACATATATACGAAGAAATTGATCAAAATGGGGAAAACAACTTGAGCGGAACTTGATGAGGAGAAATGGGTAGAGGAAAAAGTAGATATTGTAGTGCATGCCAAGACAAGTAACTTGACTCCTTAAAAATTAGTTATAATATAAACAACAATGTGAAATTAGCAATGTAAGTGAGAGCAAATAATGTTTAATTTTGTTCTGCGAACTTGATTGGTTTTCTTTGTAATTAACTTTTAATAAAACATTTGAAGTTTTTACGTGCATAGGGGAAAGTGCCACATTGTAAATTTTTTTATGGAGGGATGTGATTAGATTTGAGGAATGGTTGTAATTTAATCGGTAAGAAATTATTACAAGGCGATCAATCTTGCTTCCTAATTAGAAATTTCAAGTCATTACTATCAAAGGGGTATTCATAACATGTTGGGGAAGTACACCTTGTAAATATTATTATGGAGGAATACCACTAATTATCTCCCATCCATGACATTCCCATAGGGGTTGATATGGTTTGGTTATTACAATGGTGGTTGACATAATGAATGCTTTTATATAAACTTGGGTTAAAAATTAGAAGTTAAAACATTATTGAATTAAGTATTTTTCACCTATTATATATAATTAACTATTGGATGATAAAATTCCTTAAATGCAAGGAAGCATTATCATGGCTCAATTTTATCAATATGGTAAATTGAATTAGTTAAAACACAACCAAATTAGAAGAGATTTTACCATGCCATAAAAATATTTTTTTATTGTTGGTAAATAGTTTTTTGAAAGGGACTATACCCTTGTATACAAAAAGGGGGGCCTAGAAGCCAGAATAGGAGTGAAAAACATAACAAGAAGGATCAAGATCCAGATAAGACGTAAAAACCAGTGTAACCAAAGAGCAGTTATCCCAAAATAGCCAACCAGTTTGAAAACTGCAAAAGAGTAGCAAAAAAATAGCAACAAAACAACAAAAACCATGACTGAAGTCAGCAAGAACAACGCAGATCCACAATTATTTCTTGGTGGCTTTGGCAATTTTGGATTTGATATTACGCGGAGGTGAACATAGCCAATGCCGTCATATGAGCAGGGTCAGTAGTATCCAGCTGTTGGATGGTTTGTTTGCTTTCTTTTTCTGTTCCCCAAAGAGTAGCTGGTATGCCGCTGAGATTAGAGACACAATGAACGTGTTGCTCAATAAACTCCTCAATTGCATTAAAAATAGCCATATTATAATCATGGCGAGTCTTAGTTTTGCCAAGTCTGTTGTCCAGGGAGTAAAGTTTTTTGTAGATATCTTCCATCTGATTGTTGTCAATATCAGCCTCCTCCTCCTTCATTCTCTTACCTTTTTGCTTAGACAATTGTTTTACTTCCTCTTTCAGCAGCAACATGTCAGTTTCTAATGCTTCCACCTTTTAATGGAGCTCTCAGCGTGTGTCGATTTAATGCTTCCATGCCATAAAAATGTTATAAGTAGTTATTTACACATTATCAAAACTTATGTCAATGTTGAGGACTGAAACATGGAGACAACCATGATTATTTTATTGATAGTAAAATGAGAAGATTACAAATAACTTACAAAGAAATGGAATGCTACAATATTTATAGATATTGCACAATCGTTCACAAAACAATATTTGTTGTACATGCACAACAATATTCCAACAAATTAACAAATGTGCAACGTACATAATAAAATGACAAATATATGGTTTCAACCATATAACAATATAACCAACTATTAACCACTATTTTACCATAGTAAAATAACTAGTTACTAACAAGCTATTACCTATGGTAAATAGTAAATACAATGCATAAATAAACCTAGAGAATGATGCAGAGCCCTACATACACTCATCCAATCACCAACAATTTTGGCTATAAAAGTCACTATTTCAACTATTCAAGCACCCAAACACAACAAACCATACTTTGCTCAAAAGGCTAAAAGTTGCTAAAATGTACCAAAATTCCTAAAACACTTGAATCAAAGCTCAAAATAATTTTACACATGTTTAATTACACAATAATAACATGTTCAAACCACCAAATTAAATCCAAAACTTCATTTTCACCTATTTGTCATGTTGACCTCAAACTAACCTTGTAAACTCGAAAAGTCTATTTTTCGAAAAAATAGTAATTTATTTTCCACTTTCAAGACTATTGGTAACATTTTTAGATACCCATTAAGCTTTTTAAAGCACATATCAAGTTTCATACCTCAAATCCTCACCAATATTCTTTTATTCGCTTTTAGCAATTTTGCACTAGCTTTAGCCTAATTAACCTTATTTACCATGCAAACTTCCATGTTTGGAACAATCTACCAATAACATAGAAAAATTGATTGCACATTTGGATACCCATTTGGGAGATCTTTTTCACCAATTTTAATTCTCCAACTCCTTGCCTACCACTTCCAAATCCAATTTTCACCTTTTAGCTTGTTTAGTTGGCTTAAGCTCGGGTTTTAAAGGCATTTCTAGGGTTTCTTCAATTTCCTCTGTTTTCAAAAATCTAAACACTTCCCTCCATCCTCTAATGACTTGAACAAGGTGTTCTTACTGTAGACACCTAAATTCCGTATCTCTACCCTTATGTCTCCTTGCCCGCATGCACATATTTTACTATGATCCTATTTAGGTCTCCCTTTAATTAAATCCATCCCCTTCAATATTTAATAAAATTCCCACTCATTATATTATTATCATTAATTGATTAATTAATATCCACTATGCCCTAATGGACTTGCTATTTAGGACGTTTTATCCTAAATATAAATCCATATGCTTTTTCTACCCATTCCTATCTTCTAACTACCCATGATTCATCCCTAAGAAACCTAATCCCACACATAAGCTTTAAAGCGTTTTCCCTCCTTAAAAACATGAAATCCCAACCTAAAGCACAAAATACACCCCATTGGGAAACTTTCCCAATCGTGGTCGGCGCGACCAACCTAGTCACCGTTGACCCTATAAAACTAAGTAGTTTCTTTTTATAATCATCAGATGCATGCAAAATTTGGAGCTTTCTTATGATTTATGAACTCGACTCTCACCCGAGCATTCCCGCAACATTCTGAGACCTCTTAGACCTCCTTTGGGCGCTTGCATCATTCACGATAAACCTTTGTGAGATTTATCATCATCTTTGTGTTGTTTATACGATACTTATCATATTATCTTCATATTTCTTGCGTCTAACGTTTCTGAGTTCAAATCAGCTTCTGCAACACTTAGAGTTTTGTTATCGACCTTCTTTTCTAGCATCTTCACTTGTAGGTCTCCCATTTCATCCTTTTTGACCTCGGCCTTATCTAACTCTGCTACGGTTGTTGTCGACCTGTCGCGATCACCATCGACCTATCCTTCTACAATTGTGATTTTGACCTTCAGATCCCTTTTCTATGTCCACCTTCATTCTGTTCTTGACTCAACTTACCAAGACCATCATTTTGTTCCTCTGTGCTTCAAATTTATCCTACTTGCACCTCGGTCGCCGTCGACCCAGGCCCAATTTGTCAATCCAACCTCCCTTACTACTATTTTATGCTACTTTCGGAGCTTCTTGCCTATGGTCCTCTTACGTAGGTGACTCACAACATCCACGAGGATCTGTTTTACCTCCGGACCCTTTACGGGTTTTCATATTCAACTTACAGTCCAAATCCACCCTCCCGTGTCACCGTCGACGACTGCTGCCTGCATCGTCTCAGTCACCATCGACCTGCACTGTAACATTTAATTTACATTTCTTTCAGTCAAATCAGCTTTTAGATCAGATCTTAATTATTTTCATTCGATTACTATTTTTGTTTCTACATGCTATATGTTTATTCATCCTTTATTTCACTTTTTCTTTAAAAATGGGGGTTGACATCTGTGAAAGGAAGGTCGACTTCTTAGCGTTGACTTTGTTCAGAAACCCCTACATATCCTATCTAATCAATCTCCTTTTCAGTCTGTCCTACTTGCAGGTTCATCAGCTACATCGAATATCAATTACTTGACACCCATCCATCCACGTCCATCACACTTTTGAGGTACTATAAACCCTCCATGTTATGAGTTGCTAGTTTCTTTTAGTAGCTAGCTTATTAATTTGAGTATGAACGAAGAAACTTGGACAACATTCCCGACACTTTGGTGGGACCACCTTCATTTGGTTATCCCTTTCTTTTATATTTTTTTGCTTCTTCTGTCTTCTACTAACACTGCAGTGTGAGGCCCTGCTTCTTGCTTGCTCGTGTTGGTTCGGTTGTTGGATTGCTCTTTCCTAAAGTTCAGATAAAAAGGAAAATCTTTATCCAGGTATTCCTCATTTTTTCCCTTATTTTCTCCTTTCGCATTGTATTTCCCTTTCATGTGTGTGTCCTCATCAAAATATCACACTTCGATTTGGTTTAAAATGAACCTTTCTTTTCTGCATCCTGCTTGCTCACATAGTCTAAGTAGGGGTTAACTTGCTGCATCTCACATTCCTCACACACAAACCAACTCATGCATTCAAATCAACACATCTAAACATCCTCCTACCCGGTAGACTGATTGGGATTTCATCACCCAACAAGAAGCCGCCCGAGACTCTCCCAACCATAAAAATACTTTGAAACCGGACATATAGACTACCTTCTCCTAGGTACCCCATTATCCATCCCATTTTCTATTTTTCACACTTTCTTAATTCAAAAACAAAACAAAAAAAAAAGAACCATCTACTTGATTTTTCTTGATTTAAAGATGGAACCAAAATTTCCCCAAGGAGTTTTGTATAAACATCTACCATGATCGATATCTCATCTTTGTCTCCTTCTAGCCCCATCTACGACTACTTTCTCCGTAAGTCCATATCTCGATCATATCAACTAGTAGATCCTATTCCATCCCCATTGCCTTGTACCATCCTTGCACCATCTGAGATCACCATGCCTATCCCACCTATTGACATTCCCATCCCTTATGTATCGATCTTCCCATCCAATCCCGACCATCTTATCACCTTCCTCCTTCCCAATATCACACACCCCGAGATCCACATGTTGGTGAGATCTTGTATTGTAGATCCATGAGATCATGATGTATTGTTGATCCATGTAGATCTAGTCTTACATTGTTACATCCACAGGTTGTTTGTATTCATAGATCCATGAGATCATGTTGTATTGATGATCCATGTAGATCTATATATTGTAGAGGAGGTTGTCTTCATGTTTGCCTTGGTTGATGCGGTGATGGAGAGACCGACTTATTTCTTGGTGCACAAGTTATAGTTGCACATATGGTAGACACATGTGAGAGGTCTTGTTGCAGATCCACGGAGATCTTGGTTGTAGTTCAAAGATGTAGTAGTTCCTGGTTATGTGAGATCTATTGGTGGTTTGGAGGCACGATTGTAGTGCACTCATGTAGATCCAATTAAATATTTGGAGGAGAGGAGATACTCTTGGAGAGATGCATTGTACTCTTGTGCGAAGAGTTGGTTTGTACTCTTGTTTATTATATATATGAGATCTCTATCTTTGGTGGACGTAGCCCACATTGGGTGAGCCACATTACATGTTACATTATGTGTGTGTGTACTTTTTTTTGATTTGGATTATTCTAATTTATGCTTCCACTTTGCTTTGTAGATTTTGGGGAATTATTTCCATTTCCGTGGTACTATATTCCCAACAACTGGTATCGAGCTTGCTTATTTCGAAGAGCAGGGGTTTGCTTCATGGTTTTGTTAGTGGTATTACTTGACACGTATGAGAGTAGGGTTTGTTTTGAATGATGTGAAAAATGCAGGAAGAGATTTAAATCTCAAGTGGAAGCTATAAATGTGAGGTTGTTAGAGAATATAGTGACCGACATCGGTTAGGTGGCAACCGGGTTTCAATAGGGTGATCGTGGTCGGTTCTGGGGTGACAAAGTGGTCGGTTCTTGGGCACATGGTTTTAAACAGAAAATCACAGATATGGAAGAATTGAGAAAATGCATGGAATGTATTTTGTTTGCTTTGAGGTGTCCTTGGTTCTTGGAGGCAAAAACATGTTGGTCAGATTGCAAATGCAGTTATATAGGTATGGTTTTATCTTGGTATTGCAGTGCTTGTATGTTTTGGTTGCACATGCATGGTTTGGGATTACAGATCTGAGTATGAGATAGAGGAGCAATTATACATCCTTGGTGCAGTTAGATGCACGAGCTTTGCAGAGAGGTAGTAGCACGTAACGAAGAAGATACTTTCATCAAAGAAGCATGTTCTTCAGTTAAAGATGCGGTTGAGTATCTTGGTGCTAATAAGCTGATGTATTTCATCTTGGGGTAAGTGCAGCAAGTTGGGCGACAATTAAGTGGACATCAAATCCTATATTTTACATCAAAAACAACAAAACATCAAATTTAGTCTTCTAAGACTTGAACCATGCCGAAAAGTCAAAAATATGTCATAAAAATGGTATCACCACGTAGGGGAGACTATTAGCTTTGTAGAAATATTGATTTTAAAGTGAATAGAATAGGATAAATATCATTTTATAATTTTTTACTAATAGTAGGTCTTTAAGACACTTTTTCCCGTGAAAGTTTGTCTACGTTTAAGATTGTAAATTTTGTTTCACTTGTCGAATGTGATAAAACTTATACCATCCCAACAAGGGTGAAATTATATACATGTTCAATTTTTTAATTTGATTTCAATAATTTTTGATGAAGTTATGGCGGGTAAACGGAAAGTGCTCTATTTTCTTTATGTTTTTAGACCACTTTCACGAAAAAATCATAAAAATAAAATATTGCTAAAAAAATACAAAATAAAATCTATCCCAAGATAGATAGCGACATCTAACTTCTCACCAAAGGAAAAATATATATATATATATATATCAATTTTTGGTCATCCAAATCGCGGGAAAACAAACTACAATCTTATAGGCGTTTAAAAAAAAAAAAAACCAAGTCATTGAATTTTGAGTGTTTAATATAGCTAAACTTGTCCATTTTTTTAAAATTAGTAGTTTAGAAACTAGATTCTGGATGCTACGATTCATATTTATATAAGTTTTTCTAATTTTGAGTGTATGCATTGCTAATAATCCCTACAAGTTGATATTATGTTGTTATTTTCAATATGACGTCCACTTATGACCCCTTTTTTGTCCCCAACTTGCTGCACTTACCCCTTGATGTTTTTTTATTTTGATTGGTTATTACCGTAATGTTTTGGTATGAGATTTGGGTGCTTCTTGAAATGACTGGCTCAACACAACTATCGGCTTTGGTCGGAGTAGGCACCTAGTTTGGTGTATTATGCCAATTTTGTGGCATTGTGTTCATTCCAACAATATTGACATTGATCGGGAACCGATGTCGGTCACATAGGAACCGGTAAAGGTTAGGTGATCAAGGTCAGTCTCTATGGAAGTGAATTTGTACTAGGTTTTTGCAATATGAGAGGGCATGGATGGTTTAGTGTCATGTTTTGGAGGATCGAGTTTCTTGCACTGAGTGTACATGGCAGAAACGGTGTAGATCACTTCAATGTTTGAATCAGAAAGAAGATGGAGTTGGCTCGGTGAGTCTTATGAGACTTAAGTCGATTCAAGTATCTCTATATGGTTCATGTTTTATTTCTTTTGTTTGAAGTAACTGGTATTATGTTTGGATTGTGTGCACAAGTAAAAATTATCACCATAGACATTTGGTGGGCTTGACTTTTATTTCGGGATGTGTTGTAATCTTGAGGATAAGGGCTCCTAGTCTAAGGATGAGATCCTCAATGAAAATTCATGATTAGACACACAATTGCAAGTAACGAGATGTTAGTACACACAGATGAAAAGAAGGTGATTCACCTACTTCACAAGAAGTCCAAACTTCTGTGATGTAGAAGTATTCTTTGTTAAGAAGGGAATCGATTTATATTTCTTTCATCTGGTTTTATTTCTCATTGATATATATTGGAGCTTTTGAGCTTGTTATCAGAAGCAGTGTAGGGATTTCATGTTGAGTGGGAGCAAGCCATGGTTATTGGCATTACAGGTTGGACACATATGCACATGTAGAGTGAGAGGAGGATGTTACTATTTAGAGTAGCATGAGGCACAAGTGGTTTTGGAGGACATCACGACTTTGCAGGTATTTTTGATTTTATTGCATGGTGATGTCACTTCTCGGTTTTATTTTGTGGTGCCTGGATATCCTTATGGGATGACAATTGATGGTTGTTCAGTTGGGTGAAGAAGAGAGAAAATTTTATTGACATTGAAGGGTGGAAGAAGGAAAATCTGTTTGTTATAGGTTACAGTGTGACAACAATGTATATTTACATCTTATTGATGTTGCCCTTGTTTGCTTTCATCTTGGATGGTTTGTGCAGTATGTTTGATGAAATTTTTGCTGGTATTTGCACTAGTCATTAGTAGCATGGTTAACAAGGTTGTTATTGACATTAATGAGCACAAGATTCAAATGTGGCCTTGGAGTTGGTTGGTGAGAGAATTGGAGCTTCTAGAGAGCTTGGTGATATGGATGGATGTATATGGTGAGTTTATACATGTGGATAGATTTTGTTTTGTGAGTCTATGATGATGCAAATATTTGTTTTGCACATGGATTCCTATGAGCATGGTTTATATGCATATGAGCATGGTTTAGATGCCTTGAGCATGAGTAGGGGATGTTTGTATTTCCTCTTGTTACTATGTTACTCCATGATAGATATGATTTCTACGGATTGTTGTCTTGGACATGCAAGTTGTTTATGCAGGGTTGGATTTGCAGATTGTAAGTGTTTGGATTCTTTGAGTTATGCAGGTGTTGTGGATGCATCCACTGGTTGCATGTAGTACTCATTTGGGTTGTCTAGACCCAAGATCTAGTTTTGCTTTCACATATTCTAGTTTGACTTGTCTTTGGTCAATTGCATTGGTGGTAGCATGGAGACATGGATAGATGCTTAGAGAACATGGTTGGATGGCTATGGTTGCGATAGAAGCTCAACACTTTAGTTTGAGTGGGAGATCTTGCAGGTGTGTTAGTCATGATGGCTTGATTGCATAAGAGGCTTGGTGTTATGATTCAGTGGGAGCTTGATGTATGGATAACTCGTATGTTATGGATTAGTAGTTGTTTCAATGTTTTATTTAAGGATTTAGATGAAACAGATAAGGGTATGGGTCAAGGAGGAATACCTGTTGTGATGGTCGGTTGGAGGTCATTGTGCATGTTCTGACTTCTTGATCTAATGTTGACTGTGAGAGCTTCCTTTTAGCTAGGAGGAACTACTTAAAATACAAAACAAGACCACAAGAAAGAGTTAAACAATATATGTCAGTGGGCTACCTAGTGTATGCTAGATCTAGGAAGTGTGATACTTCCTCGGTGGCAGTCAACCCACTGTTTAATACAATTTAATGTAATAAATGACATAAATAAACAAGGTTCTACTATAGTTGATATGATTTAGGTATCTCATCCAAATACAATAAGAAAATCTAACATAACAAGCTAGGCTATGATCAGATCTGGAAATAAGGTAAATAATCAAGGTGTTGGAAACAGGTCAGGGTCAGGTTCTGGGTCACTTGGGTCACTTGGGAAAAGGTTATTGGGATCTGTTATTAGTAGGATTGCCAAATATAGAGACTGAATTTGATCTGGTATGATTGATGATAGTTTAGTAAGAACCGACGACGGCTAAGGCGGGAAGATAATAACTCAATAGTTCATGGTTTTGGGGATTTGTCTAGAGGTGAATCAGAGATGGTAAGGAGTTGGTTTAGGTCTGTGGAGGTGTTGGGAATATTTAGAGATACTCAGGAATGGGTAGAGGTGATTAAAATGATTATGAGTGATGGGAATGGTTGGGTTCACATGAAGGCAATAGTGGCGAGATAAATATATAAATGGTGATTGATAAACAAAGGTGAATAACTCTTATAAACTGAATAAAAATGAAATGGTGCAGTTAGAAACACACTTACTATTGTGTAAGTTCAATGGCTAGGTGGTGGTGATGGTTGATTGGTGAAATGGCGGTCGGTTGCCACGGAAGTGCCTCCCGAATGCTACCATGGATACGAATACCTTCGATAAGTGGTGTTGATGGCTATGGTCATCTGGATGTGTGAAAGAGCTCTAGTTTTTGCTTACATGCAGATCTCCTTTGCTCCCAAAACTCAAGAATGTGTCCAACCTTTGAAACAAGGTTACTAAAATGGTTATATGGTAACCGACGATAGTTTAGGGTGACTGGCATTGGTTTCGAGTTGGATCGACGTCGGTTAAGGCGAGATATCCTAGGTTGCCTAAAATAGCAGATCTTGGCTATCTTTTTCTAGCTTTGCTAGTTGGTGTCAGGTCTAAATGGAACGTTGCACTTAGATACGTGGGAATGTGGTTAGAGGAAGAATAGGCATGTGATTTTAGGGTTATAATAAGTCTCACCATTAAGGTAAGTAAGGCTGAGTTTTAGTTGTTATGGAAACATGTTATGAATAGGTCTATGGTGAGGTGTCTAGGCGAGGTGGCTAGGTGAGGTGTGCATCTATTTAATTAAAGTAATTAAATTAATAAATGGAGTGAGGGTGAGTATTGATTTAATTGTGGATGATTAAGTTAATGTTAATATGGGGTGAAAGGGGATAATGTTAGGTGAGTATGTTTAAGTTAGTTATTCAAAAGGGGACCAAGGGAGTGTGACCCAATTTTGGTGTGTACGGTGAGTAGCTTCATGCATGTATATGGTAAGTCATGGTTTGTTATCTTCTTGGTTTTAGAAGATGGTTTAATCTTCCTGATTACTTGAGAGAATTGTTGAAGGAAATAATAGTTGGTCTTCATGGTATGTAGAGGAAAGTGATGTACATGTACAGGTACAAAGGTTCAACAATTTATCTCCAAGTGGGAGATTGTTGGGTTGTGGAGCTAGATTGCTTCATAATGAGTATGCATCATAAGTGGCTGGTTTACACAAAGAACTAATCTCGTTTAGAAGAGGAACTTCCATTGGTTAGAAAAGGAACCGCCATCGGCCGGGGGAACCAACATCGGTTACCTATGCGTGGAAGTTTATCTTTAAATCATGGGAATTAGATCTAACTTTTTTATGATCCTCATGTGCAGATTTTACTAACACCTCGAGGTTTTGGTGTAACGGTTCGTTACATTTGGTATCAGAGTGACCACCCAGGTTCAAGTCCCGCATGGGTAGCTACGCCGACATTGCAGTGTTCGCCGGGCTCGTATAGGGCAGGGTGGGGTCTGCTATACGGGCACAAATCTAGCCCGGGGTCCAGGCTATGGAAGCATGGTGGGATGTTATGACCCTCATGTGTGGATTTCACTAACACCTCAAGGTTTTGGTGTAACGGTTCGTTATAAACTTTAGTTATAAAGTAAATCTAAAGGTTGTAAATGCATAACCGAGTTGACTTTGAGTTTGTAAATGCATATATAATCATGAAATCTAGGGTTAGAAGGTTAATTAAGAGAAGGATTGAGTTAGATCCTAGATTCTCCTAGATTGATAGGATGAAGAAGAAGAGAAAGAAAGAACAAGTTACACGAAGACAAAGATTTTATGGAGAGAAGCTAGATAAAAGGAAATAACAGGTATAACTATGACATGTATATCTCAATGGTGAGAAGAGGGTAACATATTCTCTCCGTATTCCCTTTCTATAGTTATTATCTCATTGTAATGGCTTGCATAATATACAAAACACATAAATTTTCTTCTTGTAGATCCACATGTTGGTGAGATCTTGTATTTTAGATCAATGAGATCATGATTTATTGTTGATCCATGTAGATATAGTCTTATATTGTTATATCCACAGGTTGTTGTGAGATCTTGTATTCATAGATCCATGAGATCATGTTGTATTGATGATCCATGTAGATCTAGATATTGTAAAGGAGGTTGTCTTCATGTTTGCACATGTTGATGCAATGATGGAGAGATAGACTTACTTCTTGGTGCATAGTTATAGTTGCACATATGGTAGACCCATGTGAGAGGTCTTGTTGCAGATCCATAGAGAGCTTGGTTGTAGTTCAGAGATGCAGTAGTTCTTGGTTATGTGAGATTTTCTAGTAGTTTGGAAGCACAATAGTGCACTCGTGTAGACCCGTTTAAAGATATGGAGGAGAGGAGATACTCTTGGAGAGATGCATTGTACTCTTGTGCAAAAGATTTGGTTTGTACTCTTGTTTATTATATATATGAGATATGTATCTTTGGTGGACGTAGCCCACATTGGGTGAACCGTGTTACATGTTATGTTATGTGTGTGTACTTTGTTTTTATTTGGATTATTCTAGTTTATACTTCCACTACTATAGATTTTGGGGAATTATTTCCATTTCCGTAGTAATCTTGTATTCCCAACACCATCCCCGCTCCATTTGAGATCACCATGCCTATCCCACATATTGACATTCCCATCCCTTATGTCTCAGATTTTCTCATCTAATCCCAACCATATTATTACCTTCCTCCTTCCAAATATCACACACCCCCTCAACCAATATGATCTTCACCACTCCCCGACATTTTTAGACAACCCTTTCCTAACCCACCACCAACAAACCCATTTTCATCAACCACACCAAACAAATATAACCCATTTTCAATCAACACCATACATTAGACACCTCCTTTCATATCTACCCCACTTATCTCATCATCACCTACTCCCATCCTTGATATTGTGCCTACGGATCCTTCGAGAGCTATCCTGCATCAACCATATCCACCATTGCCTTACCTACCACCTTAACTTCCACCGCTTCTCTCATATCTACATCCAATCCTACTCTTACCACATCCACATTGGCTTCAACTACACCCACCTCTTCATCCACACCTATCCTACCCCAACTTACTATGACTACCCCATTATCCACATCTATCCCAAACACACCCATCACTACACTTATATCTACTATGCCAACAAATCTGCCCGTGTATGTCTTGACATCATTATCACACATTTCTTTACCCATGCCCACATCCACCATTCCCACATCTACATCTACTATCACACCAATCATACCTCCTTAATCCACAAACATATCCACAATGCCTCTTGAAACACCTAAGACAAACATTGAAGGCACTCCTACCTCTTCCACAAAACCCCTCATTTCTACATCAAACAATCCAAAACCTGCCTCATCTCCCTCTCACATAGACTTCATTAACCACATGATCCAAACAACTACATCTATCATCGACCCTACACCAATATCTACCTCATCCCCTTCATTGGATGTGACTCCCCTGCTTTCACACGCAATGTTTCCGTTTAGATAGAGTTACTTCTATCTTTTCATTCTCTTGAGAAACAGATAAGGGTTAGGGCTAGGAGGAATACCTGTTGAGTGTTGGGAGGGTGTGCGCGTACCGTAGAGAGATCAGATCGATTGTGAAGCACTCCTTTTTGTCTGGGAAGGACTACCTGCAAGTAAGAATACAAGACCACCAGATCTTAGTTAGACAATAAGTGAGGGAACTGCCTTGGGCCCAGGAAATATTAGACTTCCTTTCGAAGGTGGTCAGCTCCCTTTCAATACAAATTGATGCAAATGGTAATAAAGAAGCTATTGTGAAATCACGATTTAGGTACCTCCTTAAAAAGCAATAGAGACTAGACTACCAATAATAAAATGTCATGTTGTTTGTTTGGTCACTGGTTATTGATACGTTCATGCTGTTTGTTTGGAGGTAAATAGGTGAAAGGTTGGTTTTTGTTATAAGTCACAGTGACCGATATCGGTTTAGCCTAACCGGTATCGGTTAGGTAACTGATATCGGTAGGGGTAGTGATTTAGGGATTTTAAATGGAGGTTGGTGTAAGGTGGTTATGAGGTTTGGAAGGTTGGTAGATGGTTGAGGGGAGTAGTAGGGTGATAGAGAAGACTCAGAGAGTGAGAGAGCTGTCTTTGGGGTAATATAGAGATGGATGACTGAAGGTTAGGTGCAGGTTGTTTCCGGGTAGTAGATCCAGGAGTGAGCTTATAATCCCTATGAATTAAAAGTTCACAAAGTGGTGTCTAGAAGCATACAAGGTGATAAGAGAGACTACTTACCAGTTTCTGATGTGGACGCAGGTCCAAAGAATGCAGTGGCGAAGGAAAGGCCCAGTTGGGATGATCCAGCAATCGGAAGTGATCTGATGAAGCTATCCTCCAACTCTCCCAAGGTTTGGATGAGTGTGACAATGCTCTAGTTACTCAGTCCCAATTTTGGGCTCGATGCTCCTCTTTGCAAACTCTTCTCTCCTTCTCACTTGTCTCTCCCTCGCAAATGGATTCCGATCTTTGCAAATGAATTTGGCCCTTTCATTTTGGTTGGGGGAGGTCATTTACAGGGAACCGATGGCGGTTACGTAACCGACGCCTGGTCGAGTAGGGACCGATGTCGGTTAGGTCAAAGTTGGCTATTTTTAGTAAAATAGCCAACTTTCCCTCCTTTTCTCCCGAGGGATCAGTTGTGGGCTTGGTCAAGTCATTATTAGGTTCGTTTTGATGCGGGTGAGGGGTGATGAGTCATGGGTGTGGGTTTAGACCAAGTTATAGGTCTTAATTAAGTTAGTTTAGGGTTAGGGCTAGGTCATGGTGAGGTGGCAAGGTGAGGTGGCAGGGTTGGAGATGTGGATTTATTAATTATAAGGTAATTAATAAATAATTAAGTGTGTAAGGTTTAGGTGGTGAGGTAGGGTTAGGTTGCGGGACGAGATACGGGGTACAGGGTTTGTAAGACCCAAATTTGGTGTCTACACCCCCATCCACATATATTCCACCATTACCCATCATACCATCTGTAAAATCAATCCCAGTCCCTCTTTCTAGCACTTCTACCTACACCTACCACATCGACCATCATAACCACATCTCCTACATCATCATCTTCTCCTCCCACATCCTTTGAAGAATATTGGAGAGCACTACAACTTGCAGCAACCATAGGTGACCCTCTGTCTCATCTACACAACCAAACATTTCTTCACCTTCCTTAGACCAAATCATGCAAAATTTTCTTCCCCATTGATGTAGCCTAGAATCCACTTTGTATAAAATCCATGCTTTGGCACATCACGTATCCCGAGATGAGTGCTCACCGAAGCGCGTAAAGGTACCAAGCCCCTCTTTAGAGTTGCTTGTGTAGGATGTTAGTGTGATGAAGATAAAGCATATTCAGAACCATAAATGACCATAAACATTCCTCAGAGTATATTCCAGATCTAGATATTAGAGAATCATGAATTAAACAATAACTATAATAAGATCAACCATACAAGAACCAGTTATAGTCATGTTTAACACCATTATCCAACCAACATACTCCATTACATTAAACACTGTAAAACATAGAAGCTTCTTACATTATAAAGTATCACCATAAGTCATGCGCGCATCAAATCCAACAACATAACTCTACAATAATTCACCACTAATTTAATACATACTTATAGGGGTGGAGACTTGCCCTTCACCACCTACACACTTCTCAAAATAGGTTGCATGTTGATAATAGCCATGCACCTTTATAATAACATGCACACATGCAAGTGTGCTAATAATAGACATCCTATAGTTAACTGATAAAAGAAATCCTATTATTAACTCAAGCTTATGCATGACGCTTATCAACCGCTTGTTCCCAAAATACCATTTGTGTGTCGCGTAAGTCTCCATCCCAATGTGTGCTCCACACGCTATCTCCAAAAATAGCTCGTATCCATAAAAATGGCTAAGTCCTAAGTCAACTTGTTTTGGTACACGTTTCCTTTCCTATCTTTCCGTGCCTTCAAATATACCTTGTTCCTATGTGCCAATCATGTGTGCGTCTTCTTCATAGGAAAATATTATGTCTACTCAACACCCATCAACCACAACATCATCTTCAGATCCACTAGTCGAAATCATTTTCATCCCCTCCAAGGGTACTCCTTCACAAACCAAATCCAAAAACCTTGGTACCCTTCCACAATGGTCCCTTGTGTGCCCCCATAGAAAGATAGACATTCCTCCAACCAAGATCAAACCTACATCATCCATCTTGGGGCCACATCCATCTATCCTAGGACCACCTCCTTTATCATGATCAATCAACCAATCTAAATCCAAATGTCGACTCCCTCCTAGGACCAACTCCTTCATCAAGAACACTCCCATCTATCGATCAATCCAAACCAAAATCAGCCAACGATTCTTCCAAAACAAAAATCACCTTCAAATCTAAACATGAAACACCAAGATCTCGAAACAATCCACCCCCATCATCGACATCCAGAACATATCCTGAAACATATATCGAATCCTATGCGGAAGCCTGCGACATCTACTCCAAATTTCTTCCATCACACTTCCTCCTATCAAGGCCTTTGATCTAGATCATCTGAAGCCATCATGGTTTGATCCCTACCATATTTTTGCCTACCATCGTACCCCAGGTTTTGACACCAAACAATGTAATACCCTACAAACCGTCATCCACGATATTATTGAGAGAGAGGACCTTCTTGAGGAATCTCCTTCTCCATCTACCATCTCATCCATGACCAATTCCACTTCCATTTCCACCTCTCCATCTGTAGGAGCCACTATGCCTTCTCCTTCATCCACCACTTCTTCACTTACCACCCCTCTTAGTGAGGGTCATCCCTTATTCATCGATACGATTTACCTTGATACACCATCCCTATGATCTTTGACCTTATACACCATCTATATTTGACATCCCTTCCATAGATCCCATCCCATTTCTTCGACATCCACTAGCTCATCCACATCTCTCTCGCTAGGGGAGTACCTTCTCCTGGCTGTTGATTCTTCCACATCTTCTTCCTCATCATCCTATCCCCACAACTTCTTTGATGCTAGGGGACTTCATTCTAGGATTTGTCTTCTTGTGGATTGGATCCTCTCCATACCTGACATTATCTTATCCTATCTAGCTCATCTCATCCAATCATATTATCCAATTTTTATCTGTCATCTTCTCCTCCTAGGACCGCCTTTGTGGCCATATATGTGCTGCCCTTGGGAGCACCATGGCTCTATCTAAGGCCCACCCTCATGGCCGTATAATATCATCCTAAAATCACTTTAGTAACTATTACTCTTGTTTTCCCAAGAAAATGTGTATTTACTCAAGCTTCGTGATCCTTAGCTGACTTATCTCAACCTACCTAAACTTGAATTTATCCTTTCCATCTATCTTTTTACCCAAAATCCCCTATAATAAATAAGGGGGCCTCGTCGGTCTTACTATCCTCAGTATTCACAACAACATCACTCCATCATCACTGCAAATGAATATTTCACTAAGTGGGTGGAAGCGATTCCCCTTACTTCAACCAAATCCAGGTCATATCATTAGCTTTATCTACCAACACATGATTTTTCGCTTTTGTGTCCCTCAAAACTCGTCATGGAAAATAGAAAGTCCTTTAAAAAAATATCTTAAGAAGCTTTGTGACTCATTTAACATCTAACTCAACTTATCTTCTCCATATTATCCTCAAGCTAATAGCCAAGCCGAAGCCACTAATAAAACTCTTCAAAAAATTCTTGCAAAACTATTGACCAATCAGGATGTAACTGACATCTTCATCTCCCCTTCACTCTTTAGGTTTATTGGACTAGCATCAGTACTTCTATGGGGGATACCCAATTTTTGCTTGTTTACGGTTTGAAGCCGTCCTCCCTCTAGAAGTTCAAATTCTATCTTTGCACGTGTCCCTTCGCAACTTCATCTCTGATGAATATTATCACCAAACACATCTAGCACAACTTGAGTTGTTAGATGAGCACCGCCTTCTCACTCTTTAACACCACCATGTTTATCAAGAACAAATCAAACATGCTTACAATAAGCACATCAAGTAACATGACTTTAATGTTGGTGACCTCATTCTCAAAGAAAATCAGAACATCACTACTCTAGAAAGGAGCCAACGCAGAAAGTTTTCCCCTAACTAGATTGGACCATACATTATCACGCATAAGTATGGGTCAGGATCCTATTGATTGGCCTCCCTTGATGGTAAACCGGAGGTGGAACCTCTTAATGCATTGCACTTGTGACCATTCTATTATTAGTGTGTCTTCCAGTGAGCTCTTAATCATATCCTTAGATCATCCCTCCATCATTATCCCCTTCCATCTTTCATCGTATTGATTTGGAATTATGTGGTCATCCATCATTTTCCTAGATATGACCTTAAATATGAGCACCATGGCTCTTCTCGTAGCATATTACTTATGGATAGGTTCTCCCATCTCGGTGAGAACTTCATGATCATTACCTCCATCACCCTCTCATTCACCTATTAGAACCATGTAAAGGGTCCAGGGGTGTCTCTTGTACATTCATTTTCCCCTCCTAAGTGGTCTACTTAGCTATTCCTAGCTCTTCCCCATGTCAAAAAATATGGTCCAATCTGTTGGTGTCCATTTTGATCCTCTATCATTTTCCCATCTTTCCCCTTTGTTCTGCATGCTCAAAAAATGTTTTTCTTCAAACTTGGTGGTCTACAAACTTTGTTCTCTAGATTGAATGCTTTCAAAATCTCATATACTTATTATTTTTCCCTATTTTGAAGGAAAAATCCATGGAAAATTTTTCCATGCATGCCTTGTTTGTGCCCTAATTTTTCAAAATCTACTGCTATGCCGTGTTTTCCTTTTGCCGATCATGAAAAATCAAAATTGACTGATTCTTACTTATATTTATTCAAAAAACCAATCCCAAGGTCGAGAAATGCTCGAAATCATGTTTCATCTGATTCTATTTCAAAAAATTTCCATCCTTGGTGAAAAAATCGGGTTAAGGCACAACCGAAAAACTATGTTTTTGATGGTCGACAGCGTATTTTAGCCGTCAAATTATCATGTGCGGAGAAATCGGAGGCATGGGCTGCTCATGGGGAAAAAATGAAAATTTTCTAAATTTCCAAAAAGGTCAAAATGCGCAGAATTGAAGTGTGATCCCAATGGGACCCACCATGTGCCACGTGTCATCACCAAAATTCAAGGGCGGAGGGGTGGAGAAAAAGTCATTTTTTTCCATTTTCCAAAAATGTCAAAAAGTCAAAAGGTGAGCCCGAATTGATTCCCAATCATATTTTGACACGTGGAGGGCCCAAATTGAAGGAGAAAGAGCAGATCAAGGGTAACTGTACATCTTCATTTTTGGCCGCCATTTTTTCTCCAGAAACTTGGAATTGTAAATTTTACATCAAATTTCATCAAATTTTTGGTGATTCCATGTCGTTTTGGCCTTCTAGGATCATTGGAATTAGTTTCATAACTCAATTTGTAGATTTGAGGTGTTTTTGAAACAAATTTTTCCTAATCCATCCAGACACGTGAAATGTCAAATTTGAAAGTTAGAGGTAGTTTTAAAAGGTGAAAAGGTGAAATGATGAGAGGAAAGGCATCTGCATGCCTTGATGATGAAAAATGTGCCTCCGGAAAGATAATGATCCGAATATTTGTAATGATTCAGTCTTTTAAACACACTGCAACTCTCGTTGCAAATTTGTTAAATGTCATTTTCAGTGAATCATGAGAAATTGTTGTAACAAACTTGATCCCTTGGCATATGCTTTGCTTGGGAAAGAAGGATCCAATGTGGCAAGAGGTATATAATGCATTTTGGAAAATGCAAATGGGTCGGGAAGTTGAAAATCACGAGAAAATTCTAAGAGAAAGCTCATTTTCTTGAGAAACCCACCAAAGAACTAGGTTAATTTCTTCTGTGTTGGATCTTCATGTATGTGAGTTGGTTACAAGTGTATAGCCATCACACAACTCTGAGATTGTTCATGAAACTCTCCCTACTATGATGAATCTAACAAGCTTTTGAGTTAATCTGTGTTTTTTTCTAGGCAATATGATGTCTGTTATCATTTTAAATACCTACAAATAGTTTTCATTGTTCTTGTTACAATCTTGCATTGAAAGTCTTTAGAAATCACACAGAATCTCATCCTTATTGATAGTTTAGTGGCACTTGCAGTTTTGTTTGTCAGAAGAGCTTTCATCTGGCATTGAAAATAAGCAGTTTAAAATCACTCCACCTTCATTTGTTGATTGGGATTGCTTGTAAGCCTTTGGGGGTACCTTAGGCATGGTTTGATCAAGGATTTTTGTGTTTAATTGAGTTATTTACTTCAAGATTTTGTGGTGAGTTCTCAAAGATTGTGTGAAGAGTGCAACCTAGGCTTCCATTTATGCATCTTCTAGTTGAAAGAACATCCTGATTATTTGAAGCATTTTATCTGATAGTTGTTCAAGTATTGTAGAGGTTGTCAAAGATTTGATATATCCAAGTTTGTCTTGTCAATACCCCACCAAAAAATCATCTGAATAACTAATCCTACCCATACTACCCCTGCATTGCATTGTGTGTCAACAAAAGAATCTAACCCATCTACAAAAATGCACAAAGAAAATCAGGATCATACAATGTCTTCAACAACCTCAACCTTGTCTTGAAAGCATTTCCATCATTTAGTAGTGACAACTTTGTTGAGTTTGAATAATGGAAAATTGATCATGTTTTCCCAAGGCCATCTCCATACAATATGCATAGTATAAGGATATCTCCACCTCCTTCACAAAATAGAGGCTGCAATATAGGTTCTCTTACCTTGGTTGAAAGGCACAACCTAAAATAGTGAGGGTTAGATCAAATCCTTTCAAAGTGCTATCCATCTCTCCACAAATCTGAGTGCTAGTTAGATCACATCCCCGGCTACAAAATGACATATATCAAGATCTATCTACCTTCAAGCTTCATGCCATATTTTTGATGCTGCTCAGACTAAAAAGGAGAACAAATTTGGGTACCAACACTTAATGGCGCCATTGCAGGGACTTGTTTTGAATTCTGGGAAATAGGAAGATTGATTTGCTTTGATTCATTTTCCAGTCCATGTCTATTTAGCCCATCAACAACATAAATTGCCGTTGTCGGGAAATTATTCAAGATATTTTAGTATTTCAGATCCCTGGTAATACTTCTTGTGTGATTTATGTGTAATTACAAATCTGAGTATCATCTTCTGATCAGATTTATAAGATTGGAATGAAGAGTAGAGTTCTGAGTTTGATATTTTCTTAGTTCAATCTGATCCATGTGCATACATATTTGAGATATTTGAATGCATATCAAACCTTGGTAAAGTCCCTTACAAATTCTGCATGCAAATACATTGTGAAGCATCATTTTATAATCAAATTTGTAAGGATTGAGTGAAGATATAAGTCTTGCCTACAAATTTTATCAGTTTCAGCAAGTAGTTGTTGCACTTCATTTGCATTTGTGATTGATAAATTCAAAGAAAGAAAGGTCTGATCTATAAAGTTTGGCAAGATTTTCAATGTTGATAGATATTTGATAGAGTATTTTAGTGCATTTGCACAACTAGGGTGAAATTCCTTAGTGGCGACTCCATGCTATTCTAATCTTGATAAAGTACCAGTGTCTTAACCTTTATGTCATTTACTTTTGTGTTGCTAATCTCTACAAAACTGGAAGGAAGAAGATCTCTCTTCCTTAAAGACTCTACTAAGAAGTTGTTTATAGATTCAAGAAACTCAGAGTTGGAAGGGAGAAGAGTTTGGAAAGTTGTTAAAGGTCAGACATCAGCAAAGATATATCCATAGGTGAGAGAGATCAACCTTTGGTAGAGGATTATCACTCTTCTTCAAGTGATTCTGATTCAAGAAATCCTCTCATAAACTTGTTTTCCTCAGCTAGTGAAGGTCCTTCTGCTGTACCTGGTAAGTTCCTTCTTCAATCTGCACCTGTGTGTTTCAATCCTAATAAAACTTTCCAAGAAAATCAGCATTTAGAGAATACCAGTCTTGTGAATCACATTCTTGAGCCCCAAGGATCTTGCACTCCTCATCATCTTGTTTCACCTCCAAGATCACCTCCACCAAACAATATGGCTCAGCCTAGACCTCCATTTGTTGTTAACACCTTTGGTCCTATAGACTTTAGAGGAATGGATGGTTACCCAAATGCTGTCCCACAAGATGTCAGAAATAGATTGCCAAAATTCCAAGGTAACAATGCAATAACTGGTGATCAACATCTCAAAATTTTTGTTAACATGATGGAAGATTTTGAAGATAGAGTTTGAAGATGTGTATATTAAGTTGTTCATTCATACATTAGAAGAGGATGCTAGGGATTGGTACAAGGATCTTCCTGATAATTCAATTGATTCTTGGACTGAAATGAAGAATGCATTTAGGTTACAATATGGTGACAAGACTAATCCTAGATTTCTCTTGTCTGAGTTTGAGAATATCAAGAAGAACCCCAATGAATCAGTCCATGACTTTAACACAAGGTTTAACAAAACTTTGAGAAGGCTACCTGTTAATCTTGAGGCCTTGTGATGAGTCTTGTTTAATCAAATATGTAGATGCATTTGATAAGAAGGCAACCTATTACTTAAGAGACAAGAACCCTACCAATCTGAGACAAGATTTCACCATGGCACTTCAAATTGAAAACAATATCAAGGCTGTTGGGAAACCTCTCAAGAGAGATGGTGTAAAATTGATAAACCCTAAAAACCTCAAGCTAGCAAGGGTGTTGATTTAGAGGAGGTTGTGAAAACTTTGGCAGGGGCTGTCAAAGAAATCTCATATAAGTTGGCAAGAGCTGAGAAGGGAATTGGGAAAACTTCACAAGGTCAGCCAAGAGCACAAAACCATGACATATTTTCCAATCATCCTAGAGGTGATCAAAGGGTAGATGATAGAGGAAAAGGACCCATGGGGTCTGCAAATAGACATCCTCAAGCACATGAAGGAAGAGTGTTACCTAATCCCCTAACTGCTAGGGTTGCTGCTGTTGAAGAATTTGCTGATATTGATTGGTGTGATAGGTGTTTTTACCCCATCCTCCATGTGAAGTGGACCAGTAAGAAGGTGAAGCTAATAATGATGATGGTACTGATGATGATATTTGCATGGTGGGCTATTCTTCAAGTCCACAAGGAGGAGCAACATCTACTGAAGTGATAAGTGCAAGGACAGTTGTAACTTTTTGGGATTGCATCAAATGGGTACAAGTCTTTCTTCCCCCTCATACTCTTGAAGTTGATGTAGTGCAAGCTTTTGAAATTCCTAACAATGACTTTGAATACTTAAGAGCTTTGATGATTAAGAAGTATGATGGTGGTATCCCTTCGAGGAAGATAGACAATTGTTGATGAATGTTGTTGTAGCTCAAGAGAAAGATTATAACACTAGAAGCAAAGTTGTTAAGGGAGTTGGGCCTCAAGCCAAACCTAAAACACCCTTGCTCACAAGCATTCCAAAAGAATCTCCTAGAGAGAAACACTTGCCAAAAGCTCTGTGTCCCAAGCAAAAATTACAGTCCTCCTCATGCCCAAGATGCCAAGAATCCCTTGCCATCAAATGAATCTTCTTGTCTCCCTTCCAATGTTGTTTTACCAAAGAGTGTTCCCTATGACATAGCCCAAGTATTGAGCCAAATCAAAGTGAGTGTTCCAATCATTGAGTTTCTTAGAATTCCTGAGCATAAGAAGAGAGCATTTGAGTACTTGGGGTTGAAAGAAGAGAAGACTACTCCAGGCAGAAATGTAAATGTTGTTGAAATTCCTCCTCAAATCATTATTGACCTTGAAACACCACCAACAGTAGAGGATCTTGGAGAGACACCTGAGGTATATTTGGGGACATCCTTGGTTGATTCCCAATTGAATGTTGATCCATTCTTCACAACTTTGATCATAAAGGATAGGCTACTTCACAATTGTATGTTTGATTCCGGTGCATCATGTAATGTCATGCCTCTAGAAGTCATGAATGAGTTGGATATCAAAGTGAAAACAACCTATGGAAAATGTACTGCCATGGACTCAAGAGAAGTGCCGGTTGTTGGTTGTGTGAAGGGTTTGGTAGTGCAACTTGCATCTTATCCTAGGAGGAATTTAAAATTGGATGTTGTGATTGTTGATTGCCCTGCCAAATGGGGTATGTTATTGTCAAGAAAGTGGGCTGCAAGTGTTGGAGGGAGTGTCCAAATGGATATGTATTTTTCCACCATTCCCATTGAGGGCAGCCTTGTCAAGCTCTATGGAGAAAAGAAAATGTTGCATCTAATTGAGGACCCTAACAATGCTTCTTATGAAGTATTATTTGCTGATGTTGATGCTAATAATTTTATTGGTTTTGCTGATGGAAAAGAACACAAAATGGATCAGTCAAAGTGCCTTGAATAGGTATGTTCTCCTTGGACCTTGTTATTTGATGGAGCTTGCTCCAAATTTGGAAATGGTGCTGGTGTAATTCTGATTTCTCCTAGCTTGGAAGAATTTGTTTTTTCCTTCAAGCTTAATTTTGAATGTACTAACAACATTGCTGAGTATGAAGCCTTGTTGTTGGGTCTAAGAATTACATGGAAGTATGGTGTCAAGGACATCATTGCAAAGGAGATTCAAATCTAGTTGTCAAACAAATAAGAAAACTGTAACAAAAAAATCAGCGGATGAAGCAATATAAGCATGCAGTTTGGGATCTAATTGAGATGTTTGATTTTTTCAATATTGTGCACCATGACAAAAGTTTGAATGTTGCTACTGACAAGTTGGCAATGATGGGGTCAAGATTTGGAGATTTCATTGTTTCACCTTATTGTGAGTACAATGTTGAAGTGTTAACTAGGCCAATTGTCCCTAAAAACATCAAGCATTGGCAAGTGTTTGATGATGATGCTCAAGTGAAAAGGTTCTTACGAAATCAAGGTGAGTTTGTAGATCAGCATATTGATTGGAACCAATGGTGTGTGTGAATGAAGGAAGAGAGACTTTATTTGGAAAAGATATTATCCAATTGAAAACTAACACCATTCCTAGAGGTCTGTTTCTCTTGAGTCAAATTTTAGCAATGCTGATTACATCATCAATAGAAACATGTCTACCTCAAGGGATGTGGAAGAGCATGACTTGGGAACAAAGGAAAAACCAAGAAAATTTGGTTGGGCAATAGTTTAAACAAGGAAGAAAAATAGTCCTATCTTCAATTGTTGAAACAATATCAAGACTGCCTTACTGGTCATATTCAGAGCTGAAATCATATAGAGAGGACTTGTTTCAGCATGAGATCCCTCTTGAGAAAAATGCCAAACCATTCAGATAGAAGCAAAGGCCAATTAATCCACTCCTCTCCATGAAAATGCAAGATGAATTGAAGAAACTAAAGGAGGGAGGGATCATTCAGCCCACGAGGTATTCATCTTGGGTTGCAAACCTTATGCCAATCAGAAAGAAGAATGGAGATATTAGAATTTGTGTAGACTTCAGAAATTTGAATAGAGCTTCATTGAAAGACAATTATCCTTTTCCAAACATGGAGAACATGCTGCAGTTAGTGACTGGATCTAAATTGTTGTCCACCTTGGATGGTTTCTCTAGCTACAATCAAGTTGTTGTCAAGGAGTCAGAAAGATTTAAAACTACCTTTACCACTCCTTGGGGAACATATGTTTATGTGAGAATGCCTTTTGGTCTCATGAATGCTGGAGCTACCTTTCAAAGAGCAATGGATGTTGCTTTTGCTGGTTATATAAATGACTTCATTGTAGTTTATCAGGATGATGTGACTGTATTTTCAAAGAGCAAAAAAGATCACTTGTAGCATTTGGAAAGAATGTTGATCAAATGTAGAGAATTTGGAATCTCTCTCAATCCAAAGAAGTGTCACTTTGGGGTGCAAAAGGCCAAGCTACTTGGTCATATTGTTTCAAAGGCTGGTGTCATGATTGATCCAGAGAGAATAGAAGCAATCAGCAGGTGCCAATTCCAAGAACGAAGAAGGGCATCCAATCTTTCTTTGGGAAAATCAATTTCATTAGAAGGTTTGTGTCCAATTTTGTTGAGTTGACTCTTCCTATCACATGCATGTTAAAGAAAGATCAAGTTATCAAATGGGAGGAGGCTGTTATTTAGGATTTTGAAGGAATCAAGGAAGCACTTAAACATGCACCTATCTTGGCAGCTCCAATTACAAGAAGCCTTTCCAAATCTTCTCCTTTGCCTCTGAAAATACTATTGCATCTGTTTTTCTCCAAAAGGATGAAGATGGGGCTGAGAGGCCTATTGCCTTATTTAGCAAGGCTTTACAAGCTATTGAGTTAAATATACAATCATGGAAAAACAAGCATTTTCCTTGGTGAAAGCAACAAAGGTTTTCAGGCCTTATATTTTAAGTTCAAAAGTTGTTGCTTATGTTCCCCACACCATGGTAAAAGACATCTTATCAGAGATGGAGATCTCAAGTAAAAGATGTAGATGGGTGAAAAAATTGCAAGAGTATGATATGGACATCCAAACCACAAAGTTGGTAAGAGGTTTGGGTCTTGCTAAGCTCATGGTGAGAGAGCAACTTGCAGATTGTGGAAGTGAATGAGGTAGAGGAAGAAAGGGTAGATGTTCTTGAGAAATTGGTAAATTATGAGTGGTACAAGGATATAATATTTTACCTCAGACACTTATGTTGTCTTGATCATTTAAATAAAAATTAGAAAAGAGCCCTCAAGATGGCTTCTCAAAAATACATCATCACTGACTTTGGGTTGGCTTGGAAGAACCCTAAAGGTGTCCTCTTGAAATGTGTAATTGAAGATGAAGCTCCCAAAGTAATTGCTGATTTCCATGGGGGAGTTTGTGGAGGACACTTTGCTAGAAGGGTTACAACACACAAAGTTTTGAGAGCTGGTTATTGGTGGCCTACTCTCTTCAAAGATGCAACCATGCTAATTAGAAAATGTGAAAGCTGTCAACATTTCTCTGGAAGAATGAAAGCTTCAGGCTCCCTTCCTTTGTAGCCTATATCAATTGAAGCTCCTTTCAAACAATGGGGGATGGACTTCATTGGTGAGATTTCAGACCCTTCTAGTGCTGGACATAAATGGATCCTTGTAGCCACAGATTACTTCACCAAGTGGGTAGAGGCAATCCCCACCAAGAAAGCAACACACCAAGTTGTTATGGACTTCTTGTTGAATAATATCATATGCAGATTTGGTGTGCCAGTCAAGATTGTGGCTGATAATGCCATGTGTTTCAGAGCTAAACCTTTGATGACAATGTGCAAGGAGTATGGAACCAATCTGACTTATTCTTCAAACTATAACCCCCAAGGGAATGGACAAGTTAAGTCCAACAATAAGAATTTGTTAAAGATCATTAGAGGACCTTGGAGTTGAACAAGAGAAAATGGGGTGAACAACTGAAATTTACAGTTTGGGCTGATAGATCACTACCAAGAGAGCTACTTGGTAAGAGCCCATTTGAGTTAGTGTATGGAACTCAAGCTCTGCTACCCTTACATCTGCAATTATCTTCATTTCAGTTTGTTCAACAACTTGAAGATCAAGAGGTCAGTCCATATGAAGCAAGGATTAATCAAATTGTGGAGCTAGATGAAGAGAGAAGAGCATCCCACCAGAGGCATGTCAGATTTAGAGAGAAGTTGAAAAGATTGTTTGACAAGAAGGTCACTCCTAGGGCCTTCAATATTGGAGATCTGGTTTTGTTATGGGATAGTAGAAATGAAGATAAGGGCAAACATGGAAAATTTGATGCATTATGGATGGGCCCTTACTCCATTGATATCAGAATCAATGAGAATACCTTTTTTCTCAAAGATTTAGATGGGGAATTGCTTGAACTACCTGTTAATGGCATGCATCTAAAGCATTTCTTGGATTAATCCTCAAATTTGAGGTATGCACCACTTGTACAATGTATAGTGTTTGGTTTTTCGCTCTGTTTTTAGTGTTTTGTTGGTTTGTGGTTTGCCTTGGTGTGTGGCACCATTTTTGTCGGGTTCTCAACTAGTTTTTGGTGATTTTGGCTCATGACTCCTTTTCCCAATGGATTGTTTGGCACTTGGTCTACTTATTGTTCTTGTGGCACTCACTAGGAGTGCCCACCCTCGAGAAAGAGCCGATGTTGGTGTCTATTTTGATCCTCTATCATTTTCCCATCTTTCCCCTTTGTCTACATATGCTCAAAAATGTTTTTAGTTTAAACTTGGTGGTCTACAAACTTTGTTCTCTAGATTGAATGCTTTCAAAAGCTCATAAACTTATTATTTTACCCCATTTTGAAGGAAAAATCTATGCATGCCTTGTTTGTGCCCTAATTTTTCAAAATTTGCGCAAATATGCCGTGTTTTTCCCTTTTTCCATGATCGTGAAAAATCAAAATTGACCTATTCATACTTATATGTATTCAAAAAACCAATCCTAAGGTCGAGAAATGCTTAGAAATCATGTTTCATTTGATTTTATTTCCAAAAATTTCCATCCTTGGTGAAAAAATTGGGTTACTTGGGATAAGCGTGTCTCTAAAAACTTTTTTTGACGATTGGTCGAGATAGGCGTATTTTAGCCATCAAATTATTGCAGAGAAATCGAGGCGCAGGTCGCGGGGATAAAATGAAAATTTTCCAAATTTCTAAAAAGGTCAAAATGCACAGAATTGAAGCGCGATCCCAATGGGACCCACCATGTGCCACGTGTCATCACCAAAATTCAAGGGTGGAGGGGCGGAGAAAAAGTCAAATTTTTCCATTTTTCCAAAAATGTCAAAAAGTCAAAAGGTGAGCCCGAATTGATTCCCAATCATATTTTGACATGTGGAGGGCCTAGATTGAAGGAGAAAGAGTAGATCAAGGGTAACTGTACATCTTCATTTTTGGCCGCCATTTTTGCTCTAGGAAACTTGGAATTGCAAATTTTGCATCAAATTTCATCAATTTTTGGCAATTCCATGTCATTTTGGCCTTCTAGGATCATTGGAATTGGTTTCATAACTCAATTTGTAGATTTGAGGTGTTTTTGAAACAAAGTTTTTTCCTAATCCGTCCAGACACGTGAAATGTCAAATTTGAAAGTTGCAGAGGTAGTTTTAAAAGGTGAAAAGGTGAAATGATGAGAGGAAAGGCATCTGCATGCCTTGATGATGAAAAATGTGCCTCTAGGAAAGATAATGATCTAAATATTTGTAATGATTCAGTCTTTTAAACACCTGGCAACTCTCGTTGCAAATTTGTTAAATGTCATTTTCAGTGAATCATGAGAAATTGTTGTAACAAACTTGATCCCTTGGCATATGCTTTGCTTGGGAAAGAAGGCTCCAATGTGGCAAGAGGTATATAATGCATTTTGGAAAAATGCAAATGGGTCGAGGAAGTTGAAAATCATGAGAAAATTCTAAGAGAAAGCTCATTTTCTCGAGAAACCCACCAAAGAACTAGGTTAATTTCTTCTGTGTTGGATCTTCATGTATGTGAGTTGGTTACAAGTGTATAACCATCACACAACTCTGAGATTGTTCATGAAACTCTCCCCTGCTAATGAATCTAACAAGCTTTTGAGTTAATCTGTGTTTTTCTAGGCAATATGATGTCTGTTATCATTTTAAATACCTGTAAATAGTTTTCATTGTTCTTGTTGCAATCTTGCATTGAAAGTCTTTAGAAATCACACAGAATCTCATCCTTATTGATAGTTTAGTGGCACTTGCAGTTTTGTTTGTCAGAAGAGCTTTCATCTGGCATTGAAAATAAGTAGTTTAAAATCACTCCACCTTCATTTGTTGATTGGGATTGCTTGTAAGCCTTTGGGGGTACCTTAGGCATGGTTTGATCAAGGATTTTTGTGTTTAATTGAGTTCTTTACTTCAAGATTTTGTGGTGAGTTCTCAAAGATTGTGTGAAGAGTGTAACCTAGGCTTCCATTTATGCATCTTCTGGTTGAAAGAACATCCTGATTATTTGAAGCATTTTATCTAATAGTTGTTCAAGTATTGTAGAGGTTGTCAAATATTTGATATATCCAAGTTTGTCTTATCAATACCCCACCAAAAAATCATCTAAATAACTAATCCTACCCATACTACCCCTGCATTGCATTGTGTGTCAACAAAAGAATCTAACCCATCTACAAAAATGCACAAAGCAAATCAGGATCATACAATGTCTTCAGCAGCCTCAGCCTTGTCTTGAAAGCATTTCCATCATTTAGTAGTGACAACTCTGTTGAGTTTGAATAATGGAAAATTGATCATGTTTTCCCAAGGCCATCTCCATACAATATGCACAGTATAAGGATATCTCCACCTCCTTCATAAAATAAAGGCTGCAATATAGGTTCTCTTACCTTGGTTGAAAGGCACAACCTAAAATAGTGAGGGTTAGATCAAATCCTTTCAAAGTGCTATCCATCTCTCCACAAATAGAGTACCGCTTAGATCACATCCCCCGGCTACAAAATGACATATATCAAGATCTATCTCGCCTTCAAGCTTCATGCCATATTTCAGACTGAAAAGGAGAACAAATTTGGGTACCAACACAATCAAAATTCAAAGCACTCAAAACTAGACCGTGATCCCTCAAAGGACAATTGTTCATGTAAAAAAATCAAAATCAAACCAAATCAAAGAAATAGACCGATCCCTCGAAGGATGGCTATTATATATGTTATCTTTTTCCATCTATATTACATATGTATAAAGTAGACCATACCCTCGAAGGATGGCTACTCTTTTTATCATGGCATTAAAGGATTCCCACATTGATCAACCTTCTATTTTATCAGCATCCTAAGAAAGCTTCTCGAATTGATCAACTTTCTTCTCACATTTATCTTCCCCTTTCCCGGAGTTGGGGCATGGATTTAGGGAACACCACTCACAGAGAACTCCCTTCTTGCGTATAAGTTACATCTCGAATCCCTTTTTCGTGTCAACATTAGGTCTATGAGTCCATCCCATCCTTGTCTCTTTATGATATTTGATATAACTAACTGACGTTGGTTACATTCTAACATCATGTTTTGGTCACATGTGCCTTGTGTTATTTGGATCCCCTCTTATTTACCTCCAATGCGATTGGAGGCATCCTTTCCTCACATGTTCTTTGATATGATGTAGCATCGTTTGTACCCATGGGTCACTATTATTGAGTTGTGTTTTATTCTAAACCCCTTTTCCATCCAAATTTTTCATCTCTCCTTTGTTCTATTTCAACCACATCTTTCTCTATCTATTTACCTACTCATGTCTACACCCATAATTCATCATGACTATTTCAGCTTGTTCTTAAAGCACCCTCATTACATTTAAAATTTATCATCACATTTAAATATAAACTATGACATCATCATTAAACACAACATCACATCCAACATCATAGTCTAACAATCCAAGTAAAAGTAAATCATTTCATCTTATACTTTTACCATCATCATCAAATATAAGTAAAACATGTAATCAATCCTAATCAACACCACATATCCACATCATCATCAATATCATAAATAAAATAATCAACATTACAAAATGCACATATATCAAAATCAAGTGTATCAATACATCATTGCCCTCTAACAAGGCTCTCTCAAAGTGGAGATATCGGTAAAAATAGAAAATTTAATGTTAGAGAGCCTAATATCCTACCCCTGTGAGGTAGGTCCCTCCATCTTTCTATCGGCCTTATCACCCTCTCCTTGGCCCTCTCCTCGATGTGGCTGAGCCACACTCATTTTTCTCCTAGATGGCCTAGCTCCACCTTCCGCTCTCCTATGCAGGGCGATCCAAATATCGTAGTGTCTTCGGCAGCTTGTTGATCACGATACCCTCATAATACTTAGCCTTTGTGGCTAAGGCTTGATATCTATCAATAAAAATCATACCAAGAGGTGCCATCTCTCCTCCTCCCTATGGTATTTCCTGTCCTCCACCCGCAACCTCGATAAATAGTATGGTAACAAGATATTCAAAAAGACCCTATAGGCCTCCCTCTCTGCCAAGCCGCTAGCTGACCGATGTCCCAAAGGAGGCACAAGATAATGATGAAGTTTTAGATGTGGCATATAAAAATGATAATATTGTCAATCAACCATTTCCATGGATTGATTGGTATGTAGAGGAATGCTGCAATACAAAGGAGAGGGTAGGGCCCATTCTAGCAGAGAACTTATAGTTGGTTGGTTACCTTGGGAATTTCACCCAAGGGAGTAGAACAACCTACAAATACAGAGGCCCCACCAACCATGAGCTAATCAACACTCAAAAGGGAAAAGGTCAACCCAAAAAACCATATGACTCCCAAAAGATTTCATTTGTTGTTGGTGGCTCATCTCTCTCCAAGGCTTCCATTTCTAAGGCCATGTCTCTTGCAACACCTGTGATAGAAGTGGTTGAAGTCAGTGACTCCCCTAGTATCTCCCAAGATCCATCACATCTTCTTCCTCCTCCATTGTCACTTCCAATATCAGTTCCTTCCACTTCCACAATTATTTCTTCTTTCCCATCTCCTTCCATGGCCTAAGTTTTCTCATCCCTTCCAGTTCTCTCAGCTAGAGAAACTATTGGGTCACCCATTTCTTCTTCACTTCCCTTAACACTTCCATTTCCCTCCACCTCATTCCCAAGCATCATTTTATCAACTCCTATGGTTGTCCTTACATCCACCCCATCCATCATGGCCACTTCTACCCAAATATCAACTAATGTTTCTAGTACTCTTTTCATATCTAATGTTGCAGGTATCAAATCTATTGTCCCATCTTCATCAACATTAGCTATTCCTGAATGGTTGTTTAGACAGACTCTAAAGTAGAAAAATAAGGTGCCTCTGGGAGATGTCATAGATCTCAGTATATTGGAATAGATTCCCAAAAGATAGGCCAAGAGGCCAAGAATCTGTTTCAAGTCGACAATGAATCCATCTGGAGAGTGAATTGTAGAGGTTGCTACCCCCATTGAGGGAAAAACTAAAGAGACAATTACTGTGGCAGATTATCGGATCTCTTGATTTTCATTGGGAAAATCTACTCACGAAGGAGCCAAACAAGATGTGCACACTACTCTCGGGGCTCTACTAGAAAAATATGACAAAGATAAGGCCACAAAAGATGAGCTCAAACTCAAGGTCAAACAACTCACTTCATTGTTACATGCAAAGTAACCCAACCAACTCCATCTACCGAAGTCTCAACTACTACGGCCATGATAGTTTCTTCTACCATCGATGACATTTCTTATCATGAGCTCGAGAAGCTAGGCTAGAAAGGGAGATCGGTAAATGGATGGATTGAACGCATACTGCAAGAAGCTAATCCCTTAATCAAGGAGGTTGTCGAAATATATAATGATTTGCAGGTTGGGAAGGTTGTTATTTGCAAAATGGATGAGGATTTTTCTGAAGATAATAATAATCTAAATTTAAATTTGGAAACATGGAGTGAGATCAAAGAAGAAGACCCCGACTTGCTTCTTCAAGAAGAGGTGATCGATGATGCCTCAAATTTATTTGAATACCAAAAGGCCATGGAATTCTAGTGCCAAGTATTATAGGATTTGATTAAGAAATTGGAAGATAAACAGTAGAAATCACGGATGCCCTGAATGACATCTCAAAAGAGTTTGATATTGCTAATTGTAAATTCTTCAACGAAAACATCGATGCTCTTCCTAAAGATCAAATTAAGGAAAATTTCAAGGATTTGGTGAAGTGTGACGATGAAGTCACCAAAAATTTCAATAGTGACTCCATTGATGATTGGTCTTGTGCCAAAATTTCATAGGGAGGCTAAAGAAAGTTACGAATAAACTTTGAAGAGTGCCAACCAAGATCACAAAGGAGATCAAGACAGCAGATGTAGTGAATCACTACGCATGTGGGCCTGGAGATGAATAAATTCAAGGAATCATCAAGTACTTCATTGAGTATAAGCACCGAATGGTTGTGTGGGAAGGAGAACAATAGAAACTTGTAGGAGATGAATGTTTAACTAAATAAAGTGAAAGCCGAGTGGCCATGGAGGATTAGATCCAAGATTTGGATCGATTGAAGTTGCGAGGGTTGGTGAGTCAAACCCTTGCAAAAAAATTTCTATTTTCATGGGAGCATGTTCCCTTAATTTAATGACATTTCTATTTTGTAATGGCTCAGCCTAAGAACTTATAAATAGTTGAATGCTTCAAGCTAGTAGGGATAGATTATTTTTGAGTGAGGTTGCTCTTCAAGCTTGGAAGAGTGCTTCAGAGAATTCTAAAAAACCTTTTAATTATATTCAGAGTTACACCTTGCAATTGGGAATCTGATTTATTGTGTTGAATGGTTGATCAATGCTTACTTTGTGAATATATGATTCCTTAGTATGAGTGGTTAGCTTACCTTTATTTCGGGTTATCTATTTCATGTTGTGAATGAGTAATGTGATTATATTTTATATCATTTGTGAAAATCTTATTTTCCTTCTATTGTTAAAGTTGCATTATCATTATTCATAGCTGCTGAAATAGATGTTTAACCAGTGCATGTGTTCCTTTCCCCTGATAAATTAACTATGTGTTGAATAAAATTGATCTATCCTTTACATATGCTCAAAGTTCAACAAAGGGAACATGTGTTTCTTAGTTTGTAGTATTCTATACCCTCTCTAAGCTGCAATAGGTGAAGTTGATCTGTGGCGCACACACCCTCTTCAAATTAACCCTTCCCAAGTTTGGAAATACCTTTTATTTGGCACATCACCATCCCTACTATAGTTTCATTTATGTAAATCTCTTTCCCTAAAACCCCATGAAAATGTTAGCATATGATTAAATAGTATTTTATCACACTAGAAGTAGTAAAGCACTTAGTTTAGGAAGAGGAATTTGGCCTTCTCCGTAGGTTCACCTTGAGCCCAAGTCCCACAGCTTGAGAGGTGATCCCATGTGTCCTAATCACACCGAACATCTTGTTCACATACCGGTGATTCGGGGTGCGTGATTTGGAGACAACACTAACCATGGTCGACACTTTGGTGGAGAAGATTGATAGTGATGCAGTTAGGAAAGTGGAAAAATAATTGAGAAATATATTATGATATGTAATATTTATATTATAATATAGTTATAGGCTAAGGGCTTATAACTTTTTTGGTATGCCTATGTTATGATATGTAATGTTTATGTTATGATATGTAATGTTTATGCAATGTAATGTTTATGTTTCAACAAATATATGAGATACTCTTGTGGAACTGGATGCTCTTGTTTCTGGATCTCAACAAATATATGAGATACTCTTGTGGATACTCTTGTTTATGTTTCAACAAATATATTTTTCCTTATTAGCACCTGTTCTTGTGGATACTCTTGCATTGCTACAATGTCATGCCTTTTGATTTGTCTTCTCCTTCTTGAAACACCAGAATTTGTTCTTCATTCTAGGTTATTTCCAATGTAAGTGTTGAAACCCTGCTTGGCCATTTAACCTACAACCCCTGAACCCCCTACTCGTATTGTGTGCTTGTGTGCTACCCTTTAGCATCATCAATCACCGCTGAATTTTCTTTGCCTTTTCTTTTCAATCACAATGAGAAAAGGAAAAAGAGAAATCCTAGAAATGGATGATGATTTAATGTCAAAGAATGAGGAGCAACATGGAAATCGTGTTCTGTGGGATCATTCATTGCCTCAAGATGTTTGGGAAAATGTATTGCTTTGGCTTCTGTTAGAATCCATATGTAGGTTCTCTCTAGTTTCTAAGGAATGGAAAGCACTCATGTCTTCCACCACATTCTTCAGGCGTTACAACAAAACAAGGAACAAACATCCATGGATACTTGTAAATCATGATAGTGGTCATCATTGGCTGAGATACGACTATTACAGTAGGACATGGAAAATTCTCAACTTTTCATGGTTATCATGCTTTGATGGGGTACGGTTTGAAGATTCACATCAAGGGATAATATTATTTTGTTTGAGTGAATCGAGTCACGTTTCAAGGGTATGTAATCCACTAAAGGTGGAACCTCCTTCAAGCTTCCTTAAATGTTATCAGCTAATGAATGGCACTTTTATATTTATGCACGGGGCATTCTAGTTGCGGATGACAACAAGGGGTACAAAGTGGTTCAAGTAGGTGCTAATAGATCTGGAGTTAATGTAGGCAATGGTACTATAGAAATTTATGATTCTTCTACGGGGACTTGGAGGATTGTGGCACGATTGAGAGATTATTTCTTCTATGGACCCATTTTCTTCAGCAATAATTTTTTCTTCTTAATGTCATATGAACCTATGTTGGGTGTGAGAATTTATAACACTCAAGATTATGCTATTGTGCATTTTGTGTTATTACTTGTAAGATATAGTAGAGACCATTTCCCTCAAAGCAAACCAAAGTATGTTGTATCTCGAAGAGAGGGTACTATTTGCAACACCAATTGTATATGGGGACCATTTGAAGGGCATAATTGTTTTTAAGCTCAAGCTTGAGTTTGGAAGGAGGAGAGTAAATGTTTGGTCTTGGAAAGAAATTGCAAGGATGCCCCACACAATGTGTCAATGTATTTCTGCGAGGAAAAGGATATTCTTATCTAGTTGCACTGTGGTGGGACAATTCTTGTGTTTTAGAAAGATGTTTTCCAAAAAAAAATGCTCATCCTTTGTTTTCATTTAAAGCAAGGGTCTTGGTCATGGATGCTAGAATATATAAACACAACTGGCATCTGTTATAATGGTGGTATCGCCTTTGAGCCCAGGCTGATTTAAGACAACTACATATTTGTTTCCTAAAAAACTTACAGATTTGTACCAGATTTTCTTATTTTTACTATTATAGTCTATCTTCTAAAATCCAAGCATCCAAAAAATGGAAAGTTCTATATTTAAGGCACGATTATTCTCTATTGGAAACTAATTTTTCTCTTTTAGTGGCATGATTTTCGGTTCGTGTGTTTTTGGCATGTTTTTAGAATTTTTAAATTCTATTGCTTTCCATAGTTGCATGCAAAGGTATTCTTGGCACTAATATTTATCCTTATTCACACACATGTGGTGTTAACTATTCATTCGAATATGACCATTTGACATCTTATTTGATTCAATCATTGATTATTGAATGATTTGTTGTTGTTGTTGTGATTAATGATGAGAATTTTGCAAAGACCCTGTAAATACATGTGATTTTTAATTTTAGACATAGTAATTAGGCCCCCCATACTATTTTTCATTATTTATCAAAAGAAAATAGCTTCGGCAGGATTTTCCATATCATGGCCTTGTTAAAAAAACACATTCTTACTGCTTTGCACATACCTGACATAAAAAAATTAATAGCAACCAACCACAATGGTGTATCCTTCATTATTAAATATAAGTTATTTTTTCCTTATTATTAAATTTATTAATCCTTTCCAGCCCATCAGACGACACGTGGTAGGATTTTGGGCCTCCCCAAGTCAAATACATTCCCTGGACTCTAAGCTGCGGAATGAACTGATTCAATAAAGTTTCGGGTCCGTGGTGTCGGTGAGGTAAGGAATAGTGGCAACGAGTAATCAAAAGATACCACATGTCATTTTCTTGTTCCTTTGAGTGGCCAAGTGTCACACATTCCAAGAACTTGAGCATAAAGGTAAGACATGCAAAAGAAATGAATTTTTTGGGCCTCATTACAGTCAAATTCGATAGAGGGTACTCGCCAAAAATGTTACAAGATATTTGCCATTCAATTTCCAAATATTTTAAATATTTTTACCATTTTTTCTAAAAGAATGAAATAGGTTAAAGGGATATTCACCAAAACCATGAAACTGGTTACAAGTATATTCGCCACAATTTCTATAAGTTTTTTTCGGGGGGTTCCTTAAAATTTTCCTGGTTGTCATCTTCTTCCTCGAAGCATTCAATTAGTACACCATCCAAACCCTCCCTCATTATTTTAGCCACTTTTTAAACACCATGGCTTCTCTCACCTCTCTCATCCCTTGGAAAATGAAAGAATCCAAACTATCCATTTTTTTTCAACGTATCAATCAACCCTCTCATACTAGCGAGCTCAATCTCATCGAAACCAATCAATCTAATCTTTGGTATTCTCAGATCTTCTACTATCTCTCCCAATCTAAATTTCCCTCCGACCTATCTAAGAATGGTAGGAGGTCCTTCTTTCAACATGCTACCCACTATGTTATTCTTGGAAGCATCTTGTACAAACATGGGTTTGATGGTATTCTCCTACGTTGCCTTAAATATTCTAAATCTACCCACGCTATCCAAGAGGTCCACGATGACATATGTGGTGGACACTTTAGTGGCTTACCTATTTCTAAGCACTTTCCTTATCTGGGCTATCATTGGCCTACTCTCAATCAAGACGTATGGGAGTTTGTTAAGAAGTGTGTTAAATGTCGGCAACATTCCAATCTCATCCACGTTCCCGGCCCGGGATTTACTGATTAGCTCAAGACCTTTGGCCTTTTTCACAATGGGGACTTGACCTCATTGGCCTCATCAATCCATGTCTTCTCAATGTCATCATTATACATCACTGTTACTGAGTACTTCACTAAATGGGTAGAAGTCATTCCACTCACATCTACCAAATCTAATCATATCATTAATTTAATCTATCAAAGACATTATTTTTGCTTTGGTGTTCCTCATAAGCTCATCATGGACAATGGAAAGTCCTTATAGAAAAAATATCTCAAGAATCTTTGTGAATCTTTTAATAGTAAGCTTAGTTTTTGTCTCCTTATTATCCTTAGGCTAACGGCCAAGCTTTGAGGCCTCCAATAAGACCCTTCATAACATTCTTGCTAAGACCATTGATATGTCGGGTCATAATTGGCATCTTCATATCCCCTTTACTCTTTGGGATTACCGGACTAACATCCACACTCCTGTAGGTGGCTACTCCTTTCTCTCTCATCTATTGCTCTGAAGCCATCCTTCCTCTTGAGCTTAAAATCCCTTCATTCTTTGTTTCTCTCTGTAAATTTGTCTCGATGAGGACTATCATCGGAACGTCTAACATAACTTGATTTGTTGTTAGATGAACGTCACTTAGTCACCCTTCAACATCATCAAGTCTATCAAGATCGAATCAGACATGCTTACAACAAGTATCTCAAGCCTCACAAATTTAACATTGGTGACTTTGTCTTAAAATAAAATCACAACATCAATACTCTAGAAAAGATCCAACGTGGAAAGTTTTCTCCCAACTGGATTGGACCATTCATTATCATGCATAAGTGTGGGTCTGGTGCTTATCATTTAGCTTCTCTCGATGGTAAACCAGAATTGAAACCTCTTAACACCCTACACTTATAGTCATTCGATTGTTAACATGTCTACCAATGTGACCTTAGTCACCTTAACATCCTCTCTCTCCATCATTAGCATATTCCATCTATCACTATAATGATTTGTTATTATGTGGTCTACTGCTACTATGATGTCTATGATCTTAAATATGTGCACCACGGCTATGCTCATAGCATATTCCTTATAGACAAGGTTTCCCTTCTTTGTGAGAACCCTATGATCATTACACGCATCTCCTTCTTATCTACCATATAGAACCATGATATGGGTCCTCGGTTGTTGTTTGTACATCTTTTCATCCCCTCCCAAAGTGGATATCCTCAGCTCTCTTTTCAAATTTCAAAGTCAAACATCATGGATGCTCTTATTAAAGTTATCTTATCCTAAAAATAGAATATTACCTCGAAGGAAGGTTGTTCATGTAATGTAAAAATATATATTGCTCCTTGAAAGGAAAACTATCATTTATCCTGCCATCAAAAGATCAAAAATGAAAAGCGAAGAAAAATAAAATAAAAAATCCAAACGATAGACCACTCCCTCAAAGAATGGATACTCGCTTATAATGGCAGTAAAAGGATTCCCACATCGATCAACCTTCAAAATATCAAAAGTAAAGTAAATTCAAAGAACAAGCATCCTAGGAAATCTTCCTACATTGATCATCTTTCCCATCAAAAGAAAACTTTCCGCATCGATCTATTTGTGCAAGATATCCCGAGTTGGGGCATAGTACTAGGAACACCACCTAAGGAGAACCTATTTCCCCATGTATAAGCTTCATCCAATATCTCTTCTCATGTATATAGTAGGTGTATAAGCACACCTTCCATTTTTCCCCTTGGTCTTAAGTGTAACTAACTAACGTTAGTTGTGTGTTAACACCGGTTTGGTCGTAAGTGTAATTTGCGTTGATAATTTCCCTTTCTCTCTTTACCTCCAATCTAGTCAAGATCATCCCTTCTTGTGTGCATTACTTGATATGGTGTAGTGTCCCTCACATATTCAAGGTCACCCTCCTTTCAAAGCCGAGTTCTATCTATCTCATCCATATATAACTTCGGATAATCTATCACATCATATTCTATTTTTTATCACACCATCATTATCATGCTCAATCTAAATTCATTATCATTTTCTATCTCTAACATCCATATCCATCACATCCAATATAAAACATGTCATCTCATTTATATCTTTCTATCTAATCTAAATCCATACATCACATCATCTAGATCACATCTATAGTCAAAATCAACATCCATCAAAATATAATCATAAGCCATCATATCTATCATCTATGATCATCAACACACATATAAACATCAAAAAATTCATCACACACACACACACACACACACACACACATCAATCTAAGTGTTTTGTACATCATGATAGGCCTCTATTGGGATTTATCTCAAAAATTATGTGATCAAAACCTATACATCATCGTACCATGTTCACCGCTAGTTGGTGAATGGTACATCGAGATAGTCTAAATCTTCTTGTCACGCGCGTCTGTCCACTCTTCACACCTTAAGTACACCACGCTTGTGGTACTCCTTGATCTTTGTCGGTTCGCTTCTCTCCTCCTGGTTTACGTACCTCATATCAGGCCCTCTAAATGGAATTCACATGAACTAAAATCTATCCGTTGAGCCTCATACATAAATAATCGTCGCGGTTTTCCATCCTCCTATCTCCCATGATAGGCTCTATGGGCTCCCCTATATCAAAGAACCTCAATATACGGTACACATCCTCTAGAGTGATCGTCATCTACTCAATACTAAAGTAGAATGTTCATTTCTACACATCCCATATGTCAATCAATGTAATCACCAATCCTACATCTCTAGGTATCCTTTGGTAGTGGTGGAATCCAACCAACCCCAATGCGGCTAAGTGATCCCACTTGATCTGAACCTAGAAATCACCATATAACACCCTAGATGAGTTGGCACATCACTTAGCCTAGATTGAGCGCTCAGCCAAAGCATGCAAAGGTACTAGGTCCCTCTTTAGGGTTGTTGTAGCAGAATGTTAACATGATGAAGACTTACAACATACAAATCCATAACTTAATACATCATTATACAGTGCATGATAGATCTAGATCTAGGAAATAATGGGTTTAAACAATAGTCATGATAGAAATAAGAACATGCACTACCAAATTATATGCGGGAATAACAATTAGGTTCGATCAATACCTTCCATCTCTTAATTATTACAATAACACGAAGCTTCTTATAATATTGACAATCTATGATGATGCGCGCATGGATTTGATACTGATAATCCGAGAAATGAGTACACTATGTTATATGTCTTTCCATATCCATCATCTCTCTACCCGGTAATTCACTACATTTATATAGGGTGGGGACTCGCCCTTCACCGCTTATCTATTCCAAAAATAGGTCGCATGCTATTAGTAGCCATGCGTCATTTTCATGCATAGCCACACATGCAAGTGTGCTATTTATAGACTACTGATAGTTAACTAAGGTGACAATCCTATTCTTAGACTGTCTTCATGCAAAAGTGCTCTGAATCTCGATCCTCTAGAAATAGACAATGTGTGGCATGCATGTCTCTGCATCGTTGGTGTGTTCTGCACACCATCTTCTAAAAATATATCTTCATGCCCAAAAATGGCTAAGTCCTAAAAACTGAACTTCTGTTCCACACGTGTGTTCTTCCTATCCATTCGTGCCTTTGTGTATGACTTGCTTTCCGCACGAACTTCTTGTGTACTTTCTGTCAAAGTGTTCTTTGATCAACATTACCCCACACTAATCTCATTATCACCTCGATAATGGGTATCTCCAAAAAACTGAAGCAAAGAATAAAAGAATGGAAAAATGGAAAGAATGAACGAACGTATGAAAGAATGTTTTACCACTGTAATTTCTTCCTCAACTCGAACAACTAATTGAGGATATTCCTATTTTATTTCAGCCTTCAAGGTCTACCATTCAACGAGTGCTTGTTCTATTTTCTCTCACGTAATGTCCACAATAATGGACTCCAATTCATCCTTGCGATCTCCTCTTTTTCATTTTACAAAACTAACACAATGTTAGACATTGAGGTCATCCTTCCCTCTAGAAAATCCATCTTCTACGCAATGATTTTCCCAAGCTCTTCCAATCGAGTCTTGTGTGGATCTTGTCTTGTTCTTAGGGCCTTGTGCTTCGCTTTTAACCATTGACAATCTTTCTGCGTAGCCCAATGTTTCATCCTTCATTGCTCTCTGGACCTCATTGTTTTCTTCCAAGGTCTTTATGTTGATAAGCACCTCTAGAGTTGTGCAGATGTTTAAAGTTTGGTCTGCTTTCTTCAATTCTTCTTGTAGCACTTGCAGTAGCCCTTCATAGGATGTAATCTTTCGCATCACTGAAGCTTTCTCTCATTCTGCCTCTTGTTCTGGATCCCTTGGTGCTGGCATGCGTAGAGGTTCATCTTCAAGTACCAGGTCCACCAAATTTCCTACATAATGTATCTTTGAGGGAAACGTTTGTGGTACCTTGGTCTCCAAGTGTGGCCTAGCTCTTATGACATTGTCACCAATCTCCTCTGCGATGCTGATGAATACAACATTATTCTTCTATGCTAAGTCCCTCTCTTGTGTTAGGCATGCTATTTCTCCATCCTTAGTTTTAATCTCCTCTCTGAGCGCCCTAATTGTGGCAACCTTGTCCATATTTCATCTTGCCACCTCTGTTGAGACTTTGACCAATGCATTACTCACTTGTTCATCCGACATGACAGTAGGCTTTACCATCATGTTTCTAGCCCAAGGTGTCTTCTTCAACCTCGTGATATGCATGAATCCTCACATACATCAAAATCTAGCTCATCCATGTGTGTGTGCATGGACCATGACAACTGCTTCCTCGTGCACACTGTGGCCATATCTTCATCCATGAGCTCCCAGCCATATAAGTCTTTCTTGTGTCAGTGTGCTCTGGAAATGGGCATGGACAATTTTACCTATGTCCTCTACATAGCCCATAGCTGGTGGAATGTGTTCTCCACTTGTTCTTCTAGACCGTTGCTTTACTTAGGAACTTTAGCTTCCAAATTTGGGACTTGTGTCTCCATGTCTTGAGCAGTCTCTGCATTGTCTCCTCTATTCCCTTTTCTTCCTCTCCTCTTTCCTTTGATTCCTCATCCTTTTGTTCTTCTATGTTCTCTAGAAGTATAGGAGAATTAGGCGCCTTCCTTTGAATATTCCGCCTCCTCATTCAACTTTAGTTTCCTCCTTTACATGGTTGCCTCCTTCTGTGGAGATATTCTTGGTGATCTGTGCACCGTTGGTGGAGTAACACCTTGGGTTCTTGTTCTCTTGAACACCCTCTTAAATATGTGCTCCCCTTGGACTGCATTCAAGTCCTCATCTTCCCCCTCTTATGGCTAAGGTGGTGTAGTGGTGCGCTCAACTTCATCCTTATTCATAGGATGTCTTCTACCTCTATGCTCTAGACCACCACTATCTTCGCGCTCATCATCATTATCCTCCACTTCAATTGGCTTTGTGGGATTATGTGCTGGGACGTTCTCCATTGTATGATTTCCCTTTGATGGTGTTGGAAGTGCAAACTCACCTTCCACATACTTGTTATTCTCCATCTTTGGCTTTAGTTGGAGATACACCAACATTGCTCTAATATCTCCCACCGCCAAAATTATTGGTTTAATTCTCAATACATCTGAAATGAGTCTTTCAACATATGCACCCCGCATTGGATACACATATTTCTTCCTTAATGTGTGCTAGTCACAATCTACCTTATCCATGTTGAATGTCGGTTTCCGCACGTCACAGTAAACCTATGTACTGACACTTGGAACTACCTTACTATGAATGCATATGGTAACTTACACCAAGGGCTCCATGCTCCATATTTCATGGTAAATCGTGCTATACAGAAATGTTGGTATATAGAAAAGCTGAATCGCCTTTCTAATCACCGAAGGCAAGTCCTTGGGGATGTGCCATTCTTCCTCAAAAGCCACACGAAGCCTATCATACCACTTCTCGACCTTGTTGCTTAATCTTCTCTGTCATGGATCCCTCACACAAGTACTTATTGAAGTGTTTTGTAAGTGATTTGTGTTCCATTGATACTCCCATACCTTCTCTTTTGATCCATCAGGTACTCTGATCTCCATGAACACTAGTGATAACAGAATAACTCCAAATCTGATCTTTCCTCCTGCACGTGCTTCCTCAATGATTGTCTCAAATATAACTCAAAATATTATAGACTACTACTTGGACATGTTTTTGGAAATGTGTAGCCACATGGTGTTCACTTGTGACCACCTTTCCTAGTCATTGAGCTTTGTAACAAGATGCGCGGCCACTTGCACAACTAGATACTTCTTTAGTTTGTCGATGTCCATACCGTGTGGACCCTTTGTATACCCTAACTCCTTTCTGGTCTCCAATATTACGGTTTTGTTTGTCAGATCATCTCACAAATCATCTCCTATGACTTTCAATCTTGTTATCGTGGAGATGAGTGCAGATGAAATTTTCACTTTGCGACCTGCAAAGTAGAAAAATTCCTCGTGCACTCTGCTCATAAGCCATTGGTACAAGGGCTCATATTTCTCATAGTAAGGGAGCTCATATAGTTGGTAAAATCCTATCCTTTACAAGAGCTTCTCACCAACATCATCATACACTGTCATGTCTTCTATTGTACGCGTTATTTGTCTTCGTGTTCAGAAATGCGTCAAGCTCCTTCTTATTCTCTATGGTACAGTGATTTTACTCACTCACTTTTCTTTTCCTTATGTGTGAATCCCACTTTTGGCTAAAGATAACCCCTCTAGATATTGCATCTCAGAAAAATTGCTTTCTGGAGCCATCTCTTCTTATACCACCTTCTTCTTTCCCTTCACTCCTGCTGCAACTTCTTTCTTGGGTGCCATTTCTACCTTGCAATCCTTTGTAGATCCTTTCCGCTCAAATTATGTAAGGTGCAAAGCAAACCCTAGTTTGATTCAACATTCCCTAGGTGAAATTACATGCCCTAGCTCCTCTCTGTCACCTCACTTCGCTCAAACCCTTCACCATCGGGGACACAAGCTTCTTCTGTGCATAGATCTCTTCGTCATGACTAGCTACACACCCCTCACACCTTAAAATGATCACTCGGCTCTTTACACTTGGCTTCTTTCAAATACCCTTAATCGTAATGGTAAAAATGAACTTGCATCCCATCCTTATATAGATTTTATAATTTTTGATACATTCATTACTCCTTCACCTACTAAATATCCTCTCATTAATTGACTACGTCCATCCTCTCCGCGTGTTACATCCTCGTGCCCCAGCTATAACCTTCTAGTGCACTTTCCTACCCTTTGTTCATAAAATTATCTTCAAGCATCCTTACACCAAAGTAGCTCATCACTGTACCTTATCCTGGTAGTTATCATGGCCTCTTCTTACCTCACATTATACTGTTCCTTCATTCATCTCCATCCTTGGTCACTTTTGAGAAGTAATGTTTTTACTTTGAAAAACACCCATAAAGAACTTATTCTTTTCATCTTTCAATTCCCACAATCTTGTACTTGGATATCAACAACCACCCCACACTAAAAGGATGTGCAGTCCTTTGCACATAAACATGCTTCATGTAGTAATTAGCTTCATGCGTGCAAGCACACTTATTTCACAACAACAAAAACTAAAGTGACAAAGCATAACGACAATGAAATACATAATGGAAACCTAATCTAAATGGAAATACTACCTTATTACAAACACCAAGAAGACTTATTTATAGTAGGGCTTCAACCTACTCCTGTTGAAGTAACCGGGTAACTGTGTTCCATCTAGTGCTTCTAACTGGCAAGCACCTATTTCAAGGATGTAAGTAATAACATATGGCCCTAACCAATGTACCTTAAGTTTTCCTAGATGGCGCAAGAACTTAGAGTCATAGAGAAGTACCATTTGTCTAATCTCAAACTTCTTATCCCTTATGTTTCTATCATGCCATGCTTTCTACATGGCCTTTTCCTGATTGTCACTCCATCGTGCTATGGCTTGTTGCTCATCTAGTTGAATCATCTTCTTAATACGTGCTTCTAAAGCCTGATAATTAGCTAGACCTCCAGTGTGTGCAATGCATAAAGAAGGTAACATAAATTCTATAGGGAGAACGACTTCTATGCCAAACACCAAATGAAATGGTGTGGATTTGGTCAATCTCATATAAGTTGTTCTATATGCCCAAAGAACAACTGCCACTTTATCATCCCAATCCTTTCTTCCAACATCACCAAATTTTGTCAATGTCTAGCTCAAAATCTTGTTGAAATCCTCGATAGTTCCATTTGCACGAGGATGACAGGTGTGTACTCTTATGGTGTGCAACCATAAACTCATCTAATAGGATCCTGATTGTTTCATTCAAAAAGTGTGTACCCCTATCACTTGTCAATCTTAAAGGACACCCATATCTTGTAAGAACATTCTCCCATAGAAACCAGTTGTTGTACCCGATGTATAGTCCTTCGTAGGTGCTGCTTCTGCCCACCTTGTGATATAATCTGTACAAGTAATGATATAGTGCAACCCAGGTCCTATGTGCTCACTGGAAAAATAGGTCCTACAAAATCGATGGCCCATTTCTCAAATGGTTCGACACTAGTAATAGGTCTCAAAGGCATCTCATCTCTTTTCCTTGGTTTACCTAGATGCTGACAATGGTCACACGCTTTGCAATACACTTTACAATCTTTATACAGTGTCTCCCACCATAATCTAGCAAGTAGGATCTTTCAAGTAGTTGCATCACCTGCATAGTGGCCTCCTGCAATACCACCATGTGCCTCCTCCATTATATCCTTGCACTCATGCTCTAATACACAATGGTATAATACTTCATCTCTGCCTAACTTGTAGAGGTCACCACTGATTAACATAAACGGTGCCGCATGTATAGCAAGTTGTTTCTTTTCTAATGCCTTCATTCCTTTTGGTGCCACACCAGTCTGTAGAAATACAAAAATGTCTTATAATTCTGATGGCGCATGTTGTAACCTATATAAATGTGCATTTGGCATGGTTTCTTCAATTGTTTGTGCTTCTTCTCCTGAGTGAATTCTAGACAAGTGGTCTGGTCTAGAGTTACTTTTCCCAGCTTCACCACAACTGTGAAGTCAAAATCTTGAAATAGGAGTACCCATCTACATATGTGCCCTTGTAAGATGGGTTTGTTCACCAAATACTTTAATGCCATGTGATATGTATAAAACACAAATGGGGTTGCTAACAAGTACTATCGAAACTTGTACAATGCATAGATCATTGACAAAGCTTCGCACTCTATAGTTGTATAATTTTGTTCAGCAAGAGTCAACTTCTTACTAGCAAAAATATTGGATGATCTATAATACCTTTACCATGTTGAGCTAACACAGCACCAATGGCCATGCCAGAGGTGTCCACATGCACATGAAATGGTTTATCCCATGAGGGAAAGCGTAGAATGGGTGCGGTAGTAAGTTTCTCCTTTAATATCTCAAATGCGTGTTGTTGTGGTTCTCCCTAATAAAATGTACCTTTCCTTTTAGTAAATATTCCAAAGGTGCAACAACTTTGACATACCCTTTTATGAACTTCCGATAATATCTTGTGTGACCCAAAAATCAACGCACCTCACTTTGAATGGTAGGTGCTTCTAGGCCTAGAATGCCTGCAACCTTAGCTGGATCAACCAAAGAAACCTTACTTACAGAGTATATGTCCTAATAGTATTCCAAAAGGTGTTGCAAATATGCACTTCTTGATGTTTAAAGAGATACTTAATTATGCGCACCGTTCAAACATCAAGCGTAGGTTGTCATAATGATCTTACACAAGCCCATATATTGTCCAGATAAACTTGTAAAAAGTTGTGAATAAAATTTTTGAATGCCCGAACAACTATCCGCATGAGAATATAATGAGATACATTTTTCAGTCCAAAAGGCATCACAATACAGGAAAAACCACCCCATTCAGTAGTAAAATTTGTCTTTTCTTGATCCTCCTGTGTAATCCTAACATGATGATACCCGGAAAACCCATATGTGAAGGAGTATATTTCGTGCCCTACAACTCCTAGTATTTCCTTAGTAAATGGCATAGGGAATGGATCTGTTACACATGCAACATTTAGCTCCCTGTAGTCCACACATATTCTAATTCATCCATCCTTCTTGATACTAATCACCATTGGACTAACCCATTATGACTCATCAAGGGGCTTGATAATTCCATATTTCAACATGTTATCAATCTCTTCTTTGACCTTTTCATGCAAATTGGGGTTCATTCTATAAGGCCTCTTTCTAACTAGGCATGCACCGTCCTTAAGCTTTATCTTCATTTCCCCAAGTGATTCATGCACGCCTTTAAGTTCATGATACCCTTGAGGGAATAAGTCCTGATAATCCCTGAGTAACTCAATGATCTTTTCCACTTCTGATTCTGACCAATAGTCTCCAATTATGACCTCCTTTGGCTCAGCCTCCGAACCTATATTCACCTTCTTTGTCTTCATGGGTTCGTGATAGGCATGCATATCCTTGTCTGCATTGTCCAAGACCTCACGCACCCCTTGTAAATGTTCAATATCTAGGTTCTTAGCTTCCTCATCATCCACGATGTAAACCATCTTTCCTTTCTCTTTCTCAAGGCAAGCATGTTCAAGTAGTATGGAGTCCATTTCTTCTTTCTTTTCAAAATGCACTTTGGACTCTGTCTCTCCAAATAATTCCTGAATTTGCTCTTCTACCTTTGTACTATCTCCCATAGTTAAGTGCTTGACAAATGTGTGCAATGGAAAGTTGTAAAAGCTATGGAATGAGGCAAAAGAACCTCAAAGCTTTTCTTTACTCATCCATGCACCATGATATTAGAGCTAAACAAGAGAAACTAACATGCAAACATTATAACTTTGACAAAAACATCAAAAATTAACATGTATACTACTCTCTACTCCATGAAAGCTTAATAAAAATAAACTGGTTAGATTCTAAGAAATCAAATTAGTTGTGTTGTTTACTTCAATGGAGGTGAAGAGGTCTCTCTAAAATGGCTACAAGACCAAATTAGATACCCTCCTACTAACCTAATATTAAGTTATGGATGTAATATGGGGAGCTCTAAACAATGGAGTGTGGCTAAGATCCAAATGTTCTATAGCTTAAAGCTATCATAAATGGTTTCTAATGCCTTTCCAAAGTGTTTGAGAGAGAAGGACCTATGAGTGAAGTTATGTGTAAAGTTGTAGTTTTGAATGAGTAGGCTTAGCCTTGTATTTATAATTTTCCACTTGAGAGAATTTAGAATTTGGGTGCATGTGGGACTAAAGCTCAAAAACACTTTTAGATTAGATTAGGATAAACATTCTTTAGGCTTAGTTAAGCTAGGATTAGGCTAGTTAAACTTGATTAGCAAGTGATTAGAGACTCATTGAGAGTTGGGAGGTCCGGATAACCAATTGTGGTGATAGATAGCCTACGAAGCCAATAAAAGTGGTCTAGAGAGAACTAGGGAGGTTTTGAATGGTCGAAAGGAGGAATGTTTAGCTAATAAGAGAGATATTAGCCAAATAAGCTGAATATGGGAAGAATACGACCGAGAAGGTGTTGTAAATGGGCATCCGAGAGTGGAGTGAACTATGGGGAATTAACGAAGTGTCGTTAATTGAATGGATTGGATGAAATTCTAAGTGTAAGCATATTTTAGGTGTCTACATTTGCCCCTCTTTGGGGTGGCGTAAGTGACGTCACTTCAAAGAAAGTAGACAAGCATAAACAAGTAGAAAATTTTGAAGGGATAGAAGAAAAATGAGAATAATGAAGGATGCCCCCTCGATTGGCAATGGGGTGATAGAAGAACTTGATCGATGATCGAAAAGATGACAGAAAGATAATAGAAGAAATGATAATGTGAAGAAGAAGAAAAGAAAGGGGATATAAAGAAAAGAAGTATAATAAAAGGGGAATGAGCTAACATCCATCCAATTGCCTTTTAAACAACCTTATTTTTCATCATATTGATAAAGATCTTCATCATTGGTCCTTATTAAAAAGAATGAACAAAAGTGTAGTATGACATGAAAAGCCATTTATGAACAAATGTCCATTGTTAAAAACACCAACTCCATGTAACATAAAAATGCAATGCAATATGAGAAAGTAAAATATTCGTAACTCCATGCAACATACATAATGCAATGCAATACGAGAAAGTAAACAAGCTAAACCTAACAGAGAAATAAGTACCATGTTTTTTTTATCAAGCTTTAGTTCCAACCAATTCAAATTAACGACAAGAGTTAACGATGGTGCCCCAAGCAAGGATACATGCAAAGGGAAAATGGAGGACACTTCGGTCTGATGAAAAATTAATGTGCACTATGAAACAAGCATGCAGTGCAACCTCATTGTGCCCCAGAGTATAGACGAAGTAAGCAACCTAACTTTTGTTGATGGAGGTAGATCAAGATGATTCACAAGTTGCACGTATGAATAAGTGAGAACCAAAGAGTGATGTTTTGTAGGATGATTTTCAATTTTTAAATTTTTTTGAAACATATTGAATGTTTTGATTTTTCTAACATAATTGAATGTTTTTGTAATTTTTCTAACATATTTGAATGTTTTTTGTGATTTTTCTAACATATTTGAATGTTTTCATTTTTCTAACATATTTGAATGTTTTTGATTTTTCTAACATATTTGAATGTTTTTGTGATTTTTCTAACATATTTGAATGTTTTTTTGTGATTTTTCTAACATATTTGAATGTTTTTGTGATTTTTCTAACATATTTGAATGTTTTTGTGATTTTTCTAACATATTTGAATGTTTTTTTATGATTTTTCTAACATATTTGAATGTTTTTTTATTGATTTTGAAAGTTTTTGAAACTATGTACAAGAAGATGAGGAAGCATGGATGCCCCTAGCGATAGATGGGATGTACAAGGGCATAAGGCCACGTGCGTGCGAGAAAGGTGAAGATGTAAAAATGCCCTAACGATTAGGTGGGAGTATTCAAAGGAAAACTCTTCACAGGTAGAAGCGGGACCCAAGGCAATTATGGATAGGTTCAACATGATGGTGAACATAAACCAATGAAGTGCTGGGAAGAAGCAAGGATGCCCCTAGCGTAAGTTGGCCTAAAAGCACATGATAGAAAGGAAAGAGAAGGTTGTTTTTGTGAAAGGTAACATACGTGTCCACAAACATGGAAAATAAGTAATCTTATACACATGGATGTTCTGAATGAAGTAGAAGAACAATGTGAATGATATGAATGTAGCTTAGAAGCCTTGTGATGAAGAAGCTATTAGCCAAAGGCACAAATCATGAGACAAAATATGGACTAGAGTAAGAGTCTCGAACAAGGTCCAAAAAGACACTTGGTAACATACTAATTTTGTTTAATCATAGAGATCCAAAGGGGTGCATCTAGAATTTATTACCTCTTGAAGGGAATATTTAATAGAAAACAAGTGAAGACACCCTAGCCAATGTGTAGGAATGATTTATTTTGATAGGTGATAGGTGATTTGTGAATGAAGGGTGGAAGGATAACCATACATTGCTTCATTGCAAATTTAGACATCCATAGCCCCGACGGAGATGCATTTGATTCTAATCACAACATTTCTCTACTACAAGTCAGGCATCTATAGCCCTGATAGAGATTGTTGGAAATACCCCAAGAGAGAGTTATATATCAATTTGCTTTTTCTTTTAGCTTTTAGCTTTTGATTTTGATTGATTTTGATTCTTTTTCTTTCTAAAAACTTATTTTAGCTCTCTTGTTTGACAAGGGGTTAAGAACCACTGATGGCTTGATGAAAGGAGGTGGAAGTGATTATGATGAAGACATTGGCTAGTGTCAACAAATATGTCCAAAAGTTCTTCGCAACAAGTTTATTAGATGTTGAATGTGATAGGATCTCTAAGAGGTCAGTTGTTCTTTAATTTACCAAGGTGATAAAAAAATAGGGTCAAACAGATACAAAAGAGATAAATGTCACAAAATGCATGCAATTAGGCTAACCAAAATATCACTAAAGGGATGAAAATGGTAAGAAGACTTACAGAATAACAAGGAAGGGAAGAAAGAAACATTCATGTGTACGCTCTACCTGATTGCAATGTTTGAGAAAATGTACCTTTGATTTTTGTTGTGTTTTCTCAATGTTTTGCATTTTTGAATTTATTTTTGATTTTTATATTTTTGATAGTTTTTGGAAAGGTGGGACCAACAAAGTTAGTTTGCATGATAAGATCCAACAACAATGTTTGCGACTTCCTTGATAAGGGAGACTAGGCGTGTTTGTTTATCAAGAGTGATATGATCCTCGATCGCGATGATCATGGTGAGTTCACACTCAACAAATGACTGTGATTTGTTTTGAAACATGGGTTTTGTATGTGGGAGTTTGAGTTCCCTATCCATAGGTTTTTGCACTTTGCACCATACTTGATGGGTACGTTGGTGTGCATTCTAGAATCGCGTTTGATTTTGGATTTTATGATCATTGGAGTTGTTGGTAGCTTTGGATCTCTTCAGATTTTTTATCTTGGCTTGATAAAGAACCTGTCTGGGTTTCTTATAAGCTAATGCTTGACTTTTCTGATCTCAAGAAGGAGAAGAAAGTGAGTGTGGACATTTAGAACTGATGTGAGAAATGACCATGGGCTTGCCACAACCATTGATAGAAGAAATATGTGATGGATGAAAAGGATATGGTCTAAGAATTGAAGAAGATGGGCTACTAGGAGGTGAGCCATGGATAGAAGATGAAGGGTTGCTAGGATGTGGCCCAAGAATAGAAGAATAAGGGCTACTAGGATGTGACCCATAGATAGAAGACGAAGGGCTACTAGGATGTGGCCTAAGAATAGAAGATGATGGACTACCCGGGGGTGATCCATACATAGAAGATAAGGGGCTAGTTGGATGTGCCCTAAGAATAGAAGATAGTGGGCTACTTGAAAATGTCCCACAAATAGCAGAGGGAGGGCTACTAGAAGGTGACCCACACCTAGACGAAGATGAAGGGCTACTTGGCGTTGACCCCATAAGAGATTGTGATTGAGGAATTATGATAGACAAAGATTGATTGGGTGATGAGAAGATAGGCCATGGATCAATGTAAGACCTAGGAGTTTCCTCAATGAAGAATGTGAAGATGGAAGAATAAGAGGAGGATCAAATTGCATGATTTGAGGCTCTTCCTTTATTTATTGATAAAAGGAATCAACATTTTTCTCAGAATATGGGGGTGCATCGAAGTCTAAAGAGAATCCTTTCTCGTAATATTCTAAAGGAATATCTTCATGTGCCCCTATAAATGCCCTGATTGTTTCTTCATTCTGAAAGAGGTCAATCGGTATGAGTTGTTGATCGATCACCAGGGGTTGATTGGAAGAAAGAGGTTCACTTGGTGTGGAATACTTAGAAGATGTTTGATGATTATTGATAGAAAAAGATGATGTGAGGGACAAAGAATATGTGTAGCTAGATGTCTCAGGAGTAGAAGAAGGTGGTGTGGACCTACCTATATGATGGTATATCATCTGTAAACTAGTAGGATTAAGTCCAAAGTCTATAGATTGCAACGCATGGGTTGATTTAGATGTTTGACTCAAAGGACTTTGAGTCACACGAATCTTCAAAGAAGGAAGACTTATTGGGGGTGATTGATGAAGAAGGTCCTGCAAAGAAGGGGAGGATCATGATTAAAGAATCATATTGGATGAATAACAACAAGGATCCTGCAAAGAAAGAGAAATCTTGTGTTTCAAGAATCGTATTAGATGTTCAATTGGAGGGATTTGGAGTCGCATGTATCTTCAAAGGAAGAAGACGTCATTGAGGTGATTGATAAAGGGGGTCCTACAAAGAAAGGGGAGGACTGCAACATAAGAGTCACATTAGATGACTTAGGAGTCGAATTAAATGAATCCGAATAATAGTTTGGATCGGAATAGTAGTTTGGATCTGATTCATCGGAAGAATCGGAAGAAATGTTTGGATTAGAATCCTTAGAAGAGAGGAATGTTTGGATAGAATCGGAAGAAGAGTAGGGGGAACCCGAATAATAATTTGGATCGATGTGTCCAAACCATACCATCAATTATGAGATGAAGGTGGGGAACGGGTCACCAGTATGGGATCTCTAGTATGAAGAACCAAACGGGGTTTAGTTATAATGGGAATATTTTGATTTGAATTGCTAAACCTAGGTTCCGTATTTTTGAAAGTATGGGGCACCACGCGATAGTCGAGTCATTTTTGGCACTATTTTAAGAACAAATATCTAGATTTAGATAGTGTGATGAAACTCCTTCAAAGGGAAGGAAGTGACATGTCACTTTGGGTAGCATAAGGACAACTAGCTAGACATTTCGTCAAGATTGATATCCATGCGTGATTTTCTCAAGAAGGTCTAAGGAAAATAGACACCGTGATGATGCAATCTAGATGAGATCGAAAGGGATTGTCCTAGAAAATAAGTTTTTTGAATGAATAATCACAAGGAACAATCATGTAAGTGTGAAACACAAATCCAATCAACAAAGAAATACACCATATGAAAATGCGTGTGCAAAGTTTGATTCAAAGGTGATCAACACAATGTCACTCAAAATGAACAAGGCGTAAATATTAACAAAGGGTAGATACGACTCCTACTCAAAGGATACCATGAAAAGTTCAAAACCAACAAGACCTAAATGTTAAAGAGTGGGGTTTACAAATGTAAGCCGGGTAACCACACCAATTGGACACATCTATCAAGCTTCATGAGAAGTGAGATATTAGTGTCAAAGTGGTATCAAATGAAACAAACAAAGTAAGTGACACCTTTCAAGATTTAGGAAAATGTTTGAAATCAAGCTCACCAAAGTATACTAAGGATGTGATAAAACGTGGGCGCGTAACACCACAATGCGAACACTTAGATCATGCTTACGAGAAAGATGACATAAGTATATTAATTATGTCGAGACAATACAAACGAGGTAACATGTCAAAAGGAGATAAAATGATGAATCAATCCTAACTATGATGACGATCCTGACGTGGGTATCAAGATCAAAAAGGCTACCAATGATATAAATACACCTCCGCACACTTTAGACGTTTAACTTACCCAGCCGCAAACATGGATGAGCGTAAATGGACATAAAATTGGTAGAAGCAATCGATTGGTAACACAAAGGTAGTCACCTTTATTTTGATCAACAAAGTGTCAAAAGAATGTGAAGGAAGAATATCAAAAATGGGGATGAAAAAATGCTAGCTTTACTTCAAAACAGTTTCGCCTTGCCTTAAGGAAAGTGAAAAACTAAGCAAAAGTAACGCGTCACACGTTTCGTGATGCAAGATGGCTCACTAATCAACATTGTTTTGAATTGGTCAAAGTGGGCTCCTGGCCAAAGTATATTATCCTAGGTGGTTCTCTCTGTCCTAGGTGTTATAAAGTTGTCCACAAGTGGGGCGATTTACCCAAATAGTCCCGACTATCTTGGGAGTATCTTGAATTTTCCCCCTTCAAGCATAGTGGGTAGTAAATGCATCCATCATGTACTTAAAAGGATCATAGGAATAACTTGTAACACTATATCACAAAGGAATCACTAGTCAAGTAGGTAGTGTGGAACACTCCCGTTTCATCCATAAGGTTCCCTCTTGCATGGACTACTTTGGGGTTCCTAGAACCACCCCCATTATTGTAGATTAAGGCGTTATGCCAAAGGGGTTATGTTCTAGTTGAGCAGAGAGGGACGTACCCTTTTCCTGAAACCTACAATACAATGTTTTGAATATGTTGTTATTTTTATCTTGTTTAATTTAATGTGGTTTTAAGTAGCACACCATTTGGCAACCTATAAGAAACATGTGTATTAGCAGGTTTGTGTTTTGTCTTTGATGCCTTTCTTTGACAAGCGTTAGGTCCTACAGAATCACGAGTTTAATAATTTTCCATTGCAAATTGATATCAATAAAGGGAATTTACACCTTGCTTTTGATTCTTAAGATCACCAAAAGGCACGAAGGAAGAGCATATGCAATGTGAAAATTCTTACTAAATCACATAAAAATTACTTTATCTTTTAGAACAAGTGTTTTTAACATATGATACGAGTTGTGCAAGTGTTTTTGATCTCCAAGATTACTTTTGAAGGCGCGAGGAGAGAGCATACACACTTTACAAACCTTGCTCAAGCTAAGAAATGAAACACTTAACTAAGTTAGTCAAAAATAAAACCAAAATAACCCTACAAATAATTGGTTAGTGCTACAAAAATATTTCAGAGTGTTAGAATGGCCAAGAAAACACTTTTTTGAACTTTAAGATATGCTAGAAAATGATTATTTACCTAATAATGTAAACCATAAATTTTTCATAAGTAAAACTCCTAATTTTATGATTCCATTATGTAGTTCACTTCAATACCTTTCCAACACAACAAAAACGGAGTCGTTTCGAGTTCGGGAGCAAAAGTTATGGCCTTCGGAAGATTGCTAATGATGTCTGTGCCACTGTTTGTGTACTGCGCCACTGTTTGTGTACTTGCACCCTTGATTTGGTGCCTGCGTGCCTCTGTCAAAAAATGACAGTCAGAGTTGTACCTACGTGCATAGAATGGTATGTGTGCTCCCTTTCCTGTAGGTGGCTAAAAAACATGGGATTTTTCAAAAATAATCTCAAAAATATCAAATTTTTATCGATTTGCTTCAATTTTGGTAGCACTTCACCTCCTTTGATCCTGCAAAGAGCACAAAAACAAGACAAACCTAGCTTAACTAGTTATGAAACCTGATTTTAGCCATTAATACAAGAAAGGTTAGTGAAATCAAAAACTTGAAACTAATCTAAAAACTTTGAAAAATTAATCTAGAAAGCTTGAAACTAATCTAGAAAGATTGAAACTAAAAAAATTAGAAACTAAAACAAAAAGCTTCAAAGTGACTCCATTAATGGAGGATGGACAAAGTGTCTCACCGGGCATGCCAAATGTGTGCAATGGAAAGTTGCAAAAGCTATGGAATGAGGCAAAAGAACCTCAAAGTTTTGCTTTACTCATCCATGCACCATGAGATTAGAGCTAAACAAGAGAAACTAACATGCAAGCATTATAACTTTGACAAAAACATCAAAAACTAACATGTATACTACTCTCTACTCCATGAAAGCTTAATAAAAATGAACCTAGTTAGATTCTAAGAAATCAAATTAGATGTGTTGTTTACTTCAATGGAGGTGAAGAGGTCTCTCTAAAATGGCTACAAGACCAAGTTAGATACCCTCCTACTAACCTACTATGAAGTTATGGATGCAAGATGGAAGAGCTCTAAACAATGGAGTATGGCCAAGATCCAAATGTTCTATAGCTTAAAGCTATCACAAATGATTTCTAATGCCTTTCCAAAGTGTTTGAGAGAGAAGGACTTGTGAGTGAAGTTGTATGTAAAGTTGTAGTTTGAATGGGTAGGCTTAGCCTTGTATTTATAGTTTTCCACTTGGGAGAATTTGGAATTTGGGTGCATGTGGGACTAAAGCTCAAAAACACTTTTAGATTAGATTAGGATAAACATGCTTTAAGCTTCATTAAGCTAGGATCAGGCTAGTTAAACTTGATTAGCAAGTGATTAGAGACTCATTGAGAGTTGGGAGGGTCTGGATAACCAATTGTGACTGATAGATAGCCTACGAAGCCAATAGAAGTGGTCTAGAGAGAACTAGGGAGGTTCTGAATGGTTGAAAGGAGGAATGTTTAGCTAATAAGAGAGATATTAGCCAAATAAGTTGAATATGGGAAGAATACGACCGAGAAGGTGTCGTAAATAGGCATCCGAGAGTGGAGTGAACTATGGGGAATTAAGGAAGTGTCGTTAATTGAATGGATTAGATGAAATTATAAGTGTAAGCATATTTTAGGTGTCTACAACAATTTTTAATGCTTTTTCGACCGGGAGGTCTAATCGAGAAGTAGTCAAAGTGTCCGGAGCATTCCTACGGTCAAATTCTACCAATTCCTAGTCTCAACGTAGTTTTACATATACATACTAGGCGCGTGCGCATCCTCAGAGAGTAGAGTATAATATATGCACCCAGAGTTAAGGTGGTAATGCTTCATGTCCCATTGTCCAAAGTCTCTCACACTGTTGAATGTGATGCTTTGAACATGTTGATCACCATTATAAGTGCAGATCTGCGTAGGTGCATTGCTCCTTAAAAACCTAGTAGATAGGGTGATTCCAATCTCCTCCCATTCTAGAATATTATCTTTGTGGACTACCCACCAGCACGTTGTTGTCTTGCGCAAGGTATACACTAACATATCTCTTCTCTTAATTTGATCTATCCACTATGCTTCCATGGCTTTCAAAAATACAGGAAGATCTTTTGCCCTTGTATACCAAGGTACTATGCTACCTATCCGTCAAACAGAACAAAGTCCATTTTTGCACACAACCACACTTTTACCTCGCGCCCTACTAGTTCATATATACCATGAGCCCAATTATCACAAGAAATACTCATAGTATCACTAATCGAATTAGAATATTCCCACTATAGGATGCCTTCCTTTGATGTCTCATTGACTCTCGGGTCCCGCATAGCATCAGCTGCACATAGATTTTGTTTAAGTCCTCACTTAGGGGCTCAACATATGGCATAGAATTCCCATATGTCAAAGGTATCACAACCCTTTCCTCCTTGTTCTCAAAGCTGATAAAACCCTTATTGAATCTCAAATCAGTAATATTTTCATAACACCAAAGGAGTCCAAGCAAGGCTAGAAAACTATCTACTTCTACAAGTGCTAGTACCTCAAAATCCCTAGTGAACTTGGCCCCTTGTATGGTTATAGATGCATCCTTCAAAACTCCTATGGGAGTGGCCTTAGTCCGGTTTTTCATAAAAAAACATTAGAGGATGGCTGCAATGGAGGCCTCCCCATTTGTACCCATGTATCTAATGTAAGCACATTTAGTTCCGCACATGTATTAATCAATATGTTGCTCCAGCCTATCCATCCACAATAACATTTAGAGTAATTTCCTTGTCATATTCAATGCTATCAAAGGAAGATTTACATGTAGGATATGTTATCTGGTCTCAATACTTGTGCGTGGAGTGTTCTCTTTTAACCAAATTCCTAATAGTGGAATGATGTTCTCTTGGTGTAACATTTTGTACACTTCTCTCGATCATCGGTATCGACGTTTGGACTATCTCTCGATGCTTTCTTCGCTCCTTTAAGTCATGTATCTCACCCCTCAAGATTACTTAGTACTTCCATGGTATCTGATAAACCTCCTTCGATAGGTAGGATCTCGTACTGGGCATGAAGGTCATCATCCTTAGTGATGGTAGGTTTCACTGTAATTCCTCTCTTGGCGCACTGCTTCATCTCGTGTAGTAATCTTCACTGTTAATGCCTCAAGTCTTGGTGCTATCTTGGGCATCCACTGATCTTCTACCACGCATTGGATTCTAACCATCTCGATGCCTTTTTTTTTTCGGTTATGTTGCTTACTCGGATGCTCATATAAGTCTGGGCACTCTTCATAACTATGGTTCTTTCCGCAGAAAGAACATGCAATATTCTAAGGACATTCACACTTATAGTGGTTAGGAGATCCACACGTATAACATGTTCCACAGGGGAACTCACCTCTTCCCCCACCACGGCCTCATCCTCCATATCCACCGTGATATCCAAGTCCTCTTCCACAACCTCCTTCAAAATGCCCGTCATTCCTGTCATAGTGCATTTTATCATGATCCCGATCCTGGTGCTCATTCTTACCCTTAGAATTATCTGTTATGCTTGTCTGTCATACCCCAATGTCTATAGCATCTTGGATCTGACCAATCAACCAACAATCTTCAGTATCATGGGTCGTGGATCGGAAAATTTTACAGTAACAAGATACATTCTTCCTTATCACATGTTGTAACAAAGGATAGTGACTAGCATCATGATTCAAATGATAGATCTCACAATCCAACAATAATGAGCGTATAGATCTGCGAGGGCAACTATCCTTGGTGTGACCTTCCACTTCATAATCTGTACACCAAATTCCTGAGCGCGTTTCATGGGCTGAATTTTTTGATAACTTCTCTAACTATTTTTCCATAGCTGCAATCTATGCCTCTAAGAATGGACTAATGCTAGTGTCAATGCTCCCAACTACCTCAACATGCAAATCTGCTTCCAGTGCTTCACGTGGATCTAGTGTATGTCTTATGTGACAATGCTCTTTTGAATGGTGTAATCAATCTACCAATGAACCATTGTGCATGCTTTGGCTTGCGTGAATATCATAAGAAAGATTAGATATGTGTTTTAAAATGGGCATCATACTCACGTACACTCTCAATAGTGCCTTGCTTGATATCCTTGAGCATGCTTATACTCTTCTACTCAAATTCTGGGATATAGAACTCTTTTAAGAAAGCATCCTTCAACACTTTGCATAATCCACACAAGTTTGATCAGGGTCAAACTTCCTATACCAAATGTGTGCACATCCCTATAATGTAGTAGAAAATTGACTTGCTTTGCGCTTAGAAGTTGTGATCCCTTTCACATGCCACAATATTTCACACATGTGCACATGCTCAACAACATCCTCTATGCCTCTATACTCCGAAAGATGAAGAGACATCTCCATATAAATATTCTGGGGTTGGTGTGAACCCCGCCCACCTAATTTAGAACCTCCTATATTTCCCCCGCCTCCGTAACCACCAGATCCACCAAAACTGGAACCACTTATACCTCCTGATCCTCCACATGTAGCTGGAATAGGACATGTAGATGTACTCCCATGTGCTCTAATAGTAGTACTATACTAAACCCCTACAGTCTGTGTGGTAGTTCCACTTCCAGAGGTGAATCCAAAATTCGACGTGCTTACATTTTGTGTAGATGATGCACTTGAAAATGTTCCTCCAAATAAAATTGAAGGCATCGGCCTACCATTGATGTACTTACTCTCTGACTTACTCCGGTTCTCCTATTCCCCAAATTCACTTGCTGATTACTTATCATACTAGATACTGGAAAAACTAACACAAGGGCTAGGTCACCAGGTGGATTAAGATGCGCGTCCGCGGCCCATGTAGTCTCTGTTGGCACCCTTCTATGTGAAGCCAAGAGGGGATCTCTGTCATGATTTCTAATATGGGGGAGTTCTTGATGCTCTAGCTCCATGTCTTCTACGTGAGCTTCAAATCCTTCACGAGCCATCTCTCTCCTCAACGCCATACTTTCTGCAATGGTACGCTGCTTCTTTATCTCCCTCTCGTGCACCTCATTATACTTAAGTTGCCTTTCCTCTCTCTACCTTTCTACCACTAGGTCTACCATCTTTCACCAACCCTATTCCCGCCTCTCGTGCATGGTGAGGTTTAGTTATCCATCTGTTTACTTTCCAGGGTTCAAAGTTGTCATCAAGATTTTGATCGCGGTGGAATACCTTGCGAGATATGCTCCTCTTGATACCGCAAAAATTAGAACTCAGTTACCTCTGGGAAAGAATACGTCAAAATTGAATATTCCAGAATATAACTGTTTAGAACACCACGAAACCATGTATCCACAATGTGAGTCTAGATCAGATCAACATCATAAAGGGCCTAAAATTCTTCATGTGTCCAGACAAGTGCACGATACCTCCAATTCCACTTAGATGCATAAGCAATCAACCACTCGTATAATTCTACTGGAAAGATGGTGAAAAATATCTCATATAAGTTGTCATACATATTTTGTTCTACCCAAGTGCATGCGTTAAACTTAGATCCAATGCTAAACCGCCGTGCATATTCTTCCTCCAGATCGTGTATCCACTCTTCAATACTTGCTAGAGTTAACCGATACATCTTCATCACGAACCATCCTGAAAACAACTGAAAAAGAGGTCTCGAAAGGAACCAATGATGTAGCCTAGAAATCACTAGATGACACCTGGATGTCTTTGACACATCACTCAGCCTAGGCTGAGCACTCACCTAAAGCACGCAAAGGTATCAGGTCCCTCTTTAGGGTTGTTGTAGCAGAATGTTAACATGATGAAGACTTACAACATACAAATCCATAACTTAATACATCATTATACAGTGCATGATAGATCTAGATCTAGGAAAGAATGGGTTTAAACAATAATCATGATAGAAATAAGAACATGCACTACCCAATTATACATAGGAATAACACTTAGGTTCAGTCAATATCTTCCATCTCTTAATTATCACAATAACACAAAATATTCTTGCAATCTCTGAAATCTATCTTGATGAGCACATGGATTTGATAAGATAATTCAGAATTTATGTAAACTATGTTATTTGTCTTTCCATATCCATCATCTCTCTACATCCATCATCTCTCTACCTACGGTAATTCACTACATATATATAGGGTGGGGACTTTCCCTTCACCACTTATCTATTCCAAAAATAGGTCGCATGCTATTAGTAGCCACACACCGTTTTCATGCATAACCACACATGCAAGTGTGTTATCTATAGACTACTGATAGTTAACTGAGGTGACAATCCTATTCTTAGACTATCTCCATGCAAAAGCGCTCTGAATCTGATCCTCCAGAAATAGACAATGTGTGGCGCGCATGTCTCTACATCGTTGGTGTGTTCTGCACACCATCTTCTAAAAATAGATCTTCATGCCCAAAAATGGCTGTCTGTAAAATGAACTTATGTTCCATGTGTGCATTCTTCCTATCCATTTGTGCCTTTGCATATGGCATGCTTTCCCACGTGGACTTCTTGTGTGATTTCTTTGTCAAGTGTTCTTTGATCAACACCACTCTGTATTAGTCACATCGCTCCTAATCTGATCATACAAAATTGGGACTCTGTCTCTGAGGTATAATCCATCTCTCGACCTATAAAATCTAATCAAGCAATCGCCCATTAAGAATCAATCATAAAAATATTCTTTTTTCGCCCATTAACAATCAATCAATGGACTCTGACCTAAGCATGTGTCAACTCCACTTTTCCCCTAAATGACACCGCCCTAGTTGGGTCGACACCTTTTTTCCCTTTTTGATGGCAATCAGTGCCCAGTCACCACCACCTCCCTTGGGCACTCATCAAAAACTTAGAAAAATGTAAAAATTAAACAAAAATCAACTAAAACTTAAAAATAAGCTAGAATTCGATATTTACCATCCTTTGAGTTCTCTCGAGGATTCCTCAATTCTCCATTGGCCTCATGGATCTCAAATCTCCTATTTTCTCTCTCTCGGAGCTTTTGATCATCAAAAGTCACGTCATTTTAATTATCCCCTTTGGCCAATCATGGTGATTATATAGTCGTCTCCACCTCGGTCGTCGTCGACCCTTTTATTCGTCATCGACCCATGCCTAGTTGTTGTCGAACTTGACCCTTATTTGCATGTTTTATCCCACCTTATCCATCTTCCTCATCAACTTATCATTCTTACTCTTCATGCTTGTGTGTCACCCATAACACACTTTCCGTTATCTGCCGCATCACTCATTTTTCCATTTCTTTTTGGCTTATCTATATATCCTTGTTCATATTTTATTGCATCTTCTTCGCCTCGCTCTGTACCCATTTTTGTCTCCTTCATGCAGGCACCATATCTCATCCTAATCCCACCATGGTGGCCACCTTAACCATCTTTGTCTCGCTGGGATGCATATTTTTACTTCCTCATGCTTGAAGGACATCGCATATCTCTTGCCCTTCTTTGTTGCACGACCTTCTTGTTTGACCATCCTCACATTTATTTGTGCATACTTTGATGTATGCATTTGACTAGATAGTCCCACGGACTTGCACATCCATCTGAGTGGTTTCCCATTAGAATACCTCTATCTCACGGTGATATTTTCGACTCACCAGTCATATGTCGTTCACGTTGCCTTCGTAAATGCTACACATTATGTCCCTACCGATGCGTTTTAAGCAAATTGTCATACTTTTTCATTTTTTTATGTTTTATCCTATCGATGGTTACCTCTCTTCACTTGGGACATGTTTCTATTTATTTTTTACCACCCTTCTTCCTTGTTACCCTCCTTTTCTCCCTTAATTGACTCCCCTTCATGTTGTTTATCCCTAGTTTGAGGGGGAGCACTTCCGCCATCATCTTCTCATCACTTCTAGTTTTTGTCTCACAATTTTCTTTAGCACAAACCACTTAACAAAAAGGGGAAAATGTAAACACCCATTTTTGACACCCCTCATGCCCTCATCTCATGTTCGCCCTTGTCATCACCTAGCATGTTCATATTACTCTTCCATATTTTAAATTATCTACTTTCCCTCCTAAAATCCTTTTTCCATATTTCCCATCTAACCTCCATAATCCCACCTTTTCCCCATTTATAATCCTTGTTATTAATTAATTCCCTATTAATATCCATATCCCCTAAACCTATTTAATTTATCCCTAATCCTATCATTTACCCTAATCCTACCCTAAATGACCCCATTTAGTACCCCTCATTTATCCCCACTACCTTTGATCATTCTCCCTCATTTAATCCCTCATAGGATTTCCCACTACCTTAATTAACCCCCCTCATCATTTCACCCTTCATTACTCCCATCCATGCCTCATTAACATGCCAAATGACACCCTTAAACCCATTTTTAGCTGATTTTGCATCAAAATTTTCATCTTCTCCATAACTTTGCCTCTATCTACTCTAGTCATTGGTGACTCATCCAGTCACCATTGACCTATTTAACCACATTCACCCCTTTCTCACGGCTGAAACTTTTGGATCTTGAGCATTCTTGTGTGATTATTTCCTTCATCTTCATCCGTGGAGCTATTATCACTGTAAGAATCTACCTCGGTGTCCTTTGCATGCCATCACTAGAGCTTGGAATACTTTGAATATTATTTGAGATCTTGTTCATACATGTTTGTTAATGATTTACAGTTTACAAGTTTCCCTAGAGCTCTACCTATCCTTTTAGTCATTCCCGATCATCTTTAGCTCCACCTTTCCATTTTATAATCTTATCAAGCCCCCATATCCTACTCTAGTCACCATCGACCTAGCCTTGATTTCCATTGATCCAACCCTCATCCCATCCTTTACATCATGTTTATCCTATCAACATTTAGACATCACAATTAACATCCTAGAACCAACATTCATTCCCTATTTCTGCATCCTTTTATCATCCCCGCTTGCAGGTGTCATTGAATGTGCTAGCCTACCTCAAGTCACCATCGATCCGATCCTTAGCCCCATAAAATCTACTGTAGACACCAAATTTGGGTCACACTCCCCTTGGTCCCCTTTCAATCAATTAACGTAACGTGTTCACCTAACCATGACCCCTTTACCCCGCATTCATATTAATTTAATTACTTATAATTGAATTAATGTTCATCCTCACATTATTAATTAATTTAATTACTTTAATTAAGTTAATTTACACATCACCTAGACACCTCACCCTGGACCTATTCCAGGGGCATTTAACTCATAGTGACCAAGTCATCACTCTCAGCACTAAGTCATCACTCCCAGTGTTGAGTCACCACTTGACCTAACTAACTGAGACTTCTTCCTAAAACCTAATTGGACTTCTTCTATGACCTTCCTACCTTATCTCACATGAACTCCACTTCCCTAAGCAGACTCAATCAGAATCACGCCAAAAATAGTAAAGATCTGACTATTTTTGGTAAACCTAGACTTTCCCTCCCTAGGCCTTGCAACACCGACTATCTCTCAACCAACGTCAATCACCTTAACCATCATCGATTACCTTATATACACTTTCAAAATTCTTTACCCGGTTGGTCATTTTCAGTTGGGAGAGTTCTATTGCATTCAAGCACGAATCAAAGACTTCTCAGCATCCAAATGATAGGATATACTCAACCACATGCCCAAGTAAACACTTGATGCTTGTCCCAAGGCATTAGAATATTCACGGGAACACTCTGGGAAGTATTGCCATGACACTTGACCATAAAATTTCTTCACAGATCAACTACGCCTTCCTTCACCTACCAGACCTACAAATGCAAGTAAGTATACTTGATTTTCATCATTTTGTACTTGCTTAAAGTGTAGGTTCATTATCTTTTGGTATTACATCTTATTCCTTCTTGCATTCCTCTATCCCCACCTTCTTACCAATCTACCCATCCAACCACCCCCGGCCTTCTAGCTCTCCGTACCTGACCTCTATGCATTCTTGAGTCTTCTTGAATCATTATGAAACCAACATTATCCCTTCATTATTCGTGCAATCACGGAGAAGTCCAATTTTTTTAATTTAATTACCACCAAATTGCCCCTACCGATGTCGGTCACCTTAACCATTGTTGGTCTCCTCTTTACTAGCATCGGTCATTAGACCAACGTCGGTCACTATGTTTTCTGCTAACCTTCACCAAACTGCCTCTAACATCACCTAAATTCCACCCAAACCTTACTAGATACCTCTGTGACTCTACCTAACACCCATGTGACCTATCCTAACCAAAAACATACCTTGCATGATGCTTTAGATTAGTTTAAATTTCAATACTTTCCTTAATCTAGTTTGTTGATAATGTTTTGAGATACCTAAATCAAAGTGTTAGCAATAGGACCTTCATTTCTCGTATTTACTTTCATTAATTTGATAAAAACAAGTGGATTGATAGCCATCTAGGAAGTATCACACTTCCCGGAACTAGCAATCGCTAGGAAGTCCACTGTCATTTTCTATTTAATATCATTTGGTGGTCTTTCTTTGTATCTATAGGTAGTCCTTCCCAGACAAAAGGAGTTCTCTACAATCAGCTTGGATAAAATCAATAATGCACACATTCAACCTTCGACCAATATAATCATAGATATTCCTCCTTGACCTTTTACCTTATTTGTTTTATCGCACAACAATTCGGTGAAACAACACCATTTCCACATCATTTTACCTCACCTTTATCCCGATACTGATTCAATATCCTGCATCAACATTCAACTCTATTTTTACATATTTTTTATCATCTCTGCATCGGTTACCATCAATCATACCATTCGAACTGAGTCATCATCGACCCACACATAATTGGTTTCCTTTCAACATATTTTCATTATCAAATCATCATTTCAATATCTTCTAGCTTATCATATCTTTGTTTCTATTTATCATTTACAACCTTCCATTTATCATCACTTATCGACATATTTTTATCATGAGGGTTGAAATCCATCCTAGGAAGTTCTCACTTCTCGAGATTGACTTCGTCGAGAAACCCTTCATCTATATTACTAATATTTTCCGTGTTTATTTCTCTTTGTTGTGCGGGTCATCAAAAATCACAACAAAGAGGAGCTCTTCTTGTGTGCTTGTAACATCTTCTTCATCATCCACATCATGAGGTCACTTAAACCCTCCCATATTTCTAAGGTTTCTTGATTTCTTGCATGCTTTTCACTAATCTTAAACATGAGAAGAAATCTTGTTAAATAATGTAGGTTCCTAAGAGCATTTAAAAGCAACGGTAGTTTAGAAAATCACAAAACAATATAACATATTCTTGTTATTGTTGTTTTACAAATTTATGTTGATTTCAGTCTTTGTTATAATTTTTGAGTGCAAAAATCGGTTTTTAAATCTGATCCCATGTGTGTTTGCAAGTGATTTACCTCTAACTTTAGTTTATTTTTATTTATAACTAAAAAAATTAAGCTGTTATACCTGTTAAAAATCTTGCACACAAACAACAAAAAAGATTAGATTTTATCAAAAAATTAGTAAAAAAATTAAAATATTTTAGCAAAAACAAAAAAATTGCAAACAAACCCAAGCCCCTACCCCTACCTCCCTCCCTTTCCATCTTTTCCCCAACTCAGCCGAGTTGGCTGGTTCCCTTCCCATTTTCCTAACTACATAAGCTCCCGATCTACACCGTAGTGCCCACTTCCCTTTGACATTGTTTAGATCGATCTTGATCTTGTTGATCTCATTTTGGACATTATTATGTTTTGATTTAGTATGATGTGTAGATGTTAGATCATGGATTATTATGGACCTCGATTCAGTTAGCATGCATGATGATTATTAGAGACATTATTATATATGGATGATGATATATTGTTGACATGGATATAGTATTGATGTTGATTTTAGACATGTGACATTTGATATTAAGAGTAGCTCTAGTATAGAGATTCATTAGATGATGATATAATTGCAAATTGAAATTTAATGATGATGTTGAATTCTTGATGTTGTTGTGATTTGGATTTGATCTTTATATGTTGTTTATATCATTTTGGATGTTCTGATATGGCCACGAGGCTGAAGGAGGTATTGTTATTTTGCAGGTTAAAATATCACAACAATGTCGGGGGATGAGACTAATCATATTGGAATTACTGGATGAATTCAACGAGGACACCATGGCAATCAGTGTAATTGTTTGTATGATTGTGTTTGTTAGGGATTCCCATGGGGGATCACCTTTAAAATGTGACCAAAGGATTTCATGTATTAATTTAATGTGTTTCTTTTTTGTAATGTTTGCATGTATTTTAATTGTAATGTGTTACCCCTTTCATTAGTTGTTAATTAATTTGGGTTTATGTTATTTATAACCATTTGTTAAATAAATAAATCCTTATGTCAAAAGAATGTAATAAATGAATTCATAGATATTAATGCATGTTGTAAGAATGTGTAAGATGATGTAAGAGATGTGTAAGTGATGGGTAAGTTGTGTAAGTCAGATTATGGAGTGTAGAACACTCCATCCTCAAAGGAATTCAAATTTGTCCTTGAGGGCTGCATTTTGAGGCTTGTGGGACAAGTTAAACTTGTCCCACACCTCTTAAAACCATCCACCAACCATACCTATGGTTTGAGAGTCAAAATTAGCCCTTTTAATTGTATTTTGAATTGACTATATGTAAGTTTTTATTGCACTTTACTTACAAGCTTTTAATTCAGTCCTTGTTAAAGTATGGGTTAATTTTGAGTGTGTAAGTTGATTGTCATCTCCATTTATTGTGTTTAGTTGTGATGTTGACTTTCTCCTTTTGGGGTTGAGGAAGAATGATGTGGCATCCCACTTGGAATCCACATCATCCTCTCCTCTCCCTCTCCTTTAAAATTTGAATTCTTCTCTTGGTTATGGTTGTTGAAACTTTGCTCTTCCTTCTTGGGTCGAATTTTTATTGCTGTTGGAGTCTTGCATTGTGGAAGGAGTTGGAAATTCATTTGCATGCTTGGTGTTGCTGTTGTTGGACTGCCTTTTGGTCATTAAAGAGCTTGCTGTGTTGGACTAACTTTTTGAGCATTGAAGGATCTTGATGTTTTGGAAAAAATCTCCATTATGGAGAGGTAGGATCTTGCCTTTTTAATATGTTGTTCTTCCCTTTTCTTACATGAATGAAATGGTAAGTGTGTTGTGTATTATTGGTTGGTTGGGTAGAATGCTTAGGGCAAGGTGTAGGAGAAGGCTATGGGGATTTCCAATGGCACTTATTCTATTTTGGAGGGAGCTTTGGATTGGGATCCACCTAGGAAAAGAAACTGCTTGCATTTCTTACTCTTGGGGGGGCATAAGGAGGGGTTGGGAGATATAAGGTTTATGGGTTTTGATATGGTTATTGGTGGTATGATTTAGGTGGATGCCCAATTCCAAACAGGGAGGCATAAGTAGTTTCCCCATGTGTTGTGTGTGTGATTCTTATTGCGGTTGTGAACTGTTGTCTTTGTTTGGACTATGTATTTTGTTGTATTATGCATGTGAAAAGAATGTTGTTTGTTGTGATAGAAGCCTTGTTACCATGTGTTGATGTTCATACTCTATTCCAATATGGTTGGGGCTCAGGGGCCAATGGGGAAGGATGGCTTCTCCTTTCCCATTAGATGTATTGGTTGGGTGGAGAGCATTGCCTTCCCCCTTGTTGTGATCAAATGAAAATATGAAGAAATCAACAAGCTCTATTTTGGAGCTTGGAGAAAATATAGTTTGACAGTCCCTTCTTTAGAGAAAACTATTTTAACCTTCCCACTTCAAAGTGGATGATTATATTATTTTTGTAATGAGAAGACACTTTGCATTGGAAAAGAAAGATTGAGATTCATTGGGAAATGTAAAGAGTTATTGTTCCATTCTCTGCTTGGACAAGAATGTCATACGGTTTGTAAATTGTGTATTGAAATTCAAAGAAAGAAATCAGTTGTTAAGTTATTGTTGGAAATCAATAATGAATTACATTCCTTTCTCAACTTGCATTGTTGTATTACAAATTAATTGCTATTGTGTTTGTGATCTCTGTTTTGGGAAGAAAAACACATAGGAAAGAAATGACAGTCCTTTGTTCCTTTGAAGTAAGTTTTAAAAATTGAAATTAACTTTACATATTGAATGTAATGTTGTTTTTGAAATCAAATAGAAAGGAGAGTTGTACAAGTGTATTGCACAATTGATTTGAATCATTATTGAAAATTGATTCTTGTTGAAAAGAAAATAAAGAATGCATGGAAATGACAGACATTGTTCTATTCCTTGCAAGTTGCATATTCGAATTGAAAACTAAAATGTAATCTAACTCAAAATTGAATAGAAGACTTAATAAGAAATTATATGACACCATTTAGATACTATACAGACTTTTAAATAATGAATTGGCATGCAGACTTAAAAGAAACAGTTCACTGATTTAAAATTTCATTTTGGCAATCCATGTTTTATTAAAAATGAGCAGTTTAGACTTATGCTCAACAATAAGTTATGAAACTTTGAAATTCACATTAGGAAGACCTAAGGAACTCTAATTCACTCTAACAGTCAAGAATGAACCTCCAAAACTTAATAGAATTCAATTCGAGCTTGCACGGTCGTTTTTCCCGTCTATTGCCGAGAAAAATGCAAACTTGAATAATTGGACAAATTGACTTCACTAAAACACTCTAGACCCTCCTTAGACTGATCCTCCATGTTTTTTTGACATGTGGAGTGAAGGAGGAGTTCAAATTTAATCAAATTGAGAAGTTGGAAAAATGCCAGTTTATAAATTAAAAGCATGTAGATTTTTTTACAAAATTGACCCTCAAAACCTCACCAAAATCTAAAATTGATGATTAGTGTACAAAGAGGACTCCGAGAGTTTTCCGAAAGTCCTTGTTTTCCCAATACTGAATTTTCTATCAAAAGTTATGGCCATTTGAAATTTTACTTCAAAATGGCCATCTAAAAATTAATCTAACTATTTATAAATCAAAATTTAACTTTTGGAAAAATTTCCCCAAAAAGTCTGCGGCCCCACAACCCTCACAACCAATCAGATGTTGCCACATGGCACTTCGCCAGAGGGCGGAATCACTTTGAAAACTTAAATTTTTTAAAATTTGACCTTGGGAAAATTTTCCCATATTTCCTTATAGCCCCACGACTTTCTATCACGTCTTGACACGTGGCTTAGAGGAGCACACAGAATAAATTTTAAAACTTAGTATTATTGAATTTTAAAACCTTTTGGCTCAAAGTCTTAAATCTCTCTGCCATTCCACTAGCTCATGTCCAATCACGGGTGCCACATGGCATGGGTTTTCTCCTTGGCGGAGGCGCGCGGCCAATTTCACCTTTGGTCTTTTGGCCTAAAAATTCTTATTTCTAGCTTTCCCTGCCGGTCCATTTCTCCCCGCACCAATCAGGAATCAACACGTGTCTTTCTAAACTCGTGGGTGTGTGGAGGGAAATCATGATTTTGTGCTCAAGGAGGAAAATTCTCAAATTTCCTTCTTGCTCTGCTCGATTCGATCAAAGGAAATTTTTTCTCCCTAAGCCCACAGACTCTCCCTAGGGAAAATTTCTCCCCTAAACTCCGCGGGCCCATAACTTGAGATTTATAGGAAGTTAGGAGGAATTATTTATATGGTTGGAAAGGTGAGAAAATTTCCTATCCAATGGACATGATTTAGGAAAGTTTTGATGACTCTAAGTGTGTGAAAAATCAAGTTGAACCCTGTAAGCTTGTTAGGGCAGAGATGAGTGAGAAATTACTCTCCTAACCTAAGTGATGAATTTAAACTCTTGTATTAACCTTGTGCTTGTCGTTAATGGTTGCTAGAAGAATTTCTATAAGTAATTCTAGATTGTTAATCTAAATTTTGTTTGTGCTAATCTTGTGTTCTTGTAACCCTATTGCAAACACTCTTAATAAAAAAAAATTAGTCCATAATTTTCCTAGCTAATCCTAGTTTGTTTCTTGGTCTCAAGTGGTAGTTTGAAGCGGGCATTACATTTGGTATCAGAGAAGTGGTTCAAAGGCTTGGACCATTGGGCACACTAGAAAACTTGAGACATGAAAACTTAAACCTAGCACATTGTAAATCTAGAAAACAACTTAGCAAGAATTTGTATGTTTTAGTAAACATGGAAGTTGTATAAATTAACAAATGAACTGACTTTCAATTTGTGCATGCGGGAGGAATAGACACGGTGAGAGAAACCTTCGAAGAGACTTAGATTCACCACCACCACCACCACCAGATTAGGGTGTAGCAGCCATTCTACCTCAGATTCTATAGACCCTTTAGGATGTTAATGTTGCTCTACGTGGAGGATCAGTAGGAGGACATGTAGCTACTCATGATAGAGCCCCTTCTATCGAGGTTCATGTACCCCCTTGACTCGGTGAGAGAGCACGGAGGAGATAACTTCCATGCGGAGTTTGTGGAGAAGAGTTACCACTTAGGAGACGGGGTGACATAGTTATGGAGCATAGAGAGAGGTCTCGAAGCCCTAGGCTTAGGGATGAGCTTACAGAGAGGCCTAGAGGCCGACAGGACCATACAAGCAGCGAGATCACATTAGGGAGATCCTGAAGCTTAGGCCCTCACATTACTTAGGTGATACAGGTGGATTTCAGGCAGAGGCTTGGCTAGTGAGCTTGAGCGGTTGCTTCAAGCTTTGTCCTTGTTCTAGCAACACAAAAGCTCATGTTGCGATCCATCTACTTGAAAGGATGGATCGGGAGTATAGTCAAGAATAGAGGAGTAGAGGCTCCATGTAGATTCAGAGATAGTCACCTAGGAGCTGTTTAAGGAGAGATTTAGGAGCAGATACTTGTCATGGAGATTCATACAATAGAGGATCGATGAGTTCCATGATCTTCGATAGGCATCCCTTACAGTGGCAGAGTATGAGAGTAGGTTTTGGACCTACTTTAGTACATTGAGTACATGCAGGATAAGTAGGTGCGGATCCACAAGTTCATCCAGGGCCTTAATCTAGACATTGGAGGTGCGGTTCGGATCCACTACCCACAGACTCTAGCAGAGGCCATAGAGAAGGCCTATATAGCAGAGGAGACTCGGGGTAAGACCCAGCAGGCTAGAGACCAAGTCAGGAGTTGCATACAACAGATGTAGGACAATAGATTGAGGGGGTCAGCTCCTCCTCCTCATGGTGGTCGAATTATTCACAGGTCATCCTTGAGACCCCAACGGTAGCAGCAGATCCTGCCCACCATATAGGCCTCCATAAAGAGCTGATGCACAGAGAGGTCAAAGTATGGGGCCTCCTCTTAGGGGTCCCATCAGGACATAGGGTGGACCTAGAGCTCGGTCACAGGATCTCGGCGTAGAGGCCACAACAAAATATAGCCGGATCATCAGGATCTATAACACTGCTTACAGGGCACCTTCTAGAGGTGCTACTCCTTGGAGAGGATCAGGTGGTTGTTTTATATGTGGAGTTGCGGGACACTTTTGGAGAGACTACCCTCAGAACCCTAACAAGGGTAAGGCACTCGATCTTAGAGCTAATAGTCGGTGACATGAGACGTAGCCACGGGATCTATGCGGTGGTTGAGAAGCTGCACAAAGCCGAGCACTAGAGCACCGAGCATAATCATTGAGACTACAGGAAGTATTGGGGTGTTCCTACCTCCATATTGTTTGACTCTGGTTCTTCTCGATTCATTTATTACACCATCCTTAGTAGAGTGATGCAGGATGGTGGTAGTTAGGCAGGGTCTTTGTTGGGATGTAGAGATGGCTTCGGAGCCAAGATCTCTGTAGACTCCTTAGTCAAGGAATGTGTTGTAGATTTGGGATCTTTCACCACCACCTCGGATCTTTGTATTCTTCCTTTGGGCTCATATGGAGCTATCTTAGGTATGGATTAGCTATCTCGCACATAGGGCCAAGATGGATTGCTATCACAAGAATATATCTTGTGTAGATGATCTTGAAGTTGAGTCGATGATTATAGGGGTCGGGAGACCCGTTTATTTGTACCATTTCCGCTATGCAAATTAAGCGGTGTGTGCAATGGGGTTATTATATCTATCTTTATTCGATTAGTGACGGTCGGAGGATGGGTCTAGTGGACCATTGCTAGATGACCTTCCCATTCGATGAAGTATGTAGATGTCTTTCCGGGGAGCTACCGAGGATGCCACCCCAAGTGAGATTGATTTCCATATAGACCTAGTCCCCGGAGCGAGCCTATCTCAAGTTACGACTAGAGGGCCTTTTGGAGAAAGGCCTTATCCATCCTAGTGTATCGTCTTGGGGTGCATTGGTGATCTTTGTGAAGAAGTATGGATCATTGCGGTTGTGTATTGATTACCACTAGTACAACAAAGTGATAATCAAGAATCGTTACCCTCTTCCTCGTATTGATGACTTGTTTGATTAGATGAAGGGAGCCACGGTGTTCTCTAAGATTGATCTCAATTGGGCTACCATCAGTTGAAGATTTTGGAGGTGGACATTCATAAGACTGCCTTCCACACGAGATATGGGCACTATGAGTTTATAGTGGTACCTTTTGGTTTGACGAATGCCCCTGCAGTGTTTATGAGTTTGATGAATGGGGTATTCAAGAACCTTTTAGATCACTTCATGCTCATCTTCCTTGATGAGATCTTGATATACTCACGTACACGTGAGGAGCACGAGGGGCACCTTCGAAAGGTTCTCTAGTGTCTTCATGAGCAGCAGCTTTACGGGAACTTGGAGAAGTGTGCTTTCTTCCAGATAGAGGTGCAGTATTTGGGTCATATTATTTCTAGGGAAGGTATCACAGTCGATCCTTCTAAGATTAGAGCCATTATGGATTGGCCAACACCCACTACAGTGACCGAGGTGCGTAGCTTCATGGGATTAGCAAGATACTACCAAATATTTGTTCAGGACTTCTCTCGGATTACGCACCCTATCACTTCCCTTTAGAGGAAAGGGAAGAAGTTTGTTTGGACAGACAGATGCAAGTAGGCCTTCAGGACACTAAAGGAGTGCCTCACTACAACACCCATTCTTACAGTGCTAGATCCACAGGGTGAGTTCTTTGTTTGCACAGATGCTTCTTTAGCAGGGCTTGGAGGTGTGTTGATGCAGGATGACAGGGTTGTAGCTTTTGAGTCTCGCAAACTCAAGGATCATGAGCTTAATTATCCTACCCATGATCTTGAGATTTTGGTAGTTGTGTATGCTTTGGTTAGATGGAGAAATTTTCTCCTTGGACGAAGATTCACACTCAGGACGATCATTTGAGTCTTTGCCACCTCTTCACGTAGCCTAATCTAAACACTCATCAACGACGTTGGATGGAATTGCTTTGTGAGTATGACATGGAGATAGAGCATGTGAAAGGGAAGGAGAATGTTGTAGCAGATGCTCTCGGTAGATGGAGACATGTGGCTATAGCTCTTCATTATCCAATTTTGCACACATGGCAAGATTGGACAACGGGGTCCTATCACATTCAAAATGAAATAATAGTCCCAGGAACCCACCTTTGGTTATTAACGAGATGCAATAATTAAAAATAATTCCTAAATTACATATGAAGAGATCACCTAGCATCGAAAGGCACCCAGTTGATCTCAACTCAGTGAAGAGTTCAGGGTCGAGTTGATAAAGAACCCGGTGTCAAATTGATAATCATCTCAGTAGAGACTCTCAGTTGTAAGAGCTAGATGATGGTATTGTTAATGCAAAATATAGCTCATTGAAAATCAACGAATGGAAAGGTTCAAGCCACAGGCGGAAGCGAAGGCAGAGATAAGGAGTTCGACTCATCTTCGTGACTCGTTCATTTTGGAGATCATGTGGTGAGCTTCTTTTAGGACACATTCTGCAGAGCTAGGGTGATTCAAATGCAAGCCAAGGCATCAAGAGTGCCATAAAATGAATGGAGATCGTTGCGTAAATAGAGATACGTGATGGAGCCCTATCAATGGGACTCATCAAGCATGATGGATAATTCAAGGCAACTCATTTCATGTGGATGCATTAAAGATGGTTTCTAGGATACAATTCCAGGGCTCATTGATTAATGCAAAACTGGGAGGCCTACTCGAAATAATTTTACAATGGTAAGCTCGCAGAGGCAGCAAGAATGCCGGGCCAGGGTATTAGTGAATACAGTATATATATTTTCGCTGACGTTGTTCAGACCTTCCTCGGCCGAGCATTTGGTGAACAGGCAGTTGACATGTTGCAGTATAGCAGAAGTTCTTTTGAGCACTTCCAGCAAGCAGGTCGTCCAACGATGTTTTTATCTGTTCAGCATCGAATGCATCCTCAAATTCAGGATTTTCCTTCAAGATATTTTTATGAAAATCGATTAAGTGACAGTAAGAGTGTTACCGGGAGACTTGATGAAATTTATTACAAAGATTCTCTATCGAGACCTTACTTGTTTTACGATGCAACTCATGGAAGCGAATCTCATAGAGGTGGAACTGTTTCATATCAGAATATTCATGAGGCACAATTTGCTTTGCAATTATATGAGCATCTTCAACGAGTCACTAGGTTGGCAAGCATAAAGGTTTCTGTTGAAATTATCACACCTTACAAGCTACAGCTGAAATGTTTGCACTGAGAGTTTAATGTTATCCTCAAATCTGATGAAGGAAAACTTAGCAGGAGAAAAAATCGGGAGCACGATCATGGCAGACCGAGTAGGTAATCCCGCGCATGGGAAATATTTTACTATCTTGCCAAGGTTGCGTGGCGAAGCTGAGGCCGGGGCCCGTGGATTAATTTGGCCGAGCCGTTATGCGGGGATTCGGAGCTGGAATGCCAAGTGGGTTTTCGTGGATGGCAAGCCAAAGAAGAAATTCCACGCGGGGGAGATTCAGGCGAGCAATGCCAAGTGGGTTTTCATGGATGGCAAGCCAAAGAAGAAATTCCACGCGGGGGAGATTCAGGCAAGCACCGCCAAGTGGAAATATTGGTTTGGTAAACCATGATCAAACTTCCGTGAATGGGAGAAATCGGATCAAACTGCCAAGCGTGGGAAATATTACGATGGATATCCGTCATGAGAATTCCGCGACAGCCTGGAGTGGTCTCGAGTCATTGTGCGAGTCACCAGGAGAATTAAAGTGGCAGTTGCAAATTGGGTGGCGAGTAATCCTCCAAGCGATAAGGGAGGATGATGGCGAGATGGTTGAAGATGGGTCGACGTTGGAAAAAGTATGTTTCAGGCTCACAAGAAAGAGACGCCTTCTCATGGAATACCATAATTGCAGCTTACAGAAAACACGGGTTTCCTCACGAGGCGTTGATATTGTTTCACCGAATGCAACAAACAGATGTCCGACCTGATCAGTTCACCTTTGCCAGCATACTTCTAGCCTGTGCCACAATAAGAGCTTTGGAACAGGGTATGAACATACATCGAGGAGCCGTGAAGTGAATGAGTCTGCAGACGTTCGGGCTCTGATGGTTCGGTGGTCGCGAGACAAACTCCCACGCAACAGGCAGCAGGCATGTTGCAGTACAGTAGAAGTTTTTTTGAGTGCTTCCAAGAAGTTAAGTTAACCAACTATGTTGTTATCTCTGCTCAAGATGTCGAATGGCATTTTCAGAAAACAAATATTCACTGCCGTGTACGATGGATTGGAGTCACGCTATTCAAGGCTTCATAAATTTTTCCGAATCGGGAGATGAAGGTTTAAAACGCGTGCGAATGAAACGATTCATATTGCTCGACATTTTTTCTCCTTGAAATGAGTTGAATGTGAAGGTCAACTCAAATACCTGGTTGGCCGTTTTGTATTCTACATCCTTGTTACTTGTAAATGGTCTCTTTGAGAAACTCACGTAGGGCGAGGGCAATATTTATACCCTTCCATTATGTACTTCCAATCGAGATAATAAAAGTATTCTTTTACCAGTTCGAGAGAAGCTTGTTTTTTTTGATGGACGATTATCTGGAGTTTCAAGCTAATTTTATCTAGCTTATTTCTATTAGCTTTGATCCACGACTAAGGAAGGATTCATATGGTTGTTACCTATAAAATTTTTCAAGGTCCTCTTGGTTGCCCTAGTGGTTCAATGTATTTTTTGAAGGGATCTTTGACCAAAAATCAGTCTTAAGGGTGTCTATCAACATGTTATGGGCATGAGCTTGGGTCATCATCATGGCAGCACTAGGTCTTTATTGATAATGGCATTTTCTCATCGTTTGGAAGGTACAAATTGTGCTTATTATGGAAAAGCCAAAACATTCTTACTACAAGTGTTATATGATGAGGAAGAATCCTGAGCATTGTGGTAAAACCATTATTTTTAGAAATATTGGGTTAAGCTCGGTATTCAAGTGAGTTTGAGCCCAGGAAAGGTAAGATCGTTTGTTGGATGAAGAGCTCGGTGACTTCGCAGGGAGCTCGTGGTGATGTTTCATGAAGTTTGAACGTGGAATGCATAAATGGCCTCGAGTTAACAAGAGGAAAATGATAAGAATCGAGTTTGATAGCTCGCCATTCGAAGGACTCAATGCAAAAGAGCCCGATTACCAAGGCAAGGAAAGAGTTAGTGCGGGGTCAAAAATCGAGTGCAACACCGAGTTAGAGGATTCGAAGCTCATCGAGTTTGGCTATGTGCAGACTCTATTCACATGGACCCCCCTCCTCTTCAAGTCAAACGGGTCAACAGGGGGTCCCAACATTATGTTAATTAAATTAATATTTTTATTTAAATATTTTAATAATAATATTTATTATTATTATTTAAATATTTTATTTAAATATTCTTTTAATTAATTGAGAATCCTTGGTCATCGAGCAATTAATGACCCATGATGGAACCTTCTCAGGTAGTTCAACTAACTATAATAAATACATCATGGGCCTTCAATTTAGGAATGTAATTATGACATTTCCTCTTCTTTCTCACATATTCTTCTATAAATGTAAGTTGGAAGCTCATTTCAAAGGGTTCCAACAGTTCGAACATAAGTTGACGATTAGATATCTCAGCGAGCGTATACTTCTCAAGAATCCTCTCTCTTACGCAAGTTGTTCTTGTGTGTTGAGAGAACTTTCAAGCCTCCTCTTCAAGACTATAATGGCAACTATTGCCTCTTCTGAATGTATGATGCATTGTGCATGTTATTGAAGCAATAAAAGTGTGTGTTTTGTGACTAATCTTGGTCCTTTCATCCTTTTATGCTTCTTTGTGCCTTTCTCGTACTTGCGGGTACATTGTGCAAGTTTAAGTTCTATTGCGAGTTCTTGGAGTTACATGCTTATCGAGTGGTGAAGTATTGCATGCGCTTGAGTTGTGGTGTCTGTCACCCTTCTTGAGTTCATCCTTCTTCACTGAAAAGCGGTATATTTATCGATCGATAAAGTTTAACAAAGGGAATGTGTGTCTCTTAGTTTGTGGTATCTTGTACCCTCTCTAAGTTGCAGTAGGTGAAGTTGACCTGTGGTGCACACACCCTCTTTAAATTAACCCTTCCTGAGTCTGAAGACACCATTTATTTGGTGCATCACCATCCCTAGTATAGTTTCATTTCTGTAAATCTCTTTCCCTAAAACCCCATGAAAATGTTAGCATAGGACTAGATAATCATTTTTGTTACACTAGGAGTAGTACAACACTTAGTTTAGGAAGAGGAAGCCGACCTTCTCTAGAGGTTCACCTCGAGCCCAAGTCCCATATCTTGAGAGGTGATCCCATGTGTCCCAATCACACCGAACGTCCTATTCACATCCTGGCCATTCGGAGGGTGCAGTGATTTGGTGACAACAATACCTCGGTGAGCATAGATTTACGAGCATGATTCTTCAACAACTTCCTCTTGACAGCTTCTACATACATGACATGAGCGAGAGATCGAGTCAGTCAGAGACCCTTGAAGGGAAGTTTGATGGTTTTTCCTTAGAGGAAGATTGTCTTCTCGGGAATATAGGCGGGATATATGTTCCCAAAGATGGAGGCTTGAGGCAGGACATCTTGTAGAGGCACATCATGCACCCTATTCAGCCCATCCTGGGGTGAAGAAGATGCACGCTACGTTGAGACAGTTGTACCACTGGAGAGGACTTCATCGAGGCGTGGCTCAATTTGTGTCATGATGTTTAGAGTGCTAGATAGTTAAGGCTGAACATCAGCATCCAATAGGTCTTCTTTATCCTCATGCCATACCGGAATGGAAGTGGGACACCATTTCCATGGATTTCATTGTTGGACTACCTATGTCAAGATATCACCATGATGCCATTATGGTCATGGTTGATAAATTGACAAAAGTGGCTCACTTTTATTTGGTAAAGACCACTTATATAGCTAGAGCAGTGGCACAAGTATATTTGGATGAGATCGTCAGGTTGCACGGGATTCCGTGGAAGATCATTTGTGACCATGATCCTTTATACACTTCACATTTCTGGACTACCATGTAGCATGTCCTCGGGACGAGCATTAACTTCAGCATAACATATCACCTTGAGACATATGGAAAGACTGAGCGAGTGAATCAGATTTTGGAGGATATACTCGGGATGTACGTGATGGATTAGTAGTCTAAGTGGGAGAAGTACTGTACTTAGTGGAGTTTGCCTATAATAATAGTTTCTAGAGTTCTATAGGCATGGCTCCTTTTCAGATGTTATATGGTAGAGAGTGCATGACACCCCTTAGTTGGGACAGGTTAGAGGACAGAGTATCTCTTGGACCATCTCTTTTGTAGGAAATGGAGCGGTAGGTAGTCTTGATCGGGTAGAGGTTGCGGGAGGCACGGGATATAGCGGAAGAAGTATGCGGATCAACATAGGATTGATCGTAGTTTTGAGGTGGGAATGAAGGTTTTCCTTCATGTCAAGCCCCACAAGAGCCCTATCCTCCATGGAAAAGGTTCTAAGTTAGCTCCTCGATTCGTTGGTCCTTTTGAGATCTTGGGTATATCGGCCCTTTGGCCTCTGTCTAGCACTTCCACCCACTTGTCTCGTGTACATGATGTGTTTCGTGTTTCTATCCTTATGAGGTACATTACGATTACTTCTCATGTGTTGGAATGGACATCATTGTAGAGTACAAGCTCGGGGGTAGGTGATGGTGGAGCCCACCAATATCATAGATTGTAGGACCACGGGCCTTCGAGGTAGAGAGATTAATCGAGTGCAGGTGCGGTGGGACGAGATACGACGAGATTGTAGCCACTTGGGAGGATCTTTCTTGCATTACGAGTGTAGTTTCCACATTTTTTTTCAAGTGACTTCGGGAGGAAGTCGAGTCTAAGGGAGGGGGATGTAGTGCTCACTTCTCTTCGACAACCTTTGTTTAGATCTTTATTGATCTCATTTTGGACATTATTATGTTTTGATTTAGTATGATGTGTAGATGTTAGATCATGGATTATTATGTACCTTGATTTAGTTAGCATGCATGATGATTATTAGAGACATTATTATATATGGATGATGATATACTATTGACATGGATATAGTATTGATGTTGATTTTAGACACGTGACATTTGATATTAAGAGTAGCTCTAGTATAGAGATTCATTGGATGATGATATAATTGCAAATTGAAATTTAATGATGATCTTTGTTGTGATTTGGATTTGATCCTTATATGTTGTTTATATCATTTTGGATGTTCTAATATGGCCGGGAGGTGAAGGAAGTATTGTTATTTTGCGGGTTAAAATATCACAACAATGTCGGGGGTGGAGGCTAACCATATTGGAATTGGATGAATTCAACGAGGTCACAATGACAAGCGTAATTGTTTGTATGATTGTGTTTGTTAGGGATTCCGATGGGGGGATCACCTTTAAAATGTGACCAAAGGATTTCATGTATTACTTTAATGTGTTTCTTTTTTTGTAATGTTTGCATGTATTTTATTTGTAATGTGTTACCCCTTTCATTAGTTGTTAATTAATTTGGGTTTATGTTATTTATAACCAATTATTAAATAAATAAATCCTTATGTCAAAATAATGTAATAAATGAATTCATAGATATTAATGCATGTTGTAAGAATGTGTAAGATGATGTAAGAGATGTGTAAGTTATGTAAGTCGATTATGGAGTGTAGAACACTCCATCCTCAAAAATTCGAAATTGTCCTTGAGGGCTGCATTTTGAGGCTTGTGGGACAAGTTAAACTTGTCCCACACCTCTTAAAACCATCCAGCAACCATACCTATGGTTTGGGAGTCAAAATTAGCCCTTTTAATTGTATTTTGAATTGACTATGTGTAAGTTTTTATTGCACTTTACTTAAAAGCTTTTAATTTAGTCCTTGTTAAAGTATGGGTTAATTTTGAGTGTGTAAGTTGATTGTCATCTCCATTTACCGTGTTTAGTTGGGATTTTGAATTTCTCCTTTTGGGGTTGAGGAAGAATGATGTGGCATCCCACTTGGAATCCACATCATCCTCTCCTCTCCCTCTCCTTTAAAATTCAAATTCTTCTCTTGGTTATGGTTGTTGAAACTTTACTCTTCCTTCTTGGGTCAAATTTTTATTGTTGTTGGAGTCTTGCATTGTGGAAGGAGTTGGAAATTCATTTGCATGCTTGGTATTGTTGTTCTTGGACTACCTTTTGGTCATTGAAGAGCTTGTTGTGTTGGACTGCATTTTTGAGCATTGAAGGAGCTTGCTTTGTTTTGAAACAATCTCCATTATGGAGAGGTAGGATCTTGCCTTTTTAATATGTTGTTTTTCCCTTTTCTTGCATGAATGAAATGGTAAGTGTGTTGTGTATTGTTGGCTGGTTGGGTAGAATGCTTAGGGAAAGGTGTAGGAGAAGGCTATGGGGATTTCATATGGGGGCATAAGGGATTACCAATGACACTTATTCTATTTTGGAGGAAGCTTTGGATTGGGATCCACCTAGGAAAAAAATTGCTTGCATTTCTTACTCTTGGGGGCATAAGGGAGAAACTTTGGGGGCATAAGGAGGGGTTGGGAGATATAAGGTTTATGCATTTTGATATGGCTATTGGCGGTATGATTTAGGTGGATGCCCAATTCCAAATAGGGAGGCATAAGTAGTTTCCCCATAGTTCTTGCTTTTGATGGCTTGCTTGATCAAGCCCATGTGTTGTGTGTGTGATTCTTATTGCAGTTGTGAACTATTGTCTTTATTTGACCGTGTGTATTTTTTGTATTATGCATGTGAAAAGAATGTTGTTTGTTGTGATAGAAGCCTTGTTGCCATCTGTGATGTTCATACTCTATTTTAATACGTTTGGGGATCGAGGGACAATGGGGAAGGATGGCTTCTCCTTTCCCATTGGATGTCTTGGTTAGGTGGAGAGTGTTACCTTTCCCCCTTCCTTTTTGTGATCAAATGAAAAGATGAAGAAATCAGCAAGCTATTGTTTTGGAGCTTGGAGAAAATACAGTTTGATAGTCCCTTCCTTAGAGAAAAATATTGTAACCTTCCCACTTCGAAGTGGATGATTGTATTATTGTTTTAATGAGAATAAACTTTGCATTGGAAAGGAAAGATTGAGATTCATTGGGAAATGTAAAGAGTTATTGTTTCATTCTCTGTTTTAGAAAAGAATGTCATACAGTTTGTAAATTACGTATTGAAATTCAAGGAAAGAAATAAGTTGTTAAGTTATTGTTGGAAATCAATAATGAATTACATTCCTTTCTCAACTTGCATTGTTGTATTGCAAATTAATTGCTATTGTTTTTGTGATCTCTGTTTTGGGAAGAAAAACACGTAGGAAAGAAATGACAGTCCTTTGTTCCTTTGAAGTGAGTTTTAAAAATTGAAATTAACTTTACATATTGAATGTAATGTTGTTGTTGAAATAAAATAGAAAGGAGAGTTGTACAAGTGTATTGCACAATTGATTTGAATTATTATTGAAAATTGATTGCTATTGAAAAGAAAAGAAAGAATGTGTGGAAATGATAGACAGTGTTGTATTCCTTGCAAGATGCATATTTGAATTGAAATCTAAACTGTAATCTAACTCAGAATTGAATAGAAGACTTAATAAGCAATTATATGACACCATTTAGATACTATACACACTTTTAAATGATAAATTGGCATGCAGACTTAAAAGAAACAGTTCACCGATTTAAAACTTCATTCTAGCAATCCATGTTTTATTAAAAATGAGCAGTTCAGACTTATGCTCAACAATAAGTTATGAAACTTTGAAATTCACATTAGGAAGACCTAAGGAACTCTAATTCACTCTAACAATCAAGAATGAACCTCCAAAACTTAATAGAATTCAATTCGAGCTTGCACGATCGTTTTTCCTATTTATTGCCGGAAAATGCAAACTTGAATAATTGGACAAATTGACTTCACTAAAACACTCTAGACCCTCCTTAGACTGATCCTCCATGTTAGTTTGACATGTGGAGTGAAGGAGGAGTTCAAATTTAATCAAATTGAGAAGTTGGAAAAATGCCAGTTTATAAATTAAAAGCCTGCAGATCATTTTTACAAAATTGACCCTCAAAACCTCACAAGAGTCCAAAATTTATGATTGCAGTGCAAAGAGGACTTTGAGATCTTTCCGAAAGTCCTTGTTTTCCCAAAAATGACTTTTCTATCAAAATTTATGGCAATTTGAAGTTTTACTTCAAAATGGCCATCCAAAAATTAATATAACTGTTTATAAATCAAAATTTAATCTTTGGAAAAATTTCCCCAAAAAGTCTATGGCCCCGAACCCTCTCAATCAATCGATGTTACCATGTGGCACTTTGGAGGTGGAATTAATTTGAAAACTTAACTTTTGAAAAATTTACCTTGGGAATTTTTTCCCATATTTCCTTACAGCCCATGACCAATCACGTCTTGACGACACGTGGCTTGGAGGGCGCACAGAATAAATTTTAAAACTTAGTCTTTGACTTTTAAACCCTTTTGGCTCAAAGTCTTAAACCTCTCTGCCATTCCACTAGCCCATGTCCAATCACAAGATGCCACATGGCATGGGTTTTCTCCTTGCGGAGGCGCGTGACGAATTTCACCTTTGGGCTTTTGGCCTAAAAATTCTAATTTCTAGCTTTCCCTGCCGGTCCGTTTCTCCCCGTGCCAATCGGGAATCGACATGTGTCTTTCCGGAGTATCGGGTGTGCAGAGGAAAATCATTATTTTGTGCTCAAGGAGGGAAAATTCTCAAATTTCCTCCCCACTCCGCTAACTCGATCAAAGGAAAAAATTTCTCCTAAGCTGCGGACTCTCCCTAGGGAAAATTTCTCCCTAAACTCCGCCTGGCCCATAACTTGATATTTATAGGGAGTTAGGAGGACTTCTTTATATGGTTGGAAAGGTGAGAAAATTCCTATCTAATGGGAATGATTTAGGAAAGTTTTGATGATTCTAAGTTTGTGAAAAATCAAGTTGAACCCTTTAAGCCTGTTATGGCGAGATGAGTGAGAAATTACTCTCCTAATCTAAGTGATGAATTTAACCTCTTGTATTGACCTTGTGCTTGTCATTAATGGTTCTTTAGAGGAATTTATGTAAGTTAGTCTGGATTGTTAATCTAAATCTAGTTTGTGCTAAGTGTGATCTTGTAACCCTATTGTAAACACTCTTAATAAAAAATAATTATTCCATAATTTTCCTAGCTAATCCTAGTTTGTTTCTTGGTCTCAGTGGCGGTTTAAAGCGAGGCATTACATACACCCTACCCCAGATCCCCCTACCATGGATCCTACCCCCTTCATTGTAACTGTAACTTACAACACACCTCTCCTTCACACCCCAATTGGTCGTTGCCTCTCACAAGCCCTCCACCGTCAGTCAACATTTATCGGCCACCCCTCTTTGCTGCTATGACCCGTAACACACACTACCTTCACACCTCGAGCCATTGTTTCCTCCTATGAGCCCTCCACTATCATCTGCCATCTCTCTCACCTAAAGAACACCATCATACACCTAAAAACGACACAAAATAACTACACACCGTCGCCCCCATGTTCAAACTTAGGTTTTTTTATTATTAGGTTTGTCTCGATAGTTTTAGGTTTGCATCTTTATTTTTCATAGATTAGATTTTTAAAACTTTAGTGTAAACTTTATTTTAATTTATTTCTATAATTTTAGACACTTTATTTTTTTATTATTGATAAATGGTTTTAAAGGGGACCATACCAGGGCATAAAAGGGATCAACAACCAAGTAAAGGCATAGAAAGAGTAGTGGTTTTTTTACTAGTGGAGACCGTACCTAAATACAATAACCTAAGTAAGCTAGATAATACAATAAAGACCAAGGTAGGGACATATTGCCAACATGGATCTAAATCACAGCAAAAAAACAATACAACAGTTGTACAACCACAAAAAAACAACATTGAAACAAGAAGAAGCCAAAAAAATAGTTATCGCGAGACAATTACTTGAGGATTTTGTATAAGACTTTTTAAGCATCCTCCATAGCCTCAAAAGGTTGATAGTTATTTGTTTGTGTAGGGTCTTGGCTGCTCAAAGAAATAGCCCTCTTCTTAGCCTTGCCTTCCTTCCAGATATCTTTGGAAATGCCACTGATGTCACAAATTTGTTTAACATGTATCTGGATGAAGTCAAGCAAAACCTTATTCATAGAGAACTGATCAATCTGCTTGTTGACAATTTATTACATTTTTCCCTCCATGGCATGCTACTTCTTGGCAAGATCCTCAACTTTATCCACCAGTTTAGAGTAAGAAGCGGGTCAGTGTCTTCTTTGCAGCCCTCATTGAGAAGAAATTCCACATCCTCTCCAAGGCCCTTAATTGCATCAGCTTGCAACTTAAGTTGTGCCTTCAAGTCATTGTTGGCTTGGGGTTCCTAAACAGATTGGCGAATGTTAAGAAGGCTTTCTGCAACTGCCAAATATTCACCCTTCTCATTGCTACGTAGCACCCTTTTGGTCGTAGGAGGGGTGTGAGAGGGAGGATGAAAGTTAAGAACCTTTGTTAGGTGGTAGATTTTTATTAATTTTTTCATTTATTAATTAGTCTATTTAATTAGTTAGTTTAATTTATTAATAAGGTTTTTTTAATTAGTTATTTTAGTTTATTAATTAGTATATTTACCTAATTAGTTTAGTTTACCTAATTATTTTAATTTATTAATTAGTTTAATTATTTCAATTAGGTCTTTTAAAGAACCATTAGGACCTTTCAATTATTTTCCTCGTCTTTTCGGCCAAGTGAACTAATTGTCACAATTGCTTATGCGGGTTCCTCGACATTTTGGTCCATCTCATTCACCATTTAGAGAGTTTTTTATCATTGTTTAATCATTTAGGCCCCCTTTCATTATTATTTTTGACAATTTCACTTGACAGACTAATCGTGGTGATCAAGCTTAATCTAGGAGGTAATTGGACGTTTCTTGTCCACTTTTTGTCCCTTTTAGCCATTTCATCTCTATTTACTCATTTCGCAACGTCAACTAACATTTTGTGGTGGTTTTCACTTCCATTTTTGTTTTCATTTTTCATTTTTGTGAAGTTCTTCGCAACATGTTTCACGTGTATGCTCTTCTCTCGCATTTATTCTGACAAGCGATCTTGAATCACAAATGTGAACTTGTGTTATTGTTCGTTATTTTCTCTTTGTTGTTCCTCTAAACTACTAACAATTGTTTACAAGACCGTATTCCAAAGACAACTCAAAACTACTAATTGCGAGGTTGCCTCAATTGTGAACATAAAAAAATTACTAATAATTTGTGCAGGGAATCTTTTTAATCAAGATAAAATTAACACTACACATTGTATTTGCAGGTATGGTTGACAAGGCTATTTCCCAATTGCTATAACTATGGGAAGTGCTTTGGCTTAAGCCATAAAAATCACTTGAGGAGTACCACAGGAACCCTGAAGTAGTCAGCACATGGAGGGAATTGGCTAACAAAATGGGTGCCCCCATCCCAACTGACTAGTGCACCTTATGATATTAGATTCATGGATATCCTTAGTGGTGACCCCAATTCGATTCATTTGAGAAAGATCTTTTCTCATTGTTTCAAAGGGGTAAATTAAATTCGAAAACTAGCAATAACACCGCACTCGCTTAGGTATACAACTAACACCTAGTTGAGTGAACCACCTAGGAAGCCATGCCTTGTCCAAGCCAATCTAAGGTAGAGGAAAACTCTCACTACATCATTTTTCATTTTTCTTGCATTTTACACACTTGTGTTTCACTTTTGAGATTCATTTTTCTCTCTCATCCACCTTGTTGATTTGTAAAAGGGTCTAAATCTTGGGTTACATACATCCATATCCGCATTTAAGCACTTTCTCCCTTTTCATCTAAGTCTTGACATTATGATACTCACTTTATCATAGTCAAGTACCCTATTGATCACCTCGATCTTTCATTTTCGTAATTCTTAAGTTTAATATTATCTTGTTGAACTCTAAGCATTTCATCTTACATCATCACATTTTATATTCACTTTGTTGAATTGATGACATCTTCAATATCTCTCTCTTGTTTTCTTACGTCATCATATTTCGCAATCACTTTATTACATTGTCTACATCCTCATCATTTTTTCACTTCTCTCTTTAAAGCATTCACTTTTATTTAATTTGAGATCATTAATCAATCATATTCTTTGTGTCTCCTATTTCCATTTTCGTGAGATTCGGACCTTCTTGTCACCATTTCTTCGCTTCTTGTTTCAACATTTACCTTGTCATTCTTTTCATGATCCCATTTCTTTGTTGTGTCTCCTCTTTCAACACACTTTTTTTTAAGAGTAGACATATTTCATCGTCTTCTTAAGTATCCTCTTTTAACACACACCTTATTAAAAGTCGAGAAAACTCATCACATTTCCTAAGTCTCTTCCCTTAACACATTTTTTTAAAGAGTTGAGCATCTTTCATTGTGTTTTAAGTCTCCTCTTGTCGCACTCATTTTGTCACAAGTTGAGCAAACTAACTTCTTTCACCTCTTCCCTCTTTACATTCACTTTGTAAAGGGTCGTGAAGTATTTCAAACCTCTTCATATTTCTTAGCACTCATTTTGCTAATTTTTCTCTAACTACCATTGTGATACCCTTTGCACCTTAACATCATTCATTTTGTTAAGTGTTGCAAATTCATCCTTTTTCATTCCTCTTAACACTCATCTTGTTAAGATTTAAATTTTTCACACCCTCTTTTCATCACTCTTATCACTCATTTTACTAAGATTTGATCACATTCACTTTGTTAGGTCCCTTCTACCATAACATTACTCATTTTTTAAGTGTTGTGACATCACCCTTTTCATCCCTTTTAACACTCATTTCGTTAAGAGTTACCCTTTTCACATCTCTTCATCACTCTTATCACTCATTTTGATTAAGAGTTGATCATATCCACCTTGTCAAGTCTCTTCTCTCTTAACATCCATTTTATCTTAACTCTCATTTTGTTATGAGTTGGGTAATCAACTAACCATTTTCACCTCTTCCCTCTTAGCACTCATTTTTCTAGGGTTGAGCATTTTCATCTTTTCCCTCTTTCCATCTTAGCATTCACTTTGCTAAGGGTTGATTTTTCTATCACATCTCTTCTTCTTGTTCCTCCCCTCTTTAAAAAATGGTGGGAACATGACATCACGATTATAGCCCCTTTCAATGGAAGGAAATAAATCCTTTCCATATCAACTCTGACAAAGAGGACGAATACCAACTTAAAAACATTTCCATAGATACCACTTTACGAAAAACAAAGACCAATTCCTTCTTCATCTCCTCGCAATGGGAGTAAGATTTCCCTCGAATTTGATGAGGATGAATTGAAATCCTTAAAAGGATAACCTAAATCCCTAAGGTTCCACCACTTGAGTCAAACAAACATGACGACAAAGGACCAAGTAAAACAAATGTCGATAATAAAGGCAAATCTAATGTTTTGTCCTCTAATCCCAACCAAACCTTTCTTGATCAAATCAATGCAATGAAAAACAATTGGCTCTCCTATCCTCTACAATCACTAACAATGATACCAAAGGTATCGAACCCACATAGAAAATTAACCACACTTTAAAAACTCATTCTAAGGAAAATAACAAGAACAATAATCATAAGAATGATACTCTTTTCATCCCACCAAATAATTCACCATTTACTCAAGAGTGGCAATGATGAAGGACGCCATTTTTGGCATACAAAAATGATGCAAACAATTCAATTTTAATGAATTGTGTCCATACCCTTTCGACATGGACATATTACACATTCCCTTCCCATGCTCTTTCAAGACACCCAAATTTGAAAACTACAAGGGAAAAACCAGATCATAGAGAGCATGTCAAGGAATTCTTCATGGCATGCCAAGAGGTGGCTTATAACGACATTTTTATCTTGTGCCTATTTTCTAAGATTTTAGGAGGAAAAGCTTTGGACCAGTTCTTACACCTTCCAAATGGATCTATCTCTACCTTTTCAGACCTCTCAGAGAAGTTTTTCAAACACTTCTCTTTCAGCCTTTACTCAAGTCACAATGATGGATTTGTGCAATGCCAAGTAGCGAAAAAACAAGAGCTTTGCACAATTTTTACAATGACGGTGAGGAATCTCAAGTCAGTTCCCATGTTCAATCCATGAAAAATAGATGGTTAGTATCTTCATCCCAAACCTTAATGACGATTTTTCTGTTCACATATAGACGCATTGCCTCAACGGTTTGAGGAAGTTATCGAAAAGAGAACTCAAATTGAAAAATCCCTCATTTGTAAAGGTTTTATCAAGCCTCATTATAAATACAATGAGCATAATCATCACAATCATAAAAAAACCTAGAACTTCTCACTATAAACCTAGGTACATCAATCTGTAACCGTAAAGTTGTCAATGATGGTGCACAACTTACAAAATAACCAATTTTTATAAACCATCTTTCATCATTCCAAAAAGAGAAAACTTTCCTCCTCATGATTACATTGAAGACAATATACTTCTTTGGGGGACTATCTTTCAAGTGTCTTAGAATATTTGACAAGTGCCAATACGGTTACTTATAATATTACACAACCCTTCCCCGAAGGTGAACGTAAGCCAAGTTGGTATAGACCTAACACATATTTTTATTTTCATCACATTGATGGTCATCAAATGGAAAAATGCAAACAACTTCGCAACTACATCCAAGACCTCATTGACAATGGAGACATAGTGGCTAGAGACCTACCATCTACCAAAACACCCAATGATAATATAAAGGTGTTTTCTAATCCATTTCTAACCATGATACAAAGGGAAAAGCTCACAAACATGGTGAATCCTTGAATAACGTCAATTATAAATCCATCATATCATGTATCATAGACACTAATCCACATATAGTTGAATGTTAGTTTACACCTCTTAGAGAAATTCTATCTAATGCCTTTTAACAATTAGTAACAAATAATACGATCGAATATCCACCTATGAGACCCTTTTCTAATGATGAACCCAATTCTATGCCATATAATGTATCTGAATATTGTGAATACCATCGCATTGATGTTCATTTTATTGATCATTGTCCAGCTCTTTGTCATTATGTTCAAGACTTAATTGATGATGAAACCATCTCCATAGAGCTTGGCGACGAAGCTCTCACAACCGGCGACACGTCAAATTCCAAAATTCAAATGAAGAGTTGACTATTGGCCCCACTTCTATCCAAAATGACATTTAGTGAGATCACGATGAAGGCAAAATATCTCTCCCTTCAAACTAATCTATTTCTTCTAAGAATTTTCTTTCGTTCATCCAAACAGACATTAAACCTGTTTCGGACAAAAAAATCCTACATCAAAAAAGAGTTTGAACTTGCTTCAAGACTCCCTTTCAAACCTTTCCATAATTGCATACACTACGAAGAGGTCCCATCATCAAGCATTGTTGATCTTTATTTTATTCTTTCACTTTGTCAACTCCTACGCCAAACATCTCTATTCTTGTTGTTAAAACACAACCACAACAAGCTTGGACACTTGCAATAACACATCCTTTTATGTCCATTCTACCTCACACAATTAATCTTCCAAGGATCTCATTAATGATGATTCCTACCTATCAAGACATCTACATAAGTACACTCTATGAGGTACGTATACCTAGGAATATCCTTATACAACCTTTTCATGATTTAATTACAAATATTTCATCAAATCAATTACTCCATTGTTTAAAAGGAGTAACATTGAATATTTCTTCTCTATGACATCTAAGGAACCCTAGATATACATCTAGAGATCAATCCTTCTCTCCTCACACTCTTCCATTTATGGATGAATATGAGTCTCAACATATTCTCCACCTCAATAATCTTCCTCTAACATCACATAGGTCTTTTGATCTCATTAAAGACTTGTCTAATCACTTATTGAATCTTTCAATTCTTCCCTTTGACTTGGATCTTGTCTCGCCCGAGTCTCTTACTTCAGACTTGTCGAATCATTTGATTCTTCCATTTGACTTGGACCTTGTCCGCTAAGTCTCATATTTCAGGACTTATCAAATATTTAGATTTCCTCCTTTGACTTGGACCTTGTCTACCCAAGTCTCATATTTCAGGACTTATCGAATCTTTTGATTCCCTCTCTTGACTTGGATTTCATCCACCCAAGTCTCATATTTTAGGACCATTCAAATTTAATAAACATGGGCCTATTTCATGACGAGTCCATTTCGAATCCTCATCCACCAAAATATAGAAAACTTAAAAAGCATAAAAAGAGAATAAAACTCTATATCAAACCATTTCTTAAAGCACTATTTGCAAATTAGAAATGGAAAAGTGAGTACAAATAATGTTAAGCATTCCATCTATTGGAAGATATATTAATCATACCATTATCATATATTAAATTTCTTCACCTATTACGACACATGTTAACCATGTTCCACTTGGGTATTGTGTGTCTCATTCTGTTATGGTTTCTACAATTTTAGATATTTTTACCTACGGTTTTGTCTCGAAGCTTATTGATGGAAACTCCTTTTAAATAAGTTTGTCTATTTAATAGAAAGCTAAAAATCTTCACCCAATCCTTTTTGACCACCCATCTCAATCTATGGTGTTGAACCCTTGCATCCTACTAGTTGCATGAGGTTGAGACTTGGGGGAAGAATGTTCCTTCCCAACAAGAACACTATCAAATAAAAAGGCAAATCAAAATCAATCTAAAAATACAAAAAAAAAAAAAGTCATTACACCTTTCGTCCTTCATAGTCTTTGGTGATAAGCCCATACTTCTCACTAGTAGTATGAGATTAGGAATAGAGGAAGTCCTTGCTCGCCTACATTTTTTCTTTGGTGTTAAGCCCTTGTCTTTTCCTAGTGACATAGGGCAACATGTAGGGGGTCCCTTTCAAAAAAATAAATAAACATAATTAACAAATAAATCCTTTATGAAATCTTAATCAAAGTGCTTGATAAAAAAACATCCCAAGTGATTTAACAAAATTAAACTAGGATGTGTAGATTACTTTGTTAAATTATTATGTATGCTACAACAAATAAATATGACAGTAAAGTATAGAAATGACTCAAGAAAATAAGCAAAGGAAGTAAAACCCTAAGTGCAATAGAGAGTTAGGTTACTTAGATGATTTAATAATCATGGCAATGTGTGAAGGTAGAAGATTGACATGGCGACAATACGGGACCTCGGCCCGAACCCCGAGAAAAGTGTAGGAGTACGGGAGGAGTAGGGATCGGGGTGTACTGGGAAAGTGGTACTAGGGCACCTAGTGTTTCAACTTTTCTTAGATTGTTTCTTTGAATCATTGACGAAACAGATAGGGTAACGGGCATAGGAGGAATACCTGTTCAAATGTCGATTGATGGGTTGTTGCGTGCATATGACTTCCAAATCCACAGTTGACTCGTGAGAGCTTCCTTTTGGCTAGGATGAACTACATGTAATGAAAACAAGACCACCAGAAGGAATTAAACAATATGGGTAGTGAACGCCTAGCGTGAGCTAGATCCGGAAGTATGATACTTCCTAGATGGTTATCAATCCACTATTTTAAACAAATTAATGCTATAAACAAAGTAAATCCTATTGTTATTTTAAAATGATTTAGGTATCTCACTTAAAACACAATAAGAAAATAGATCTAATCTAACAGGCTAAGCTAGAATAGAATCCACAGGTCAAATGGTTGGTTCTAGGTTTTGCAGGTCTAATAAAGGTCTCGGGTAGGTCACAGGTGAGTGAGGGTGAGGTAAAATTAGGTGGGTAGGTCTCTGTTTAAGGCTATGTGGGAAAACATAGAGACCGCGTCATTCAGGGGTGACCGATAGCGGTTAGGTATAATTGAGATCTGGAAATGTCACAGAACATGGTTTTGGTCTCCTTTGTGATTGCACAAAGGATTTTGGTTGGTCGGAGACGAGGTATTGGGTACTAGAATAAGTTTTGCGAGGTTTTATTGGGTATATGGACGTGAAAATGTCGGAGAAGGTCAATAAGAAGCAAGATAAACAATAGGTGATAAAATAATGATGAAATGAAATAAACCAAAGAAGTATGACGTTATACTTACTTGGATTTTGTTCCTGAAGGTCTATGTATGAAGGATGGAGGTGCTGATGATGGATTTGGAGGCTGCAAGTGATCACCAACTAAAGAAAAGCTTCTGCATGGGCTGCATGCACACTCCTCTTTGCTTGGATAGATCAAATCGTGGCTGGGATGGTTGTGTAAGAGAAGACGCTCAATCTCCTTCCTTGGATGTGAGTTTTTGCTAGAATTTTCTCTATGAAGATGCGTTATCTCTCTAAGATTTTCTTCTTTCTCGTCAACCTTCTCCAATGTTTTCCAACTTCCAAATTCTAAGTTCCAACCTTGAGAATAAGGTTGTTTTGGGTTCAAAGGGGTAACCGACGGTGGTCCAGCTTAACCGGTGATGGTTAGGGGTAACCGACATCGGTCAAGGTGGGATTTCCTAGGTTTACTAAACTTAGGGAGATCCTCCGATTTTCTCGGATCTCGTGTCGTTATCCCGCGGATTAGACTAGGAGCTTCTTGTGAGCATGTGGGAATGTGGTTAGAGGGAATGTAGGCATTGATTTTTAGGGTTTGGGTAAGTCTTAGTTAGTTATGGTAACTTGCTAAGAATAGGTCTTAGGTTGAGTTGGCTTGGTGAGGTGTCTAAGTGAACTATATGTGTAGATATTATTTTAAATAAGATATTTAAATAATAAATATAGTGAGGATAATGCATTAATTTAATTAAATTAATTAAATTAATATTAATGGGGTGAAGGGGGTCATGGCTAGGTAAATGTAATAAAGGGTGCTTATATGTCGAGGGACAAAAGGGGAGTGTGACCTAATTTTAGTGTCTACATTTTGCCCCTTTTTGTTGTGTAGCTTGTATTGGTAAGCAATACTAACAAAAATAAGATGTGGTTTCCCCATGTGAGGATGAAGGTAATCCCCCTCAAACCAAGAACCGCGAGGCGGTAGGTTGAAGTGGTGAGTGGTTTTAAAGGTCCATGTAAGTGGGTACATGGAAAAAGGATTGAAAGGTCTACTCGAGAAATCTAGGTAATGGGCGAGGTCAAAAGGTAGCAGCGATCAAATGCACACACACACGTATAAACTACCGCACGCTACCAGGTTGAAGAGAAGGAAAAATCTACATCGTCTAAGGTTGATAGGTTTATCCAAACAAGGTTGAAGTGAATCCAGTATCCAAGGTATAGGATAAGGTCAGGAAACACAATGTAGGTTAGGTGTAGGAACATTTATGTATGTTCCAATACACCAAAGGTAGGGTCAGGATAAACGGTCATGGCCATAGGCTAGGTAAGGTCATTGGGTCAATCAACATAGGTAACAGTGCCATGGTATAGCGAACACATGAGGTCAAAGGTCACTAGCAATGGTCCAGGTCCAAATATCTAGGTCATGGCATGGGTAAGGCCAAGGTAAGGGTAAAATAAGGAGTCCCCAAAGGAGGAAAAAATGGAGGTAGGAAGTGATGAGGTTAGGAAAGGTAAGCTAATGGGTTGGGCAAAGGTATGAGGTAAAAGTAAGGTAGAGGGTGGGGTAAAATGTCAAAGTAAAGGCAATGTGTAGGTAAGGGTGACTGATGGCAGTCATAGATAACCAACGTTGGTATAGGAAAAGCCGGCACGGTTAGGTAGGGCAGACCAATGCCGGTCGAGGAAACCAACGTCGGTCGTAGTTAGGTTTGGTATAAAAACAAAAAAATCGTGTTGGGATTATTCATTTGTTATTTGCGAAGTGAAGAAATGACAAAAAAGAGAGAAAAGAGAGAAAAAGGTGTCTGGATTAAATAGGACGGTGAGCGAGGCGTGTGAGTTGATGGTGGTTGGGTTGGTGAGTAGTGGGTCCATGAGATTTGAGTGAGGGATTCGATGGGTTAGAGTGTGTGGGTGGAGATTCGGTGATGGCGGAGGTGGGAGGGATCGAGTGGACCACCAGCGTAGTGGCGGACGTGCCACCGAGGCAGTGGTGGTAACGAGATGAGGTAAGCACCGAACTCTTTAATGTTAATTAGATAGAGTAGAGGGTGTAAGGGTTGTTTATTTTTGGATTTGGGTGGGTTTTTGTATTTTGTGGGTGGAAAAAAGTTAAATCGGGTATGGGGAGAAAAATTGGCAAAAAAGAGGGGGAGGGTAGGAAATTGGATAGGTGGGGTGGGTAGGGGTTTTGGGGTAGTGTAGGTCAGTGTAGGTGATGAAAAGGGATAGGTGGGAGGGTTTTTAGAAAAAGGGGGTTTGGAAGTCACGGATTATTCTACGCGGTGATTGGCATCGGTCAAGCTTGGCGGCGCCAATCAAGTAGAACCGGGATTGGTCACCTAACAAGTGACCGATGCCGGTTACGTGGAACCGTGGTCGGTCAAGGTGAACGGTATCGGTCACCAAATAGGTGACCGATGCCGGTTTAAGGGTGACCGGAGTCAGTTAGGCTGAACCGACACCGGTTGGGATTTTGGGCAAAAGGGTCCAAAAAAGTGATGTAGGTTGGTGGTTGAGATGGGTAAGGTAAAAAATAGGGTGGTGGGTAATGATAAGTGATGAATAAGGTCATGGTAAAAGGTAGATTAATGTTGTGCTTTGGATTGGATGCAGGGTCGATCGCAGTTACACATGTGAGACAGAGTTCCACCACTATTGGTGACATTACAGGCCTAGCGACCCCATGGAGCCAGCACGTGGAGCGTGGTGGGGTTGAGCGGTATTTCGGCTACTTCAACATGTTCTTCGAAGCCTAGTTTGATGGTCATGCTCATTGATAGATGGGACTCTGCGACCAACATGTTCCACCTTCTGACGGTGAGATGACCATCACCCTAGAGGACATGTTCGATATTGAGGTTACCCATATTGGGGGCCTAGGTGTACTCTATCTCCTCCAAGGCCTCAGAGGAGCTGATTGGGACTATATTTGGCGAGGGGGCGGCAAAGTTGAGTTTTCATAGTGCCCCGATTTGAGCTATGGTGATATGTACCTAGCCCGTCCGGACGATACAAGGCTAGTAGTTTTATTGATGGAGGCGGTGTCTTGTTGCACTGCACTACGATGCGAGAGGGTGGATGCTTTCCCTATTCATTGATGGGGGTGCTCCATGATATGATGGTGCACGAGACATGGTTTTCCTGGGCACCAGCATTTTTGGTGTAGTTATACAGAGAGCTGTGGGCGTACGGGTGGTTACGTAGGTTCGGCATGTGTTGTACATTTATACTATACTGTTGGGCCTATGAGCACATATTATGTGTTCAACCGATAGGGATGCCCCGAGAAGATGCATTCCCACCTAGATGTGTCCGGTTGGGATATAAGAGATGGGTGATGCTTGCGGGAGAGTGGAGGTCGAGATAGGTGAAATATGATGTGGCCCATTTTTGCGAGTCATTGTTGAGGGGTTATCTGGAGTGGAAATTATCCGGAGGCCATATGTGGGATTACCCTCATATAGGCACATGCATGAGGAGCTAGTTGAGCTCCAGCTAGAGAGGTGGATACAGGGTCGTCGTGCGGGGAGGATGAGATGATCCCGGTCGACAGGGTCCGACGGTAGTTCGGGCTCATACAGGATATTCCTTTGCCCTTCCCACAATATCAGAGAGATGACGTGGAGAGGCCTCTCCCTCTACCACAACCTACAAAGTGCTACGAGAGAGAGGAGGAGCAGCCGTGGATTAGCATATTGATGACACTTGGATGCATGGGATAGAGTACATGACGGTGGTGGGTGGCTCAGTTACGAGCCATACCACCTAGACCAGGGTAGCCAAATTTAGCTACCGTGACAAAGCAGAGAGATGCCCTACAAGGGGCATGTAGCGATATTGATCATCATACGAATAGGTATACTACAGAGACATGGCTGGAGGGGTCGAGAGGTAGAGTGGTGAGCTATGAGTACAGGTGGCCAGTTTACATGCCCAGATGGCGGAGGGAGAGGGTGGAGGAGATGGAGGAGATGGGGACAGAGATGGTCAGGTGGAAGCCCTACGAGCTCGAGTGGCGAGGATTACAGGGTAATTTGGCCATAGCCCAGGCACAGATTGGGGTCTTATAGGCCCAGATACAGGCATAGGGACAGGGGGGGGGCACCACCACGAGGCACGGGGGTAGAGGCACTACCATGGCACAGGAGCTGGTCCCAATTCACAAGGCTGTGTAGGGAAAATACAAGGGCCAAGACCTATGGGACCACCACAGACCGTGCCTATATCTAGGCTATGAGATGCCCTAGGTGAGGCGTGATACTATCAGGACCAGCTCATGGCAGTCGGGATAGACTTCCTCTCTTACGGAGAGTACAGGGCACAACAGGTGTCCAGTGAGAGGACGAGATCCCACACACATAGTGTGGAGAGCACATGAGGGCAATGAGCTCAGAGACTGATCAGGTGAGGCCACCGAACATGGCAGCTAGAGTGAGGTGATGTCCTAGCAGGGGCACATGAGGCCGAGGGTGCAGGGGACACAGAGATGGAGGACATCCGGTGAGATGTCTGATATGCGGCCACCCTGATTTTTGATGTATAGTAGTGGTTATTTTTGATATATATACCGGCTGCGTTTTTGTTAAGATTTTTGTATTTTTGATCACATACCACGGCCTACGTGCTTTGAAGATTTTTGAGGATGTCATTCATTCTTTTTTATATGTATATTGTGATGCATATACCTGGCTGCTGCGTGCGACATTTTGAGATGATGATGGCATGAGATAGACATGTATTTTGAGATACATAGTTAGTGATTTATATGATGAGATTTATGGGATTTTGTGATGTGTTAATATGTATATGAGATATTGGTTTTATGGCTTGTGTTAGATGAGATATGGATTTGTTACTTTGATATGGATGGAAAGTATGTGTGTTAGGCATGATGGAGTCAGGTTTTTGGGCATGGATCGAGTCAGGTTATAGGCATGGATTGAGTCAAATTATAGGCATGGATCGAGTCAGGTTATAGGCATGGATGGAGTCAGGTTATAGGCATGGATCGAGTCAAGTTATAGGCATGGATGAGTTAGGTTGGTTTAGGCATGGATGAGTTAGGTTGGTTTAGGCATGGTTCATTATGGTTTGCAATGAATGATACTATGGGTCATATGTGAAATGTTGTATAATCTATGCATAGTGATGATAGAGAAATGGTAGGTGTAACAAATGTATAAAATGGTAAACAACTTGTTATGTATGTGGCTTAATTTCCAATTTTGTTAGAAAAGGGGAACTAAGTGAAATGTGGGGTAAATGGTGAGTTAGGCATGGTTGATGAATTGTTTAGGGTAGAGAGTGGCTGAGCTAACCTCTAAGGGCCCCATGCCCTTGAGTGCTACCTACATAGTCCCGGTGAAAAGGGACCTCAGGCCGATGTAGTTCTCCCATGAGCTAGGGAAAAATATGAGAATGAGTTGGTAGGTTTTGGGCATGTTGTGGGTTTAGGTTTAATAGGTGTGGGTAGATTATAGGTAAAATGATGCAGGTGAAGGCGATTATGGTGAAAGGGGAGGATTACCCCAAAGGTAAGCAGCGAGGACCAAGTCTTGTATAAGGTAATCAAAATGTAAACAAAGATGGTTAAAAGATAAGAGGGGGGCAATAAAGCCACCTGATTGGGTAAGATCATACCGAGTAGATCATACCTTGAAGGGGGTGATGAACACAAGATCCGAAAGGCATTGCATGATTAACTATTCTATAGTGAAAGTAGTCATAGGATCACCAAATGTTGAAAGTCCAAGATGTCCCTTGAGGCGATTTAGGAAATGAGAGTGGAAATGGTAAGGTGGGTGAAAGGTAGTTAATTGTATATGTTTTGAGTGACAGGTCTTTTGGGAAAGAGGTCTAAGGTCACAATGGGAAAGTCCATGACTAAAAGTGTTTTTGTTTTGATAGAATGATCGATGCGGGAAGTCTATATGGGATAAATAATATGGTACTCCTTGAGGTCTTCGTGAAGTTGATCGATGCGGGAAGCTTCGTTTCTCTCATTTTTTTTTTTAAAGCTTCACATAGTTGTCCTTCGAGGGAGCAGTCTATTTATAGTAGTAATTTGGTCGAGAGGAAGATGTCCTTTTGAGGGAGTCATCTTTTTTATTAGAAGTTTGACTCAAGGAGTTTGGTCCCATTGGAGGTCTTTGAAATCATGGACAAGACCAAGGTGAAGGATAGGAATCTTGTTCAAAAGGTGAGGTGGAACAACCATGGGATCTCATCTAAAGGTAGATGAAAAGTATCCATGAGAATCATGTTATGTGTAGTGTCGTGGTACACATATTCAAGAGAAGATAACAAGTGACGGGTACTCACATGATTCTTGTTTAATCATTAGGGAGGTGGATGGAGTGGATAGCACTCAAGGGACGAGCATGTGGAGAGAGACAAAGGGTGAGGTAGGACAACGAGTCAACAATAGAATGGTCGAAGATGTAATGCGTTAAGGGGCTCAAGTTCGGGTTTACCCTCAAGCGAGGACAAACAATAGGCACCCAATCCATAGGTATGAGTTACGATGTATGGTCCAAGCCAATTAGGAGTGAATTTTCCCGTTTATTTACTTTTTTTCTGCTTTGGTTATGTGTTGATTTTCTTTCAAGACAAGGTCACCAACTTGGAAGGTGCGTTCATGAACACATTTGTCATAAGCACGTTTGATACGTTGTTGGTAAACTTGAAGGTGATCCAGAGCATTAAGATGATGTTCGTCTAATAACTCTAGTTGTGCTAAGCGGTCCTGATGAAAGTCATCATCAGTAAGCATGTCCTGAGAGAAATGCGGAGTGAGGGATCTAGACTTCGAGAGGTAGAACAACCTCTGTACCGTAGACCAATGAAAAGGGTGTAGCCGCAGTGGAAGTGCGAATACTAGTGTGGTATGCCCATAGGGCAAAAGGAATGTGTGTATGCCAATCCCTCCCAGTATCATCAACCACTTTCATGAGAATTTTGTTGAGGGTTTTGTTAGTGGATTCGGCTTGGCCATTGGTTTGTGGGTAATAAGGTGATGAGAAACTAAGTTGAATGCCAAAGGCATCACAATTTTTTTGTAGTGTTTTGTTTTTGAATTGTTTTCCATTGTCAGTGATGAGGTGATGAGGGACACCAAAGCGGAAAATGATGTGATGGTTAATGAACTCACATATTTTCTCGGCTTTTATGGAGATGAGTGGTATGGCTTCCACCCATTTTGTGTAGTATTTGGTAGTAGTTATGATCCATTGATGGCATTGGGAAGAATGAGGATTGATTTCTTCGACAAGATCCAAACCCCATTGAGAGAAGGGCCAAAGGTCACGAGTGACCTATAAGGCATGATTGGGTGTATGATGAAGGTTGGAATGTTGTTGACATTTCACACAACGTTTTGACATAGTCACAATAATCATGGTTAAGGGTCAGCTAGTAATAGCCTAGGCGAAGAATACGCTTAGCAACAGCAAGGCCACTAAAGTGACCTCCACATATGCCATCATGAACCTCCTTAATGGTATAAGGAATTTCAGAACTTGTGAGGCATCGTAAGAGAATACCATCAAAGTCATGCTTATAGAGGAGTCCCCCCAGGATAATGAAATGGGAGACCTTTTTAAGGAAGGCGCGTTGTCATTACGGGTGAGATCAGGAGGTAAGATGGAGAGGAAAGGTAGTCAGAGTATTGTTTATACCAAAGGTCACTCGGGTCAGGGGTGTCATTTTCGATTGAGTAAACATCATGAGGTAAATAAGAAGGTGAATGGAGGTGTTGTACGGTGACAAATATTTTGGAATCGGTAGGGGAAGCGGGTATTTGGGAAGCTAAGCAGGCCATGGTATCTACAAATTTGTTGGTTGAACGTGGGATGGTTTGAAGGGTGTAATGATCAAAGGTGGTCAAAAGTATGTCTACATGATGTTTATACTTTTGAAGTATCTCGTTATGACATTGGTACATACCATTGAACTTGGTTTATGACCAATTGTGAATCACCAAAGATGTGGATTGATTTGACATCTAGGGCATAGGTGGCTGGAGACCTAGTATGAGTGCTTCATACTCGAAATATTGTTGGTGCATTCAAAGTCTAGTTTGAAAGACAAAGGCATGGGTTCTCCATCCAGAGGAATGAGGATAACACCAGCCCCACCCCCACGTTGACACTTGGAACCATCGAAGAACAATGTCATTTGATAAGGGGGTTCATCCAGGAAAGGGTAGCAATGGATTCATCGGAAATTCAAAATTAGAGGGTTGGTCCTCGGAAATAGGTGCATCAACCAGTTGGTCGGTGATAGCCTGCCCTTAATGGACTTTTGGTGAATGAATTCAAGGTCAAGATCAGCTAAAATCATAAGCCATCGTGTGGCACACTGATTTTGATAAGGTTTGGCGTACATGAAGTGTAAAGGATCGGTGTTGGTCACAACATAGGTTTTGTGGTTGAGTAGGTAATGGCGGAGTTTGGTGGCAATGAAAACTAAGGCTAAGAAAAGCTTTTCTGGATGGTTGTATCGGGTTTCATAGTCCAAAAGAGTATGGCTTATGTAATAAACCACTGCTCCTATGTTGTTCATCGTGATGAGCGAGCATGGCTCCCAAGGAATGATCGGTAGCTGATATGTATAGGTAAAAAGGTTGATCATCTTTAGGTGGAATGAGTACGGGTGGTTGGAGAAGGTATTGTTTTAGGGCCTCAAAAGCTTTGTGACAGTCATCATCCCATTTAAAGGAGACATCCTTCCTAAGCAGATGATGAAATGGTTGACACCAATCAGATAATTGTGAAATGAAATGGCAAATGGACTACAATTTACCTTACAAGCTATGGAGTTGTTTAAGGTTAGTGGGCGAGGCATTTCTAGAATGGCCTTGACTTTAGTAGGGTCAACTTCTATACCACGGAGGGAAACAATAAATCCCAGGAGCTTTCCTAGAGAGAACCGCGAAGACACACTTTTTAGGTTGAAGGTGAACACAATATTTAATGAGGTGGTCAAAGATGGTTTTGAGGATGGCGAGGTGCTCGGCACGACGTTTAGATTTGGCCAAGAGATCATCCACATAATCTTCCAATATGTGATGCATGATATCATGGAAGATGTAAGTCATAGCACGCTTGATATGTAGCACCAATGTTTTTAAGGCCAAAAGGCATGACTCGATAGCAAAAGGTTCCCCAAGGGGTAATGAATGTGGTCTTGTGCTGATCTTTTGGGCAAAAAAATTTGGTTATAACCCGAGAAACCATCCATGAGTGAGAGCATCTCATGACTAGTGGTGAGGTCAACTAGTTGATCAATACCGGGCAAGGGAAAGTCATCTTTCGGGAAGGCGAGGTTGAGGTCATCGAAAGTCCATGCAAATGTAGAGTCCCCTGTTGCTTTAGTAACAGGAAAATGTTAGAAATCCAATGAGGATAATCAATGGGTAAGATGAAGGAAATGGAAAGAAGGCGCTAAAGTTCTTCTTTGATGAGAAGAGCAATGCGAGGGTGCATTTTCCTCAGCTTTTGTTTGATAGGTTTGGCATCGGGAATGGTTATGATATTGTGGACCACTATGGTGGGGTCAATACCGGGCATGTCTAAGACCAAGTGAAAGCGTGGTTATGATCTTAGAGAAAAGAAGTGATGGCTTCTTGTTTAGTAGCATCTAAAGATTGTCAATCTTTAGGATGTGCGGGTCATCCTGAGTATGAATGTTGATCTCGATAGTCGATTCATTCAACATGGTTTGTGTCTCAGAGGGTAACGATCGATGAATATATGAGTCTTCTACACCAAGGTAGGTGAGTATGGATTCATCATCCTAACATTGAATGACGTTAATGGTAGGTGTGTCATCATCGATCATCTCAGGATATAGGAATGGGAGAGTGGAAGGGGCCTCACCTTCGCGTTGATAAGTCAAAGGCCCCAAGGAAATGGTGTTTATGAAAAAAAAAAGTTAGGAGGGATAGATTCAGGATCCATCGACTCCATCGGTGAGGGTGGTGATGAAGGTGGAGAAGGGCTAGGGTCCTCAATGAGTTCAATGCGGGCCTGTTTGGTAGGAGGTTCGGGGAAGCCGATACCACTACGGTCATTATGTTTGCGGGTGGTACATGGAATAACGGTATGGCGGCCTTGCTCATAAAAGCCAAAACCAAAACCCTTCCACACAATGGTGTAGGAAGGTGTGGGTGAAATGGTGATTGGTAAGTGATTGGAAGTCAGTGGAAAATGGGTGGGGTTGTGATGGTGGTTCAGGTGTGTAAGTGGTAGTATCAAGTCCCCCATAGGTGAGACTAGTACAAAGATGAGGAGGACCATAAAGGAGGCATTCTCCTATATACGTGATCATAGCGAGGTGTTGGTGAAGGCTTCCATACTCATGCGGAGTAAGGAATGTGTTGACACTATATAGGTGGTACTCCCCCAGAGTGAGGCGTTGAAAAACACCTTCCAAGGGATCAGTGGTTGGTATGTGGTAGCTGGTATGGATGATGTGTCGGAGGTCGATGCGGAGGTGGAGTTAATGATTGGGTAGCTAATGGGTCAGCCATGGAGGTTATAGCAGTGGTAGGAATAGAGGAGGTATGTGCGGTGAAAGCAGGTTGTACTGGTAGGTGGAGGTGTAGGTGAAGCGGTAGTGGTTGCGGAGGTAGATGGCTTGACAGGTATGAGCACATCATTGGGTCGGTAAAGCATGTTGCATGTTTTGAAAGGTGATGGGTCAGCTGGAATGGTATAAGTGTGTCCTCATGTTCAAACTTTACACAATGATGTAAAGTGGAAGGAACGTAACCCATGACATGGATCCAGGGTCTACCAAGCAACAAGTTATATTGGAATTCCCCCTCCAAAACATAAAACAATTCTGGAATAGTGCGGGGCCCATGCGAACGTGAAGGATAACAGTGCCTAGTGTGGAGGTGATAGCGTCGTTGAATGAATGTAACATGACTAGATGTTTATGCATGCAGTTGTCAGTATGCACATTTGAGCAAATGCATGGGATGAAATGATGTTAATGCTAGCACCTCCATCAATCATCACACGGCGTACCCATATGTCATCAATGTGGATAGAGATGAAGAGGGTTGGGTCTGGTCATCATTTTGGTATGGCGTGATCTCTTCCTCTGAGAAGCTAAGGGAGGCCACTTGGTGAACAAGGTGAGGTGAGGATGAAGGTGGTAATTTGGTGAGAGAGGCTACATGATGGGGTGTGATAATGGAGGCTACGGTGTAGGGTCATTGGGTAAAACCTCAATAGATTGAAGAACCTCCATGAGAGCTTGATGATGGGATTCTGAGGTTTGGATGAGGTCGTATAAGGACATTTTGAGGGGAGATTGGTGTAGTTGTTTGAGCATGGTGCGATGTGTGATGCCATTAGAAATGGGGTATGTGGGGCCATGCAGATAGTTATTTTAGGTATGGGTGTAGATGGTATGTTGGGTATAGGATTGGTTGGTGGGTCAACTTTGCCTTTTCTTTACCCTTCTGCGCACGTGTAGTGACGTGTACCATGTTGATTTGAGGGAAGTTTTCAAATGGAGAAGGTGTAGGGTAAGTGGTATAATGACATGAAGGGAAAAAACCTACTAGGAGGAGAAAAATCCCTGTGAGGTCAGTTGGGCACAACAACATTTGGGTGGTGGCGTGGCAAGTTCTCTAATGATGAACCATGTTAATTTCAAATTTTGTGTGTGGTTCTAGGAGTTGTGAGGGTGGAGGTTGTGGTTGTTGAGTGGGTAGTGTGGGAATGGGTGTTGGTGAAGTAGGATCCTCATCGAGAAGGTCATCATCATCAAAGTTGGTTTCCAGTGGACACAATTGGATAAGGATGGTTTTCAAGGCCTTGCAGACTCTCCACGTCATGCCCTGCACATGATGATATGCACAAATTTTAGTATCATCAAACCCTTTTGGCTTGGGTTTGAGGGGGTCATAAGGTCGGAGTGGTGGTAATGTGATAATAGAAGTCTCGAGGAGGTTGGTTAAAATTTTGGCATAGGACCCTGCTAGTGGATCACAATGGGAAGTGAATGTGGGTTTGGGTGTAGGTGTGGTTGGTTGTCGGGGAATTGTTTTTGGAAGAGTAGGAATGGGTCGAGCTATGGGTTTAGGTGCCGGTGTGGTTTGAGGTATCGATCGGGTTCGTTTGGGTAGAGTACGTACAGTAGATGGATGGGTAGGAGGGTGTGGGGTTGTTTTGACTACCTTGTTGTGGGGTAGTGGGGTTTTGTTTTTGGGTTGCACCTTCTTGGGTAAAGGTGATGTGGGTGTATGAGGTCTAGAAGGAAAAGCAGATGGAGGAAGAGGGTGAGTTACCCATGGGGATAATGGGGTGCTTATGAAGGTAGATGACGTGGGTCGTACTTGGGGTGTGAGGGATAATGACTAAAGTGTAGTGGGTAGTGAAGCAATAGTTGAAGGTATTGGAGGTATTGGTGGTAAAGAGACTGCAGGTGTGGGTATGAGTCATGTTGTGTGCCTGGTAGGTTAGAGGTTTGTGAGGAAGGAATGGGTTGTTGTGTTATTGGTTTATGGATGGGTGAAGGGTGCTTGATCATGTTGGGCAACTGAGGTCTTAAGGCAGATGGGACAAGTGCGGGTGTGATTGGTGTGGTCGGGGTATGAGGTCGATGAGTTTGTTTCTTTGGTTTGGGTGTCGGAGTAGGTGTGGTTTTGATGTTGGAGGATGTAGCTAAATCCAGTTTAATAGGTGGATGAGTAAGGCTGGTGGTCGGGGTGACCCCTAAAGTGGTAATAGGTTTAGTGGAGGTAAATGTTGTGGGTATGGGTTTGGGTTTAGGCATAGGTCGGGTTATGGGTAAGGGTGTGGTGTGAGTGCTAATGGGTATCATGGAAGGGGTTGTGATAGCAGTGGTTGTAGTTGGTTTGATGGGTGGAAATGTGTTTGGGTAGATAGTGGAGGTGTCATCGAGGGATTGCTTGCATCTGTGTTGAGACAGGGAGTAAGAGGCCCCCATAATAAATCCCTATCCACATAATCTAAGTGATCAGCCAAACATGTGAGAATGGCACGTCTGTGGGTGGAGTTGGTGAGGACCTAATGGGAATTCCCATAAAATGCATCTTAGAGATGGGGAATCAGCTAGCTTTAGCTTCATGGGTAAGAGAGCTGAAAGTAGGTCTATTGGATGTTGGGTAGCTGATGGAGAATGATCGCCAAGAGGCAAAGGTATCTCCACTTGGGTCTATGATGGGTGGAAGAGATGATGGGAGTTCCTCTATAAGTGGAGGAATGGATAGGTGCTCCTCTGTGGGTGGAGGAGGTAATGGGTGCTTCTCTGCGGGGGAGAAGGTAGTAGGTGCTCCTCATGGGTGGAGGAGGTAATGGGTGCTCCTCTATGGGTGGAGGAGGTATGGTAGGTAAAGGTTCTCTAAGTGGAGAAGCTAGGGGTGAGATGGTCTCAATGTTAGTGAAGACTCCTCCGTAGGTGATGAAGGAGATGAAAGGTGTTCTTCTGTTGGTGAAGGAATGGTGGAGGTTGGTTCCAGATGTGGAAGGAGGATTTCGGGCTAGGATTTCCTCTATGGAAGGGATGTGAGGTAATTGAGAGGTGACAGTACCTCGTTAAAGATTGTGTGAACCTCACGGGTATGGGTATCATGAGTGGATGTCTCACTAGGTTTGATTGGATGAAGGGGCATGATTGGGAAATGGTTTTTGAAGATTTGTAGATTTTGGTTGGGGTGGCGTTGGGATTATCCACAGTTAACTCACCTTTCTCGAGCATTTCTTGGACAATATTCTTGAAAGTGATGCAGTTTTTGCCATCACTATGACCCTTCACTCGGTGATAGTTACAGAAATCATGCTCTTTATACCATGCGGGCATGGGGCGAGCAGGGTCAAAACCAGTGTGTGGTTTTATGGGTGGAAGGGTGATGGCTCTAGCTTTGATAAGCTTTTCTAAGACAGAAGAGTAAGGTTCCCCAATTGGGGTATATTTTCACTGCTCTTGTCTAAATCGAAAATCTTGGACAGGTGATAGATTAGATGAGGGTGTAGCTTGATTGGATGGATGAGTGGGCGGCCTTGAGTACCACTGCGTTAGTGGTACCTTTAGCCTTTGAATAATTGGTTGGTGGTTTGGAAGAAGAAGAGGTTTCATTCGACTTGAATGCCAAATTCTTATTTCAATTGGATTTTCTTCTCTTCGATGGCCCGAATCTCTAACTTTCATGCCATAGTGAATGCCTCATCGAATGTTCGAAAAGTTTGGACCTACAAGTCGGGAGAGATATGTCTGGCACAAGCTCGTGTGAAGAGCTCGATGAGTTCAGTTTGTGGCAGTTGGAAGGTAAGTTGATTGATCAGGCTACGTGCTAGTGAGTGACAAAATCTGTGATAGATTCATCCTCGTACTGACGTGTGGAATATAGATCGGTCATGGTAACCTTCTTGGTGATATTGATAGAGAAATGATCCAAGAAAGCTTGGGCTACCTGATTGAATGAAAATATAGAGTGTTTGGGTAACCCACTATACCAATCTAATGCAGGTCTAGTGAGGGACATGGGAAAAGTTCTCAAAAGCAAGGCATCATCATGAGCAATCAAATAACACCCATGTTTGAATGAGCAAAAATGTTGTTGTGGGTCTTCCTTACTATTGAAGGTTGAATTTAGGCATTTCCCAATGCACAGGGTATGAATGGATAGGAATGGATGGGTGAATAGGCTCATTGCAAATCTCATCATAGGTGAGAGTGTTGTGGGAGCTGAAACCGATGCCTCTAGTGTCTGCATCTTATCCATCATCAATTTAATTAGGTCATTGGTGGGTTGTGATGATTGGATGCCTCCTATAGCGTGAGGAGGTTGGTTTTGGGCATATAATGGGGTGGCATTCCACGTGTATGGGGCTGCCATGTAAGGTGGTGGAGAAGAAGGCAATGAAATAGGGGTACGTACTAAAATGAATGATAGATGAAACAGGTGGTTGTTGGTAGTATGTATATGGGGGTGGAAGGGTCATGGTAACCCTAGTGGCAATAGGGGCTAATGATTGTGGAATGGAAAGAACCACGTTCTAAAATGGGGTAGGAGTCACCGACACTGAGGTGGGAATGTAGCTACAGTATGTATGAGACATTAGGGGTGGATGAGGTTGTGTTTGGGGTAGTCGTCGAGGGTATGGTGGATGTAATGGGTGCCACAGAGATAATAGATGTGGCAGTCATGGCGGGTATAGAACCTAACTACGAAATGACTGGGGGTAAGGTGGATGTAGGTAGCACGGAGCCAGATGGGGCCGATGCGAAGTGGGTGTGAGAGTTGGGGGATAGATACGGGCATGTCGTATATCAACTGACCCGAGGCATCTCGAGTGGACAAGTGGGAGAGGTAAAACTATAAGGCGGCAGGGTTCTGGTCAAGGAGTCATGTGAACTCCTCATCTCAGTAGTGATAGTAGTAGGTTGGATAGGATCCATGGCTGGTGATAAAATAGAAGGTGGTGAAGGACTAGGTGGGAGTGGTTGGCAACTGGCGTGGAACACGAGGGTGTTTTCGCTTGTCTTTGGGTCAGCACCATGTGAACCAGTATTGATCAGGTAGGGCTACTTCTCTGTAAATGATATAGAGAAAACAGAACAGTGAATCTGGTGATAAAAAAATGGATGAAGTAACAAATGGTGGGTGGAATGTGAAATAGGCTAACCGATGCTGGTTAGGGAAAACCAACATCGGTCAGGGGTAACCATTTTCGGTCACTGATAGAAAAATGGACAGTGAGTAAACAATGAGGCAGAAGGCAAAATCTGACAAGTATGCCAAATTTGGGGATGTGTAAAATGTCAATGGGAAAAATGACAGTGACAGAGACTGTGGAAAGTGGAAGAAAGTGAAGTGAAAATTTCCTTTTGAGTAGGTTAGCAAAAGGACTGGAACCGATGCGTCGGTTGGGTATAACCGATGGCGGTCAGAGGTAACGATGATGGTTATTGTGAAATTGAAATAGTGATGAAAGAAAGTGGTTGTGAATTAAAATCTGATGTAGAATCAGACCCAGAATTCTAGAAATGATGATGATATGGCCCAGGCACACTCAGGTGAAGCCGGAATACACCAGCTATGATGAGGAGCATGCAAGGATGAACAAAAAAAAGTGATGAACATGATCTTTCACCTCAAAACACAAGCCAAGCAGAAACACTAAGAAAATGTGATCCTAGGAGTGCCCTTTCTATTATGTTTGTTTAGCTTATGCTATTTAGGGACTGACACATGAATTGTGAAATAGAGTTTTTGGTGAGGATGGCTTCCTACAAAGAAGGAGATCTAAAGGTGAGGTTTCAGGTATGTTATGGTGGGGGCGGGCTTCGCTCTAAAGTATGACTCGACAGAGCAGCAAGCTGGGTGCCCACTATGTCGTGATCATGTGATCACCTACGCTTCTTCCAGGTAAGATGTTGTTTAAGAATGTATGTATTTGAATTTTTGTGTGGTTTGGTAACTCAGAGAAAGAGAAAAGGATAGAAGTGCTTTTCTATGATTCGTTTATCAACCATCAGCTGGTCATGACCTCCAGCATATAGGTTGCCCTCATTTAATGTGAGCTAATGCAATAAATCAAAATGGAATGCAATTGTTTTTAAACCCAAATCAAAAATGTGAAATTGGATGACATAATAAGATGAAGAGGAAGAGGGATGCTCTTTCACTACAATGTAGAAAAACATGAAGAAATGATTCTTTTTAATTACACCAAAAGAAAAGTTTCCTTTAGAGCAAATAGAAAGGAGATGTGGATTACCAGGGAAGAAAATTAGTGTGTATGCTTTTTAGAAGGAAAAAAACACACAATTTTTCCTAGGAATGAATGAAATGCAAGGAACCCCGGATGGGTCCCATCGGTGTGCCAAAATGTTTCACCTTTTTCTTAGATTGTTTCTTTGAAGTGTTGATGAAATAGATAGGGTAATGGGCATAGGAGGAATACTTGTTCAAATGTCGGTTGATGGGTTGTTGCGCGTGTATGACTTCCAAATCCACAGCTGACCATGAGAGCTTCCTTTTGGCTAGGAGGAACTACCTGTAATGAAAACAAGACCACCAGAAAGAATTAAACAATATGGGCAATGAACTGCCTAGCGTGAGCTAGATCAGGAAGTATGATACTTCCTAGATGGTTGTCAATCCACTTATTTTAAACAAATTAATGTATAAACAAAGTAAATCCTATTGTTATTTTAAAATGATTTAGGTATCTCACTTAAAACACAATAAGAAAATAGATCTAATCTAACAGGCTAAGCTAGAATAGAATCCATAGGTCAAATGGTTGGTTCTGGGTTCTGCAGGTCTGATAAAGGTCTCGGGTAGGTCACAGGTGAGTGAGGGTGAGGTAAAATTAGGTGGGTAGGTCTCTATTTAAGGCTTGTGTGGGAAAACATAGAGACCGGCGTCGGTCAGGGGTGACCGACAACGGTTAGGTATAACCGGTGCCGGTTACTGTGAGATCTGGAAATGTCACAAAATAGGGTTTTGGTCTCCTTTGTGATTGCACAAAGGATTTTGGTTAGTCGAGGACGAGGTATTGGGTGACTGGAATAGGCTTTTGCAGGTTTTAATGGGTCTATGGAGGTGAAAATGTTGGAGAAGGTCAATAGGGAGAAAGATAAACAATGGGTGATAAAATAATGATGAAATGAAATAAACCAAAGAAGTATGACGTTATACTTACTTGGATTTCATTCCTGAAGGTCTATGTGTGAAGGATGGAGGTGTTGATGATGGGTTTGAAGGCTGCAAGTGATCACCAACTGAAGAAAATATTCTGCATGGGCTGCATGCACACTCCTCTTTGCTTGGATAGATCAGATCGTGGTTGGGATGGCTGTGTAGGAGAAGATGCTCAATCTCCTTCCTTGGATGTGAGTTTTTGCTAGAATTTGCTCTCTGAAGATGCGTTATCTCTCTGAGATTTTTTCTTTCTCGTCAACTTTCTCCCAATGTTTTCCAACTTCTAAATTCCAAGTTCCAACCTTGAGAATAAGGTTGTTTTGGGTTAAAAGGGGTAACCGACGGCGGTCCGGCTTAACCGGCGATGGTTAGGGGTAACGTCGGTCAAGGGGATTTCCTAGGTTTACTAAACTTAGGGAGATCCTCCTAATTTTCTCGGATCTCATGTCATTATCCCGTGGATTAGACTCAGAGCTCTTGTGAGCATGTGGGAATGTGGTTAGAGGAATGTAGGCATTGATTTTTAGGGTTTGGGTAAGTCTTAGTTAGTTATGATAACTTGCTAAGAATAGGTCTTAGGTTGAGTTGGCTTGGTGAGGTGTCTAAGTGAACTATATGTGTAGATATTATGTATCTACAATCCCGTAATACATATCCTACGATCACCTATAAAACCCTCAAAAGCTCTTATGTGTGTCACAAACTGATTTTACAATTGAGCACTACACTACATCTCAGACTCTAATGTAGTTAGCTAGATGTAAGAAGATGTAATAGAAAATTAGTGATGTAAGATGGAATAAAATGTGCATGGAATAAAATGAACTTCCCTCCTATGTGTGTGATGTAGAAAACTAGCCCTTGTCCCTTGTGATGGTGTTAGATGAATGCAAATATTTTCTTGAGTTCTTGTGAGATGCAACCTTAGGTGATAATATAGATGCTTAGAGCTTGGTCCTTTAATTTGGTCACATAAATTTATATTTATATGCTTCTCTTGTTCAAATTTTGTAATTGATCACTAAAAGGCCGACCCCTAAGAGATAGGGATGCCCAATAGCTAGAAAGGACCCAAAAAGGAGCGAAAAATTATAAATGGGTATAAGGCACCCGTAGGGGACTAGGGCACGTGGGTGTTGGTGTCCAAAGCTAGAAAATGTGAAGTATGAAGGGTCGACTAGGCAGTGAGGTCTATAAGGCCAAGAGGGAGGTTGGAAAGGAAACTAAGAGGCCAAGTATAATGATCAATTAGTAATTTTCTCTCATAAGAAGCATATGAATAGTAGTATGTGATTAGGACCTAGTAATGTACCCAAAGTGTGTGATTTAGTGTCTACATTTGCCCCCACTTTATGTTGGTGAGAGAAATCTCAGTAACATAAAGTAGATAGAGATGTGTACCTGATAACCATGTAGATCGATGTAGAAGAGCATGTCGAGACAAGAAAAGCGTGGAGTGATAAAAAGTGTGAAGCGTGGATGCTAAAGAAGAGGAAGTAAAAAGAAAAGTGATGAATAATGACCCTAGGGTGAAAACACACGTGTAGATGTGATGTTGTACCTGTTGTTGATGATATGCTTGAGAGTGATGGTTGTGTGTTGATGTTGACTACCACTTCCCATAAGGACGGACTCTGCAAAAGAGAAGAATGAACAAGTAGTAAAATATGTGTGTGTGTATGTAAAAATGCACATAAATTGGAAAGGAAACTAAGAGGCCAAGTATAATGATCAATTAGTACTTTTCTCTCATAAGAAGCATATGAATAGTAGTATGTGATTAGGACCTAGTAATGTACCCAAAGTGTGTGATTTAGTGTCTACATTTTCCCCCACTTTATGTTGGTGAGAGAAATCTCGGTAACATAAAGTAGATAGAGATGTGTACATGATAACCATGTAGATTGATGTAGAAGAGCATGTCGAGACAAGAAAAGCGTGGAGTGATAAAAGTGTGAAGCGTGGATGCTAAAGAAGAGGAAGTAAAAGAAAAGTGGTGAATAATGACCCTAGGGTTAAATAACACGTGTAGATGTGATGTTGTACGTGTTGTTGATGATATGCTTGAGAGTGATGGTTGTGTGTTGATGTTGACTACCACTTCCCATGGGTAAGGACGGACTGCAAAAGAGAAGAATGGACAAGTAGTAAAATATGTGTGTGTGTATGTAAAAATGCACATAAAAAGTGTGTAAAAATGTGTAAATAGTCAAAAAATAAACATGTGCACCTGATCCGTGATGAGAAAAAGTGATAGAAAGGATCCTGAAGATGTTAATGAAGAGCAAATTTTTCAGGCGATCTCACACCATGAAAAAAAAGTAGTGTAGGGAGAAAGGTCTAGTGTTATTCTCCAACCTTTGACTGCTTATTGAAGCAGAAACACCCCTGCATATGGTGTGTACAAGTTTGATCCAATGCGAATAAGTTCAATCAAATGTGAATGCTAAGTGATGAAGGACCTCCTACCTGTGAAAATTCTCTCAGATAATGCTAAAAATTGTACTTGAACTAAAAAAGATTTTGTGTATTTTCCCTCTGGTCTCAAGCACCTAGGAAGGGACATAAGCACTTAGGCACCCAAGTCTGAGTCAGGCGCTAGTGTCTATGTTGAAGTAAGGACCCAAGTCTAATTCTGAGCCATGTCTGAGTCTATAGATTGTGTTGACTTTGTGTTTCTACCGTACTAAACCGTGCTTGTAGACTATTGAACTATGATTATAACTATTGAATGGGGTGATTGATTCACCCAATAGATGTCCCCCCTCGTTTAGGGTGCATGTGATGTCACTAAGAGGATGCAGCCCAAAAGAGGACCCCATGCTGAAGTGATACCGATATGTAGGAGGGAACATGTTTGGTAGAAACCAAGGAACATGCAATTAGTAAAGATACAAACAAGCATGTATATAGAAAACAATGTAAGCTACCAAGTAAAAAGACAATCTAGACCACAAAAGCAGGTTGCAAACATGGGACATCACTCACGATCTCACAAGATAATCTAGGCCTCAATGACTGAAAGCATACAATGTACACATAAGATAAAGCATAGGAAAATCCCACAAATAATGGCAAACAAGAGTAAGCAAACATCAGATAACCATGGTGGAAAATAGGTCCTGCAAGGCAAATGTTGCACATGAAGCACCCATTAGCATGTTAAAAAGATATAAAGTATGTCAAAGCATGTATAATCTGATATAGTAGTGTGTTATGTAAAATAATGAAACAATAGCACCTGAAATGTGTACGAATGTGGATGCCCTCAGATCCATTATGGGACTGGTATGAGGTATTGTGCCAAGCATCCATGTTGTGTGTATCATCTATGTAGAGTCTATGATCACAACTAGAAATAAAGTGAATGCACATGTGTGTATGATAAAGATAATGACATACAAGATATCTATCTAGCATGTGTAATAAAGTGTACATGTAAGCATAAGTGAGTAAGAACTATGTGCAACCAAGATATGTAACATGTTGTGGATGAGATGGAATGGAATGCAGTATGAGTGTGATAGGGGCGGCATGCCCTCGAGTGTGGATGTAAGCATGAGTGAAATTAGGTTCATTTATACAAGATCCCTCAGCAATCAAGAATGGACCAGTATAGCAAGAGTGCATCATTAGGAAATGGTTTGAATGATGTGTTGATGTGACCAAAAGAGTGCGGAGCGTAGAATAGATTGATGATGAAGCATTGTGTGCAGATTGTAAAGAGAGATGTGAATGAAACACTAGAAAGATTGATTAGGAAGACCAAACATGATGATGTAGCTTAAAGCATAGATCATAGAATGTGTGAATAAGATGCGAGGAAGAGTGATTATGAAGATGTAGTGCAGGATGTAGAAATGGTGAGGTTCAATTTTTATTTAGACCCTCAAGTGTCAGTATGAACCTTGAGACTAGAGTGTGTCATTGGGTAGTGTGCGTTGTAAAGGTTCGATCATGATGTGTAGAGTGTAGAATAGAATAACATGATGTGTGAGTAGAATATGCTAGAATGATGTAGATTGTAAGTGTGTAGGTTGAATGTGTCCAATGTAGAGACGTATAGTGTGCACATGCAAGATATATAAAGTGTGTAGAATGAGCAGGTGTAGAAAGCACAAAGTGTGTATGATGTGTAATAGATGCAAGAAGAGGATGTTGTAGATGTGTAATGTGTAGAAAGCGCAAAGCGTGTATGATGTGTAGTATAAGTAAGAAGATGATGTCAAAGATGTGTAGTGTGTGGAATGTGTAGAAATCACAAAGTGCATAGGATGTGTAATAGATGCAAGAAAAGGATGTAGGAAGCGCACAATATGTATGATGTGTAGGAAGAAGAAGATGTTGTAGATGTGAAATGTGTAGTGTGTGAGGTTCATGTGTATAGTATGCCCTCAATAGTCAAGTGTGAACCTAGCACAAGAGTGTGTCATAGGGTAGTGACGATACAAGTAGTGTATCAAATTGTGTAAGATCGCTCAAATATATGAAATATGAAACATAGAGCGTAATAATAGTAAATGATAGCCAATTGGTGATGATAAAAGGGGAAGAGTAAGTGTGATGCCCCTTGAGTGCGTAAGAGATGGAGATCTAGTTGATGATGCTAAGTGGATCAATATAAGGAGTAGTTTCCTTGACAAAAGTGATTGTACACTTTGAAGCGGAGATTGGGGAGGGACCTCACATGGTGGTGGCTTATTTGATGACATTGTAGAAGACTTGAGTGGAGGCCAAGTTGAACTAAGCTTTATAGGAGGTTTCTTAGATTGACTTGGTAATATTGTAGATGACTTAGTAGGAGGAGGTGATGGAGAATGAACCTTGAGAGGTGATTTCTTAGTTTGACTTGGTAATGTTGTAGATAACTTGAGTGGAGGAGGAGTGGGACCATCCTTAAGAGGAGGTTGAGTGGATTGAATAGGTGGTGCTTGAATGGTGAAGAAGTCATATTAGAAGTGATAGCTTGATGTTCATTAGACACATTGTGATTTAATCAGATTTAGGAATCCATTGATATGTAACAAGTGGAGAGGGCCATGTAACAAAATGTTATGTAGTAAATGTGACAAATTCTTGATGCTCAAGATGCTTGATTCTTTGGTGTAAAGCATAACATTCATTGTCATTATGTCCATTGATTTGATGATAATTGCAATATGGGTGACCTTGATATTTTTCAAGTCGATAAGGAGGATAGCCTTGAGTAGATGGTAAAGTGATCAATTGATGACTAAGGAGCTCGGTAAGAATGTCATGTTTCTTAGTATTTCGATCAAAGGTGAGAGGCTCTGGTAATGGTATGACTTGAGGCTCACTGATATGAGCACATGTAGAAGACATAGATTGAGGTTGATATGTATAAGGGGAACAAACATGAGCTTGAGAAGTGTCTTTAAGATGTTGGATTTCAAATATAAGAGATACAATCATGGATTCCATAGCCTGAAATTTTTCATAAAATAAAGAATGCAAAGCTTGAATTGACTCCAATATGGGTTGATTGGATGGAGGATCACGAAGGTTAGGGTCATCAGATAGACGATGGAAAATAGGACTTATTTTGTTTGGTGGCATATCTTTAGGAAGACACCAAATTATTTAGCAAAAGTAAACTAGGATGTGTAGATTACTTTGTTAAATTCTTATGTATGCTATAACAAATAAATATGATAGTAAAGTAAAACAATGACCCAAGCAAATAAGTAAAGGAAGTAAAACCCTAAGTGCAATAGAGAGTTAGGTTACTTAGCTGATTTTGTAATAATCCTGGTAGTGTGCGAAGGTAGAAGACTGACAAAACGGTAGTACAAGACCTCGAAACTGAACCTAGAACAATGCAAGAGTGTAGGAGGTTTAGGGACCTAGGCACTGGACTAGTACTTGGGTGCTAGGTGTCGGGGCCTACATAGGAGGTCTAGAGATGAATTTTATAGGGTTGATGGATGATCTAAAACTCTCATTGTTTGTGGCTAGATGGTCACACTATGATCGCCAATGTCACTTGATAACCCGCAATAAAAGAGATCACTGTAAAACCCTCAAAAGAATATCAAAATCCTAAAAAGAAAGATGCAAAATAAGGGGTCGATTGTCCTTGGCTTTCAAAAAGTGAGCTTACGACTTGAACATTGCAGTGTACATCTCACTCCAATGTAGTTCTATGTGTGTGTACAAAACCGTGCCTGCGTCACTCTTGTGCGTGTCGCACTTGATAGCGAGAAAAGTAGCTAGATGTAAAAAGATGTAATAGATGTGTGCATGGAATAAAATGAACTTCCCTCCTATGCATGTGATGTAAAACCATCCCTTGTCCCTTGTGATGGTGTTAGATGAATGCAAAGATGCTCTTGAGTGCTTGTGAGATGCAACCTTAGGTGATAGTATATATGCTTAGAGCTTGGTCCTTTAATTTGGTCACATAACTTTATATTTATATGTTTCTCTTGTTCAAATTTCATAATTAATCACTAAAAGGCTGGCCCTTGAGAGATGGAGATTCCTAACGGCTAGAAAGGACCCAAAAAGGAGCAAACAAAGTCTAAATAGGTCTAGGGCACTTAGGTGTTGGCGTCATGGTCAGGTGTTGGTGTCCAGAGCCAGAAAAGGTGAAGTATGAAGGGTCGATCGGCCCAGGCGGTGAGTCAGTAAGACCAAAAGGGAGGTTGGAAAGGAAACTAAGAGACCAAATATAATGATCAAATAGTATTTTTCTCCCGTAATAAGCATATGAATAGTAGTATGTGATTAGGACCTAGTAATGTACTCAAAGTGCCTAATTTAGTGTCTACACCAAGAAGTTACTTATGTTAAGAGAGACAACAATTCCTTCAATTGGATCTTGCCAATCAGTAGGCCATCTACGGATCTAAGTCGAGTCAAAACCTATAAAGTGGAATCATCTTGGAATTGGTCAGATAATCTTGACTAGAGATGAGTTACATTTTTATCATATGGATCATTGTTACACCTTGTGTCTTCACATCCATTATCTTCACTTTCATATCACTATTCACCTCATTTTCACATCCTTTTTGGCTCTCGGTGATGAGCCCTCACATCTTCCTAGTTGTGTGGAGTCACAAGTGGAGTGAAACACCCTATCATTTTACCATCTACATTTATGCCAATGGAATGAAATGCTTCTAATTATTTGCACCTACTTTCAAGCAATTACCCTTTACCGAGTTGTAAAATACCAAAACATTCAAAAATATCTCACAAAACTTAAAAACATTCAAATATGTTTCACAAATACAAAAACAATATAAAATTGTTCAAAAATACAAAAACAATACAAAATTGTTCCAAATACAAAAACAATATAAAATTGTCAAAATCAAAACATTCAAATAATGTTTGACCAACTTTCAACAACTGGATAACACAGTTCAACAATTTCACCTTTCACGACATTCCTCATGATCGTTCGGTCATCTTTCGATAATCATCTTTATTGTCCATGGTGTATATCTATGCTCGAGGTAATTGTAACGCCCACTTAAAACAAACAAATACAACACTGAAAAACTTAGATAACTTTTTTTTTTACTTACTTGGAGTTTACATGACACAACAAGGGATCACAATGGCTACCACCAACTCACGATAGGCTTGACCCAACATTGACCACCCAGGTACAATGAAATCTACGATGTCAACATGAAACTGTTCACTTCCCATTTCGACAGAACATCACATACAGGTCCAACCACAGAACACACTTACGTTTAGGGGCATCCCACGAGGAAAGTATTGTTAAATTTTCTTGTTTACTAAAATGTCTCTTAATTCTTAACTTACGTTCTTATAAAAATTCATGTAATGATTCACACAATTCTTTTCACAAGGGAGAACTTCTTTCTTTTCTACTATTGACTAAATAGCTTAAGGCCAAGCTTTCTAAAATAGGATCATCAATTATATGTCAATAACTTGTTTAATTCATTTGATTTAAGAACATTTTCCATTTCTCACAAGGTTAATTAATCTTACTCAAGCCACTAACACTTGTTCCACATCTCTATTGCCTGCAGTGATAAGGACAGGATCCGATTGAGGGAAAGTCTGCTTGTGTTTGGAACAATGATCTTCTTGTACTGAGGATCAAAATTTTAACATTACTTAATGAAGATTACAATGAACCAAGGAAAGGGTTAAGGGAAACATGTCAAAAAGAATTCAGCTTTAGGGTATCATTGCTTATTAATAGTCTTTTATTGAGGCTAAGAGTTTATCAAGATTGGTTAAAAGTTTCATTAAACTTTGCTTGATTAAGTTTGACAAAGGAAAACAATTTACATTTCAAACGATTGAGAGATATTGAAGTTATCTTAATCAATTTCCCTCCTACTTAAATACTTTAGTACCTTCCAAAAACTAATCATTGATTTCACCATAAGATCATTTAAGGATTCACCATAAAAAGCATAATGTTAATTATTTTAGCTTGGGGAAAAATAATAACAAGGTAATTATATTCTTATTACAAAAGCTAGATTCCTCTTTGATCACCTAAGGACCCAAAAGTTATCAAGAAGCTCACATCTACATTAATTTATTTGTGTGTGTGTGTGTGTGTGTGTGTGTGTGTGTGTATATAAAATTTTAACTTTTATAACTTTTATAAAGATCATCCAACTATTTTATTATGCTTAGAATTACATTGTTGTTATGTATTAGAAGGGTTTACCACACAACATTTTATCTCTGAGAGCAAAGTTTACCATTACTCATTTGTGAAAACTATACAAGAATACATCAATTCTTTCCAACATGACGCATGACCCAAAGGGACAACCAACTCTATGGAACCATGACTAGGGATCAAGAGAGAATAACATTGGTCATGCCATGTTGTACAATTATTAGAATTTCTATAATACATTAGAATCACCCATAACCATGTGGTAATCAACCTTTATATTTTCCAAGGTAACAAAACAAGCCAAAGTCTCAATAGTCACGACAACATTAATCCACAACACATAATACTACGACACTAGTTTTATTCTAAATTCCCCACATAACCCAAACCAGAATCTTACAACATAAAAGTATTTGTATAAAATAACTTCACAACGAAGTTTGATGCAATATTCTACAATTCTTTCCCTCATCTACTTGTACAAGCCATCTGCAACAATTTTTAACCCGAGTCAGTTCACGAGAACTGAGCAAGATAAGACTACATAAAGCAACGATAAGCTAATATCTACCAAAATCAAGAAAGGATAAAATATTCTATTCCAAGAAGTGTCTCGAAGCTCTAAATTCTAACAACCCCTTAAGATAATTAAAAATCCCCCATGCCAATCTAAGAAGAAAGCCTTATACTTCAGTTATGCACATTGTCTCAAAGCAGCAAAAATTAACCAATCATTTGAGAAGGGGCCAATGGTCGATAAGTTAGAAACATTAGTTTAGTGTAACGGGATTTTCATCGAATAAACAATTAGGTTAAAATATTGAGAACTGATATTCAAACCAAATAATCTACATTCATAAACAGTGCAAAAGCACAAACTTGTGATACTCATGTTTAGAAACGACACAAAAAAAAAAACAATAAATCTAGGAGGAAGCATGGATTTCAAGGTTAACATGAAAGGTCGAGTGTATTAAAATTTTAATCATGTAATCATATAAGTTATAAGATGGAAAACTAATACACAACCACCACTCAACATTGTTTAACAAGGAGAAGAAGATAATACTAGTTTCGGCCATTGACTCCAAGGAATTTCACAATCATTTAAGAAGAGGCCACTTGCCCTTATAGGCAAGTAATGACAAGTGAGAGTAACAGAGAGTTCCGACATACAAGTTAACATTTTAAACATCAAACCAAGTTTTTCCACACTAGGGATTTCCCAACCTTCTCTATAAGTCTATAGTTTCATTTTAAAACAATGTGGATCACTACTTTCCATCACAAGTCCTTTTAGAGTGCCCCTCGTTGACATATTCAAACCATTCAAAAATAAAATTGCATTTTTAAGTATCACCAAAAGCCATTAAATTAACATCAACTTCAACTATCAATCAACAATGCATCTATATGTAAATACCCCCAACTATCCCTAGTGCTCTTAACCGTTCTATCATAAGTCAACAAGATATCAACACACATACGCCATCCAAATGTCAATTAAAATCAACGAGATGCAAAATTATAAAAATGCCACCAAGAGTCATCACGAGTAGAATTATGCCAAGGTAGTTCTAAAAATAAAGGAATACTATCCATAACACACACATGAAACTACAAATCTCGTGACGAAAACATTTTTTACGGTTTAAGCTTCATAAGGGATGGTCAAAGTGCCCCTAAAGGAAGAACTTAAACATTTGGACCTACACCGTTGATCATCAAGCAGTTGGGTAAATGTTCAGGATTCTAAACAATTCTAAAGGAAAACCAAGGTGCACAAAGACTAAGCAATCGGGTACCTTAGCCACGATACCCCCCCTTCATACATAATAGCAAACCACGGTAGTCAACTACACAAAGTTTTATAGACGTGCGGGATTGATTGGATAACGAAGGGGCCACCTACTAGTCCAAGTGTAGACACCCCAATTTCACATCTATCCTAAATCAATTAATTCCCCTTCCTCATTTCCCACAAAAATACACTTCGAATTAATCAAATATAATTTGATTAATTATCCATTTCAAAATCTAAAAAATAACCCAATCCTCACCACATGTCATTATTCTCCATGTTTTTCCACTATTGAATTAAAAATTCAAATTCAAATCCTCACCCACCCTTCGTGGTCCCCACTCACCTAAAATCCTCCACTTATGAATTAAAAATATAATTCAAATCCTCACCCATTCTTCGTGGCCCCACTCATCTAATCTTGCCCACATTTTCAAACCACTCACCTAATCTTGCCCACATTTTCAAACCACTCACCTAATCTTGCCCACATTTTCAAACCACTCACTTAATCTTGCCCACATTTTCAAACCCCGATTACTTAAATTAATATAAGTTAATCACTCCCCAGTATAAATACAACCTTATCCCTCCCCTCTAAACACACGAAGAATAAGCTTGAATGCCATATCTAAGTTCTTGCATCCTTTGAGCAAAGAACATCCTTCGCCTCATCATAATGCCCAAATAGTCTCATAATCCTTTTTCCTATCTCGGTGCAAAGTAAGAGGATCATTGTTGTAGGAAGGTCTTGCTCCGTCTCGAAGAAAAGTACCTACATATCACACAATCAGGGCTCAATCTAAGTTTCCTAGCCCATTCTGAGGTTTGCTACGAAACGCGAAGGAGGAGGTATGATTATTGGTATTTTACTTCCTTGTTAGTAGTGTATTTTTCCTAGCTTACATTCTGGCACGCCCGGTTACTTTCGATCTGTTACCATTAATTTCCCAATTAGTGGTTTTATTTGTTCTTTGTTTATTATTGTTCGTTATTATTTCCTTTTCTGTTCCTTATGGCCTTCTTTGGTTAACCTTCACGCTTTGGGTAGTGTTTTTGTTGTGTGGTGTCTTGTGGTGTATCTGCAGGTTATAACAACAATGAAACTATGAAGCTCATCCTGTCTTTGATCTCCTTGGTGCTTGGTGTTTAGTTCCTAGTTCTGATTTTTCTATTCACTCGTAATCTATGTAAACACATGAACTAATCATTTGTTTCTCATCTTCTTATGTCATGGACAACCAATCCAGAAAATGTATTTATTTATTTACTTTTGCTAAAATAACTGCTTTGTAGGAAGTTAATCATTTTATTTTTCTTTTATTTTAGTCAATCATTTTGTGATCTAACTCTTTCTTTCTATTTATTGTTCTTTTTTAACCTTGCTATCAAAATTTTAGCTTCTTAGGTGAAGTACAGAGATCAAAAAATTAAAAAAACCAGCTCTCGGGATGTTTTTCTCACGTTCAAAATTTTCATTTAGAGTGCTACCATAGCCCATCTTCCGGAAGCCATAACTTTTGCTCCCAAACTTGGAATGACTTCATTTTTTTTTAACGTAAAGGTATCAAAAAGATATATGCAATGAAAAAATAATTTTTAGATTTAGACTTATAGAAAAATTTTGGTTTCACTTCTTCTAACACCTGTCTTTTTAACAAAAAACAACAAAATTATAGTTTTATTTTTTTTATTTCATGTAAGAACCTCACACGTATGCTCTTTCCTCGCACTTCAAAAGTGATCTTGGAAATCGAAACATGAGGCCACCCAAGATTTACAAAATAATTTTTATTGTTAATTTTTTAATTTTTGCCTTACATTTTAATTTTCCACGACAACACTTCTAGGTAACATTTTCACACTTTTCTTTCGTCGTCTTTCTTTTTTGTGAAAATAATCATTATCGCTATTTCGCAATCATGATTAATTGCAATAATTATTAACATTTAAAAAAATAAAAAAATCTATTCCAATTGTATCCGCGTATGCTCTTTTCTTGTGCCTTCGAGCGATCTGGAAAATAAAAATAGTCACAATTTTTTAGTTTCTTGTTCTAACATTGCATAGATCCTCTAGCTTTGTTTTCCAACTGTCATTTCAATCATTATTTTCCTTTGTCATATTATTAATATTTGTTTGGTTGTTGGTTGTGTATGCTCTTTTCCTGCTCCTTCGAGTGATCTGGAAAATAAAAAAACGATCCACAATCACTTTTCTAACATTTCGTTTGGAGAATAACTACTAAGTTGTTTTCTATAGAATCTGCGTTCTTTGAATATTGTCAAAAATAAAAACATAAAAAAAAACAACAAAAATCTCGTAAAAATATCACCATTCAAAGAAAATTGCTGAAAAAAAAAAAACGCTCAGGTACGTAATTATTTTCTGCTAAGTGATTTATTTCAAGTTGGAAAGAACCTTGCGTTTAATCACTTTATCATTTTGTTTTTGCATGTAGTCGAGGTGGATTTCATCACCACCAAAGCTACACCGGTGATGTGGACTTGACTACCATGCACCACTAGCATTCGCATCTGCATTGCACTTTGAGACCTAGTCTCATCACAGCGTTCGGTATTTACCTCGCCGCTTTCTTTCACTTACAGTAATGTTATCGTGCAACGCATGCGAGTCACACCTAAATAGTCAGTAATAACGAAACTCCAGGCATCGTCCCTATAAATCTTCGGGGAGTTATAAGGAAACCATACATATTCATCCCTCCATCACATTCCACCTTTTCACAAAACCTGCTTACGGACGTGGTGATTCACTCCGAAACAGTAGCAAGTAAGAATTGGTGAGTCTCCTCTAGTGCTCTAAGGATTCCCCATACCAATTCTATCCCCGTATAGAATTAGGTATATCGTGACTAAGGTATATCGGAGGACGCATCTTCTTCGAGTAATAAGAGCTCTCGCATCCACCATTTCACATACTTGTATGATTGCATGAAACAATGATCATTCCCGAAGAAGTTACCTCATAAGCCAAAATAATTAAATCCACATGATTATCTCTGCTATTTGAAAACAACATAGTTTAGCATTGTTTTATTATAAAACTTGGTGATATCAATGTGTTCATTGTAAAAGTTCAAACCCTAGTTGTGTTCCACAAAAAAATCAGTTCTCGACCAATTCAATACTAAGCAAAAACATCCAAACAATCCAACCACACAGACCAAAACATCACACCAATTTCATTAGCTTTCTTCAGCTAACAATACATCTGCAATAGCTTATCTTTAGCTATATCCAACTGATATTGAGTGACTAGCATTCACTCCCCATATCGTCAATCATCAATCGTCAAAACATCCTTCATAGCTTGTTTCTAGCTATATCAAACTAATATTGGGTGATTTCTTTGAGTTCACTCATTATTCTTTCCACCATCATGTTTATCCAAATCACAGCCAACACAAATCCTTTCATAACTCATTTTGAGTTATATCACAACCATATCGTGATTAACGTGTTTGGGTTACTCTCCACGTCAACAATTCAGAGCTTGTTTAAGCCAAATCTAAACCATTTTCATTATAGCTTATTTAAGCTATCACATATTTATCCCGAGTAGCTTTTTTAAGCTTTCTCCTTATAGCCTTACTTATTAAACTCAATTGAGCCAAAACAAAGATCACAATCAATAGGTTGATTTCTTCATCACACCTTTCTTCGTTCTCCCTCTCTTTCAAACATGATGAATTCATGAAAAACATCACACAATGAGCTATTAGAAAAAATTAATAAGTTGACAACACAACTCTCTCATATGGCTACCCAAATCAGTGAACGATCACCCAAAAGGTCAATCATACAACCTCACGAAGACATCAGTTCACGTAAAGTACAACGTCCGCTTTACCCTTTTGGAAAAGTCTTTCTAGTGTTTTTCATCAACTAAAAGAGGCTAAACTAATAAGATATCCAATTACAAAACTCTTTGTCAAAGGGGAAGCTAAGCCATGTTGGTACAAACCTAACACATATTATGAATTTCATCGCATTGATGGTTATCACACAGATAAATGTGTACGATTTAAGAATTACGTCCAAGACTTAATTGATGACAATGTCATCTCTGTAGAGCTTGATGACAATGCTCTTGCAACCAATGACACATCCAATACCACAACTTTCAATGAATATTTGACTACTGTCAAAACTCCTATATATACTAAAATTCTACAAGATCATGACAGCAACAGTCAAGCCTCTCTAATTCCAAACCAATCCATATCTTCTTCAAATTTTCTTCCATTAGTTCAAACATACATTGAACCCATTTTGGACAACAACATTCTTCCAACATCTACTGAGAACTTGAACTTATTTCAAGACTCTCTTTCAACCCAAATATACATTGAATCTATTTTGGGCAACAATATTCTTCCAACATCTATGGAGGACTTGAACTTATTTCAAGCCTCTCTTTCAACCCAAACATACATTGAACCTGTTTTGGGTGACAATATTCTTCCAACGTCTAACGAGATCTTGACCTCACTTCAAGACTCCCTTTCAACCCTTGATATAAATATAGACACTACAACAGAGAGTCCATCATCAAACACATTTGATCTTGATTCTATTATTCCTATGCCTAACATCTCTAGCCTTGTTGTCGAAACACAACCACATCAAGTTTGGACACTTGTGAAAATGCAACCTGTCATGTCCATTATGCTTTCAACGATCGATCTTGCAGTAACTCTTCACCAATGATTCCCACTTGTCAATATCCTTATGTAACCTTTTCCATCTTTAATTTTGAATCTATCGTCAAATCAATTAATTCATGGACAAACAGAAGCAAAAAATCAAACAATGCAAACTGAGGCCACTCCCTTCTCCCTTGTTTATGGTGGGGAAGCTATTTTACATGTCAAGGTTGAATTCCCATCCTTTAGAATATCCCTCAAAGACGTAATCAATAAAGATTATTATCAACATTCACGCCTTAATGAACTCGAGCTTCTTGATGAAAAACAACTTAATGCCCTAGATCATCTTCCATTCTATCAAAATCGGCTATGGCGTAGCTACCATAAAAATTCAAACCTAGAAAATTTAAGGTCAATGATCTCATTCTCAAAGAAAATCGAAAGAACACACCCAAAGAATGAGACAAACAAAACAAATTTGAGCCCAACGAAATTATAGATAATTTTGGGTTTGGAGCTTATAAATTGGCCATTGACACAGGCCAAGTCCTTGAAAAACCCATGAATGCATTCCATTCAAATAAATTCTATTCTTGAAAGCACTCTCTATTTTGGGAAACAACATGTACATTGTTCCTTCTGTCTTGCTTATCTCCAAATAAATTTATTCATTTCTATTGGTAGACATTTTCATTATCAAAATTACATCTTCATATTTATCATCATGAGACAAGTGCTAATATAAATCTTATTAAGTTTTTAACGTCATACTTCTTCCATTTTCACGCTTTCCTCTATGGTCATACCTAAGCTTACGATGGTAATATATTCCCTTCAAATACATTCTCTCTTTCATAACAAAGCTCTAAACTTTGTTACCCAGTTCATTTGGTCGTCCATCTCAGTCTTCGGTGTTGAACCCTCGCGTCCTACTAGTCATGTGGGGCTGAGATTGGGGACGTTTCTTCCCAAATACAAAGCACTATTGTAAAAAAATCCATCAATTCAATAACTTATGAATAATTCATTGTCACATCTTTCGTCCTTCATAGTCTTTGGTGTTGAGCCCACACTTCTTACTGGTAGTGTGAGACTGGGAATGGAGGAAGGTGCCCTTACTCGTCTACGTCTTGTCTTCGGTGATAAACCCTTGCCTCTTACAAGTGGCATGGGGCAAAGCGTAGAGGGTCATTCTCATAAAAGCATAAAAACATTGCAAAATATTCAAAAACAAAACAAAAAAAAACAAAACAAAAGACAAAAAGGGAATTCACTCGCCTATATTTTGCCTTCGGTGATGAGCCCTTGCTTCTCACTAGTAGCATGGGGCAAGGCATAGGGGGTCATTTCAAAAATACAAAATCTTACAAAGGTGCTTACAAATTATAGAATCCCCAAACACGTAATTTAGATGCCCGAGTGAAGAGAGAACTATCCCTTAACTTCATATCTTATCAATCAGTAGGTCACATAACCTGCCTAAGTCTAGCATATGACTCATAAAGTGACAACCAATTTTTGGCAAACTGTTCAAGATCATGTTATGAAGCATGGAGTCACAATTTCCCAAAGGGATTTTTGTTAGCATTTGTCTCTATATTCATTATCTACCTCCTACGTCCTTCTTAATTCTCTATGATGAGCCCACACATCTTACTAGTTGTGTGGAGTCAAGAATGGAGCTGAAATTCTTTTCATCATATCATCACCACCATATCCTACTAATGGAAAGAGAATTTATGTTATTCTCGAGCATAAGTTACAACACGTAACATGGTACATACGTATAATATTCATATTTATCGCCTCTCAAAATAAGTCTCGCACTCGGTCCATAACTCACCAATCACAAAGTGTAAAAATCTACCAATATTTGAAAATCGTCAAAAATCTAAAAACAAGTGTAAAAATCTAAAAATTCAAAACATTAGAAATACTCGTCAAAAATCCAAAAACATTACACAGAATCATCAAAAATCCAAAACCATTAACAAGAATCATCAAAAATCCAAAAACATTCGAAAATTGTCAAAAAAGTCAAAAACATTAGAAACACTCTTCAAAACCCAAAACATTACACATAATCGTCCAAAATCCAAAACCATTAACAAGAATTGTCAAAATCTAAAAACATTTGAAAATCGTCAACAAAGTCAAAAATATTTGAAAATCGTCAAAAATAAAAAAACATTAGAAAAAATAAAAAATAAAATATATATATATATATATATATAAAATAAAATCCACAAAAAAAAAAAAAAAACAAAAAAACTCTAAAATAACCAACACAATTTTACCTTTGAACTATTATCCCCAACAAATGATTCAATCACCTTATGACTACCAAATTCAAACCACTTCTTCTCGTGTGAATCCTCGCTTGGGGCAAATTTGGCTCTCATTGTTTCCTTGTTTGAGGACAATGACCCAATACTTTACTATGTCCTCGTACTCCTACTGGGGGCACATCCAATCAATCCTCACTATGGAACACGTTAGGGACATGTTTATTGGTTCTTGTGTTGCATTATTAGTTATAAATTATTAATTACTTTCTTGTATCTTGATATATTACAGGGGGCATCTTGATTTTATGTATCCTTGGTGTTCTCTGTAATATTCTTATGTTATCTGATTGCATGTCATACTGGGGGCATCATACTTTCTTGATGGCCTCTATCTATGCTCTCTTCCATTTGCATATCGTACCGGGGCATCAAACCTTTTTGATGGCCCATGTCTATGCTATCATGCATATTACAGTCTAGTCATCCTGATCTTTTATATCACGATGCATCTTGTTATGTGCTATATTAAAATTAAGATGCTTTTCGTCACGTGAGTATCTTCCTGCATGATCAACATCTTACTTTGCATCCCATCCATTCACCCATACTAATACATTCCTCAGTTTGGGAATCCTACTTGATGATCTTTCTCAAGTAGCATTCTCTATCTAGCAGCTCCTCCCCCCCCCCATGCTCACCATATTTTTGATCCATTCATCCTCGCTCCTCATTTTTACTCCTTCGCCACTTATCCCCATATTACCTTTCTCACCATTCCTCTCCCCTCTCACCCATTTGTATTCTTTCCTTTCACCCTTTTGCTTCCCGCTTGACAATCTTACTTAATAACCCCTTCTATATGGAATCCTCAATGGAGGTTTACCCTCTCCCCGAGATCTTCCCACTCTAGAAGGTTCTTCACCACCTCCTCTCATCAAACAACAATCACCACCACACACATCTTCCCATTCCACCTCTTCTCGTTTCCCATTCTCACATCATTACTCTCACCACGAGCATCCCAATTAAGGATTCCCCTCACACTCTTCACTCTCCACTACATGTATTCCTTCATCCATTCATGTTACACTCCTTTGTTTCCTTTCTTTCTTATTATCACCTCATCTCATATCATATACCACTAAGGCCTACCTCACTCACTCTTTTTTCATCCTTCCCCAAATCCATCTTATATACCGGTCATCCTACTTACACGCTTTCATAGTATGGCAAATTCACTTGAGGGTTCCCCTTCACTCCATTTTTTCATACTCTATTCCCACCAACTCTAACATCATCCTTCTTCCTCCTCGCCTTGCGATCTTACTTAACCATTACATCTGCATGGCAATCTTACTTAAGACTTCCACTTAAGGTTGATATGTCCTATGGCCTTCCCCCATCCCATCATATTTCCCCCATCTTATTTCTCTTGCCTCTCGTCATGATCATCTTCTTCAACCTACCATTCCACCCCTGTCCCCAATATCATCTTGTCTTTCTCCTTGCATATCATCCCTGTCGGTTGGGTGATCCTACGAAACCTCTCCAGCAGCATGACGATCTTACTTAAGAGATTCTCTTAAGCATGACATGTCATCTTACACTCGCCCATCACTCTACAATCTCACCATCCATCTTTCCTCTTCATTCCCCATCATCACATATTTTAACCACTACTATCACCCTCCTCTCTGCTTGGCAATCTTACTTAACCACTCACCCGGTATGGCGATCTCACTTAAGAGTCCCTCTTAAGGATGATCTATCTCCTTGCCTTTCCCCATCACTACACACCCTTCGCCCTTCATTTTTTCTCGGCATTCCCCATTATCACATCCTTTCACCTCCTTTTCGATTCTTGCAAACACCACTTCTCGCTTGACCACTTGTCATCTCCAGTTTCGCTCACATGGCAATCTTACTTAACCACTTCTGTCACATGACAATCTTATGTTAGGGTCCTCCCTACACTTAACTTGTCATCGTGAACTTCTCCCCCGCCTCATTCTTTGTTCACTTTGTTGATCGCTTCTTCCACTTGATATCTCCTACTACCCACTTTTTCCTCCTACTATTATCCTTTCTTCACATATCCTCTTACAACATACAACTAATCTCTTCCACCTACAATCACATTCTTTTCCCCATTTTCATCTTCTTGATCCGTCATCCTTCATACCATTTCTTCCCATTCTTTTCATGTCTTGGTTCTTCATCCTCACTTCATTCATCCTCATCACCCGCATCCTCTCCTCACTTTCACCTAATCCCAACTCATCCACTTCATCTTCTCAAATTCCCCCCACATTTCTACCCACACACGCATTCACCAGTATTGTTAACACTCATATATCATTCTTTCATCATCATCTTCTCTTCCCGCTAATAATTGTAAACGGGTTTTCCTTACAAATCATCAATCATCATTCCGCACGATCTCATTCACTCCCTTGGACCTTCTAGAGTTTCCCTTCATTCCTTCCCTCCTCTAAGCCCACCACTCATTGTACAAGGGTTTTCCTTAACGTCCCTTTGTTGGTGTTACCCTTTCCAATCCTCATTAGCTTTCTCCTTTTCTTCATTTTTTCTCTCACCCTTCCCCACCACTCATTATAAAGGGGATTTCCCTAATGTCCCCTCATTGGCATTGCTTCTTCTCTCCCCCATTCTCTTTTATCTCCTATTATTTTCCCTCAATCCCACCCTTTCTTATCGCTTCTTACCCATCTCTCCATCTCCTCTTTGCCCTCTTCAATATCTTTATTGTCTTCATCATACATCCTTTTTCTATTTTCTCGTCATCCTAGTATCCTCATTTCATGCATCTTCGCATCTTTTCCAATCGATGTCATTCCTCCCCTCTTTCTTCTCTGAACATTCCTTATATTGTTCCCTTTCCACTTATTACCCCCTTTCTATATTCCCTTCCTTCTACATCATTTTCTTTGTTATCCTCTTCTCTCTCCCACCCCTCATCTTATTTCCCTTCCCCTGTATCATCTTCTTCCCCTTTTTCCATCACGTTTCCTCCTTACTTCCCCATCGATAACCTGGTTGTTCAGCGTTGTCCTGTCTTTTTATCATACCACCCTCCACATGCATCTCCATACGGTCTGTTCCATATTCTTTGCCTTGGTCTTCCTCGCAATGACACGATTCCTTCAATCTTCTCCTTGTATTCATTTTATCTTCCTTTCTTCTCCCCTACTTTTCACATTTCTTCTAACCACTTCTCCTTTTCTTTACCACCCCTACCTTTTCGTTCATTCTATATCTATTTCTCTTCTTTTCTCTCCTCTTTTTCACACTTTCCTCGCCCCTCATAGTTTCTTTTTTTTCTTCGTTTTACTTCTTCTTTCGTCCTCTTTCCATTTTCCTCCATTTCACCCCCTACTCCCACCTCGTTTTCTCCTTCTTATTTATCCTTTCCCGTTTCTGCTTTTATCACTCTATCATTTATTTCACTTCCACGCATCCCTCTTTACTATCTCTCGTTGCTTCCTTCATTTTGCACATCTCTCGTATTTCATCCCTTCACCCTCTACTTTGTCATTTTCCTATTTTTTCCTTGTTTGTCCTTCATCATTCCCTTCTTCCCCTATCATCCCTCTCTTATTTCTACCTCTTTCGCTCCCTTTTTCCCCCTCCCTATCTCCCTTACTCTTCTCGTAATCAACCCCCAATCTTATCCATTCCCTTTTCTCTTTCCCACACACCCTCACACCTAGCATTCAAGGTCGATTAAATCCTTTCTCCATTTGCGTCTGTGCAAGTCATTCCTCCTGTCTCTTCCACTCCATTATCGTCATCTTCTCCGTGAAATCCATTTCCCTTCTTTTCGAGAGTTCTGTCAGTATATTCCATTCTCGTCTCGGAGGTCCTCTCGAGGGGCATCACCACATCTATCCATAATCACATCTTCTCATGACATTTTTGTCTTGGAGGATACTATGACATCCATCACTCACCACTTTCTATTCTCCCCAACAAACATTCGCTCTACCTTTTAAAAAGTAGATTGAATTCTTCCCCCATACTGTCTACTTTCTTTGAAAGGACACTACTTTCATAGTACCCTTCCAAAGAGGGGAAAATGTAGACACCCCAATTTCACATCTATCCTAAATCAATTAATTCCCCTTCCTCATTTCCCACAAAAATACACTTCGAATTAATCAAATATAATTTGATTAATTATCCATTTCAAAATCTAAAAAATAACCCAATCATCACCACATGTCATTATTCTCCATATTTTTCCACTATTGAATTAAAAATTTAAATTCAAATCCTCACCCACCCTTTGTGGTCCCCACTCACCTAAAATCCTCCACTTATGAATTAAAAATATAATTCAAATCCTCACCCATTCTTCGTGGCCCCCACTCATCTAATCTTGCCCACATTTTCAAACCACTCACCTAATCTTGCCCACATTTTCAAACCATGATTACTTAAATTAATCTAAGTTAATCACCCCAGAGTATAAATACAACCTTACCCCTCCCCTCTAAACACACGGAGAATAAGCTTGAATGCCATATCTAAGTTCTTGCATCCTTTGAGCAAAGAATATCCTTCTACCTCGTCATAATGCCCAAATAGCCTCATAATCCTTTTTCCCATCTGGTGCAAAGTAAGAGGATCGTTGTTGCGGGAAGGTCTTGCTCTCGTCTCAAGAAAAGCACCTACATATCACACAATAATCGGGGCTCAATCCAAGTTTCCTAGCCCATTCTGAGGTTCACTACGAAACGCGAAGGAGGAGGTATGATTATTGGTATTTTACTTCCTTGTTAGTAGTGTATTTTTCCTAGCTTACACCAAGAAAGGAGAACATGGAAGTCCAATAGACCTCGAAAACCGCACCTCATCGTGGTTGGGTAGCACCAAACGAAACAACTAACATTAGAAAATTTGTTGCCATAACTTGAAAGGGTGACTAAGTGCCCATAAAAATATAATTGACCCGGATTGGGTTCAATCTAGTGGTTGTTCGTTAAAGCCAGGTTGTCATAACCCGTGGAAACAATGCTCAACATACCCGAAAGAAAATCAAGTCTAGATAGTAAGCTTGTATGGAGAGCAAGAGGTTTAAGGATACATCAGGTTTGCTTTCACCACAACATTTACTAGCTATAACCAACTTACTAACCTTGTTACTCAAACACAAAAATGCATTTAATGATGGTAGGAGGTCATTTACTTCAGCATGAAAACACAACAGCCAACACATGAGGAAGAAAAAAATAGATCTATGCTATTCACTTTAACACTGACAATGATTAAAGCAAAAACAAGAAAATTACAAGGGGAAAGGGGAGATTTCTCGCAAGGTGAAAAAACCCACCACAAAGGCAAAAGATCGACAAACCAACTTCTGCAAAAGCAAGTTCTATTTCATGATATTTTTAAATTTTAGCAATTGTGGCAAAGGGTAGAGTTATCTTTCTGGTTTCCACTTCTACTAGTCGAATGGACATCGCACGGATCAAGAATAACAATCATCGGTCGAATCACCTCTCTTTTCTTGGTTGGGTGCTCTAACTCCATTCGTGTCCATGTTTAAGACGGCAAAGAGATCCATTTTATAAGTAACATCGAATAGAAAGAATAGTGGTCTTATGGACTACCATGACTATGGTAAACAAAAAATGGGTTTATTGAAAAGGCCCAAAACACGTGATGGCCAAGGGGCAAAGTCAAACTCCACAACCTTCCAAGCATCCTCCCAACCTACATCTAAAGAGGACGGTTAGAGCAGGGTATGGACATCCAACGAAGCACAATGGAAAACAATTTTTTGCCAAATGCAAAAGCAGGTACCTCTAATGCCATGTATGAAATGTGTGGAAGCATCCATGAGATAAAGAAAGAACAAACCAAAATGACTCAAAGCGAAAACCACGAAAAAGCACAAACAGAGTCTTAAAAAAATAGTCCTTCTTCACCTTAGAAACCAACAGTGTCCAATCTCGCATAGTTTTCCTTTTCTAGCCTATATGAGAAGGGGTGGAGAGAACATCCATCGAAGCACAATGAAATGGACTCTTTGTCGGATGTGGTCGTAGGTGTCTTTGGAGCCAGATGCAAAAACGTGGAGGCATATGCCAAGCGTGAAAACTATTTTACAACATGCCTTAAGGAGATGTGGTCTCAAAGAAATGCCTTCACTATAGGGTATGTATGCAAAAGGGCCAACGAATACATGACTGCTCCAAAATCCCATCTAGCATACACACAAAGTAAAGATAATATATAGCCTCTTAAAACAAGGTGAGAATATCCACCCATGCAAGGAGAGGAGCTTGATCGATGCTTATAGTTGAGGTGCCCGGAAGAAAATAAAATAGAAGGCAAACAAAGAGAAAAACCACGGTTTCAGGAAAAAAGAAAAACATGTTTGAAAAAAAAAATGAACCCACCAAGCAAAACAAGCGGCCAACAGGGAAGATATATAGAGAGGGAAGAAATTAAAAGCATTAAAACTTGATGGGGTTGTTGGTTGGGGTAAGATAAATTATATATTAAATTTGCTTTCTAAAAACATGCATTACAAGAATCATTTATGCTTTTGAATATAACTTTGCTTGGGGCACACTTGGATTTCACATTTTAATCCAATACAGATCAAACTTCAATGGGATCCGAAAAGAGTATATTTTGGAGTATCTAAGTATCACTCTACTCTTCGGCCCAATCCAATCCTCTCGCATTCTAAGCTATCACTCGGGGGCATTCAAATTTGTCTAGTTCTTCAATGTGGAACACATTCGAGTTTCATTAGATGTCATTATTGCACATTGTGTTGTACTGTTGTGGTTTGTCAACATTGTGATGATGCTTTTGCTTCTTTTTTGTTTATTGTTTTGTTGTACTTTGTTTACCTTTGTTGTAGACCAATTGCAGGAAATTTATTCACATCTTAGTTCACATATAACTTTGGTGTGGTTCATTCCTGTTCATATTGGGTTTGTTTGTAATGCTTGTTTCGTGTCTTTTTGTCACTTGCACGTGTTGTGTTTTTCCTCCTGGTTTACTAAATAAGCCATGGAATGTTTTCCTTTTTTACTTGTGTAGTCACGTTTGTTTGGATTGATTTGTATTTGTAATTCAAATTTTTCAAAACTCTCAAATATCCAAAAATCATATATTCAAAAATAAAAATTATAAAAATTTCGAACAAACATTCACTTATCACATAAATCCTATAATTGGAAAACCTTTAAAGTGAATCTTTCAACATTTCAACACAATCTTGATAAAAAGACATACCTTTATCTACTACACTAGTGATCGTTCCGATCTTACAACTATCACTTTCTTCCCTTTGCATAATAGGCTAATTCTGCTTGGGGCAAGTCACAAAATTATTTTTCCTTCACGATATAACTTCGCTTGGGGCAATTTCAACTCTAATCATTTGCACAATGGATCCAAAAAGAGTGTCATAAGGAGTCATTTTACTTCATTCTTCTAGTATGATCCTATTCCCACTTGGGAGCATTTGCATCTACTTAATCATCATTGTGCCACGCATTAGGGGTATAGTTGATTGTCTTCTTTTTCAATTTTGTGTTGCATTGTTGATGTTTACTTTTGGACCACTTGTAAGTAGTGTGATTACATCTTGGTTTCTTTATAACCCTAATGCCTGCACCTACTATGTGTATTGGTTTTGTTTTCCTTTTTTGTCTTTCTTTGTTGTGTGTGTGTGTGTGTTTGTTTGTTCACACGCATCTGGGTTACCCATCTTAATTCTTTCATAATCATGGTGATAACTCTATTGTGCAACAACAAAAATAAGGTTGCTCTAAAATTATTCTCCAAATGGCACTCATGCTACGAGCACAATCCTTCCCATCCTTGTTTCAATCCCTTGTCTTCTTCTATCAAGCGGTCGTCCACCACCTTGTTGCATCATCCACCTGCTTGAGGGGGCATTCCTCTACTATCCTACTTGTTGGGGCATCCTAATGCTTCATTGCTTTCTGCTTGTTACTCTGCATGTGTCTACTATCTTTAAATCACTATTACTTTGCAATAACACTTTAAAGAGGGGAAAATGTAGACACCCCAAAATCACTCACTCGTTCCTAGTATTATCTCAAATGCATCCCTTTAAGACTAATTAATTAAATTGATTAGTCATTCACATTACACTCCTTTGGATTAATTAAATTAATCCTTAGTAGCCACTGTTAGCTAAGTTAATTATCATTTATTAATTAAATGATTAATTAATTAGTGTGCACATTATAATAGCCACTTGGACTCCACTTCCTCATCCCAATTAACTCCACATGCACTCCACTTCACTAGTCCAGTCAACTGCACTTCTAGAATCCTAGAAAGGTGGGGGTGATTCAATAACACGTACAACCACCTTTCCGGATGCAACTTTTACAATTAAATCCCTTTACTGTCCTTAAATGGCGTTTAACCTCTCAGAATTTGCTACAATTTCCTCTGATGCTAAAAATAGCATGTGCATTCAACTATCTGTAACCAACTTCCAACCAACTTAGTCTCTATAAAATACAAGTTCGTCCTCTTATAAATCCTCTTGGATTTCCCGTATAACAACTCTGTCAAATTCACTATCCAACTTTTGTTATTTTGGAAGCAATAATCCAAGCCCAATTTGCTCGTAGCATGGTCACAATTCACGTTTGGAGGTCATTTCCAAGAGCACCCACAATCAATTTCGACAAGGTTACACAAGCTTAAACACTTCACACAATCTTACATCGAGGTTACATTAGAAAGCCACACGGAGGTTTGTAGTTGCTTGTTTATCTTTCCATTACTGTTGATTTTCATTGTCTTCATTCCCTAGATAAATCTTGTGTATGTTATTTTTGTTTTTTGATTCTCTTGAAAATTTTGTTAAGCATAGCTTCTCGCTTTTTGTTTATCACCAAAACTCTACATTCCTCGCAAGCAAACACCACATCAAGTGCTTTCACATAGGATCCATGGTTCAAACCATGGGTCGTGTACAACGGCACCATGTCTCATGCCAACACAAGGTCGGGTGCACTTTCCTCTATCATGCCCCCTCAGTGGCATCTAAGTGTTGTAATAGGCAAAATCCTTATGTCTTTAGTTCTCCTCGCTTTGTCCCCTTCTTCATCTCCCACTAAAGTTTCCCCTTCATTCCTTCAACATTAAATTCTTTTACCTCTCCCTTTCGATGTCTCTATTATGCCACTTAGCTATGATTACTAATGGTATCCCTTTCGACGTCTCTATTATGCCACTTAGGTATGATTACTAATGGTTAACTAAAACCACTTTCTACTAACATAGCCTTGAACCCTTTACAACATATCAAACAATATTTACATGTTTAGGGTACCGTTGAATTTTTAAATAAATTCTCCAAATTTTATGTAATTGCCTCGATTCGTGTTTCTATTGAATACTTAGAGCCACGAATCGCCGGAATTTAAAAATACAAAAGAGCTAAACAATGAATAATTTCCCTTGAAAGGATACTCACCAATTATCCCGACTAAAAATACAAAAGCCCCTCTCGAAAAACTTTGGCATTTTTATAAAATTAATTTAGCAATCTGGTTGAGGCGAGCATGCGAGAGGTCATGATACTTCTACGATCCAGATTCTACATCAATGGGTGGATTAGGGTAAAGTTTTCCAAGGGTCAAAAGTTGTATATACAATGTGTATGTGCGAAGATTAGGTATAGAAAGAAACTTTTGTAAAGATGAAGCCGCGTGTACACTAGGAAAAAAATATGTTGTTATTTTTGGAAACCCGAAGCAAAAAGACAATTACTTACTTTTCTCGAGAAGTTCCTTCTCGATAAACTTATCTCTCCGTTTTGCCTTTCCCTATGAGAAAGGAGGGAAAGCTTTTGTGTCCACCTGCAATTGCCGGTCACGCACAGTTGAAACCCCCTAAGACGCGCCGACCGTATTGAACAAATCAGATACGAAACGACCGCAAGAACCGGTCACCGTCGCCACATAATTTCAAACCTATCGGGTAAAAAAGGTTAAAACGACAGTTCAAAAAACGCACAAGTACCTACAAAACAAAAGAAAAGAAAAGGCAGTAAATGTGTGTGTGTACGGTTCGGTATAAAATTAATAAAAACAAACAGGCGACTTTGAGTTTGCGTTACACCCAAGCAAAAGCAAAAAAATTCAAATACCTACAGAAACTATAAGTAAGTGTCACTGCGCCCACTGCCTTCTGCACAATTAAAGCTGCAGTGTGCCACTTACAGTATCAGATTTGCCAAAAATATCCGCCGCGGTGGGCCCGCTTTGACGTACGGGATATCTGTTGACCGGTCCCTAGTCGCTTTTTTCCGTTTCCCGGTAAATGTTTACCGGCGATTTTTTAAATTTTAAACTATGGAACCTTGGTATTCGGAATTGGAACCCATGTGCCGTTTTGCTTCCACCAATGCTGTTTTACCGGACCTCCTCTCATTTATTAAACGACCGTTTCTTTTGCAGATGATGAAGGTAAATTTGACAACTTCGGAATGCCTGACCACGTGCATTGTTTTTTTCAAAAATAGTTTATTTCTGCCTATTTATGAAAACCCTAACATACCTACGTAGTGGAGGACAAGCCCCTAATATTTCTGTTTTTTTATTATTCTAATTTTGTCAAATTCCACCCATCTAATATGTTTTTGTTTTTTAATAATATTTATTTGTCTCCAATATGTTGAACAGTGCAAAGATTTATTTAAATTATTTTAAAGGAGTTGTTAGGCCAAAACACCATCTTGAATGACTTAAAAATTGCATTCACCTTTTAATAAAATTATTCGAGACGTGCGCCGATCTGAGACATATTATTTTCTTTCCACGAGGACGTGCACCAACAAAATCAGTCAAGACTGAACACTAAGATGGAATTCTATTTCCTTAAAATTATACTTCATTGAAGTACATGTGACTCCACTATTAAAACCTTTGTGAACTCCTACTTGACGTAAATAAATCTGAGTTATAGATTAGTATCTTTTCATTCTTATTTTATTTTTTCTAATTTAAAAAAATTGGTTGGATAAAACAAATATAATAATCATTCATTTTTCCTACCCAAGTAAATGGTAAGTGTTTTGAAAGCCTCCTATAATCTTGTATAATCCCGAAAAAATGTTACATTAAAGTCTATATTAAATTCAACTTCCAAGAAGCATGCGTCAAAAAAGTACCCTGCTAATTTTTTTGAGCATATGCAAGAGAGAAAAAATAGGATATTTTAACATTAATAGGGTCCTATAATTTTTATTTTTCTAAAGAGAGATAAAATAGGAAACTTTAGCACAAACAACAATAGGGCCCCATGAATCCAAAATAAACTTTTGGATGGAAACTTGAAAGGAAAACTTTAAACTAAATGCAAGTGTCAAAAAGCTCCCTAAATTTTTTAAGGAGCTGAATTACTTTTGTACCCCTAGGTGCTTTATGGGGCTAGAAATCCTCTCCCTAAAGTATTAGTGCTTAGAAATTTGAGGATAGCAGTGGCAATTTTTTTTTGCACAAGAACATATTTCCAAAATAAATAGGAGCAGTAGCCCCCAACATGGGACTATGTTATAACCAAGCTAACAACAAACTAACATTTCTAGTTAGAAAACACCCAATACTATTTGGATCTTATTACCTCCTTTTATTTGGCATTTCTAATTACTCTTGGCCAAAGACTTCAAATTTCTTTAATTTATAATCTTCATTACGCCGAAGGCATTACCCCTATGGGAAAGGGCTTTGCAGACATACACAGGACTATGTCAAATTTGACGATCAAATGACGGTTTTGACTTTTTCTCGCTATTTTTGTAGGTTTAGCTTTTCTCTGCTATTTTTGCATATTTGTTATTTTTAACAATGATTTAACTATGCTCTACATTCTCTCGCTATTTTTGCATATTTGCTATTTTTAACAATTTTGCTTTTCCGATTTTGCATGTTACGCCGCTTTGGTTTGGTTTATGATTTTGCATGTTGCATACTGGTTTTGGTTTGCTTTTTCAATTTTACATGTTGCGCATGCATCATTTTGGTTTGCTTTTTTGATTTTGCATGTTCAGACTTGGTTTTGGTTTGCTTTTCCGATTTTACATGTTGCACGCTTGTTTTTGGTTTGCTTTTCCGATTTTACATGTCGCACTTGTTTTGGTTTGCTTTTCGATTTTGCATCTTTTCATGCAAGTAAGTTTTGGTTTGGTTTTCCGATTTTGCATCTTGTGACGATTTTGGTTTTTGCATGCAACAACCTTTAAATACTTGTCATTGTAACACTATAATTTCATTCTTCAAAGACACTAAGATTGTTTTGTCCCAGTGTTGGTTTCTCCTTTGACTAAAACCTCCAAACTATAGCCCGCTTCTGCTTAAAGTCATTTGTTGGCTCAACGATCAAGCTACCCTCTCCATCTATCGTTGTGGGTAAGTTCACACCTTTTTATTTACAAGTCGTGGATGCTTGTTTGCTTAATATTTTATTCCTTTCCTTTTGGTTTGCAAGTAGATTTAAGTGTGGATCTAGAATGATATAAATTTCTTTATATCTTCAATCCTGTAATTTTTGTTTGTAAGTCGAATAAGCTTTAGATCTGGGATGATGTAAATTTAGAATAGCTACAAAAACAATTCGAGCTATGAGCTACACATCCATTTATCATGATACCTGCGACTATTAAACTTGAGTGTGGCTGGAAACAACCTCACTCATTAACCTACATGTCATTTGTTGTATGTGTGGCCTTCATGTTTGTAGTGATTTTAACAAATTTTGTAGTGATTTGTATCAATTTAACCAGTCAACAAACAACTTGAGACTACGAGTTGGTATATAAAGAGTTGAGAAATAACAAATTTTGTAGTGATTTATATGGATTTTTATGTGCTTATGTTTCTTGTCATCCTGTTGAACTAGTGATTCCGGTTGATTGTTAACCTATTATAGTCAAAATTGTTATTCCATCAGGCTTCAATGATTTATTTTGGGACCGAAGTAATAGTATTTTTTGCCTCTTACTGAACTAATTTGAGAACCTAAACAAATATTTCAATCTCATAGTAAACTAATATGGAAAGCAAAGATCTAGGAGCTTTAGCATCCATTGCAGTCATCTCTTTAAGTTAAGAAAATTGTATCAATTTAACCAGTCAACAAACAACTTGAGATTGCGAGTTGGTATACAAAGAGTTGAGAAAGATATTCATTACTTGATCAAGCTTGACACCAGTTAGTTCAAAATGTGCATTATTCAAAAGGGCTATCTGAGAGGACTGGATTTGAAGCCATGATAATCCTCTTTTATGTGTTAAAAGACAAGTAATCTTTATGAAATAGTGTAGAGTTTCTCAATCTGTAACAGAATTAACAGGAAATGGGGGCTTCAAGACAAGGAATACAAAAGTACTAAGAGCCATGTCACATGAAACGAGGAAACTACAATGGTTTCCTAAACAAGCACAAATTATTAAAGAAGGTCCATTTATATTCATGCCTCCATCGTACTGTAATAAAGCAGAACTTAGTCCCCAAGGTCTAATCTTGGGCATCTCAAACCTACTCTAGAATGATAATACAAGTTGAAGGAATTTGATCATTCAGTCTCAGACAGTTAAAAGCTTTGTTCTGATTTGATCATTTTATGAGCATACGACTAATCAATGGAATTTTATTAGTATTACCATAAGATTACCCATCTTCCTAGGTAGCCAACAACTTAGGGTGGGTTAGATGGGACTCATGTAGGATTTTATGCTTACATATCAAAATGGCTTCTATTATAATTGTTATTATATTTTATAGCAGGTATGCATGAGTCTTCTATTTTTATGTATGAGAAGTGATTGCTTTATCGTTGGTTAAGCTTTTGCTTTGACTGCTGGTTAATGTCTTTTGATTTTTTTGTAGAAGATGTGTGTTGAATGTGTCTTTGATCTCATTGATTTCTTCCTTTCACTCCTCACATGTGCTCTTAGAGTAGGGGTTGATGAGAGCATGTGATTATAATATTGTGAAATTAAACAACAAAAAATCATGCTTATTACAAATTTATGGGTTGACGCAAGCCTTGTAAATGGTGCTATAGGAACAATCACCGACATTGTCTACGACGCGTCAATGCCACTACCAACATTACCTTTATTTTTGTTATCGAATTTGATACATAAACAACCCACATCGTTGGGATCCTCCAACCCGTTACATGTTTCGATACCCCCTATTTCGAGAGGGAATCGAAGACAATTGCCAATTAAAATGGCCTGGGGATTAACTATCCACAAGTCATTAGGACTTACTTTACATAGAGCAACTGTCGACATTAGAACCACTAAAAGGAAGGGTATGACATTCACAACTTTCTCCAGAGTTCCCTCGCTTGCAAATCTGCGCATTTCACCTCCTTTTTCATTCGAAAGGTACTCAAAAATGGTGCACATACCAACACTTGGAGCAAGAAGAAAGGAGGAGTCAAGACTACTATCCCTTAAACCTTCATAAATACTACCGGTTACTTTGATAGCACCTCCGCTACTACTTTACTCAACACTTATTGTATTCTAAGCGACATTGTTGTTTAAGGGGTATCAAATGTATTCATGTTTACCGGAAATAAAATTAACCATAAAAGGCTACCATTCATGATATAAATACTGCAAATGTACAAAGGTCTTCATGTATACATGTTTAGTTCAGATGTTGTGATATAAGATTTGCAACTTTTTATGTACGAATCTGTAACAAATTTAAATGTACACATACAACATTTCAATGTAATGTCGCATATATATTCCTACACTACCACTATCAATCACACACCTTATCGAGTGTACAAAAAAGGTTTTTTCAACAAAAGACCAACAAAACAACCGATGCAACACTAACACAATTTCCCCGAAATAATTACAAACCACGTCAACTACAAAACTAATTAACTATCTAAAATGGTATAAAATGTATTCATGTTTAGTGTAAAAAAATTTGCCACAAAAGGCTACCACTTATGATATAAAATCTGCACATGTACGAAAGTCTTCATGTAACATGTTTAGTTCAAAATGTATATGTACGAATTTGTAACAAGTTTGAAATGTAGAGATGGAACCTTTAAATCAAGTGATATCTACACTTACAAAAAAATTAAACCCCTTATCAACATCAACTACAAAAATAATAATTGTCCCTAAAACAAATAACCTATACTTGCTCAACGTTCACATTACATTGTACACACACGTGATTGCTTAGTATTAAGACTATCAACTTAATTGTGAATCGGGGGTGAAATTCACCTTTCCACTATTTTGGTTTATAATATCAAATTATTACCTAACATGTAACAAATTTGGTAGTCTTTTTTTCATCTCCATAGGTAAGAAGTTGTGTTAGGGGAGTCAATTTTGTTGGTAATGTGTTTGCTCTTTGCCAATCTTTTAAACTCTCAAAAGTATGAGTTTGTTATAATTAAAAATTGTTATAATTGAAAAGGGATATTGATTTTTTTTTTTGTATATTTATTTTTAAAATATATTTCGTAAAAAAAAAACTCTAAAATTCATTATATGGTGAATATTACAATTTTTTGATTGATTTCTCTAAGAAAAATGATATTTTCTTAATCACAAGTGAACCAAAAAAACTTCTTAATAACTTTAAAATGGACATCAAATTTAAAAATTAGAATCAAAAGTGAACATACGCATAAATATTAGTACCCATTAACACCTCTCATTACAATAACACCTCTCAACATTATAAAATCTCCAATACAAATATTGATTCCTAAGCAAGGACACTTTATCGATAATTCTTAGATATTAAATTAAAATTTGAAATAATTATTAAATATATTTCAGCTATAAATATATAAAACCTCCAATACAAATAGAGGTTCTTACAACACTTTTAACCATAAAACTATAATTCTTAAATTTTAAATTAGTATATTTATATAAAAGAAATCGTCACTTTCCCTATCCAATTTCATTAAAAATACAAAACTCTTAGTAAATTTATTTTATAATATTTTGTGCTTTCAAATTAGTTTTAATTCAAAAATTAATATATGTGAATGTATTATCTTTATATAATTAGTTTTAATTCAAAAATTAATATCTATGAATGTATTATCTTTACATTGGTGATAAGTGTATAGAAGGAATAGTAGAGTTTATTAGGAAGAGTTACTTTTTAAAAATAATTTTATGAAATATTTTCATACACATTTTGAATTATACATGTAATATGAAATATTAATAAAAAAACTCACTAATTTAAAAAATATGTAATTTAATGTAGTGGAAAATTTCACATCTTTTGGTTTTATAGTGAATCTTCAAGTTGACAAAGAAACCCCGTTGAACTTTCATTACTTTCTCAATCTTTTTAGAGGATCGAGACCCAAGATCGACACAAGCTCGACGACTAAGCATAAAGGATGTATATCTAAGGTTGAAAGATCGAGGCAAGAGGTAGGGGATTTGGTTGGTGAAGGGTCTCAATGGACAATGGAGGTTATCTTCTCCCACACAGAGAGGCCATTGTTAGTCACATGTGGTTAGTTTCTTCTTTTTTAAGTTAACTTCAACCTTTTTTCATTTTTATCTATAATGAGGTTCTTCTATTGATTGTATGTTTGTTGGCCTTTTGTTGATGATATGTAGCGTTGTTTTAGTTTGGTAGCTTACTCTTTTAGGAGTTTCTATAATATAGGTTTAGTTTTGAGCTCCTTCAATTTGATAGTGTATATGGGAGGATTTTCCCCCTATGGTCTTTTAGGGATTGGGCCACAAGTTGTGTCCTAGATTTAGTTTGTGGTTCTAGTTTCGTAAAAGCTACCTTGTTGGTTCCAAGATCTGTTAAAAACATTTACCCGTAGTATAAAAAAACTTCATATCTCCCGAGCTAAAATGTAATTTTTGTGTGCTCGAATTTACATAGAAGTAAATTTGGAGAAATGTCTCCCGAAGCCATCAAGTTTAATTTCTAGATGGATGGTCATACATGTAGGGGCTTGGCTCACCAATTACCCTTCAAATGTAATAAATGCCTCGAGCATGACCACTTGTAAAGGACTCCAAGAAAGAACAAATTGTGCCTTAGGGACCCACTCAACATACTTTTCTTATAGTGAAAACAAATAGACATGTTGAACAAAGAATCACCAACATACTTTAAGTGTCAAATAGGGTCCAACTATTATTTTTCAAACATATTTAAAATAATATGAGAAAGTACTTCTTTTGGAAGGGGAAGTATAAAATCTCTTTGAATCTAGTTTGAGATAAGTGTAGAGGAAGGTAGGACAATAGAGCCCTTTGAAGGAAGAGTGATGTGAAAAAATCAAGCTAAAGTTGGCTCAAGAAAGGAGTAGAATAAAGTAAGTCACTTGAAAAAACTTGTGTTAAATATTCTCAAAACCCTATCTTGTGTTTTGGTTTGGGGCTTTGATGATTGTCCTCCATTAAAAAAGCATTAATTTAAGTGGAAGACTAAGGAAGAAGATAGGTGAATTACTGCTCTTCCGTAAAATATTATTTCTTCTTTATGTTTGATTTGTTGACCAATCTAAATTGTGGCCACTGATGTATCTCTCGGTTTATTTTTTATTTGTTGCACTTTTTTATTCAATTTGACGCTTTTTATGACATTCTCCCACTCCACCTACTTTTTTGGTGCGATTAATCTATAATATTTCTTTGAAAATATATAACTGTATTTCACTAAAAAAACCCTAATATCTATAATATTTCAAATTGTCTACCTTGAAAAAAAAATTGCTCGTGCCTCCATTTTTTTTTATAATTTGATATTGAATTTAAAATATATGTTGGTTTATTAAGAATATATTATCAAAATATATATTTAAAGAGTAACTTTTTCAAACAATTTGTTTGTATATATGTGATGATTATAACGATGAATTTTAATGTCATTTATATTAAATTACTTTATATGTGATTATTATAATGATAAATTTTAACGACGTCTATATTAAATTAGTTTATATAATATAGTGTGTAGAAAATATAGTTTTTTTTTTAAATGTTGAGTGAATACTAGCATAGATATTCTAAGTCCACTTATCTAAAACAAGCCAAGAGATATGAATTACGAGGTACCTATTTAATCTATGTGAAAAATTGAATATAGGTGCCTTGAGATTGATGTCTCTCGATGTATTCTAAATATTTGTACTTAAGATATCTATGCTAGTATAGTATAAGTATATAAAAAAATAAATATAATAAATGCGTGTATTTCAAATACGCTGATGGATATCACTTTCAAGGTTCTTATCTTAGTTTTTCATATGCCACATTAATTAGTCACTTCATTACATTCTTTGCCAATTTTCTATTGATTTATGGCAAATGTCATCCATTAAGTTGCACCAATATGTTGATCTCGAAAAAATCTATTCATGGGAAAAAAACTAGGCCAAACAAGAATATATGACTAGGATATTACTATTTTTCGATTGACTTCTATGAGAAAAAGAAAAAATATGTAAGTGACAATCAAATGAAAGTCAAATTTAAGGATGAATTGCCATGTGACAATCAAATGAACATCAAGTTTAATATTGCGAATAAAAGTGAACAACTCACGCCATTATAGTCCCTAGCTACCATTTATTTTGGTATTTGATCCTCCACTTGGGGATTTCCTTTTTCTCATGCTTTCTATTTTTATCTTTTTCCCCCTCGATTTATGATTGATGGTTCCTTCTTCTATTGATTTGTTGTTGCTCCAACCTCGGCGTTTTTATTTGTCTTCAATTGACATTTATTTGAACTTTAAGAATATTTTTCCTTGTATTCCTTTTCAATGATTGATTTTCGTGGTATCTTCCTTTTTCTTTCTTAGTTATATTTTATATCCTTTCCTTCGATTTTCTTTCTTTGTCCCATCCCAACATCCAATACTAATGCTCACACAATGATAACACACTTACATCGACAATGTGCCTTTAAGCACACATATTTCTAATATTTAAGTATCAAGTAAATACAAAATCTTCATCCCTATTTTCTTTTTCTTGCATTTATCTTTTACTTTCTTCTACACGGTTGCCTAGTTTTGTCAATTATTCAATGTCTTCTAAAATTCCTTTTCCTTTATCATTTTCTCTTTCATCAAGGATTTCCACACATCTTGGATTTTTTTAATTATGATAGGGTAAACAACATAAATATTCATGTTCTATTTTTCACTAGTATATCCATGCTTTTAGTGTTTTCTATGTTTTTGAACTATGTTTTTGAAGTGTTCACACCGTGTCTTTAATATTTTTTGGTTTATGTTTGGTGTGTCTTCAACATGTTTGCATTACAAGTGTCTTCAACATGTTTTCTTTGTGTTTGCGCCATATCTTCTCGTAATGGTTATTCCGTGATAGGTATTGTAGGTGACATGTTTCCTCCATGCATGACATGTAATCACCATCTAATTAGATTTATATGAATGATTAGCATGTATTACATATTTTATGTACATGCCTCATAGTTGTGTCTTTGAAATGTTTGCTCCATGTTGATCTTCTATATGTGAAAATTTCCTACCGTGCTTAGCTACATTATGTGTTTTGTGTGTCTTATGGTGTCATGATGTATATAATGCATCTATTGGGGTAATGATCCTTACTTGTGCCTTACCTTGACATATGTTATCATGATTCATACCAAATTATTTATATCTTACCAACTTAGGGGCATATAATTCCACGTGTTATATTTCTTATACCTTACCCATAAGCGACATCTTACTTGTGCTTACATTGATTATACTTTCGTAATCAGGGTATACCACCTAAATATGAGTTACATTTCCTATGCTTCACATATACAAGGACATTTTACTCCATTTGCATTACTTAAAATTTTCCCACACCAAGGATCAATTTTTTTGTTGATTATAATTGCTCGTATTTGGCCCATATGGAGCATTTTATTCCTATGATTACAATGATTACACTTGCCTATTTGGACATACCACTTTTGTGACCCCATTGCTTACACCTCACCCATATGGGCCATGTAACTCTTGTGCTTTTATCATTTATATTTTTCCCGTAAGGGGAATAATACACTTTTTCTATCTAGGGGCATTTTTGTATGACATAAATGCTTCCAAAATTATATCTTAGTTACATGATGCACATAATCCCTTTCTTTTGAGATATGTGCTTCAGATGCTCATCCCATGTCTCAAAAGAAGGGCATATATTCCACCCATTTTATGTCAACACACCATACACTCTACACTATTATATTAAATCTATATATATATATGTTAGTTCAATGTATTATGAGTAGATGTATTACGTTTTGATATAAAAATCACACACACACACACACACACACACACACACACACACACACACACACACACACACACACACACACACACACACACACACACACACACACACACACACACACACACACATGTCACATGTTGGGGGTGGGGAGGGGGTTGTTATTTTAACTAAATTAGAGACTATTGTCAATTATTTTACACTCATATTTAAAACAAAACATTGCACCATGTAGTTAATTGTAGAAACCTAAAACCGATGTTTGAGAATTTATACGTAACTAAATTGCATTATTTTAGTTTGTTAATATATTTGTTGATTATTTGTTGTTTTCTTTAAGATTCAAATATTGTCTAGGCAAGGAGGAGAATTTTTTTATTTTTATAGGTTACGAGTGTTGTATCACATTGTAGTGAAGGAACATGAAACGTTAGGTTTACTTGAGCTAAGTGGTCAAACTATTTGAAGTCCTGCGCACATGGGGAAGGGTGAAGCCCAGAGTCCAGCTTCATTTGATGACGCCGAGAGCCCTAAACCCTTGCTTTGCACACATGAGATTATAGCACCCTAGCCGAGCTTGGTACTATTCTATGTCACATCAGGAGAGCAGAGGGAAAAAACAGAAGTTGATTTTAAAAAATTGACTAGCGAATTGATTGATTTTGGCAGCCTCGTAGACCGAATGGAAGGGGCCTGGCCGCACTCCTTCTTTGCCGCCATGAGCCTGCCCCAGTGACGGGCCGCTGTGTGGAGGGTCTCAAAGTGCGCTAAAGCGCGCTTTTGCCCCCATGTGCGCAGGACATGAGGTTTATTGATCGTACATGTGTGGAGTGTCGTCCACGGTTTGTATAACCAACTCTATTTATTGTCAATTTTTAAGATAAGATCTCTTTCACTTCTAAGCATACACTTTCACTATCAAATTCCAACATAAATTTGTACCTTGATAGGTGACATGACAATATACCTTCTTTTCAAACCTCTATACAATTAAACAACCCATTCCATAATTAGATAAACTAGTTAAATAATAACTAGATATTTGAAATATTTAATAGAGCTATAACTATTTGTAAACCACCAACCGTATCCACATGAATACATACAAATTTTAGTAACTTGGTCCGTATCAACATGATCTTGGTTTGCATGGGATATCATACCCAGCGTAGCCCCCACCATTCCCAAAAGGGTAGAGAGATGTGTCCCTATACATGTACCCATTTGCGATCTTACCCAAAACCTTTATTTAATATTTAGGTACCTACTTAGTAACAATATATATGGTTAGTGTTTACAAGTTAAAAATGTAGGTTTTGGATTACTTAGGGTAGCGAGAGGGAGATGTGATTCTATGCAACATAAAAAGACAAAAAGATGATGGAAGGAACCCTAATTCGCTCCTTTACCCTAATCTTCTTATAGCTTTCCCGTGCCCACCTCTTGAATCATGTATATCCATCCATCCATTGAGCGGGTGTAGTGAGTGAGTATATCTATGTGCTTGGCTTGGCTTCAGTTGAGTGACTGAGGAATGAGGAATGAGGAATGAGGAATGAGAAATGAATGAGTGATACCTATGTCGACTTTCAGCAACACCCATTATTAGCATTAACATAATCCTAACCAGTGCAAGTGCAACAAGCAAACATGGTGAGTTCAGTTGGGCGGTCTACAATACGTTGCTATAATTTATTCAATCAGACTTTCAATTACAATTCTTTCTTTTTTTTTTTTTTTTGCTATTTATAGATCTGTGCTATGTTTTTTCTACTGTTGCATCCACCTCATTAGTTTTATTGGCTTGAAAAATGTAAACAGAGTTGCTAAAATTAGCTGAATTTTACTTGGGCTTGTTTTTATTTTATGCAGGTGGGTTATTCGATTTGTGAGACAGAGTCTGAAAAACCAGCTTGGCTGCAGGCGCTGCTGATAGAAAAATTCTTTGCAGGATGCTCAATACATGAAAGCGCTAAGAAGAATGAGAAGAACATATTTTGCTTGGACTGTCACAGAAGTATATGCCCACATTGTCTCTCCGCACACCGCAGTCACCGCCTTCTTCAGGTAATTATCTCAGCTCTGTTTTCTATTCAGAACTGTTTTGGGTTTGGTGTTTGCAGAGATATCTATACAAAAATTAAATTTTGTATTGCCAGAGCATCTAGTTGTTCATATGCGTGTTTCAGTTTCAAAATAAGCTCTCCCAGGATTGTTTGATTGTCCCGCAAATGATGCAATTAGTTTTTGTGGCTCCGTTGTACTAAAAGCAAAAAACATTACTGCGGTGCGGAATTGTGTGTGCAGATAAGGAGATATGTTTACCATGATGTTATCAGGTTGGATGACATGGAGAAACTGATGGATTGCTCATATGTTCAGGTATAGGTTAGATTGAATTATGAAGAGAGGTCTATACCCATTGGTCAGTTTACTGAAAGATCTGTGTTTTTTCATTAGGGCCGTTGGATTTATGGTGGTTATTGAAGAGGGAGGAAAATGGGTGTTTGATTTAATGGCTTCTTTTTGTTGTTACAGGCCTATACCACTAACAGTGCCAAGGTAGTGTTCTTAAATCAGAGGCCCCAGTCGAGGCCTTTCAAAGGATCTGGTAACATCTGTAGCACATGTGAAAGGAGCTTACAGGAGCCCTATCTTTTCTGTTCTCTTGGTTGCAAGGTGAGACATGTTCAGTTTAAAATTTGGTAAAAATTGTGATGTAACTACCGTTGCCCAATTGTCATGATAATTATTGAAATCCATTTGTCTTTTTGACCAGTAATGTAATTATTACTATGTTTGAAATAACTGTGCAATTTAAATTTTTTATTTTTGTATATTTCTATAAGGAATTTTGTTTAATGATTATTAATTATGTTGTTTAAAAGATAAACTGGTCATAATTGTGTAATTTTCTAATATTATTAATTCTTTTAATTCAAATATAAAAAAGGTGAATTGACCCTTTACACTGTGCAGAGTTTCATGGTACAGAGACTGCAAAATTGCTGAAGCATTGTGCCTGTCTTTAAAAATGGCACACATCAAAAGTTTGGGGATGTCTCTACACTTGTGGGAATGAATGACCTCCATTGATGTGTGACATTTTGAAAGCTGGGTATCTTTGCTTTCTCTGGGCCGTCTTGATTATATCTGCTATGAATTGTACTCTACTTAATAATAAAAATGGGGCCGCATCATTTTGAGATGTTCAGCTAATATAATTGTGTTTGCTCATTTACAGATGTGATTTTTTTGATAATCTAGCATTTTTTATGTAGATTTGATTTGTTTTTCATAATGTAACTATGGAGTAATACTTTTGTGTTCGGTAAGGTGTAAGAAGAACAACTTAATTATATGCAGAAAATCTTGTAATAAATTACTGTCTTAGTGTTCTGTTTACTTGAGGGATTTTGCTCTATTGCAGAGGGCATATTTAGGTTGGATAAACTGTTTTTAATTTAACTTAACAAGGTTTGGTTTTGGTTACTTATCTGTACTGATTATTTGATTACTTTGATTGTTTTACAGGTGGATTATATAATAAACCAAGGCAAAGATCTGTCCAAGTACTTATATGAGTGTGAGTATTTAGCACTATCAGACTTTGTGTTTGCACATTCTGATGGGGTGAGGGAGTATGAGGATGGACTGATGACTCCCAATTCAACTTTGGATAATACTTTTCTTCACACATCATCTGGATCCAGTGAGAGTGAGGAAGTAGAATGCAGAATGTTGGGTTGCACTGCCACAACTGAATTTGAGTTTGTGAAGAAGAGGAGGAGTGCCATTGGAGGTTGTGTAGCAATAGAAAATTTAGACTCTTTTAATAGAAGAAAAATCACACCCCACAGATCTCCTTTCTATTGATTTATTCTCTCCTTTTACTGTATTTTTTCTTTCTTTTTATTTTTATGAGGCTCTTTAGATTTAAGTTTAAATTCCTTGGTGGTTCTACTTCTTTCATGAGGGAAGTTTCAGCAAGCCTGATTTTAAGGTCTTGCAATTTTGGAAGTAATGCACTTGTAATTTAGTAGGGTAGAAAATTTGTGGAGGATAGCAGAGGGGTAGATAAAATTACATTAGGAGCTAGTGATGTTGGATGTTGAATTTAGTGACCCTTGGTGCATGTAAGGGAAAAGTTTGTTTGTTAGTCTTTCTTTTTTCCAAAGATGCATCAATTTTGACTCTATAGATACTAATGCATAAAAGGACAAGAATGTCAGTTCATATATGAACACTTGACAAGAATATTATAATTCTGATTTGTATCTATTATGATTATTATTATTGATGTGTGTCTTCATTGGACAATGACTTCCATTAAAAGGGCAATGACCATGACAAGGTGGTGTTCCTTAAGTGGCCAAAAACGAATCATGATTTAAAGGAATGAATTTACTTGGATTTTTTAATCTATGATTTGTCAAGTTACACCATAACCATACAAACACAACTTCCAATTTATTTTGAATCATGTTTTTCACTTTGCTAAATTGTTAGAAAATGTTCAAAGTGATCTCAATGATTCTACACATTGTTTGAAGTGCTCAAAATCTCTATACATTGAACCATTTTCCAATCCAAACTTTTGAGAGGCCGCTAACGTTTATGGACAGAGCTTTGTCCATTGGACCAAACCTTTGAGAGGCTACTAACTGTTTTTGATTGTAGGTTGTTATTACATGATGTGAGCATCGTTGTTAACTCCTCATTTAATGAACTTAATTATTGTTGTCATCTAATAAGGGTTGTGTCCATGGCTATATGCAATAAGATTCTTTTGAGCAACTAGCAATTGTTTGGTGGGGTTAAGTCCTAAGTGCTGGAAATGAAATCTAATCTAGGATAGGGAATTACACACACGGTTCAGGATAAAATCATACTTGCTTGCTTGAATTGGAACATACAATACTTAATTTGGAAACTCTCAATATTGAATCAAAGGCACACTTGTAGAATTAAAGTGAGAACAAAATTTAAATGTTTTTTAAATGAAATCACACACTTGCTGGGAATTTAAAGTTGTTGAGACAGAAAAATTATTGTGATAGAAATTATTGTATAGTAAATTTGCTAAAGACTAAAAAACAATAAAAGATAAAATAATGAATAATATAAATTGAATTATACAAAAATGAGCCCATATATTAACACAAAAATAACTAATACAAAATACCAAAGGTTCTGAATCCTAGGTTGAGTGGGCCCTTGCTCTTCCTTAGATCAAAACCACACCTTGCACGCTAAATCACCAAAGCATCAATTTTATTCAATTCAAAAGTTCTGGATCATACAATAGGATTGATTACAAAATATGATTATTGGAATATATCTATGACAATCAGTGAGTGCAAATTATATTATCTTGCTTCCCTCAATTGATGCCTACAAAACAACTAGATGAATCCTAAAATCTATCTTATTTAGATAATCTGGTAAAGAGGTTCCACAATATCTCCATGTTTCAAGGTGAAATGATGGAGAGAATTGGGGAACCGATTGACTCTATAGGATTTAGTTACAACAAAATATATAAAAATAAACTATATGATCTGTCTATAATTGGTGTTCTCTAATTCTAGTATGTGTTATTCTTGGATAAACATGGATGCGCGACCAAGGTTAGCATGGATCGTCATATCTTAATGCATGATGATGTCGGTTGGCGGAATTTTGAAGTCATAGGTCAGAATTCAAAGCCAAAGGATCGATTCCGCCACAGAGAGAGATTCTAGAGCCTAACAAAATGGTTCTTTAGTGCCTAAAACATTACATCATTGATAAAATTGTACTTTTCCTCGATCTGGAGATATTTGTATACACAAAACTGAATTATTTCCATGCTATTTGGTTAGAACACGTAGTGGAACAAATACATACATACTAATCCAATAAAATGCATATATTCTCTACTTTAGATTAGGAAAAAGTTATAGAATGCATGCATATTCAAACGAGGGGGAAGATAAACAATGTCATTATTAAGCCATTAAATGAACTCATCATTTCTCCCCCACACTTGTTTGCAAGTCCTCTTGCAACTCGTTTATCCAAAATCAGGATCAAGGATCCTCTCCTCCATCAATCTACTCAAATCATAAGTATCATACTGATACGCCAAGTGTCTTTCCTTGAGATACTAAATCCTTTTTTTTTTTCTTGACTTGTTGTTCCCACTTTTGAATTCTTATATGCCCCAGGCAAAAGATTTTTGCCATGAGGGCATAGGCAGAGAATGAGTGGAAGTCTAATTCTCATTCCAATCCATTCGCACGCGGAGTTTGATAGATGTTTGGGATCATATCTACTATAGTCATGACTCTTCTCATAGACCACTTTAGATTTGTAGGAGAAAGTACTTCTCTCCTCTTCAAAGGAATATTTAAGATATCCCACTTTTTTTTTTACAAACCGCCATTGCCTTTCCAAAATATTGAAGAGCAAATTTATGAATATTGGCAATGCTATTTTTCAAATCTTGTACATGATGCTCTTGGATTTTAGGTTGAAAGGCTAGAGCTCTGAATGTTCTGAGTAATTGTTTGGCATTGGGATATTATGGCCTCATACAAAATCCTTCTATCTTTGCCTTTTGGAAATGTTCCTCACCTTTGGTCACGATAAATTTGGTTTTGTCAGGGTAGACGAGAATGCTCTTAATTGGGATTCTCCTACATACAAATTGATTAGAAAACCAGACATATGACTCAGGAGAAAGTTGCACAAGTGAAATTCACACATTAAATTATGATGTTCAGAGAGTTTATAGTATAAGCCTATATTAACTATTTTTCATCCTCAAAATCATAAGGTAATTCATAGGAAAGTCTTGATAATTTCCATTTGAAAAATTGTTCTTGTAGTAAAATGCTGTAAGCTGAGGAAGGCCTTCTACAAGAAAGGAGTTTTTCACCTATGACACAATCAACTTGTAAGGTATTTCCATCTTTTTATTTTTCTTTCACAATATCTCTTTCCTATTTGCTTTCTTCTTCTAAATCATTTCTCAACTTTTTATTCTAAAGATTTAACCTTCCTAAGTCATTGCAAGTGCTATCCTAAATGTTTTTGATTTCCTCATAATTTAATGCAGTTTGAACTTCTTGATCAATTTTCACTTTGGTTTTGGAAAGAATTATTTCATCTTTTTCTCTACATAGTAATTAAGTTCTTCTATTTGTTTTTGCAATGATGAAATAAAATCTTCTTTACTTTATACCTTTGCTTGGAGGAAATTTAATTCTTCTTGTTGTTGTTTGATAGTTGCCTCTACCTTGAGAGTACTTCTTTGATCTGTTCTTCTTGTGTACTCGCCCGCTAAAATTGGGGATTGGGCTTCCTCCTCTTCCACCATTGGAGCTTTCCCTTTTCTATCATGAGAGGTAGAAGGCGATGCTATTGATGCCGGAACCTACTTTGTAGTCAATTCTTTAACTTCATTAGACAATCCTTGTTCTCGCTTTTTGCAACTATTTCTATAGCCAAATTAATGCTTCTTAGAATTTCAAAAACGTTTTCTAGGTCTTCTTCTTCACGTAGTATTAATCTTCTTTATCTCTTTTGGGTCCAAGAGAGAAGGATTCTTCTCCTAACTTTCTCAACCGCCTTGTTCTTGTAGCAATTGAATCGGGTTGTCTAGCGGTGAGCTGCGCAGTCTCCACAGCTAAAATATTGGGTCCTTTCCTCATGACCTAACCTAGACCTAGACCTAACCTAGACCTAGGTGTATAGGAAAAAGAGAGAGGTTTCCTTTTCTTTTGTGGTATTTTATTTAGTTTTTAAACAATGTGTCCTAAACCTTTTTTGTCTTTTTTTTTATAATAGAGTGTTGACAAATCAACTCGTATATGACCTTGATGGAAAATTGAACCTCCTTTTTCACTATATTTCTTTGAAGTATGTTGAACGTTGTCATAGAAGAATTTAGGAAAATTAATTCTATGCCCCGGTTTTTGCATACCCCGCGTAAATGGATTATGAGCCTCACCGTGTCACAACCGAACATATTATATTCGTCATCACATGTGAAATAATTAACTACCCAAAATGCAACACTTTTATAGGGCTCTGGAAGTGTTTCCCTTTTGATTCCTTTTACTACTTTTGCTTTACTTATTACTAACTTAGGTTCAAAATCCCCTTCTTCACGAAATATTTGGATTAGGTCTTTAAACGAAGATCTTCCAAAGATTTTTTTCCCCTCGTAGGGAATTCTAGATATTTAACTAATAATTTGTCTATTGACAAGAATTTTATTGCCTCTTACCTTTGTTTTGTCTCCTTTGAGGTTGGCAAGAAATTCTTCAACTAATGGTTCATTATAACCCTGGAATTTCTTCATAAATTCCAACCATCCTACCTGGTCGAATATTGCCGCCATCTCTCTATCTTGCACCAAAATTGTGGCCGATTTTGGTTAAGAGTAATTCTTTTGTCCCATTTTCAAGTTTAGAGACATATTTTAAAAAATAGTTTACGGTTTTAGAAGTAGGTTTTGAGCTCTTTCTAGCTTTAGTCTTGATTTGAAATCATGAGGTGAGTTGGTGTGGGAAGATAGGTTTTATAGTTTCTAAACAATTAATTACCTTGGATGCCGACACAACTTAATTATATTGTACATGCATAAACTGTCACATCTCTCTAAAGGAAAACCGTTGAACTTATTTAAATGACTGTTACCTCATCAAATGCAATCATTCAAGTGGGAGGTATCAAAAATATAATTATGACAGCTTTTTCCAAAATTATTCCCCACACGTTCACACAATTATGACATTTTCTAACTTTTTAATAATCCTATACATAGAAAATAAAGCACTATACCTTGAGTAGTGATGTGACCTCTGTATTGCTCAACTTCCATATGCCCTGTAGAAAGGTAAATTCAGTTAGTGCTAAAAATCAACATATCACACTTTATTGCTTTGGTTGCTTGCTCGGTGGGAAAGTCGCCATTTCTCGGTTTTCAATTTTCTTTTTTTTAAGAAAAGAACTATTGCTGGTTTTCAATTCTTATCTTTTATTAGGCTTCTCTTTCTCATTGGTTGACCATGGTGGAAGAACTATGTTCTTCCACAGAGTCAAATTCACCTTTTGATTGAATTTGTTGCAGAAAGTCCAATTTACTTACTGGCTTATGGTAAAGCTTCATTCTGTGGCCATTTACCAAGAGAGTTCTAGTATCTCCATCAATGGGAAGGAGTTTTACTAATCCATCATTAAAGACTTTTTCAATCTCATATGGACCCAGCCATCTGGTTCTGAGCTTTCTTGGAAAGTTCTGGTACTTAGAGTCAAACAACAAAGCCCAGTCTCCTTCTTTGAACTTCCTCTCTTTAATATGTATGTCATGCCATTGTTTCCTTTGGTATTGCAAAAATTCAGCCCTTTTAAGTGCTTTCAATCTCATCTCATCTAATTCATTCAATTGGAGTATCCTCTGCATTGTTGTGCTTCATCCAATTCTATTCCAACTTTGATTGTTGTTCTAAGTGTCCGTAATTCAAATACAATGGAAAAAGGGATTTTTCCCATACGTAGTTCATATGCTTTGAAAATCTAGTAGTGGTTTTCCAAGTAGTGTTCTATGCCTATACCGCTTTAGGTAACTGCTTTGTCTAATATTTTCTCGCCAATGTTAACTGCTTTTGGTTAAGATACTCTCTAGCTCTCTATTTTTCACCTCCACTTGTCCATTGGCTTGAGGGTGGTATGGAGATGATTTCTTATGATTGATTTGATAAATTTCCACAAAGGATTTGATCATGTTGGACATGAATTGAGGCCCTTGATATGAAACTATGCTCCTTGGTGCTCCAAACCTGTGCATAATTTTGTGATACAAGTAATCTAATAGTACTTCCTCTTTGGCATGTGGTAAAGCTTGTACTTCTACCCATTCACCACATAATCAATCCATACCAAGATGAATTCTTTCCCTTGTGATGGTGGATTTACTGGTCCAACAAAATCTAGCCCCCACTACTCAAAAGGTTCTAGAACCAGTTGAGGGTGGAGAGGCATTTCATTGGAAAATGTAGGTTTACCCATTCTCTGACATTCATCAGCATTGCCAAATGTATTTTTTCACATTTATGTGAAGGGAAGGCCAATAGTATCCAACTCCAAGGATTTTGTGAATAGTTCTCTTAGCTGAATAGTGACCTCCTCCAAGTTCATCATGACAAGCTCTTATGATATCATATACTTCATCTTCTCTAACACACCTATATAACACCAAGTCAGATCCACATTTAAATAGAATACATTCACCATTTAAAGTAACACTTTCTTTAATTAATCAATTTCTTTGTTTGTTAGTAAAATCATTAGGAAATCTTCTTGTTGCTAAATAGTTTGCTATATCAGCAAACCATGGTGAGTTTGTAGATATAGAAAACAATTGTTCATTAGGGAAGCTATCATCAATAGGATCCTCCTCTCCAGGTATATCTAACCTTGACAAGAAATCAACAACCAAGTTAGATTTTTGTAGATTATCAATAATAGTAATATCAAATTCTTGCAAAAGGAGTAACCATCTAATGATTTTACCTCCTACTACTGGTTTATTCATTAAATACCGATAACTACATGGTTAGTATATAAAAATGTCTTATACCCTAGTAATATAATGGAGAAATTTATTTATGGCATAGACAACAACTATAAATTATTTCTCAGTAGTAGTATAATTATTTTTTGTGGGAGTGAGATTTTTACTAATGTAGTAAATAACATACATTTTACCATGTTCATCTTTATGTCCCAATACTACTCCTATAATAGTGTTAGAAGCATCAGTGTGAATATGAAAATACTTTTCCCAATTGGGTCCTCTCAATACCGGATCCAAATTCGCTCTTTGATCAATTCAAAATCTTTATGACACTTCTCATCATTAACTAAAAAGACAATATTGGTGCAACAATCTTACTAAAATATTTAATGAAGCACCTATAATATCCCGCATGCCCAAGAAAACTTCTAACATCTGTCTGAGTTTTGGGTGCAGGTAAGTCCGAAATTACCTCAATTTTCTTTTGATCCACTTTTATCCCTTGGGATGAAATGTGATGCCCAAGAACTATTCCTTTGTCCACCATCATTAAGCATTTTCATGGCTCAAAGATAGGTTATGTTGTTCACATATTGTCAATACTTTTTCCAAGTTGGCCAAAGCTGCCTTCCAAATCAGAATCATCCATTTACACTTCCTCACAATCATTAGTCAAGTCAAAAAATATGGCCAATACTACTCTTTGAAAATTAGTCATGCATTACAAAACCAAAAGGTAACACTTTGTAAGCAAATGTTCCCCAAGGGCAAGTGAATGTTGTTTTATCCTAGTCTTCTGCATCCACCCTTATCTGATTGTAACCACTAAATCCATCTAGAAAAGAAAAGAATTTATTTCCTACTAAGTTATCCAAGACTTGGTCAATAAAAGGTAGGGGAAATAGTCTCTCAAAGTAGATTTGTTAAGATCCTTGTAATAAACAAAGACTCTCCATTTATCATTATTTTTAGGGACCATTACAAGTGGCGAGACCCACTAACTATCTACTATAGGATAAATGAATCCAACTTGCAATAGATTCTCAATTTCAGTTTTAACTGCGTATTTTAATGTGGGATTTATTCTTCTTTGTGGTTATCTGATTGGTTTAACATTACTTGTATAAATGTGGTGGGTAAAGATACTAGGGTGGATTCCTTTCATGTCACTGTAATCCCATGCAAAGAATTTGGTATGGCTCCTTAGTACATAAAAACTTTAGCTTCTTCATCATCAATTAACCAAATATTAATGTTTAGTTCTTTTCTTGGATAAATGGAAATCTGTTTTGTTCTAGGATACACAAAATTGGTTGTTTTAAATTCACTCAATAATGAATTCAAGGGGAACTCATGTGGCAATAACATGTGGAATGCAGTCATGTCCCCGAAGGTAGGATTTCCTTGTGGAATCAATACTGTTAGGGGACAAATAAAACTTGTAGACACATTTTGATCTATTTCTATCCATCTCCTCATGTTTTGTTGAAAAGGGACAGTTCATAACTCTTGTTAACAATGATGACTAGATCATTTGAGAACTTTTCATGAGGTAATGCCATGTCTGGAGTCCAGCTGAGGGACTCATTTTCTTGTCACACCCGTTAAAACAACCCACTTGAGACCCAAGAACAACCTAGGATTAGTTAGGAAAAAAATTATGGAATAATTTTTTTGATTAAAAGAATCTACAACCATGTTACAAGACAACAATTATCACTAATAGGTTTCGAACAAATCCAATCTACTAGAATATAATTTTCTTTTATTAAAAATTATTAGAGGTCATAAGGTCCAAAATTTAGGGTTAGAAGTTTCAATTAGGTTCAGAGGGAAATTCCTCACCAAACACACTCTCTAACAGGCCTAAAGTTTCAACTTGATTTTTCTCACCCTTAATGCATTCAAAATTTCTAAAATTACTCCCATTGGATAGGAAATTTCCTCACCTTTCCAATGATATAAAGAAGTCCTCTTAACTCCTTATATTTTTCAAGTTATGGGCCGGCGGGCCTTGGGGTGAAAATTTTCCCCAGAGTGGGCTTGCGGGCCTAGGGGTGAAAATTTACCCAAAGGGCGGGTTGGCGGGCCATGGGGAGACCTTTGGAAAATTTTTACCGTGCAGGTAAAAATCACATTTGTGCCCGTGCTCCCGCGGGTCTGCAAGTCCACAAGGGACACATGGCGCTCCCTAAGGCAGCGTGGGGAAAAGCGGGGGAAGGCGGGGTGGCGGGAGACATTTTCAAATTCTCCGCACGGGTGAAAAATAGATTTTGTGCCCGTGCTCCCATGAATCCATAGGGGACACGTGGTATTATCTAAGCCCACGCGGGGAAAGTGGGGCGGTGGGGAGAAGATTGACTTAACGCCCTGAAGGGCTAAGAGGGAATATAGACCCGCGCCTTTGCCAACACCTCGTGATGCCATGTGGCATCCCCTGATTGGCTGTGGGCCGGTGGGACAACGGGAGAAACTTAGAAAATTTTCTAAAATTTGTTTGAGTCGCAAAAGATAAAAAGGACCCGCTCCTCCGCCGATGCCTCGTGACACCACGTGGCATCACTTGATTGGTTTCGGTGGCGGGAAAATTTTTTCTAAATTTTTCTGAAAGCGCTAAGTTCAAAAGAGGATCCGCCCCTCTGTCACCTCATGGTGCCATGTGGCAGCCTCTGATTGGCTGCAGGGTGGCAGAGAAAATTTTGAAAATTTTCCCAAAATTTTTCCTAAGCCCCAAGGGAAAAATTCGGGCCGCGGCCCACCAAGGAAAATTTTCCCAAAATTTTAACGCCAAGTGAAGAAAACTTCAGAAGGCCATAAATTTTGATAGAGAGCTCGGTTTTGGGAAAACAAGGACTTTCTAGAAATCTCTCGACGTTCTCTTTTCACAAATCTCATTAATTTTAGGTTTTGATAAAGTTTAAGGGGTAAATTTTAAGAAAACAACCTGTAGGCTTATACAGTGCGAACTGGTAAATTTTAACTTGTTAGATTTATTCAATTTGATCTTCCTCCTCTCTCAACATGTCAAATAGACATGGAGGATTGTTCCTAAATGGATTTAAGGAAGGATTCAAGGTTCAATTTGTCTGATTGACTTGCAAATTTGAGCATTTCCGTTTCTTGATAGAAACGACTGCAAAACGGTTTGAGCCCGATTTTGCTAAGTTTTGAAATATTTCCTTAAGTGTTTTAGTCTATTTGAACTCATTTAGGGCCTACTAATTCAATTCAATCATTTAATTTTTTATTTTATTGTTGTAGGTTCGAACTGTGCATTTTTGGTTTAATTAATTTGCTAGTTTGAAATTACAAATAACAAGGATCAAATTTTGATGGATCTATTTGCCATTTCTTCTTCCAAGTATTTAGAATACGTTCCAATTCCAATCTAACACATTTTAGTTGATTCAAAACAAACCATTCAAGACCAAAATGCAATACTGATTTCCAATTTTTTCACATTTCAAAGAGACAAAATATTGTATTTTTTTCTCACACGCAATTCTTCCTTTCAACAGATTTCAATACATTGATATGATCAGATTCAATACTACAATGCAATTTGAGAAAAGTATTACATTCATTTATTGATTTCAAAAGGCAATTTTACAACTTCTTTCTTTTATTCCTTCCAAAATCATTTATTGAACACAGGGCAGAATAATATATTTTCTTTTCACGTGTTTCACATTTCCACTTTCAAAACAGGGACTTCCTAGTGCATGATAAACACAAATTTCCAATGGAAGAATATCATATGAACAAGGTAAACACTTCCATTAATTCCAATGAAACTCATACAACCTCCTTTCCATTTGATTTCAAAATACAATATACAAAACAATATCATTCTTTCACATTCTTTCTAAACAGAATACAGAGTATAACTCTTTTACATTTCCAAATTCCTCTTGCAATCAGTACAACATATTTCCATTACAAACATTTACAAGTTCATCCACTTCAAGTGGGAAAGGTTACAATGAGATTTCATTTCACAAGGGATCACAAACCGTGTTTTTTTCTCAGCTCTAGAACAACAACATGCATTCTTCTCATTCTTCCAATTTTGATCACAACAAGAGTAGGGGAAAGGCAACGCTCTCCACCCAACTAAGACATCTAATGAAGAGGAGAAGCCATCCTTCTTCATTGTCCCCCGAGCCCCAACCACAATGCAATAAAAGATGTGATCCAACTCATGGCAACAACAGGCTTCCACAAACATACAAGCAACATTTTCACAATAAAACACAGTCCAAAACATAATGTAGTTTTACAACTACATTAACACATAACAATAAAATACTAAGGCTTCATCAAGCAAGCCAAAGGAGCAAGAACTATGGGGGATGCTTCTTATGCCTCCCAAACGGGAAATGGGTATCACCACCTGAGTTACAAACTACCAAAAAGATAGTATATCAAAGCCCTGACATTCCTTATGCCTCCCCCAAGTACCCCTTATTCCTCACATTTCCTTATGTCTCCCCAACCTCTTATGGCACTCCATAACGAGTAAAGAAATGCACACTATTTCTTTGTAAGGTGGAACTCAAATCCCAACTCCCTCCACCCTTATACCTCCCTAAAACACACTTGTGCCTCCCACAAAATAAACCCCATAGTCTTCTCCTACACCATTCCTAGGCCATCTACCCACAACCCACAACAATAACAAACATACCAAAATTTACATATTCATAAAAGGGAAAAGAAGAGTATTTCCAAGAGCCAAGCTCTTACCTCTTCATGATGGAGTTTGTTCCAAGTTCAAAACAACAAGCTCCTTCCAATGTAAGTAATCCAAAAATCAACCCAATACAAGCATGCAACAATCTTCCAAAACTTCTCCAAGCAAGAGCTCCCAAAACAGCAAGAAAATTCACCCAAAATGAAGTCTCCCAAAAGTGAAGCAACCCAAAACAAGACAAGAAATTTGAATTTTATAGAAGAGGGAAGAGAAGAGGATGAGGTGGATCCATGTAGGATGCCACATCACACATCCTCAACCCCAAACACAAAGTCAACTTCATTCTCCAATGCATAATAAATAGGTGGGTGAATAATATGACAATTTACTTATACACTCAAGTCCAACCCATACCCCAAAGGACTGAAATTAAATCATGTAAGAAAAGTGCAATTAAAACCTACAATTTGTCTTCCCAAAATGCATTATAAAAGTCTAAATTTAACCCTCCAACCATAGGAAAGGTTGGTATGTAAATTTAAGAGGCATGGGACAAATTTAACTTGTCCCACAAGCCTCCAAAATCAGCCTCCAATGACAAATTCGAATTTCCAAGAAGGTGGAGTGTTTCACACTCAAAAGTTAACTTACACATCACTTACATATCTCTTACAACACTTTAATTCAAGGCCAACAACTCGTTAATTACTTCCTTATGACATATTTTAATTAATTAACTTTTAACAATATGATTACTCACATTAATTTACCACAATTAATAAATAATGAAAAGGGTAAACACATACAAACATCAATAAAAAATGAACCCAATAAATAAATACACATAAACCTTGGTCACATTTAAAGGTGATCCCCCCATGGGAATCCCTAACAACAATCAATACACACACACACACACACACACACACACACACACACACACACACACACACACACACACACACACACACAACACGAACAATACGAGTTGCCATGGTGACATTGTTGAATTCATCTAGAATTCAAATGTGGTTGGTCTCCGATCCCCCGATGTTTGTTGTGATATTTTAAACCTACAAAATACAAATACCTCCTTCGCCTCGTGGCCGCATCAGAACATCCAAATGAATATAATATACTTCCAAAGTCATCAAAACATATGTGAATCACAACAATCATCAAGCCAATCAACAACGTCACTTAAAATTTCATCAACAACTATATCATCATCAATTTTAATTCAATTTTCATTTTCTAGGTCTACTCAAAATATCCAATTATCACAAGTCCGAACAACATCTATAATATAACCATGTCAAACAGTATATCAACATCAATATATAAAAATGTCTCTAATGATCATCATGCATCATATATGAATCAAAGTCAACAATAATCCATGCTCTAACATCTAATTATCATACTAAATCAAAACTATAACAATGTCCATGGTATAGTCAACAATGTCATGATCAATATCAAAAGTGTCAAAGGGAAGTGGGCACTACATGCTGCGCAAGAAGACTTTGAAGCAAGACAAGAATACTCTAGAGATAGCTGAGATGAATTTGAAGTGAGACAATAAGACTCCAGAGCTAGATGAGAAGACTTTGAAGTGAAACTGGCCAACTTCAAAGTTTCTTGGTAGATCGCAATCGTAACCAAAGATGATAAATTGTAATTAATAAATTCATAATCATCAACCCAAATATACTCTTTTACATCTACAAAAGGTTTTGCAGGTGGGAAAAAGATATTTTTAGCATTCATTCCATTCGATATTCTCATATCTCCAAACCTATAGTCTATTAAGGCTACCACAATGGCTAACCATGGTCTCCCTAGGATAATGGGATATCCATGTATCTTGTTCTTTGGTTGAAGAATCATAAATTCCACATGATACTCCTATGATTCCATGGTCACCGTGACATCCTCTATGATTCCTTCTGGTTTAGTAATGGATTGATCGACCATTTGTAGAATGGTAGCAGTGGGTTGAAGCCCATCTAATGGTAATTCTTTCAAAGTATCAGTTGTCATAACATTAATAGCAGCTCCAAGATCAACCAACACATTTTGTATCTCATTTCCCCAATTTTTACAAAGAATGACGGTACTACCAGTGGTCACCATACTTAGGTAGCGGTAACTTTACTAATAACAGTCAACAAGTTTTTGTTAGAAATCTAGGCACTGAGAGGGGGTGAATCAATTCTTATTAATTTTTTTGTGCAATTCGAGTTGGTCAATCATCTAATCTTTAAATTACTTTTAACTGTAATAAGCATGCATATTCAACCATGAGATATAGAGACAATTAAACACACGTATACACATGAGGAGACAAGATATAATGTGGGAAACCCATCTCGGGACAAAAAACCACCGAAACTAGAAAACTAGCTTGGAAAACTATCCTATAAAGTTACAATGATTTCACATTGAGCATCAAATCAACTTGGAGCTAAAACTCCAAAATTTAGTTAAGATGTTACTTGTAATAAAATTACTTGATTAATTATGATTATCACCAAAGCAATAGAGCACCAAATAACACAATATTACGTATAAATTCTCTCAATATGAAATTATAATAGCTTGGCCACTTCGAGGGGGAAACCTCCGGAACATATAATAAGACTCAAATACTCAACATGATGATCATCCACTACCTATAACCCCTATTTATACTATTCCTATTCTATGGCCATTAACAAGGTTGACCAACCAATGATAATAGATAATATATAAAAGAGATACATCATGATATTAAGTTATGATAACGAACAAGTCGACTATATCCATCCCATGTAAGATATATAATTAAGGGCGTAACATGTCCCTCCCCTTCAAAGCAACATTGTCCCCACTATTGGGAAGCCCTAGATGCTTTGCTTTTGCATGAATGCTTCATCTTCCCATGATGTATCCTCAATATTCATATTCTTCCACTTGATCAGGTACTCGGTAATGACTTTGGTCCTCAGTCTTTTGGTGCGTGTCTGAAGAATGCCTTCAGGTTCCAATATGATCCTTCCTTCCTCGTCTAGTTTCGGAAGCACTGATTGGGTGGAAATGTGCTGCCCAATAAATTTCTTTAAGAAAGAAACATGGAAGACTAGATGTATTCTACTTCCTGGAGGGAGCTCTAGCTTATATGCCACACTACCAATTTTTGCAAAACTCGGTAAGGACCATAGTATTTAGGAGCAAGCTTATTATCCTTTTGCTATTGTTTCAAGGATAATTGCTTATATGGTCTGTAACCTTACAAAAATAAAGTCTCCCTCTTCAAAGTGTCGCTCACTCCTATGAGGGGCATAGCCTAGTGAACATTGGTGGAGACATCTAATTTTAAATATCAACAAATTTTCTCACCAACACATCTACTCTCGCCTTACGTGCCTCATGGTTATTTCTCCCTTGGTTTTGTACTCTTAAATTTATTCCCTTAATCATACATCAATTTATTAAGTTCATCTACAATCAATAGATTATCACAATTAGATGTGTTCCTTTGAGTTTGCTCCTCATAGTATGCCTAGCCTCTCATCTTATTCCTCCCACCGATAAGTATTTGGTTATGCGTAATGTCTCACGTGATTCTATGTTACTCCCTATGCTAGTACTCATGTACTTTAGTTCCAAATATACGAGATGTTCCTGGACCCCTATTATACACACCTCCTCTCTTGGTGTTGATTTTTTTGCTCCCATATTTACACCCCTAGGGGAAAAGAGGGCTTCACGTAAGAAAGGGTCGGGCGATGAACAGGGACTCCAGAAATGCGTCGTTTTATAGCTTGGGAAGGGCCTCCTCCGGTCACTCGCTCGCCCTTCGAGAGGGGCTGATGAGGAGGCACCCAGATAAAGGGTGTGGTTGTGGTTCCCACTACTTTTGACTATGTTCAAGTCGGGTAAGAGGACCTAGGAGTATGGTTAGGGAAATATAGATGTTAGGGCGTGGAATTGGAATGGTACTTTGGGACTCCAAAAGGGGGAAATTGGGGACCAAGTGCGTCCACTAAATGTAATTATCCCTTGAGAGAGTGGTCACAAGAGGTTGGAACTACCCAAGGACCTAACGCGGATCGCGGAGGAAAGTATTAATCTGACCCAAAATTCTTTGTCCTAAATTTTGATGATCAAATCAATAATAAAGGAAATCGAGTTGATGCGAGAATAAGATGGTTATATCGATTCAATAATGTGTTCTTTGGGTAGGTAAATTTTGCATGAATGAAGTGATTCGTAACCCGCCATATGGGTTATGGTTTGGCTACAAAGTTGTATGAGTTTTTAGTGAGGATGAAGGGAATTCCTATAGGAAATAAAGGAAAAGAGGAAAAGGAGAAACCTGAAAAGACATGGTGAGAAGAAAGATAGACAAAGACCCAACCATCGTATGTTCATGTATCTACATGAGTTTTAGAAAAATAAATTAGTGCACCTTTCGAGAGGAAAATTACATGCGGGAAAGCTCCAGAAAATCAATATCTAAATTCCTTACAATCCATCTCAGTACACCTGAGGCAGGATCATATTATGCGAGATCATGCTAAATATTCTAAATCAAGGGACCCCCAAGAAATTACAATTTATACCCCCAAACCCTACTAGTCCATAGGGATATTTTTACAGGCTTTAGAAATGAGGCTTTCAGGTACCCCCAAAAAACATCAGATACTTACACCCTTCCTAGATGATATCTGAGTGAGTGTAGGATATGTTCAAATTCTTATTACGGTCATGACCCACAAACGATTTTAGTGAAAAACAAACATCAATCCCACCCAACATCATTTTGAGACAAAAATAAATATAAGTAGCATGATTCCAAACAAATTCATCAGATACAAACCATTAAACATAGGAAAGGACAAGGGAAACATATATTGATGCTCTCAAAGTCTGATTAATGACTAGTACAATATGCAATCATCTTAAAAAAATTCCCTATAATTGGTTTACATAGAGAAAAACCTTCATCATGACTAATCCCTTTTCCTTGTTTGCCATACCACCTAAAATTTCCCACTAAAATCTACCTCCTCTAGACCTCCCACCAATTTTCCACACCCCTCCTCCTACAATTCCCCCCTTTTTCTTTCCATATATAGATCATCTTATCTTCTTATGGTTTTAGGGCATATTCCTCAAATACCTAGACTAACTATCACTACTTCCAACTGCCTTGGGCCACCATGAAACCATAAACAACTATTCTCGAATGGCCGCTAGTTGAGCCAATTGCCACCTTGTCTTGTGTATGTCAGTTGATGACATAGGTAGATGTTTTCCAGGTCATATCACATTTATCACTTAAAATATTTTCCACATGTGTACAATCATGATGTGGCCAGAAATATTAAATGTGATGAGACATTCTCAAATTGTTCGGGCAGTTAATCCTTCTTCGGTGACACGCTCCCCATTAACAATTTAACCCTTACTCAAATTTTTCATGTACCAAAAAAACAAAAGTTGATATGGCATTAGTAATGGAATGATTTTCTTCACCACCTCACTTCCACCACCATGTCTATTTAAGTGGTCTATCAACTCTTTCTCTTTGTCACCTATCTAGTTCAAATTTTCTCGTAGTTTTTTCTATAATCATTTCCTTCCCGACCTTCACATTTTCTTCTAGATTCACAACAAATGGATTCATCTTTATTCATCATGCAAATACATTAGGGAAGGAGCTGGCCCATATGGGTCAATTTTTTCAACTCACAGGGCCTCAATGAGGCCCTAATCCATTAGGTCTTCAACGTCCCAAATTCTAGGGAAATCCCTAAGATTGCCTCCATCAACCTACCCTAGTACTATCTTTTATAAACCATATGGCTGCGATGTGTCCCTCTTTCCCCGTTTTGCAGAGTGTGCCCTTTTATCTAGTCCGCGCAGAGTTTCGGCTTGAATCCTAAGTACTTGAGGAATCATTGGTCTCACCATTTCCCTCATTTCCATGAAAACCACTGGCACATGATGAAAGATTATTATTTCCCTTCCTTCTCGGAAACAGAGATCAAGTTTTCCACTCAACCTCGGAGAACAATGATGAATGTCCATCGTCAAGTGGACATGAAAGTGGATTTAAAGAGTGGCTAGCTTCCCTAGAGTCTTCCATGGAATATGTTCAAGATATGGTTGGGCTATAGATGGTCTCATCTCGTAAAAATGTGTGCCCTTCCTAGTGTATAAACTAGTGGAATCACGCTCGCTCCGAGACCCGCTTTGACTAGAGGTCGGCCTCCTAAGTCATACAAAAGAGGTAGACTTGATTTTCCTAAATGGATGAACACACCCGAGTGGAGGAGGGAGCTAGTAGACATTATAAATGGGCCGAGGTGAGCATCTCTACACCACACGAGAAAGGGATGTAAACATGCCCGGTAGGGGCCATTTAATTTGTGTTCGATCTTGAGGGCTCATGATAACTTTATTTTGTGGCGAGACTAGCTCCCGAGAGGTGTCCCCTACATGTGAAGAAATGGAACTCGACCCAATAACCACTACCACTATGTACCTATTAAATGTATATGGTTTTATCATTTTGTTTGTACACTATTATACAAAGAAAGGGTTAGGGCCCCATAAATAGAATCCCAATTTTTCTACTGTAAAATTGCTCTAGATTGTTCTTTGGAACCAAGTACATTTTTATGCATCTAGTTGTAACACTTACAATATCCTAAGGAGTAAATGTTGAAAATGAGCCCCATATTGATCCATTTTCTCTAACAAATCTACTAATAATCCAAAAATGGCTAAAATTAGGACAAATATAATTTGGGCACCAACATCGCTCCATCTCGGGATGGACTCCTCCTGTGTGTGTCCAAAGAACACTAGAAACAATAATCTTGGAAGAAGGATATCATTTTCCTATCCATTGGGTAATGGAGTCGAGTAGATGATTTTTCAAAGCGAAAGTCACCACCAAGATTGCACCAAAAAGAAAAAATTGTTGGACCCCTAAAAATTAACTAATTACCAAGGGTGTGAAACCTTGTGGCACTTGGAAAAAGGGTACGAAGGCACATAAAAATTAGTCCTCATAGAGGAACGAAGGGTCGAGCCATGAAAAATTGGAGTTAGGACTTAGTGAAGTTTTAGATATTCTAAGGAATCATTACGGTTATCATGGAAGGATAAGGGGGTCGAGGTTGTTAAGGATTAGCTAGCATAAGCATGCTAAAGAAACTCGATTGAAGGAAACACATGGTGACACCTAATAGGTTCCTAGGTAGTGGTAGAACAAACATGAGAAGATTCTAACAGGCCTTCGCAGGTGATGATGAATAGTTAGGAGAAGATTCCTTTGACTGCTTGATATAGAGGATCATTCCTAGAAGAAGGTGTGCATGGGTGAGGAGTAAGAAATAAGAGAGGAATAGGAGAGAATAATGTAGTGTGTATAACAAAGAGCTCTGGAATGTAAAGAAAGTCTTGCTATGGATGGAACCTTTGAATGTAATCTTGGCTATTGTAATTGAATCATCAATATAATGAAGCAATTATGTAATACCTTGGCAATGAGTCTTGATGTGTTTTCCCATTTGTTCATATGGGTGTTATTGGTTTCCTCAATGTTGTTTCATGATTGTTTCTACTTTTAATTGATCATGTTAAATATGTGTTTAGAGTATATCTCCTAGGAGTATAAGCTTACGTCTAAAATACTATGGATAAATGCACTCATTCTCTGGTTATGTTGTATCACCATGTTAATAAAACACATTCTCATAAATCTCACATAAAGGAGGGGATCGGCACCTACGTGTACCTCGGGTGAGCTTCTAGGCTAGGACTAGATGTTATGTCGGTGCGCCTAGGATTGGTATTAGAGACTACATTTTGGTTCCATTGTCGGGACCTCTTTTTGAAGTTGTGAGAATGATGTGTGATGATAGAGCACTTGACCTTGGACAATGTCAAAGCATGGTTTAAGATCACGGAGGATGATTTTTCTCAAATATTTAGTACTGGACCTAAGTTTGATGCATGTAAATGGGTAGAAAAGCATTTGTATCATGAGCTATATGAAACCTTATTTTGTTGTTTTTTATTAGATTTGTATGAATGTCTTTTAGCATATGCATCTAGAACAAGTTGATACTATAGATCTCACATGTGGACCCAAGATGAATATCAGAGGGTGCAGGATGATAATCTGACTTGGACACATGTTGTTGATCATTGGTGGAAAAGAGTGCTGACTAGTTATACCCTGGAATACGTTGTTTATATGTATTCTTGTCCTAAGGTTGTTCAGTTTGATTTCTCAAGGGAGCCTAGAGGATCGTTTCTATGCACTATCTCTTTAGCAATGAAGATCCTTATCATTACCCTAAATTTTGAATCATTTCCTATGGTTGGCTAATCTTCTTCTAAGCGTTGGGAAAGGAAGCTAGAGTGGAGGAAGATGACAGACACTGCGAATGAAAAAGAGAGAGAGGAGAGATGACTCGGTATAACGAATCACATGAAATGGAGTTGGTGGACAATGTGAGGTTACTGAAGTGATGAATTTATGGAGGCAAACATTATGGGAAGGAATTGAGGTTCACATAGAGGACATGGAGCCTAAGCAGTCTATGTTACCCCATCTTGGCAAGAATGAAAGAGAGATCCCTTCATCTTCTCATGAGAGTTCATCGCTTGAATAAAGGAGAGACATCGGTGCGCATTTGAATATGCCAGTGACCAACCCCGGTGCTTAGTCTTCTAAATCCATATATAAGTATTACTAATATAGTTGGTATTGGTGAAAGTGATCAATCTACACCTAAGAGATATAACTTTTCATTTGGTAAATCCATGGCTGCAAAATCATTTCCTGTGTTTGGAGGAATATTGTCTGGAATGAACTTTAGACAAATTATGGGTACACAAAGCTTGGGCATCGTGTTTGGGAGTGGAGCAGGGACACACATCTAGTAGTGGTGAAATATCACAAACTGTTGGCGCGTAGTTCTCATTGGGTTTTAGATTTGCACTTGGAATGAAACCATAGTCAGGGGACAAGCAAGTCCCTCCTCTTTAATGGGAGAGGTTCCCTTATTGAAAGAAGGGGAAAAACCTATGTACAAATACACAATATTTCATTCAATTATGGTTTCCTGATATCTTGAAATGTGTTTTATGCACTGAAAGTTATCAATACATGAAGATAGAAGACTTGAAGAGAGGAGGGAGGCAAAAGACAACAATACTTTCAGGGAAAAGAGATGGCAGAGAAAACCCTTATATGTATTGAGCAAATGAGATATAGAATAGAATCATTCACATTTACAACGGGCACAATCCACAAACTCAAAGTTCTTGAGATTGTATCAACTAGAACACAAAGTTTCTAAGCATGCAAGGATTAAATGATTCCCATATCAGAGCAAGAAGGAAAGAGAAAATAGAGGAAAAGGGGAGAATCTTTGTATTGATTTCTTCCAATTCAAAATTACAGTTTTAGAATATCAAAATTCCAACCTGTACAATGGCTTTGAAAGCTCATGATATAGCTAACAAGAGACTTTTACAACTTCCTCGAGAAAGCAAGAAATAGTTATAACTTATTCCAATCATCCACGCCCTTTCAAATTCTTGATTTGTAAAGAAACATTAATGGTGGAAAAAATAGGTTTTTAAATATACGGCTATTTCATTATTTTTCCAGTTAAAACATGGACCATTCAATTTTCTTCCACAACTTTAAATTTTGGTCGCCCATGTGAAAGGAATTGATTGGAGTGGGCCTCTGATTCCTTTTGCATTTTTTTTTCCTTTTAAGCTGCGTGAGGTGACACGTGGAGAGCTTCACCGTTCCTTTTTAATTAGCCGATTTGAGCTTGTTTTACCTTCATTTTGAACCTAAGACACGCGGAAAGCCTACGCTTATTTGAGGACTGTCCCTTGGACCCTACCTCTAGATTTATGCCATTTGGACATGTGGAGGCATCCGCTGACACTTGAAACATGGCCAAACCGCATCCAATCAGAGATATCCACGTATTACCCGTGGATTCAGGGGAAAAAATAACGGAGAAGATACGCCTGTCATTCCTGATTATGGGAAGAAAATAAAAATAAGGGAAGAAACTTCACCATTACGCCTAACTTTCAAATTTTTCTCCATGAATGGGAAAACTACAAACAATTCTAGGCTCGACGTGATCCAATACTCCAAGGTACAAACTCAATTTTTTTGAAACTTGACTTCAAAAGAGGGGAATTTTGAGGATGACAATAGCTGGCTCTTTACGGGGATGACTTGGCTTGAAAAAGACATAATGCGAGATTGAGAACTACATATAACTCTAGGAAAGAGGACCAGTGTCTTACCCATTGGGAAAAGGAGTAAAAAACAAAACCAATATAAGGCAACACACACAAGATGAGAAAAAGAAACAAAACAAACCAAAAGGGATGAACAGAAATGAAACACAAAGGAATGACCCAAAACTAAAACACTATATAGAATATACAAAAGGACCACCTAGTCACCTAGGACTTGAACAACTTCAGATACTTCCCACTATAAGGAAGTGGGAGAGGAGAACCATCCATGTAATCTAGATAAAAAGAGTTCTCTCTAGCAAAATGTTTGATTCTAAAAGGACCAAGCCAAAGAGAATCAAACTTACCATGACTTCCTCGTGGCTCATGTATTTTGTCCCAAAGCAACACAATGTCTCCCACTTGGAAAACTATGGGTTTGGATTTCTTGTCAAACAAAGCCTTCACTTTCAACTGATGAGCTGTTATCCTGTCAACCACTTGTAACCTGTCCTCATCAAGCTTATGAAGGTACAAAATTCTCTTGTCCAAAGAGCTACTTGAAACTTGAATCTTCAATGGTTTTCATCAAATGCAAGGTGGCAATTCCACCATGACTGTAGTTGAGCTTCCACACCATACACCAATTGGAAAGGATACATTCCAATTTCTCTCTTGGGTGTAATTCTATCAGCCTAAAGTGCATCATATAGATTCTTATGCCAATTCCTCTAAGAATCATTTACAAGCTTTCTAACTATGCTCACCAAGTTCTTGTTTGTTGATTCTTCATGTCCATTTCCTTGGGGGTATTAATATGAATAATGAGAAATTGAGATCCCATACCCATAGCAAAAGTCCATCATCTCAATAGAAGAAAAGTTGGAAGCATTGTGAATCACAATTTTGTTTGGGGTCCCAAACCTGATCAATATGTTCTCCTTAATGAAGTTGCAAACTACCTCGGAAGTAGTGCTCTTGACTAGGATGGATTCCACCCACTTGGTGAAGTAATCTGTGGCAGTCAACACATGGGTATGTCCAACACTAGAAGGTGGGTTAAGATTTCCAATGAAATCCAATCGCAATCATTGAAAGGGCTCATCAATCACTACCGGGGCTTTAGTGGCAAAGCAGAAAATTTAGGTATTCCAAAAACATTTGGAATGCTTCACATTTACCAACCCAATTTGATGTATCTCTAAACAAAGTGGGCCAATAATAACTAGCATGATATATTTTATGAGTTATTACAAGCATATGCAAAATGACCTCCACAATCCCGGTCATGAAAAGTAGAGAACAACTTCTTTTACTTTGCTTATTTACACACTTCAAAACCTTCCATCTATACCTCATTTGAACAAAGCATTATCCCATAGCACATATTGTGCAGACCTCAATTTGATGGCTCTCTTATTTTTGGCACTCAAGTGAGATGGACACTCTCCATAGGTCAGAAAGTGAGCAATGTCAGCATACCATACATCTAATTAGATGAGGAATAGAACAATATGGACATCAACTCCATCTTTGGAAAACTCCTTGGAAGCTCCCTCAGCAATGAGTTCACACAGGACTTTACCTCGAACTAGATTTGTTGGCCTGATATCAAGATCATACTCTTGTACCTTTGCTACCCAATTACCTCTCTTGGTTTAAAATTCTTGCTGAGTAAGAATGGATTTGATTGTTGTATCGTGCACCAACACCATAGAATGATAATTAAGGATGTTAAACCTAAATCTGCTTGACAAATTATAAAACTTCAAAAGAATTTTTCTCCATCATGGTGTACTTCAGCTCATGAGTTTTCAAGACATAACTCATGAATGTAATTGGGAGCTCATAATCTTCGTGTTCTTATGGGCTAACACAACAACTAGGGTATTTTCGGTGGCATAACAATAGATAATGAAATCTTTGCTAAATTTGGGGCATGTCAAGATTGGAGTCTTTGCATAGCCTGTTTAATGTCCTAAAATGATTTCTTTCCTTGATTGTTGGTACCCAAATTTGTTCTACTTTTCGATCAGCGCGGGTCGAAATATGGCATGAAGCTTGAAGGTAGATAGATCTTGATATATGTCATTTTGTAGTCGGGGATGTGATCTAACTGGCACTCATATTTGTGGAGAGATGGATAGCACTTTGAAAGGATTTGATCTAACCCTCACTATTTTAGGTTGTTCCTTTCAACCAAGGTAAGAGAACCTATATTGCAGCCCCTGTTTGGTGAAGGAGGTGGAGATATCATTATATTGTGCATATTGTATGGAGATGGCCTTGGGAAAACATAATCAATTTTCCATTATTCAAACTCAACAGAGTTGTCACTACTAAATGATGGAAATGCTTTCAAGACAAGGTGTCTTTCTTGAAGACAATGTATGCTCCTGATTTGCTTTGTGCATTTTTGTAGATGGGTTAGATTCTTTTGTTGACACACAATGCAATACAGGGGTAGTATGGGTAGGATTAGTTATTCAGATGATTTTTTGGTGGGGTATTGACAAGAAAAACTTGGATATATCAAATCTTTGACAACCTCTACAATACTTGAACAACTATAAGATAAAATGCTTCAAATAATCAGGATGTTCTTTCAACCAGAAGATGCATAAATGGAAGCCAGGGTTGTACTCTTCACACAATCTTCAAGAACTCACCACAAAATCTTGAAGTAAAGAACTCAATTAAACACAAAAATCCTTGATCAAACCACGCCTAAGGTACCCCCAAAGGCCTACAAGCAATCCCAATCAACAAATGAAGGTGGAGTGATTTTAAACTGCTTATTTTCAATGCCGATGAACTCTCTTTTGGAAAAAAAAACTACAAGTGCCACTAAACTATCAATAAGGATGAGATTATGTGTGACTTATAAAGACTTTCAATGCAAGATTGCAACAAGAACAATGAAAACTATTTGTAGGTATTTAAAATGATAACAAACATCATATTGCCCAGAAAAACACATATTAACTCAAAAGATTGTTAGATTCATCAATAAGGGAGAGTTTCATGAACAATCTCAGAGCTATGTGATGGCTATACACTTGTAACCAACTCACATACATGAAGATCCAACACAGAAGAAATTAACCTAGTTCTTTGGTGGGTTTCTCAAAAATGAGCTTTCTCTCAGAATTTGCTCGTGATTTTCAACTTCCCAACCCTTTGCATTTCTCAAAAATGCATTATATATCTCTTGCCACATTGGAGCCTTCTTTCCCAAGCAAAGCATATGCCAAGGGATCAAGTTTGTTACAACAATTTCTCATGATTCACTGAAAATGACATTTAACAAATTTGCAACGAGATTTTCTAGGTGTTTTAAAAAGACTGAATCATTACAAATATTCAGATCATTATCCTTCCTGGAGGCACGTTTTTCATCATCAAGGCATGCAGATGCCTTTCCTCTCATCATTTCACCTTTTCACCTTTTAAAAATACCTCTGCAACTTTCAATTTTGACATTTCACGTGTTTGGATAGATTAGGGAAAAAATTTGTTTCAAAAACACCTCAAATATGCAAATTAATCCCTAAAACCACTTGCATTGATCTTTGCAGGCACAAAGGACATGAATCAATAAAAATTTGATTAAAAATGATGAAAATTTCACATCTCCAAGCTTCTGAGCAAAAAATGGTGGCCAAAATGAAAATGTACAATTACCCCGATCTACTCTTTCTCCTTCAATTTGAGCCCTCCACATGTCAAAATATGATTGGGAATGAATTCGGGTTCACCTTTTGACTTTTTAACATTTTTGGAAAAATGGAAAAAATTGACTTTTTCTCCACCCCTTTGCCCTTGAATTTTGGTGATGACACATGGCACATGGTGGGTCCCATTGGGATCACGCTTCAATTCTGCGCATTTTGACCTTTTTGGAAATTTGGAAATTTTTCACTTTTTTCCCCGCGGGCCTGCACCTCCACCTTTGCCCTTGACATGTGTCATGCTCTCTATCACTAAAAAATCGTGGGCTTATTTCATGTTTTGACCCCTTTTTTCACCAAGGGAAAATTTTCAATTTTTCTTCCGTGGGCCCACGCCTCCGATTCCTCCCTACCATGTGTCCCCTTGTGGTTCATTCGCAGGCCAGCGCTTCAAATTTCCACACTGAGTCTTTTTGCAAAAGGGAAAATTTTCACTTTTGCTCTGTTGGCCCACCGACCCGCTCTGCCGCCATGTGTCCATCACCGATTAGAGCGGAGATGCATCCATTTTTAACTTTAGAAAAGAAAGTTAAAAAATCATCAAGTTTTCCATTCGCCCACTCCTCCTTTTTGGTTTTTTAGGACAAGTGTCCATTCCTGATTGGTTACAGAGCTTCGGACCTTACTTTAACTTTGATCCATTTGAAGTTAAAACTTCAAAGTGACCCCAAAATCCACCCCCAATTCTACCTTTTCAAGGCCACGTGTCCACCTGTGATTGGCCATGGGGCCGCACTTCAAAATTTTACTTTAACATTTTCTGCCTCCAAAGGCAAAAAACTTAAAAAACCTCCACCATCCGCATCCCCTCTGCCCAAAATTGATGCCACATGTCCTCCTCTGATTAGAGTGGGGCTGAAACTGATTTTGAAACTTTAGAAAAATAGAGCTAAAAACTCTAAGTCCCCCATCAGCCCACTCCTCCCTTTTTTATCTTTAGGACACGTGTCCACTCTCGATTGGTTGCGGGGTTTCGGGCCAATTTTTGAATTTTAAATTTTTTTGCAAAATAAAGTCTAAAAATTCTAAGGAATCCAACCACCCACCATCCCTTGGCCAATTAGAACCCGCCACATTGCCAATGCATGCTTGAGGAAGAAATTGATGGGCAAATGACTCCGTTTGACTGTCAAAATATAGAAAATGCCAGGGATGCCCTAGAAATTGATTTTTTCACCAAGGATGGAAATTTTTGAATTGGAACTAGAAAAAACATGATTCCAAGCATTTCTGACCTTGGGATTGAATTTTTGAAGGCATATATGTATAAAATGATCAATTTTGATTTTTCACGATCGGGCAAAAGGGAGAACACGACATAGCCTCAGATTTGAAGAATTTAGGGCAAAAATTAGGGCAAACTTTGAGTATTCTTGCAAAATGGGGCATGTCAAATGATTTTCAAATGGACTAAGGCATGGGAACAGAGGTAGCAACTTCATTTCACCCATTAAAACTATAGAAAATGTTTCAGAAATGCAGAGTGAAAGGAAAATTAGGGCAAAAGCATAGAGGATCAAAATGGACACCAACATCAGCTCCTGCTCGGGATGGGCACTCCTAGTGAGTGCCACAAGAACAATAAGTAGACCAAGTGCCAAAATAATCCATTGGGAAAAGGAGTCATGAGCCAAAATCACCAAAAACCAGCTAAGAACCCGACAAAAATGGCTGCCACACACCAAGGCAAACCACAAACCGACAAAACACCAAAAACAAAGTGAAAAACCAAACACTATACACTATACAAGTTGGTGCATACCTCAAATTTGGGGATTAATCCAAGAAATGCTTCAGATTCCTGCCATTAATAGGTAGTTCAAGCAATTCCCCATCTAAATCTTTGAGAAAAAATGTATTCTCACCAATTCTGATATCAATGGAGTAAGGGCCCATCCACAATGCATCAAATTTTCCATGTTTTCCCTTATCCTCATTTCTGCTATCCCACAACAAAACCGGATGTCCATATTGAATGCCCTATGAGTGACCTTATTATCAAACAATCATTTCAACTTCTCTCTAAATCTGATATGCCTCTAGTGGGATGCTCTTCTCTCTTCATCTAGCTCCATAATCTGATTAATCCTTGCTTCATATGGACTGACCTCTTGATCCTCAAGCTGTTGAAAAAAATGAAATGAAGATAATTGTAGATGTAAGGGCAACAGAGCTTGAGTTCCATACACCAAATCAAATGGGCTCTTACCAGTAGCTCTCTTGGCAGTGATTCTATCAGCCCAAACTACAAATTTCAGTTGTTCACCCCATTTTCTCTTGTTCAAATCCAAGGTTCTCTTAATGATCTTCAATAAGTTCTTATTGTTGGACTCAGCTTGTCCATTCCCTTAGGGGTTATAGTTTGAAGAATAATTCATATTGGTTCCATACTCCTTGCACATTTCCATCAAAGGTTTAGCTTTGAAACACATGGCATTATCAACAACAATCTTGACTGGCACACCAAATCTGCATATGATATTGTTCAACAAGAAGTCCATAACAACTTGGTGTGTTGCTTTCTTGGTGGGGATTGCCTCTACCCACTTGGTGAAGTAATCTATGGCTACAAGAATCCACTTATGGCCAGCACTAGAAGGATATGAAATCTCACCAATGAAGTCCATTCCCCACTTTGTTTGAAAGGAGCTTCAATTGATATAGGTTGCAAAGGAAGGGAGCTTGAAGCTTTCATTCTTCCAGAGAAACGTTGGCAGCTTTCACATTTTCTAATCAGCATGGTTGCATCTTTGAAGAGAGTAGGCCACCAATAACCAGCTCTCAAAACTTTGTGTTCCATAACCCTTGCAACAAAGTGTCCTGGATAAAATCCCCCATGGAAATCAACACTTTATCACTTTTGGGAGCTTCAAAGTAACATTCTTCCACACATTTAGCTCCAACATTTCAAGAGGACACCTTCAAGGTTCTTCCAAGCCACCCAAAGTCAGTGATGATGTATTTTTGAGAAGCCAACTTGAGGGATATTTTCTGATTTTTATTTAAATGATCAAGACAACATAGGTGTTTGAGGTAAAAGATTATATCCTTGTACCATTCAAAACTTACCAATTTCCCAAGAACATCTACCCTTTCTTCCTCTACTTCATTCACTTCCACAGTCTGCAAGTTGCTCTCAGCCATGAGCTTAGCAAGACCCAAACCTCTTACCAACTTTGTGGTTTGGATGTCCATATCATACTCCTACAATTTTTTTCACCCATCTACATATTTTACTTGAGATCTCCATCTCTGATAAGATGTCTTTTACCATGGTGTGGGGAACATAAGCAACAACTTTTGAACTTAAAATATAAGGCCTGAAAACCTTTTTTACTTTCACCAAGGTAAATGCTTGTTTTTCCATGATTGTGTAATTTAATGTAGTAGCTTGTAAAGCCTTGCTAAAGAAGGCAATAGGCCTCTCAACGCCATCTTCATCCTTTTGGACCAAAACAGATGCAATAGTATTTTCAAGGCAAAGGAGAAGATTTGGAAAGGCTTCTTGTAATTCGGAGTCATCAAGACAGTGCATGTTTAAGTGCTTCCTTGATTCCGTAGAAATCCTAAATAGCAGCCTCCTCCCATTTGATAACTCGATCTTTCTTTAACATTCATGTGATAGGAGGATTCAACTCAGCAAAATTGGACACAAACCTTCTAATGAAATTGATTTTCCTAAAGAAAGATTGGATGCCCTTCTTTGTTCTTGGAATTGGCACCTTGTTGATTGCTTCTACTCTCTTAGGGTCAATCATGACACCAGAATTTGAAACAATATGACCAAGAAACTTTTCCTTTTGCACCCCAAAGTGAAACTTATTTGGATTGAGAGAGATTCCAAATTCTCTACATCTGATCAACATTCTTTCCAAATGCTGCAAGTGATCTTTTCTGCTCCTTGAAAATACAGTCACATCATCCTGATAAACTACAATGAAGTCATTTATATAACCAGAAAAAGTAACATCCATTGCTCTTTGGAAGGTAGCTCCAACATTCATGAGACCAAAAGGCATTCTCACATAAACATATGTTCCCCAAGGAGTGGTAAAAGAATTTTTAAATATTTCTGACTCCTTGACAACAACCTGATTGTAGCCAGAGAAACCATCCAAGGTGGAAAAAATTCAAATACAGTCACTAACTGTAGCATGTTCTCCATGTTTGGAAAAGGATAATTGTCTTTCAATGAAGCTCTATTCAAATTTATGAAGTCTACACAAATTTTGATATCTCCATTCTTCTTTCTGACTGGCACAAGGTTTGCAACCCAAGATGAATACCTCATGGGCTGAATGATCCCTCCCTCCTTCAATTTCTTCAATTCATCTTGCATTTTCATGGAGAGGAGTGGATTAATTGTCCTTTGCTTCTGTCTGAATGGTTTGGCATTTTTCTCAAGAGGGATCTCATGCTGAAACAAGTCTTCTCTATATGCTTTCAGCTTCTGAATATGACTAGGCAAGGCAGTCTTGATATTGTTTCAACAATTGAAGATAGGACTGTTTTTCTTCCTTGTTTAAACTATTACCCAACCAAACTTTTCTTGGTTTTTCCTTTGTTCCCAAGTCATGCTCTTCCACATCCCTTGAGGTAGACATGTTTCTATTGATGATGCATTGCTAAAATTTGACTCAAGAGCAACAAGACCTCTAGGAATGGTGTTAGTTTTCAATTGGATAATATCTTTTCCAAACAAAGTCTCTCTTCCTTCAATCACACACACCATTGGTTCCCAATCAATATGCTGATCTACAAACTCACCTTGATTTTGTAGGAACCTTTTCACTTGAGCATCATCATCAAACACTTGCCAATGCTTGATGTTGTCAGGGACAACTGGCCTAGTTAACACTTCAACATTGTACTCACAATAAGGTGAAATGGTGCAATCTCCAAATCTTGACCCCATCACTACCAACTTGTCAGTAGCAGCATTCAAACTTCTATCATGGTGCACAATATTGAAGGAATCAAACATCTCAATTAGATCCCAAACTGCATGCTTATACTGCTTCATCCGCTGATTTTTTGTAGCATATAGTTTTCTTATTTTTTTGACAACTAGCTCTAAATCTCCCTTTGCAATGATTTCCTTAACACCATACTTCCATGCAATTCTCAGACCCAACAACAAGGCTTCATACTCAGCAATGTTGTTAGTACATTCAAAATTAATCTTGAAGGAAAAAACAAATTCTTCTAAGCTAGGAGAAATCAGAATTACACCAACACCATTTCAAAATTTGGAGCAAGCTCCATCAAATAGCAAGGTCTAAGGAGAACTCACCTGTTCAAGGAACTTTGAATGATCCATCTTGTGTTCTTTACCATCAGCAAAACCAATAAAATTATCAGCATCAACATCAGCAAATAATACTTCATAAGAAGCATTGTTAGGGTCATCAATTAGATGCAACATTTTCTTTTCTCCATAGAGCTTGACAAGGCTGCCCTCAATGGGAATGGTGGGAAAATATATATCTATTTGGACACTCCCACCAACACTTGCAGCCCATTTTCTTGACAATAATGTAACCCATTTGGCAGGGCAATCAATAATCACAACATCCAATTTTAAATTCCTCCCGGGATAAGATGCAAGCTACACTACCAAACCCTTCACACAACCAACAACCGAACTTCTCTTGAGTCCATGGCAGTACATTTTCCATAGGCTATTGTCACTTTGATATCCAACTCATTCATGACTTCTAGAGGCATGACATTACATGATGCATTGGAATTGAACATACAATTTTGAAGTAGCCTATCCTTTATGATCAAAGTTATGAAGAATGGATCAACATTAAATTGGGAATCAACCAAGGATGTCCCCAAATATACCTCGGTGTCTCTCCAAGATCTTCTACTACTGGTGGTGTTTCAAGGTCAACAATGATTTGAGGAGGAATCTCAACAACATTTACATTTCTACCTAGAGTAGTCTTCTCCTCCTTCAACCCCAATTACTCAAATTATCTTTTCTTATGCTCAGGAATCCTAAGCAACTCAATGATTGGAACACTCAATGATTGATTTAGCTCAATACTTGGGCCATGTCATAGGGAACACTCTTTGGCAAAGCATCATTGGAAGGGAGACGAGAAGATTCATTTGATGGCAAGGGATTCTTGGCAGCTTGGACATGAGGAGGACTTTGTAATTTTTACTGGGACAACATAGCTTTTGGCAAGTGTTTCTCTCCTAGGAGCTTCTTTTGGAATGCTTGTGAGTAAGGGTGTTTTAGGTTTGGCTTGAGGCCCAACTCCTTTAACAACTTTGCTTCTAGTGTTATAGTCTTTCTCTTGAGCTACTACATCATTCATCAACAATTTTTTATCTTCCTTCGAAGGGATACCACCATCATACTTCTTAATCATCAAAGCTCTTAAGTATTCAAAGTCATTGTTAGGAATTTCAAAAGCTTGCACTACATCAACTTCAAGAGTATAAGGGGAAGGAAAAATTGTACCCGTTTGATGCAATCCCAAAAGTTTCAGATTGTCCTTGCACTTATCACTTTAGTAGATGTTGCTCCTCCTTGTGAGCTTGAAGAACAACCCACCATGTAAATATCATCATCAGTACCATCATCATTATTAGCTTCACCTTCTTGCTGGTCCACTTCACATGGAGGATGGGGTAGAAAACACCTATCACACCAATCAATATCAACAACTTCTTCAACAACAACAACCCTAGCAGTTAGGGGATCAGGTAACACTCTTCCTTCACGTGCTTGAGGATGTCTATTTGCAGACCCCATGGGTCCTTTTCCTCTATCATCTACCCTTTGATCACCTCTAGGATGATTGGAAAATCTGTCATGGTTTTGTGCTCTTGGCTGACCTTGTGAATTTTCCCAATTCCTTTCTCAACTCTTGCCAACTTATATGAGATTTCTTTGACAACCCCTATTTTCGCAACCTCTTCTAAATCAGCACCCTTGCTAGCTTGAGGTTTTCACGATTTATCAAATTTACAACATCTCTCTTGAGAGGTTTCCCAATTGATTTGATATTGTTTTCAATTTGAAGTGTCATGGTGAAAGCTTGCCTTAGATTGGCAGGGTTCTTGTCTCTTAGGTAATAGGATGCCTTTTTATCAAATGCATCTGCATATTTGATTAAACAAGATTCATCACAAGGCCTCAGATTAACTAGCCTTCTCAAAGTTTTGTTAAACCTTGTGTTGAAGTCATGGAATGATTCAATGGGGTTCTTCTTGATATTTTCAAATTCGCAATAGAAACCTAGGATCGGTTTTGTCACCATATTGCAATCTGAATGCATTTTGTATTTTAGTCCATGAGTCAATTGAATTATCAGGAAGAGCCTTATACCAATCCCTTGCATCCTCTTCTAGTGTATGAATGAACAATTTGACATACATATCTTCAAACTCTATTTCAAAATCCTTCATCATGTTAACAAAAAGTTTGAGATGTTGATCACCAGTTATTGCATTGTTACCTTGGAATTTTGGCAATCTATTTCTGACATCTTATAGGACAACATTTGGGTAACCATCCATTCCTCCAAATTCTATAGGACCAAATGTGTTAACAATAAATGGAGGTCTAGGCTGAGCCATATTGTTTGGTGGAGGTGATCTTGGGGTGACACAAGCTGATGAGGAGTGCAAGGTCTTTGGGGCTCAAGAATGTGATTCACAAGACTGGTATTCTCTAAGTGCTGATTTTCTTGGAAAGTTCTATTTGAATTGAAACACAAAGGTGTAGATTGGAGAAGGAACTTACCAGGTACAACAAAAGGACCTTCACTAGCTGAGGCAAACAAGTTTATGAGAGGATTGCTTGAATCAGAATCACTTGAAGAAGAGTGATAATCCTCTACTAAAGGTTGATCTCTCTCACCAATGGATATATCTTTTCCTGATGTTTGACCTTTAACAACTTTCCAAACTCTTCTCCCTTCCAACTCTGAGTTTCTTGAATTTGTAAACAAATTCTTAGCAGAGTCTCTAAGGAAGAGAGATCTTCTTCCTTCCAGTTTTGCAGAGATTAGCAACACAAAAATAAATGACAGAAAGTTTAAGACACTGGTATTTATCAAGATCAGAACAACATGGAGTCGCCACTAAGGAATTTCACCCTAGTTGTGTAAATGCACTAAAATAATTTGTCAAATATCCATCAACACTGAGAACCTTACAAAAATTTATAGATCAGACCTTCCTTTTCTTGAATTTGTCAACCACAAATGCAAATGAAATGCAACAACTGCTGGGAACTGACAAAATTGCAGGTAGAATCTATACCTTCACTCAATCCTTACAAATCTGATTATAAAATGATGCTTCAACAATGTATTTACATGCATAATTTGTAAGGGACTTTATCAGGGTTTGATATGCATTCAAATATCTCAAATATGTATGCACATGGATCAGATTGAACTAAGAGAATATCAAACTCATAACTCTACTCTTCATTCCAATCTTATAAATCTGATCAGAAAATGATACTCAGATTTTGTAATTGCACATAAATCACACAAGAATTATTACTAGGGATCTAAAATACTAAAATACTAAATAATGTCCCTAGAAATGGCAACATTAAGTGTTTTTGATGGGATAAATAGACATAGACTGGCAAATGAATCAACAAATCAATCTCAGCAGTGTAAATTATTTCCCAAGAATTCAAAACAACTCCCCAGCAACGGTGCCATTTAGTGTTGTTGATGGGCTAAATAGACATGGACTGAAAATGAATCAGTAAATCAATCTCAGCAGTTCAAATTATTTCCTAGGAATTCAAAACAACTCCCGAAGAACAGTGCCATTTAGTGTTGTTAATGGGATAAATAGACATAGACCGCAAATGAATAAGTAAATCAATCTCAGCAGTGTAAATTATTTCCCAGGAATTCAAAACAAATCCCAAACAACGGTGCCATTTCGTGTTGGTACCAAAATTTGTTCTCCTTTTCATCCGAGCGGATAAAAATATGGCTTAAAGCTTGAAGGCAGATAGATCTTGATATATGTCATTTTGTAGTCGGGGATGTGATCTAACTAGCACTTAGATTTATGGAGAGATGGATAGCACTTTGGAAGGATTTTATCTAACCCTCACTATTTTAGGTTGTGCCTTTCAACCAAGGTAAGAGAACCTATATTGCAGCCTCTGTTTTGTGAAGGAGGTGGATATATCCTTATACTGTGCATATTGTATGGAGATGGCCTTGGGAAAACATGATCAATTTTCCATTATTCAAACTCAATAGAGTGACACTACTAAATGATGGAAATGCTTTCAAGACAAAGCTGAGGCTACTGAAGACATTGTATGATCTGATTTGCTTTGTGCATTTTTGTAGATGGGTTAGATTCCTTTTTTGACACACAATGCAATGCATGGGTAGTATGGGTAGGATTAGTTATTCAGATGATTTTTTGGTGGGGTATTGACAAGACAAACTTGGATATATCAAATCTTTGACAACCTCTACAATACTTGAACAACTATCAGATAAAATGCTTTAAATAATCAGGATGTTCTTTCAACCAGAAGATGCATAAATGGAAGCCCAGGTTGCACTCTTCACACAATCTTTGAGAACTCACTACAAAAGCTTGAAGTAAAGAACTCAATTAAACACTAAAATCCTTGATCAAACCATGCCTAAGGTACCCCCAAAGGCTTACAAGCAATCCCAATCAAGAAATGAAGGTGGAATGATTTTAAACTACTTATTTTAAATGCTAGATCAAAGCTCTTATGACAAACAAAACTGCAAGTGCCACTAAACTATCAATAAGGATGATATTTTGTGTGATTTCTAAAGACTTTCAATGCAACATTGTAACAAGAACAATGAAAAATGTTTGCGAGTATTTAAAATGATAACAAACATCATATTACCCAGAAAAACACATATTAACTCAAAAGCTTGTTAGATTCATCAAGGGGAGAGTTTCATGAACAATCTCGAGCTACGTGATGGATATACACTTATAACCAACTCACATAAACGAAGATCCAACACAAAATAAATTAACTTTGGTTCTTTGGTGGGTTTCTCGAGAAAATGAGTTTTCTCTTAGAATTTTCTTGTGATTTTCAACTTCCCAACCCTTTATATTTCTCAAAAATGCATTATATATCTCTTGCCACATTGGAACCTTATTTCCCAAGCAAAGCATATGCCAAGGGATCAAGTTTGTTACAACAATTTCTCATGAGTCACTGAAAATGGCATTTAACAAATTTGCAACAAGATTTGCCAGGTGTTTTAAAAAGACGTAATCATTACAAATATTCGGATCATTATCCTTCCCGGAGGCACATTCTTCATCATTAAGGCATGCAAATGCCTTTCATTTCATCATTCACCTTATAAAACTACCTCTACAACTTTCAATTTTGACATTTCACATGTTTGGACGGATTAGGGAAAAACTTTGTTTCAAAACACCTCAAATCTGCAAATTAATCCCTAAAACCACTTGCATTGATCTTTGCAGCACAAAATACACGAATTCATCAAAAATTGATTAAAAATGATGCAAAACTCACATCTCCAAGCTTCTGGAGAAAAAATGGCGGCAAAAATATAAGTGTACATTTACCCTTGATTTGCTATTTCTCCTTCAATCTAGGCCCTCCACGTGTCAAAATATGATTGGGAATGAATTCGGGTTCACCTTTTGACTTTTTAACATTTTTGGAAAAATGGAAAATTTTAACTTTTTTCTCCGCCCCTCCGCCCTTGAATTTTGGTGATGACACGTGGCACATGGTGGGTCCCATTGGGATCATGCTTCAATTCTGCACATTTTGACCTTTTTGGAAATTTGGAAAATTTTCACTTTTTGCCCACGGGCCCGTACCTCTGCCTTTTCCCTTGACACGTGTCATGCTCTCTATCGCTAAAAAACTATGGGCTTATTTCATGTTTTGACCCCTTTTTCGCCAAGGGAAAAATTTCAATTTTTCTTCCACGGGCCCACGCCTCCGATTCCTCCCTACCACATGTCCCCTTGTGGTTCATTTGTGGGCTAGCGCTTCAAATTTCCACACTGAGTCTTTTTACAAAAGGGAAAATTTTCCCTTTTTCCTCTGTAACCCACTCTGTCTACCCGCCACGTGTCCATCACTTGATTGGAGCGGAGATGCATCCCATTTTTTTTTTTTAGAAAACAAAGCTAAAAATCATTAAGTTTTCCATCGGCCCGCTCCTCCTTTTTGGTTTTTTAGGACACGTGTCCATTCTGATTGGTTATGGAGCTTCAACCTTACTTTAACTTTGATCCATTTAAAGTTAAAACTTCAAAGTGACCCCAAAATCCGCCCCCATTCTTCCTTTTCAAGGCCACGTGTCCACCTGTGATTGGCCATGGGGCCGCGCTTCAAAATTTTACTTTAACATTTTCTACCTCCAAAGGCAAAAAAACTTCAAAAAACCTCCGCCATCTCGCATCCCCTCTTGCCCAAAATTGATGCCACATGTCCTCCTCTGATTGGAGCGGGGCTGAAACTGATTTTGAAACTTTAGAAAAATAGAGCTAAAAAACTCTAAGTCCCCCATCGGCCCGCTCCTCCCTTTTTGATTTTTAGGACACGTGTCCACTCTTGATTGGATTATATTTCATTGGCTTATGTTTGAAGGGTTTGATCCCAAGCATAAGAGGAATGAAATGTTGCATTTCTTTAGGCTGAAAATCCTAAAGATCATCATAAGAGTAAGCTAGAACATCAACATACCTCTTCATAGATTCACCACCTTCTTTTTCTCTTCCTATGTACAACATTTTCCAATATTAACCATTTAGGGATCATCAAGACTCCCAATATTCACTTTCTCGGTCTCGGTAGATTGTTGGGCTCCTTGGGAAACTTTAGACTTCATATATCTATCATGTTTATCAAAAAGATCCTCCAAACTCACCAGCCCTTTAGGATTTTTTTTGCCTTTCAGTTTGATGCATCCATCTTGATCCATCTCTTCTTTCACACTCTCTTTATTTGAGGACACACGCTCTCTGGAAGATTGTCACTTCCTTGAAAGTATAACTAATCAAAGTTTTCTCGAGATTTGAGAAAGAAATAAAATGGTGGTCATCATTAAAAACTTGCCAATTATTTGCATTGTCGGGGATAATGGGTCTATGGATTAGTGTTAGGAAATAAGGGATAAAATATGTGAATACTCCCTCACGCTGAGAATTGCATCGGTAGAAACTAATATGCGAAAATATTACAAATCTCAAATAAAAGTGCGAGAATAAAATAACACAACATAAAGAGACATTATTTAATGTGTTTCACCCAATTTGGGCTAATTCTACCAAGAATCACTTGCTCATATTTTATTACAAGCCACTTTGCTCTCTCAATCTGATACAATACCCCAGATCTGTTTGGAGCTATGCTCAACAAACTCTATAAATTCATAACCCTGAATTCAAAAATATCTGCAATGTTACATTATCCTACCATATAAATAGAAAATTGCTTAAGCGGTTTTACAAAACCATGGGTATCAAACCATGGGCCAAAACCATCCCATAAATCTATGGGTCAAAATCCCACCCATATGAGAAAAGCATGTTTCCCGGTATATCGGGCACATTTTAAGGCCCAAAATTTTTTTCTCAAGGGCCGAGCCCTCGGACCCCGCTCGGGGCCCGGCCCGACTCTAAACCTGGTGAGAAAACTTTGGAAAGTGTACAATACTCTTAGTGTATAGTCTTGACACTTTCTCACATGAAAACATGCTCCACAACCTAACAATCTCCCACTTGGAGACTAGTTTTCCTCACGAGCAATCTTCTAAACCCTTCACTAATTTCCATGAAGACCAACCAAATTTGAACACGACTTTATTTTTTTCCCTTGTGACCACCTTGGTCATCATGTGCTCGTAGGATTCTGACTGGTATGAATCTTCTCCAGCTTGAACTTCTCTTCCTCTAAATTTGTCCTGATGAAATGGTACAATAATCGTATATGCTTCGTCATAGAGTGGAAAGCAAAGTTATTAGCTAGGTGTATAACACTTTGACTATGACTATGCGGCTTGTCCTTCCTCTTTCTTATGACCCAACTCCTCAAGTAATTTCTGTAACCAAATCATTTCCTTTCTTGCCTCTATGGCAGCAACATACTCAACCTCCATGGTTGACAAAGCCACCAACTTCGTAGTCGTGAAATCCAACTTACTACTGTTTGTCCCACCTACAGTGTAAACATAACATGTTGTGCTCCTCCTGCTGTCTACATCTCCAACCATATCTGAATCTACATAACCACACAAAATGGTGTTTGATCCAATGTAGCAAAAAACTGTCCCCATGGTCCCTCTCAAATACTAAAGGATCCACTTTACTACCTGTCAGTGATCTCTACCTAGATCACTCATAAATCTACTCACCGCTCCCACTACATGGGAAATATCAAGCTGGTGCACACCATTTAATACATTAAACTGCTACCACCGATGAGGAAGGTACCTTGGACATCTATTTTCTCTCCTGCTCTGTCTTGGGACACTTTGCTCCTTTGATAATTAGAAATGGCACACGAAAGGAGTCCCAACCAGTTCAACATCCTACATATTAAACCTCTCCAAGACCTCCTTAATGTACTCTTCTGAGATAAAGTTAGCTTCACATTCCTTCCTATCCCGATATATCCTCATACTAAGTATTTGTTTGGCTGCCCCCAAATCCTTCATATGAAAGGATTCACTTAGTTTTCTTGAGTACTTTTATTTCCTACATGTTTTTACTTAACCAACATGTCATCCATATACGAGACAAAGGATAATATAACTACCATCCTAAAATTTATTTGTATACACACAATGGTCAGAATGACATCTAATATAACCTTTTTCCATCATGAAGCTATCAAATTTCTTATACCATTGATGTGGAGCTTGTTTCAAGCCATACTGAGCTCTTATTCGGTTTGCACACCATCTCCTCTTTACCTTTGACTTCATAGCCCTCTGGTTCCTGCATATATAGTTCCTCCTCTAAATCACCATGGAGAAATGCAATATCTTTGCATCAAGATATTCTAAGTGCAAGTCTTTTGCTGCAACTATTCTGGATCAGTTCTAATAGAAGTCATTTTTACTACGGAGAAAAATATCATCAAAATCTATACCTTTTTTTCATGCAAACCCCTTGACCACCAACCGGGCCTTGTATCTATTCTTTCCTCCTTCTTCCTCTTTGACTCTAAACACCCACTTTTTCTATAATGCTCTTTTTTTCTTAAGGTAGCTTCACCAAATCCCATGTTTGGTTCTTCATGAGATCCCGATGCTCCTCATCCATGGCTTGCTCCCACTTCTTCATAAAGGCATCTATCTGCATTGCTTCACCAAAGCTCTATGGCTCTCCACTATCGGTGAGTAATAAATAATAAAGAGAAGGAGAAAAATTTCGGTTCTCTTCTTACCTAGAAGAACTCCTCAATATAGGAGTTTGGGGTTCCTGTTGAGGAGGTTCCTAAATTGATTCATGTGTCACTTTCCCATCCGGAAGATCCTCTACTACTGCATATTCTTTCTTGGATTCTTCCCTATTTTCCTGAAACTACTGCTTATACATGAATTTCTCATTAAAGACCACAACCCTAGATCTAATGATTTTCTTTTCCTTAATACTCCAACATTTATATCCAAAGTCATCACCACCATAACCAATGAAAGTACATTTTTCTGATTTAGCCTCTAGCTTGGTTCTATCATCCTTATCTATATGGACAAACACCTCACATCCAAAGACTCTAAGAAATGAATAATCAACTTTCTTACCATACCAAGCCTCCTCAGGTATGCCTCCATCCAAGGCACTTGAGGTTCCTCTATTTATCAAGTACATAGTTGTGCTCAATGCTTCGTCCAAAAAGAAAGAGGTAGTCCTGCATGTAACCTCATGCTCCTAGCATGTTCCATTATTGTTCTCTTCATCCTTTCTGACACCCCATTCTATTGTGGAGTTCCTAGAACCATCTTTTACCTATGGATTCCATTCTTAGAACAATAATCATCAAATTCGTTATTGCAATACTCCCTCCATTATCGACTGAGACATTTTAGCTTAAGATCTATTTCATTCTCTACCAAGGCTTTATATTTAACAAAAGTGTCAAATACATCAGATTTGTTTCTAATACAATCAACCCAAACTTTCCTTGTTGCATCATTAATAAAAGTAACATAATAACTTGAACCCCCAGAGATGATACTTGAGCCGGCCCCCACACATCAGAATGCACCAGCTCTAACTTACTCTCTTTCTTTATAGGTCCAACCTTGAGAAACCTTACTCGATTTTGTTTCCCATACATGCAATCCTCACGAGAAATCTAAAGTTGTTTTACGTATATCCGGAAAATCCTTCTTTATGATCTCCATGCCCTTATGGCTCATATGACCGAGTCTATAGTGCCATAATGTTGTATCTACTTCTGAAGCGACAAGATTACAAGCATTAGTACTATAAGTGGTTAAATACGAGGTTCCAACCTTCTTAGCTCTTGCCACCATAAGAGAAACCTTGTAACCTTCCAAGAGTCCACTGTAAATATCACATTACAACCATCACTTCCCAATTGCCCTGCCGATATCAAATTTTGTCTTAATGTAGGCACATGTATGAAATCCTTCAATAGCCAAGTATTCCCATTCTACATCTTACCCTGAGCAGAACCTTTTCCAACTATGTTACAAGGCTCATCATCACCAAGACAAACATGCCCAAAATCTCCTTGAACATAATCAACAAAATAATGCCTATGTGGAGTAGTATGGAAAGAAGCCCTTGAATCTAAAACCTAAGATTCAGTAATATTGTGTAAAGAAAGAATCAAAGCATCTTGACATACATTACCTGTTGCCACATTTGCCTCCTTGTTTTCTTCATGTTGTTTCTTCTTGTCCTAAAGCTCCCAACAATCCTTCTTTGCATGCCCAGACTTTCCACAGTGCCAACATACTATCTTGCTTTTGGATTTTGACCTTGCCCGATCCTTCGATTTTCCAAGGCTTCCTCTATTATTCTGCCTCCCTCTAGTTTCCACTGTCAAAGCATTCCCTGAAGTAGAAGACTCCTAGAGATTTTTATTCACATTTCCTTTCTTAGAATCACCCCTACAATATCCTCAAACTTCAACTTTGAGTTAGCTAGAACCGAGTTTCGTCGCCATTATTGTACGGACTATTTCAACTCTTAGGTAAAGAGCACGAACTAATAAATCCCTAACTTTATCAAATTTTATTGTAACTAAAGCTAGCATATTTACAACCATATTAAAATCATTTAAATGATCTCACTTAAACCATTATCGGACATCTTCATATTAAACAAATTTTTCATTAAAAATATCTTATTAGAGGCATAGGGTTTTTCATACAACTTCCCTAATGCATCCATCAATTCTTTTGTAGTATTTTCCTTTGAAACATTAAATAATACCGAAGATTTAAGACACAACCAGATTTTCCCAAGCACCTTACTATCCAAAAATCCCATTGCGCATCCATCATGCTCGAGGGTTTGTTCACCTTCTCGAACAACGAAATATAAAGATCCTTCTGATAAAGGTAATCTTCCATCTCGCATCTTCCAAAGACTAAAATTTTTCCGTTGAATTTATCAACCCTTGATCTTCCATCATCTTCCATAGCTCCCACTCAAGATAAAAATTTCCTTGCGATTCAACACTTTAGCAAAGCAAACCAGGGCTCGATGCCAATTGTTAGAAAATAAGGGATAAAATATGTGGATAATCCCTCACAAAATCTCAACAAGTAGAAACTAATATGTAGAAAATATTACTGGATCTCAAATAAAAGTGAAAAATAAAATAACACAACACAAAGAGACAATATTTAATGTGGTTCACCTAATTTGGGCTACGTCCACCAAGAATCACTTGCTCAAATTTTATTACAAGCCACTACTATCTCAATCTGATACCTGGATCTGTTTGGAGCTATGCTCAACAAACTCTCTGAAATTTAGAACCGAATTCAAAAACATCTGCAATGTTACATTATCCTTCCATATGCACAAAACCATATAAATAGAAAATTGCTTAAGCGGTGTTACAAAACCATGGGTATCGAAACCATGGGCCAAAACCATCCCATAAACCTATGGGTCAAAATCTCACCCATATGAGAAAATCACATTTCCCGGTATATCAAGCACATTTTAAGGCATAGTGATGTTGTTGCTTCCAAACCTACACAACAACATAAGCACTCCAAAAAAATTTAGACAAACAAAATGAAACAAAAATGAAAGAGGAGGGGTGTGAGTCCCACCTAGTGTGCAAAAATGTAAACAAAGAAAAATTACCTGAGGATGAAAGATAAACAAATAATATAAACCTTCCAGTAACCTTCAATGCAAACCACAAATAAGGGTCTCTTATAAGACCTTGCAAAATGGATATCAGAAATGATTGTGGATGAGTGATCTCCAAATTATGAATACAAATGTTACCAACACAGTGAATTCAGCAAATATTTTGTATGTCAGATTCAAGAGTATTTGTAAGGAAGGTAAGCCTAAAATTTATAGAGGTAGAAGTAGTTAAAGTTGGTTATACACGATAAATGAATATGTTAAAAATAACATTGCGGGGAAGTTGCAGATAGTGTCGGTGGTAGTAAATGAATCAATTACAAAAATTTGCATCCAAAAAGGTGGTTGTACGTGCATTTTAATTGCCCCCACCTTTCTAAGATTCTATAAGTGAAATTAACTAGAATAAGGATAGGGAGTTCAAGTGGAGTCTAAGTGGAGTCTAGGTAGAGTCTAGGTGGAGTTAGATCCAAAGTGGAAGATGACTAGGATGTGCACACACTTAATTATTTATTTATTTAATTAATAAATAACAATTAATTTATCGAAGAAAGTACTAAGGATACATGGGATTAATTTAATTCATCCAAATGGGTACAATGTGTATTAATTAATTAATTTAATCAATTAATCATAAATGGGTGAATAACAAGGTATACTTTTAGGATAACATTGGGAACAAGTGGAAATAGAAGGGTAATTTTGGGGTGTATGGATATAAAAGATAACAAGCAAACTGGAATTCCTATAGCCCTATTTTATACAAGGAGGTTGTTGTTTAAACAAAACTACCTATTCAAATATCGCAACAATCAAGAAGGATAATAACATTCTCAGTGGATGTAGAAATATTTGGGTATTTCATTTAATATTGCTTTGCGAATGAATAAGACCAATGTTAATGTAACAATGTGGGATGCATTGGCTATTCCATCACAAATAGATATCTTATGTGAAGCCCTTAAGTAATTTCCTCGGTGGATCCAGGTGGTGCAAAAAAAAAATCATGCTGTGCCCGATCATGTGTGTCAAGCAAAGGAATACCAAGTAAGTAAAATTGTCAAGACCCCACCCTTTTACATGTCATTAATTGTGGGTAAGCACTTGGTGCATAAATGTATGATAGATTCAGGGGCTATTACCTCTATAATGCCTAATAAAATTACTTATATTATGGTTCTCAAATACGATCACGTGTCAAAGGGACTTTTGAACCTCACTGGGTCAACTATGTGTATATTGGGAGTAAGAAAAAATCTTTAGCTAACACTTCATGCCTATGCAAGCCTCACCATAACCCATGAAATTTCATTCATTGACCTACCTCCCATGTTTTCCATTTTCTTTTCTAGAGATTTCACTACCAAGGTTGGTAGTTATTTGTCTTTAGATTGGACTCACATGCTTCTAAGAACTAAATATGGTACAAAATTTACAATACAAGTTGAGCCCATATTTTCCTACCATATTGAGTCATATGATCCTACCCCCATCCAATAAAATTTTCTAATATAAGAAGCAAAAGAACAAAGTTCAACTTCAGATCAACAACCTATCTCTCCCTCCATGCCTGATTTGTTTGTTTGCCATATTGATGGGGGGAGAGATCATAAATTTTATACTTATGTTGAAGAAATCAAAACCTTTGAGATTGGCCTCGCACCTATTGCATTATCCAAGAGGAATCATATACCCTCACCATTCAAGCATGAAAAATAAAATGCTTCTAGAAGCGGAAACAGAGTTGGGGTGGGTGTTGTGCTAATCTCTCCATCAAATGAGAAGTTCTTCTTTTCTCATAGATTTTAGTTTTCATGCTCTAACAATGTGGTAGAGTATGAAGCGTTAGTACATGGTATTTTGATCGTTGAAAAGAGAAAAATTAAAAAAATTCAGATTTATGGAATCTTGGGCTTGGTCATTCACCAAGTCACAGGGAAATGTGCAATGAATAACAAGTTGTTAAAGGCATACAAACATAGAGTTTGGGATCTGCTAGAGAGATTTGACGCCCTCAACCTACAAGTTGTGCCTAGAAAGTTGAACAAGGAAGAAGATCAAATGGTGGATCTTGGTTCTCAATTCTCACCTATTGAGGATTTGATCAAGGAAACACACAACACATCAAGATGGTGATTAGGCCTTCAATTCTAGATAATCATACTAGCTAGAAAGTTTTTGATAGCGATGAACAAATTATCCAATTTATACAAAATGAAGTTGAGTTCTCCTCAAAAATGTAATCTGATTTACAAGAGTTCTATAGAGATAAGATAATTCAACTAAAAAACAAAAAAAATTGCGAAAGGGATTGGTCACCTTGCAAAATATTTTCAGCCCAGATGATGAATTCATAGGTGATGAGAAGAACATGGTGGCAAAAATAGAATACTATCATCCAGATTCAATTGCTCCGTGATAAAGATATTCTCCTTGGGAAGGTATGTGATGAGGGTGAAAAGCGAGCTTTTGTTTCCTTGTGCCAAAATTTTAGTGATATATTTTCATGGGATTATGAAGATTTAAAAGAATTTAATCCAGAAATAGTTCAACATTCTATTGATCTAGATCCCAATGTCAAACCAACTAGGTAGAAGCAAGAGCCAATTAAACCCAAGATTGAGCCCCTCATGAGAAAGGAATTATCCAAACTCATTAAGGCCAAGATAATTTTTCCTATCAAGTACTCTACCTAGGTAGAAATTTTGTCCCGAGAAAGGAAGAAAATGGATAAATCGGACATTGTGTGGATTTTTTTGGGATTTTAATAAAGAGTCTCTAAAGAACCATTATCCTTTACCTTCAACAAAGAAGATCCTACACACGTAGTAGGATATGAAATGTTTTCAATGCTTGATGGATACTCAGGTTTTAATCAAATAAAAGTTAAGGAAGAGGATCTTTACAAAACCACGCTCACCACTAAATGGGTAACTTATGGTTAGGAAATAAGAGATAAAATATGTGGAATAATCCCTCACAAAATCTCAACAATAGAAAATAATATGCAGAAAATATTATAGATCTTAAATAAAAGTGCACAATAAAATAACACAACACAAAGAAATAATATTTAACATGGTTCACCCAATTTGGGCTATGCCCACCAAGAATCACTTGCTCAAATTTTATTACAAGCCATTGCTCTCTCAATACAATACCCAGATCTATTTGGAGCTATGCTAAAAAAACTCTACAGAATTCACACCCGAATTCAAAACACATCTTCAATGTTACACATTACACCTACCATATGCATAAAACCATATAAGTAGACAAGCTGCTTAAGTAGTTTTACAAAGCATGTGTATCAAAACCATAGGCCAAAACCATCCCATAATTCTATGGGTCAAAATCATGCCCATATGATAAAAGCATGTTTCTGTTATATAGGAGCACGTTTTAAGGCCAAAACAATTTTTCTCGGGATGCGCCCCCACCCAGTGAGACATCTATGGAAAGTTTACAAGACTCTTAGTGTACACTCTTTAACACTTTCTCACATGAAAAAATCTCTAAAACCTAACAATCTCCCACTTGGAGACTAGTTTTCCTCTAAGCAAGCTTCTCAACCCTTCACTAGTTTATGTGCGAGACCAACCAAAGTTAAACACAAATTTAGTTTTTCCCTTGTGACAACCTTGGTCATCGTGTTCAGTAGGATTTTGAATGGTATGAATCTTCTTCACTTCAACTTCTCTTCATCCAAATTTGTCCCGATGAAATGGTACCTTAGTTGTATATGCTTCATCCTAGAGTGGAAAGTAGAGTTCTTAGATAGGTGTATAGAACTTTTACCATCACTATGAAGCTTTCCTTCCTCCTTTTTATGCCCCAACTCCTCAAGCAATTTCTATAACCAAATCATTTTTTTCTTGCCTCTGTTGTGAACATACTCAGCCTTTGTGGTTGACAAATCCACTAGCTTCGTAGTCACGAAATCCACTCACTTTGTTGTCCCACCTATAGTGTAAACATAACATGTCATGCTCCTTCATTGTCTACATATCCATCCATATTTGAATCCACATAACCACACAAAGTGGTGTCTAATCCACTATAGCACAAAATTGTCCCCACGGTCCCTCTCAAATACCAAAGGATCCATTTCTGCCTACCAGGTGATCTCTACTCGGATCATTCATAAATCTACTCACCGCTCCCCCTTGCATGGGCAATATCACGCCCGGTGAACACCATGTCATACATCAAACTACCAACTGCATGAGTAAGGTACCTTGGAAATCTAGTTTCTCTCTTGTTCTATCTTGGGATACTACTCCTTTGATAACTTGAAATGACCTGCCAAAGGAGTCCTAACTGGTTTAGCATCTTGCATATTAAACCTCTCCAATACTTTCTTAATGTACTCTTTCTAAGATAAAGTCAACTTCCATTCCTTCCTATCCCGAGATATCCTCATACCAAGGATTTGTTTGGCTGCCCCCAAATCCTTCATGGTAAAGGATTCACTTAGCTGCTTCTTGAGTACTTTTATTTCCTTCATGTTTTTACCTGCAACCAACATGTCATCCACATATAGACAAAGGATAATATAACTACCATCCTTCAATTTATTTGTATACATGAAATGGTCAGAATGACATCGAATATAACCTTGATCCATCATGAAGCTATCAAATTTCTTATACCATTGACGTGGAGCTTATTTCAAACCATGTAAGCTCTTCTTCAGTTTACAAACCATCTCCTCTTTACCTTTTACTTCATAGCCCTCTGGTTGCTACATATATAGTTCCTCCTCCAAATTACCATGGAGAAATGTAGTCTTTACATCAAGTTGTTCTAAGTGCAAGTCTTTTGCTGCAACTATTCCTAGAACAATTCTAATAGAAGTCATTTTTACTACAGGAGAAAAAATATCATCAAAATATATACCTTTTTTCTGTGCAAACCCCTTGACCAAAACTCGGGACTTGTATATTTTCTTACCTCCTTCCTCCTCTTTAAATTTGAAAACCCATTTGTTCTGTAATGCTATTTTTCCTTTGAGTAGCTTCACCAAATCCCATGTCTAGTTCTCCATGAGAGCTTGGCACTCATCATCCATGGCTTGCTCCCACCTATTCCCGACATCTGCCTACATTGCTTCATCAAAGCTCTCTGGCTCTCCACTGTTAGTGAGTAATAAATAATAAAGAGAAGGAGAAAAACATTTAGGTTCTCTTCTTACCCTAGAAGACCTCCTCAATATAGGAGTTTGGGGTTCTTGTTAAGGAGGTTCCTAAAATGATTCATGTGTTACTTTCCCATCTAGAAGATCCTCTACCACTGCATATTATTTCTTGGAATCTTCCCTATTTTCCTGCAACTGCTACTTATACATGACTTTCTCATTAAAGACTACATCCCTAGATTGAATTATTTTCTTTTCCTTAATACTCCAACATTTATATCCAAATTCATCACCTCCATCACCAATGAAAGTACATTTTTCTGATTTAGCCTTTAGTTTTGTCCTATCATCCTTGTCTATATGCACAAACACCTCACATCCAAAGAATCTAAGAAATGAATAATCAAATTTCTTAGCCACACCAAGCCTCCTCGGGTATTCCTCCATCCAAGGCACTTAAAGGTCATTTGTTGATCAAGTACACAATTTATGCTCACCACTTCGCCCCAAAAATAAAGAGGTAGTCTTGTATGTAACCTCATGCTCCTAGCATGTTCCATTATTGTACTCTTCATCCTTTCTGACAACCCATTTTGTTACGGAGTTCCTGGAACCGTATTTTTCCTGTGGATTCCATTCTTAGAACAATAATCATCAAATTTATTGCTGCAATACTCCCCTCCATTATCTAACCTAAGACATTTTAGCTTAAGACCTATTTCATTCTCTACCAAGGCTTTCCATTTTAAAAAAGTGTCAAATACATCATATTTTTTTCTAATACAATAAACTAAAAATTTCCTTGTTACATCATCAATAAAGGTAACATATTAACTTGAACCCCAAGAGATGATACCTAAGCCGGCACCCATACATCGAATGCACCACTCTAACTTCTCTTTCTTTGTAGGTCCAACCTTGAGAAACCTTACTCGCTCCTATTTCCCATATATGCAGTCCTCGCAGAACTCTAAACATGTTTTTGTATATCTAGGAAAATTCTTCTTTATGATCTCCATGCCCTTATGGCTCATATGACCGAGCCTATAGTTCCAAAATGTTGTATCTACTTCTGAAGCCACAAGATTACAAAAATTAGTGCTATATGTGGTTAAATACAAGGTTCCAACCTTATTACCTCTTGCCACCACAAGAGCACCCTTGGTAACCTTCCAAGAGTCCGTTGTAAATATCATAGTACAACCATCACTTCCCAACTACCCTACCGATATCAAATTTCATCTTAATGTAGGCACATGTCTGACATCCTTTAATAGCCAAGTATTCACATTCTACATTTTAACCCGAACAAAACCTTTTCCAACTATGCTACAAGGATCATCATCACCAAGAAAAACATGCCCAAAATCTCCTTGAACATAATCAACAAAATAATTCTTATGTGGAGTAGCATGGAAAGAAGCCCCAGAATCAAACCCAAGATTCGATAATATTGTGCAAAGAAAGAATCAAATCACCTTGACATACATTACCCATTGCCACATTTTCCTCATTTTTTCCCTATTGTTTCTTCTTGTCCTGAAGTTCCCAACAGTCCTTTGCATGCCCATACTTTCCATAGTGTCAGCAGTATCTATCTTTCTTTTGAATTTTGACCTTGCCTTCGATCCTTTGACTTTCCATGACTTCCTCTATTCTTTTGTCTCCCTCTAGTTTTCACTGTCAAAGAATTCCCTAAAGTAGAAGATTCCCAGGAGCTTTTCTTTGCATTTCCTCACTTAGAATCACCTCTACAACATCCTCAAACTTCAAATTTGAGTCAGGCTAGAATCGATTTTCTTACTTCCATTATCGGCTATTCCAACTCTCGGGTAAAGAGCACATAACTAATAGACCCTTAACTTATTCAAAAAATTATATTGTAACCAAAGCTAGCATATTTACAACCGTATTAAAATAATTTAAATGATCTACTACTTGAACCATTCTTAGAAATCTTCTTGTTAAACAACTTTTTCATTAAAAATATCTTATTAGAGGTAGAAGGTTTTTCATACAACTTCCCTAATGCATCCATAAGTTCTTTTGTAGTCTTTTCCTTTGAAACATTAAATAATACCAAAGATGCAAGACATAGCCGAATTTTCCCAAGTGCCTTCCTATCCAAGAAATCCCATTCCACATCCGTCATGCTCAAGGGTTTGTTCACCTTCTCAAACAATGGAATATAAAGATATTTCTGATAAAGGTAATCTTCCTTCTCGCATCTTCCAAAGACTAAAATTCTTCTGTTGAATTTATTAACTTGTGATCTTCCATCATCTTCCATAGATCCAACTCAAGATAAAAATTTCCCTACGATTCAACACTTCACAAACCAAATCAGGCCACGATACCAATTATTAGGAAATAAGGGATAAAATAAGTGGAATAATCCCTCACATAATCACAATAGTAAAAACTAATATGTAGAAAATATTACAGATGTTAAATAAAAGTGCACAGTAAAATAACACAACACAAAGAGATTGTATTTAACATGGTTCACCCAATTTGGGCTACATCCACCAAGAATCACTTGCTCATATTTTATTACAAGCCACAACTCTCTTAATACAATACCCCGGATCTGTTTGGAGCTACGCTCAACAAACTCTACTGAAATTCACACTTGAATTCAATGCACATTTGCAATGTTACACATTACACCTACCATATGCATAAAACTATATAAGTAGACAAGCTGCTGAAGTAGTTTTATGAAACTAGTATCAAAACCATGGGCCAAAACCGTCCCATAAACCTATGGGTCAAAATCCTGCCAATATGAGAAAATCATGTTTCCCGGTATATCGGGAACGTTTTAAGGCAATTTTTTTAGGGCTATGCCCACTGAACCTTGGTGAGACAACTATGGAAAGTGTATAGTACTCTTAGTGTACAGTCTTCAACACTTTCTCACATGAAAATAGGCTCGAAAACCTAAAAATTAGCTCAATGGTGAATTTCTCTTCTTGAAAATCAAGATGAGGAATCAACAAGGACCTCAAAATAGCTAGAGAGTCAGCCCTAGTGTTCCTTTCCCTCGCACAACTTCAATGGAAAAAGCTTCAAGGAATTCAATGGAATCCTGACCCGAGATTCAAATAGTGTTTCAACCTTACTGTTCTTTACCTGATAAAGGTGTCTAACTTGTTTTACAATTAACTCTGCATCTCCACGAGAAAGAAGGTTCTTCACTCCCATTTCCTTCACCATGCTCAACCAAAGAATAAGGGCCTCATACTCAGCAGTATTGTTGGTATTTTCAAACTAAAATTTGAAGGAGAAAGGATGAACCTTACCCCTAGGAGAAATGAGCACTACACCAGCTCCAGAACCAACTAAAGAACAACTTCCATCAAACTCCAAAGTCCACACACCATTAGGATCAAGAAACACTTCCTTTGGCAGATTTCTCTTCTCTTGTGACATGATCATGTAGTTCCCATGCCCAAAGTTTTCATACGGTATTTATGCTATAGGATCATCCGTCTTCTGCACAATATACTCTACTTGTTTCTTAGGCATCAGCTTCTTCATCTTCACATTGACATGGATCAAGGCATGTGACCAATCCATTTGGATCTCACCTCCAACATCTTTGCAAAATTTCCTACTTAGCAACATGTCATAGGAAGGAGGGATATCAACAACCAAGATGGTAGCCAAGACCTTCTTCTCTGGTAAAGTAGCAAAATCTACTTATGCATCCTTGATTCTCCCAACCAAAGGCACTTCTACTTTCTATGAAATAACAAGAGCCATACGTGTGGGTTAGATTAAGAACCAAAGCATGGGCCACTTATGTAGACATTACATTGTCAGATGCACCAGAATCAATGACACAATTGCTAAGCTTGTGGCTAGCTATGAGGAGAGTCACATATAAGGGTTTGATCTTCTCATTGGGTGAAGTGACTACAGCCACAAGGATGGGTTGAGGCGAGAAGAAGGAGTGGCCAAAAGGCCTTTAGAAGAATGGGTTGGGGTTTTAGATTTAGAATTTACAAAGTTAACCATTTTGGCAAAGGCTTTAGGAGGGGTTTGATAGAAATCTGCCTCAGAAATCCGAATCTTGGTCTTTTTAAGATGGTCTATAATGTCAAAAGATCTAGGTTTGGATGGTGAATCACTACTAGGAGTGGGAAGATATTTTGATCTATCAGCTTTATCATTTGTTGAACAAGAATTCTCGAAGCGAAGTAGAGGAAAAAGGACTAGCAGAGCTTACCTTTCGGATGGAAGTAGTAGGAATAGGAGCTCCTCTTCTTGCAATCACCGGGATGGTGATGGGGTACTCCTTGGATATTTTTGCAGGTTGCACCACTTTTTCATTTTTATTGGTCTACTCCCGGTCATAACAACATATGACTCACTATTCATATCAGCCACTACATCATCATAGTCATCTTCATCATCCACACCCTTAGTGGTAAGGAAATGAGCTCAAGAACCACCAAGCTCCTCCAGTTCTTCATCATCTTCCTCTTCATGTTCATCCTAGAGCCCATCTTCTTCCTCAACATCAGGCTCAATAACCTCACAAGTAGCATTAATAGGCACCTTGAGGGGTGGACCTTTAATGGCCAACCTAGTTTGATAACAGGGCAAGTGGTTCCTAGGATGAAAGTTCTTCCTTGGAAAATATTGATATGGAGCATGCTGAGCCAATTGATTTTTGATGGAAATGAGGTCATTAGATAGCTTTTACACCAACTGATCCACATTACCTCCAGGAGAGGGGAAGAAGAAGATGCTTTGGATTTGAAAAACTCCCTTTTTAGCTTGCCAGACATGATCAAGTCATCTTCCACATTGACAACCAATCTCTGATCAGCATCCAAAGTTGCAAGATTTTCTCTCCTCGAGCATAGCTTACTTTCAAGCAATTGAGCATTTAAGAAGAAACACTTATGAATCTAATCAACATGCCTAGTATCTAGTGGAATCTTGTTAACCAACTTGTTGAACTTGGCCACAAATTCTCTCATAGGCTCATGTGACTCCTTGATTTGAGAAATCTGAGCTAGAAAAGCATGCACATCTTCAACATGTTTGAAATGCTGCTCAAATTTAGTCATCATAGTAGTCCAATCAATGATGGTCCCAACAAGAAGATGGTAAAACCAATTTGCAACATTGTCTTGCAAGGTTTCCACAAATAACCTCACAGAGACATCCTCATGTTCAACTCCAAGGACCCCACATGCAACAATGAAGGTTGCAATGTGTTCATCAGGGTGTACTTTTCCATCACCTTGAAATTTGGGAAAATTCTTCCTGTTACCCCTAGGTAACTCATGCAATGGTTGAGAAGAGCCGGAGGCCCAACTCTTTTCCCCAAGGCTGAAGTGCTACCATTCTTAGAAATATTGCTTGAAATGGAACTAAGACACCAATAAGAATTAGGGCACAAAGATTAGGGCTAAGTTGTGCTTGAGGAATGCTACTACCAGAAGCTCTATCTTCAATAGGAGGTGTGCTTGTGGAATGATCTCTTCTATTTCTTCTTGTTGGAAGAATTTGAAAACCTTGTTGATCCAATATTTTAAATTGGGGATCTTCAATTCCAAGAGCCCTTCTACCACGAGTATATCTTAGAGTCGCCAAATCAAAGAAATGATCAAATTAGTTGTTCTTTTAAGAAAGGAAATTTGTTGAACAAATTCCCCAGTAGAGTTGCCAAAAACTATTGGGTTTCAGATTTGCACTTGGAATGAAACCATAGTTAGGGGACAAGCAAGTCCCTCCTCTTTAATGGGAGAGGTTCCCTTATTGAAAGCAGGGGAAAAACCTATGTACAAATACACAATATTTCATTCAATGGTGGTTTTCGATATCTTGAAATGTGTTTTATGCCTAGAAATTTATCAATACATGAGGATAAAAGACTTGAAGAGAGGAGGTAGGTAGAAGACAACAATACTTTCAAGGAAAATAGATGGCAAAGAAAACCCTTATATGTATTGAACAAATGAGATATAGAATAGAATCATTCACGTTTATAACGGGCACAATCCGTAGACTCAAATTTCTTGAGATTGTATCAACTAGAACACAAATTTTCTAAGCATGCAAGGATTAAATGATTCACAGATTAGAGCAAGAAGGAAAGAGAAAACAGAGGAAAAAGGGAAGAACCTTTGTATTGATTTCTTCCAATTCGAAATTACAGTTTCAGAATATCAAAATTCCAACCCGTATAATGGCTTTGAAAGCTCATGATATAGCTCGCAAGAGACGGTTACAACTTCCTCGAGCAAGAAAGAAACAATTACAACTTATTCCAATCATCCACACCCTTTCGAATTCTTGATTTGCAAAGAAACGTTAATGGTGGAAAAAATAGGTTTTTAAATATATGGCCATTTCATTATTTCACTAGTTAAAACATGGGCCATTCGATTTACTTCTACAACTTTAAATTTGGGCCGCCCATGTGGAAGGAATTGATTGGAGCGGGCTTGTGGATGCCTTTTACATTTTTTTCCTTTGAAGTTGCGCTAGGATGACACATGGAGAGCTCCACCGGTTCCTTTATACTTAGCTGATTTGAGCTTGTTTTACCTTCATTTTGAACCTGGGACACGTGGAAAGCTTGTAATTATTTGAGGATTGTTCCTTGGACCCTACCCCTAGAGTTGCACCGTTTGGATGCATGGAGGCTTCCACTGGCGCTTGAAACATGGCCAAACCGCATCTAATTAGAGATATCCATGTATTACCCGTGGATTCTGGGGCAAAAAATAATGGGGAAGATATGCCTGTCATTCCCGACTGTGGGAAGAAAATAAAAATAAGGAAATAAAATTCACCATTACGCCCAAATTTCAATTTTTTCTCCATGAATGGGAAAACTAAAAATAACGTGAGGCTCGACGTGATCTAATACTCTAAGGTACCGACTCAAAATTTTCAAAACTTGACTTCAAAAGAGGGGAATTTTGAGGACAAAAACAAGTTCGGTGGAACATTGGGAATGTTAGGCATAACCACTTCAAGCACATTAGTGGCTACGGGAGGTGGATCTAGTGGTATAAGATTTGGAAGACCTAGTGGACCTACCGGATCTAGAGGATCTGGTGGATCAAGAGGAACATGACTGGGTTGATCTTGTGGTAGAGGCAACACCGGAGGAATAAAGGTTAGGTTAGGTGAATAAGGTCCTCAACCACCTCGGTAAGTGTTTTTGAAATGTATTTGCATCTACCGTAATACAAACATTTTGAGGATGTTGCGAGAATAGGTACAAAAGTATGAAATGCTATGGCCTTGGAAGGGGATCGATTACCATGGAGCGAAATACAAGTCGGTTTGTAATGATGTTACAAGGGCACGCACATAGTTAGTACCAAAAGTATGACCCCATCGACAATGATAGATTACACCATGTTTTAGAATGCCTTCTTGGCTGAATTTTATATCCTTAAGTTTGAATAGAAGAGCATAAACATGCTAAAGGAGACTCAATAAGGAATGACAGAGAGTGTGTGGGAGTATGACGTGCATTTCAATAATCTCTTATCAAATCTATCCTATGATATTCATCCCTCTCAAGCATGTTCGGTGGTTTTTGGAGGATTGATACCACCGTTCGAGAATAGTGCTTTCATAGATCCGTGTGAGGCCTTGAAGGATGCCTGTGTGCCGAGGTTTGTAGAAAGCATGGATACCGGTGTTAGCCACTTCCTTGAGGATCAGATTATTGTAATGGAAAAGTATCTATAGAATCTATTTGCGAACTCGGTGCATGAGACTCACAATGGTCTATGGTGCCTGCAGATTGTGAGGTGTAAGTGCATACAATGGAAAATTTCCCTAGGAGATCGGTATGTGCCATGATAGTGGACTGTGAAATTTTCCATGGAGATCATGATGCAAGTAGATTCCCATTGCTATGCACCGTGATCCGTAAGAATGTGTCTTACTATTACAAGATCTACACCTCTACTACCCATAACACTAAGTATTGCAGATTGATTGACCAGATACATGATGTCACTGATATTGGTGTGTGCCAAACCAGCCTCAAAAACAATTCCAAGGATGATGGTCATCACTATGAAGTGCATGCTGATGGAGGGATACATCGAAGAGGTTTCGAGTATTTCATGGTTGTAGTGACCATGGAGGAGGAAGGAGTTCCCGTATGGGACGTGTTACAATTATGGATACACGAAACACTATAAGCGTGAATGCCTTGATCTTCTACAATGCTCTTGGTGTGGGAAGAAGCACAAGTATGAGGAGTTCCTGGAGCTGTTTGAACATATGAGCTAGCAACACTGAAATGAAAAAGGCTCCAGGATGGTAACCATGAGGAAGGTTGATTCACAATGGATTCCAAGAGTGGTGTGTGAGTTAGAACTAGAACCAGATACTAATTATGATAAGAGTAGAGGTTTTACATATGAGGGAAGTACCAAGGCAAAGACTGCTAGTTGTTAGAGAAGAGGTGGTACATGGAAAGTATCCAGACCCTACTCATTAGAGATAAGTGTATCAAGAGACCATGGATGTGATTTGAAGCCTACAAGAGAGATACCCAAAGGTGCTCTGAAAGAGTAGTCAAGATGTTTAGAGAAAAGAAAGAATGTTGAGGCTCCACGAGAAGGATCTGGATGGGGTTAGAGGAGTATTCAAGATGATGAGGCAAGAGAATATGATCCCCTTTTCTAGAATATTGGTTACGGAGAAATTATTAAACACCGGAGAAGGGCATGAGAGGTAGGTTCTACATGCCAACCTTCCTCACCATATCCTATATTATGAAGAAGGAGATTACCTTGAATAATATTGTAGATGGGCGGCTTCTCGAGCAATATTTTGATTGACACGGGCACAGAAGTCAATGTTCTCACTCTAGATGCATGGCATCAAATGGGAAGGCCCCCATTATAGCCATCTTTGAATGTGTTGTATATGGATAACAAGATAAAGGCAATTCCCATTGGTGTGTTGAAGGATACTTTTATCATTATCAATGGGGAAATTTTCACTAGGGATTTTGAAGTCTTAGTTCTAGTCGAGGTAGATAACTTTCTAGCATTACTTGGGCTCCCCTAGTGTTATAAGAATAATGTTAAACTAGGGTTCAATAAGGGATACATAAGTTTTGAAAACAGGAAGAACAATTTATCATCCCCTTGACCGATGGGAAGTCAACACCCTATACTGAGCCCTTGGGAGAATAATTTCTTGACAGGATCTATGTGTGCTCCATCAAGGACCCTGAGGTTATTAATCCTACAAAGGGAGTTATTCAGTTTGAAGATGTTCAATCCATGAGTGATACAACTAGTGTGGCATGTGACAATTGGGTGTATGAGACTTATGAGTTAATTGGGTGATAGCTAAGAGGCTCTGTGACAAGGGTAATGAAGGCATGCTCAGTCAAGCACCTGAGAGGAAGAAGTTACCAAGTTATTCTGGAGGAGCCAACCCTGAGGATTTCTTATGAGAAATGGAGGCTTAGTGGAAAAATGAGGTCAAAAGAAGAGGGATACTCAGCTATAACTTGCTCGAGACTGCAATGCATTGGTGGGACACTCATTGTGATAGCCTTCTAGAGTGACGTGAGGTGAGAATCACATTCTCTGTTAGGTTTTCCCGAAGCAATGCACCCATTGTAATAAGATACTACCATGGAAAGAAACCCACCTACTCTCACGTCTAAGTATGTGAGAAAGCATGGATGGAAGGCATGAAGTACTTGTCACCTTCTTTATGGGAGCATAAGTTGTATTCCACCTTACAAGGTTGTGCACGTGCATGGTATATTCACTCTGAGATGTGTCGTCAAATATGAAATTGGTAGGAGTTGATGGCTGACCTCCTTCAATCTTTTGAGTATCGAGTACTAAACCATTGGTGGATAGGGCGTTGCAATTTGTTAAGTTCCCAACAATGGGAGAGAGTGCCATGGAAGAATATTGAATAATGGAGTTATTAGGTCAACCTATTTTGGAACCGCGCTTTGATGAAGAAGAGTCAAAAGAGGTGTAGCTTGAGTGTGCGTGTATGGAGAAAGAAAAGGGAAAGATGGTCTATGTGATAGATGGTGAAGAGATGGAGAGTTTGGATGTTAACCATACTGAAGGTATGTGTGAAGTTATGGATAGTGCTGATGAGAAAGCACGCACCTACTATGAACCCCTAAAAACAAAGAAGGTTAACATTGGTTTAGAGGTTGAACCTAAGGAGGCCACTATTGGAGACTATTGGTCGAGAGAAGGAGGTCTCAAAGATCATTGATCTATTGTGTGAGTTTTAGGACCTATTTCTGCGTGGATACCATGAGCTTAAAGGCATCCACCACTCCTTGGGAGAGATGAAAATCAAGTTGAAAGAAGGTGTGCACCCGATTCAGAAGAGGCCTTATTGAATGAATATGAATCTCCATGTCAAAGTCAAGGAGGAGATAGACAAAATGATCACTTCACGCATCATTGAAGTTGTGGAGGAATCAGAGTGGGTAAGCCCCATGGTCACTAGTATTAAAAATGATGGAAGGATAAGGATCTATGTTGATTGTATGGACTTAAATGCGGTATTTGTAATTGATCCTTTTCTAACCCCTTTTACCAAGGAGATCCTGGAAGGATTGGCTAAGCGCAAAATCTATTCCTTCACGGATGGATTCTCAGGATACCATCAGGTTAGAATTGTTAAAGAAGACCAAGAGAAGACAAATTTCACCATTTAATTGGGATGTTTTTCCTATATGGTCATGCCTTTTGGAATGAATAATGCGCCTATTGTGTTTTCACACATAGTGGTCCAAGAATTTCAGGATTTTATCCATAAGTTCCTTTAGGTATACCTTGATGACTAGATGGTTTATGGACTAGTGAAAGACCATTGTGACAATTTGAGGCTGATGTTTGAAAGATGTTGGTAGTTGAGGATATCCCTCAACATTAAGAAGTGTGTTTTTGCTACTCCATTTGGGACCTTGTTGGGACATATCATATGCAACAAAGGTTAGTTGGTGGATCTCGAAAAGTTTTTTGTTATTGTGGGGTTGGGGAGGCTACTAAAAAGTGCAATGCGCGGATTCCTTGGGCATATGGGATACTACCAAAAGTTTATCAAGGGATATGCTAAGATCTTTACACCATTAGAGGAGTTACTAAAACACGAGAGTGCCTTTCATTGGGGAGATGAGTAGAAGATGACGTTTGACACTTTTAAGGATAGAATTCTCACTCTTCCCATATTATTATTTCCCTCTTGGGGTAAACCTTTCCACGTGCATTTTGATGACTTAGGGAAATCCATTGGAGCGGTGATAGTACAACTTTGGTGAGGGGATTGTTGATCACCCCTTTTCTTTGTAAGTAGGAAGTTGACACCAGCAGAGCATAACTACACCACTACTAAGCGTGAAGCACTATCGATGATCTACGTGTTGCATAAGTTCAAACAATATCTGTTGGCAACACCCTTCATATTTTACACAGATCACATGGCATTGAAGTACTTAGTGAACAAGCCCATTTTACAAGGGTGCATATGTCGATGGGTCCTATTATTTCAAGAATTTGAGTTTACAGTGGTTGTGAAACTAGGAAAAAGTAACTTAGGACCTGATCACTTATCAAGGATTGACTCAGGAGAGGATGCACAAAGCATTGAGGATACTATGTCGACGTGCAATTATTTAGGTTGCAGTGTGCACCCTCTGAGTTGGAAGATATTTTTGTGTTTCTCAAAATGGGTGTGGCGCTAGAGGGAATGAAAAATTTGGAGAAGAAATAGTTAGTTATACATGCCACACCTTACATGCTAATTAGTGGAGACTTATACAAGTTAGGTCGTGATGAGGTTCTACGCTGATGCGTGTTAGAACATGAGCACATTGCAATCATGGAAGAAGCACATGGTGGGATTGCAAGAGGGCACTATGCAAGGAATGCCACCACGCGAAAGATTCTACTTGTAGGGATTTGGTGGGAAAGTATCTACTAGGATTGCATTGAATTTTACAAGGCATGTGACCATTTCCAAGTGCCTTGGCAAGCTAGGAAAAAGAAATGAGATGCCCCTGAGACCTATAGCCAGCATAGAACCATTTGAAAAATGAGCCATTGATTTTGTAGGACCAATTTCACTTTGCACACAAAGGACTTGTTTGTGTTATATCATTACTTGCACTAACTACTTAACAAGATGGGCGGAGGAAAACCTACAATAGATTGCACAACGGCACAACTTACTAGATTCTTATGGGAGAACATAACAATTAGGTATGGATGTACTTTAAGCTTGACTAGTGACAGGGTGCACAATTTTTGAATGAAACAGTTAGGATTTTTTGGAAGAGTTCATGGTGGCCCATCATAAGACTACCCCATATCACCCACAAGCTAATGGAACCGCGAAAGCATTCAACAAAATTCTAAGCCACACACTAAACAAAATTTGTGATGTGGGAAGAAAATATTGGGATGACAAGGTATCAAATGTTCTTCGGGCATACAGACAACCTACAAGAGATTGAACAAGGCCACGCCGTTCTAAATTGTGTTTTATGTAGATTCTATTTTACCAATTGAATATACGTTACCATCATTGTATATTGCACGTGTAGGAGGTTTATTTGATGAACAAGAAATTCAAGAGTGCATGAATAATTTAATGTAGTTAGATGAAAGGTGATCCCTTTCCAGGTGGATTTAGAAGACTGAAAAGGCATGACAAAAAGCATGGCATGATCATCATATAAAAAAACAATTCGAGGTGGGGAAGATGGTTTTTCTATATGATTCCAAATTTTTGTGCCATCCTGGGAAGCTGAAAATCCATTGGTTAGGACCATATTTCAACACATATATCCTTGATTCGAGGCACGTGTCGATTCACAGGAACTAGATGGGATGAGGTTACTAGGTTATTCAATGGGAGTAGGTTGAAGCCCTACTATAAATAAGGCTTATGTGTGATATGAAATAAGGTAGTTTTGCCAATTAGTTTAGATTTCTATCTTTGTGTCTATTTCCTTTGTTGTGTGTTGGTGCACCGGTAGCTAATTGCATTATAAGAGGTTCTATGTGTAGGGGACCGCACATACATTTTTGTGTGGGGTGAGGTAGTAACTATTTTGTACATGAAGGAAAGAATGTTGGGAAACATTTAGCTCAAAGTCGATGAGCGAGCAACGGGGTAAGTAAGGTCACATAGGTGGAAAAGGTGTGTAAGTTTTGTGCAGTTAGGAAGGTGGGTTGAAATAACATGAAGACTACAAGAAGGGAAGGATCACGTGGTATGCCATGAGTTAGGTAGCACTTGTTAAGAAATATTTAGTAGATGGCGTAGAGGTTATGTACTTTGGCATGGGGATGTGTGCAAAGGAGGTATGTGGTAGTCTAAGTGGTGTTGGAGTACCTAGAGGTTATAGCTACAAAGCATGAGGGGAAGTCACGGAAGTTGCTTTAAGTGAAGGAAAGTGTTTTATTAAAAATTGACTTAGGACACATGGTCGGAGGGACTCTAAGGCATTGATAAAGTATAAATAAGAAAAGGTTAGTCATTTCGACTACCTTGCCTTAAAGAATTTATTTTGTGCTCCCAAACTCAAAGTGCGACGAGGGATTTTTCAAAGAAGAGCAACATGAAGTACTATCATAAACTAGTGAACTTGTGTAAAGCTATAGTAATACCTGTGGTGTAACATGAAGGAAAGAAGACAGTGGAATGGAAAGGAGGTTACGTGAGAGAGAAGCAGGGAAGTTGTTGAGTTCGAGGTGGGAAAAATAAAGAAACACAACACCTAGGGCATGAAGGAGAGTAAAGAGAGATGGCACCAATGAAGGCACGCACAAAGAAACTAGTGGTGGAAAAGGAGGACCCAATGGAGATCTACTCGGAGATGTAGTACCCCCTTGGAGTGATCTGGGATGAAAAATGGAATTCAAAGCTATACCAGTGTAATATTAATGAGTACAACCACAGGATGACTGACAACGAGAATCTGATGAGGGTGGATCTGGTGTCAAACACTCGATGGTAGACAAGCTTGGAAACCCTAATGTGGAAAAATTAGTGAAGTAAGAACTATAAAATATTGGGGTTTTGCAATTGTGTAAGCTACCCTTCTTTGCCAAACCTACCCCTCTTTTCAAGTGGTTAATGTTACAGGTGCATGAAGACTTCTTCTACTTCAAAGGAAGGAGAATGTGGATCACAGGAAAATTGATTTGAATGGTAACATGCCTTCAAAATATTGGAGAAGATATGGAATTGGATTTATGTGCCACTGCAAATATTGAAGAGCTAGAAAACAAGATAAACTACGAGAAGTGGGGTAGGGCACAAGTAATTTCAGATCTCCCAGACCCAGTGCTTTGAGGGTCACCTCCCGACTCATTAGCTGCAAATTGGGGGCATCGAAGAGGTGGACAAACATCAACCGTAGATTCCTTTACGTGGCCTACAGGGTGTCTAAGAGGGAACACTACAACTTTTCCCAATTCATCGCAAATGACATTATCAAAGAGGCATGGGTACAGAATGAGGCAGGAGCAAATATCACTTGGGGATCCATCCTACTTCTTATCATGTTCTGGGATATTGGCATCCTAGATGGACCAAATAGGAACATTTGGGTTCACCCACCCATACACGTGTCCCCTACAGTGAAAATTTGTGTAGTTCACTTGTGATGGGACTATCTCAAATGCTTACAAGGCGCAAATGAACATGTGGTTTGAGAGGTTGTGTAAAGCCTTTGAGAACGAGTGGTGTATTCCCATGAGTTCTTCAGAAGTTGTTCGTGACCACGTAAAGTTTGTCGTCATACAAAACTTTTGTTTAGCAAAGTTCATGATGGCTAAAGGAGAGATGGGGCCATGGTGTAAGCTCCCCTTTATATTCACTTTATCGATACATGAAGTGCACCATCAACATGATTAAGGATGCGCAGAGGTTATTTTTGATGCAGATAAGGTGGATGTTGATGTCCACACATTGTGCACCACGTACAAGTATGACACTTGGCCTACCTATGTCAAGGTGTTGGAGCCAGATTTCTTGGACTTACACCTACAAGTCAGCATTACAATCAAAGGGTATGTCCATCGGTGTTCGTACAACTATGCCCTAAAAAAAATAGGGAGGAATTGAGGTGGAAGTTATAGAATCTCCCTTTCCTAAGCCACGGGAGACACCTATCCCACCCATGAAGGTAGTATAGGAAGAAAAGAAGAAGAAGAAGAAGAGGAGGAGGAGGAGGAGGAAAGATAGAAAGCTAGATACTTCAAGGAAGAGGAAGTACTACATGCACCAGAATAATAGAAATGGCATCAAAACTTCAGAAAAAGGTGGTGCCAACACTCCATCACTAGGGTGCAAAGAAGAGGAAGAAGAGGAGGGGTCTGAGGATAAGAATCAAAAGACAGACAGTGCATCAAGCCCCATAGAAGGCTCGAAGGAAGGAGGATAAGAAGACCCTACCACATTCAAATCGGAGCTAGAAGCAAAGTTGGAGGAAGGAGGCTAAGGCACAATAATAAGAGGAGCACTTAGTAGGAGGCTGGGAGAGTCTAACACATAATGTCGCTACGTCATAGGTCATAAGCTCATAGGGAGATAAGGGGGCCCTTTATTATAAAGGAGGATAAGGGATTCACCCCTAAGATGAGAAATCAAAGGAAAAAGTGCAAGGTGATAAGGAAGAAGTAGACGCTAGTGTCCCCACACATGGACTTCGTGGATGACCACTGTTGGTAACCAAATTTAATCTCCTTCACAACTTGAACAACATCATGAATTCTCATAAGACACTCAAGGATAGATAGATGTTTTGTATGTCATTTGTAGCCGGGGAAGCACAGTTATCTGCTTGTTTGCATTCAATAATTGAGGGAGTGGATAGCACCTTGAGAGGTTTTGATCTAACCCTCACTATTTTAGGTTGTGCCATCAACCAAGGCAAGAGAACATGTATTGCAGCCCCTATATGGTAAGGAGATGGAGATGTCCTTGTGTTTTGCATATAATATGGAAGAGGCTTTGTGAAAACATGATCAAGTATCCATTATCCAAACTCAAAAGAGTTGTAACTAATAAATGATGGAAATGTTCTCAAAACAAAGCTAGAGCTGCTAAAGACATGATAAAACCTTGATCAACTTTGTGCATTTTAATGAAAGGATTGAATTCTTTTGTGGACACACAATGCAAATGCATGGGTATTGTAGGTAGGATGAGTTAGTTTAAAATGAAATTCTAATGAGAGACGTTGGAACAAGAGTAGTTAGAGTCATCACCTTGTTTGGGAAACTTTGCAAATGAATTACAACACCTAAACAACAAAGATGTTTCAATGAATCAAGTGCTCTTTCAACCAGATCTATGCACACATGGATGCCCAAATCTACACTATTCCATACAAACTTTGATGAGCTGCCACAAAGGCTTGAAGCAAAATACCAATGAAGCATCCAGGAATCCCTATTTAATCATGACCTAAGGTGCACCCAAAGGTTTATAAACAGTCTCATTAATCAAGGACAGTAAGATGATTTTAAATCTGTTTATCTTCTATCAGATGAAAGATCTTCTAAATACAAGATTGCAAATGCCATTAAACCATCAACTAGAAATGAGACCCTGTATGATCAGAGAGATCCTAAACATAAGATTGCAACATGAGCATGAAACACAAATTGAAAACATACTGAAATATAAGTGTATGCAAGCTTTGCCAAGAGATAAAACCAATTGATCCAAGAATTTGATCAAATGTATCAGCAAGGGAATGTTATTTAGACAATCTCAAAGCTTGTTGATGGCTTTACAACTGAAACCAACTCAACATGATGAACATTTGATGCAAACAGGAATAAAAAATGGCCCTCAGGTAGTTTCTCCAAAAGAAAATGGACCTCTTCCAGTTTTCCTTGTGAAAATTCTTCTCTCCTTCTCCAAAATTCTCAACAGACTTTTAAAATGCCTCCAAATTACATCATATATCCTCTTCCAGCTTAGATCCTTGCATCCCAAGAAAATAATATGCCAAAGGGATCAAATTTGTTACAAAACCCTATCCATTTGATGAAAAATGATATAAAACTATAAAACAACTCACCAAATGCCAGAGATGCAAAAATATTTTAAAATATTACATGAAATCAGATCCTTATCCATCCTAGGGTCACGTTTTTGGCATTCCACCATGCCAGCATGCATTTGCAATCATTTTTCACCTTTTACTTCATCATTTTAACTCTACAACTTTTCATTTTTTATCTTTCACGTGTTTTTCATGGGCTGAGAAAAATATTTCATGAAAAACATCATAGGACATCAAATCATCTCAAAAGAATGGTGCCATTGTTCTCAGAAGGCTGAGGGGATGCAGATTCATATAAAATTTCATGTGAATCGGTGCAAAAATGACGATTCCAAGCATCTTGGAGCCCCAATGGTGCCCAAAAAACGAAAATGCACAGCAACCGTTGATTAAAATCAACTTTAAATCTCTACCCTCCATGTGTCAGATCAAATCTTGAATATTCCCTCAAAATACCCTTTTTCCCTTTGGATGAGGTGGGACACGTGTCCAAATACCATTGGACCGGGCCTTTGCCTCCAAAAATGCATTTCAAACCCTTTTTTGGATTCGGGAAAATTTTGAATATTTTCCCCGCGAGCCCCTGGATGTGCCACGTGTCCTCCTGTGGGCCTCCACCAAAACCACGGGCCAATTTGATGCATTTTGCCACTTTTTCTGAGAAAAGGAAAATTTTATCAAAATTCTCCGCGCCCCCGAACACCCGTTGCTCCCTCCACCACGTGTCACTCTCCCATTGGAGGTAGAGTGACTCATCAAATTTGCCTTCATTCCCTCGTGAGCACAAAAACCTTAGTAGGTTGAGCTCTCCCTCTTGCCTTTTTTAATGATGCCACGTGTCTCCCCCTGATTGGCTATGGGGGGACACCTCCAATATTTTCCGCGGATCAACTTTTTACCTTGAGATTTTCGCCAAAGTTTGGAAAATTTTTCACTTTCTCTCCACGCGCTCCACATCTTTGCCAAATCCGGGATACATTTCCCCCTTCATTGGTGGTGGGACCTTGGCCCCAAAATTTTCTTTTACCTTGTGAAGTTTAAAACTTCAAATTTCTCCAAACCTCCACCCCTCCATTTCATCCCCTGCATACGTGTCATTTTCCTATTCGATGCGGGCTTCCAGATTGAAATTTTTCTTTGGCATTTTGAAGTCAAAAATTTCCAACTATTCACCTCTCCATGCTGAATCTCCTGGACACGTGTCCATTTCTTATTGGAGGCGGGCTTGGGGCCAAAAATTGACATTGAGAATTTTTCAAAAATTGAAGAAAAATTTTAAGTGACCCCCGCACCCGCCTGACCATCCTAGACACATGTCACCTTCCCATTGGGCGCGGGCTCACGGGCCAAATTTTTCCCTTGACACCTTGAGCCAAAAAACACCAAAATTTTCCCAAGTCCTTCGCCATCCCCACCCCCCATGCCACATGTCGCTTCCCCATTGGGTGTGGGCCTTCGGGAAAAGTTGGAGTTTGAGAATTTTTACAAAATGAAAGCGAAAAATATAAGTGCGACCCGCCACCTAATGATCCTCCAACCAATCATATTGAGCCATGTAGGCACTTTACTGTAGCAATGCGGAGCCGCGGGTAAAACATTTTCTTTTTTCCAAAAGTCAAAAAGTGACAAGTTATAAACTTTTTCCGACCACACCCAACCAATGAGAGCCTGCCACATCAACATAAAGATTGCAATGATAAATTTGATAGCCCGAGAGCCCATCAAAATGTGAAAAATACAGGGAATGCCCTAGAAGCCAAATTTTTTTACATGGAAGGTAGAATTCTTCATTTTAAACCAATTGAATCATTTTTTGACATCATTTGTGGCCTTAGGATTGGGGAAACACTCGCATGAATTTAGGATTTGATCAATTTCGAGTTTTACATGATTTGGCAATGGAAAAAATGACACAACTCGTAAAAATGAATAAATTAGGGCACAAATGGGGGGAAACTTGGATCTTGTTTCAAAATAGGGCAGAACAACAACATTATGAGCATATCAAAGGCATTCAATTGGAAAATGTGAACTACAGACCACGAGACCAAAAATGAAATGTTTGTGAGTACATTTGGTCATGAAAAATAAGGCACATTATGCAAACTCAATAATGGGACCAACATTGGCTCCTACTTGGGGATGGGCACTCCCAGCAGAGTGCCACAAGATCACAACATAGACCAAGTGCAAAAAATCCATTGGGTAAGGAGTCAAAACATGCAGAGCAGCCCAAAACTAGAATTTCCACCAAAAAGGACCGAGAAAACCAGACCAAAAATGGTTGCCAAGGACAAAAGGGAAAACCACAAGCCGACAACAGCAAGAAAAAGGCGAAGACAAAACAAAAACAAGGGCTATACAAAATGTACAACTTGTGCATACCTCACATGGGGGTTTTATCCAAGAAATGTTTTAAATGTCTGCCATTATCAGCACTCAAAAATCCCCATCCAAATCCTTGAGAAAAAATGTATTTTATCCAATCCTGATATTAATGGCATAAGGGCCCATCCATAGAGCATCAAACTTGCCATGCTTGCCCTTGTCTTCATGCCTACTATCCCACAACAAAACCAGATATCCAACACTGAAGGCTCTAGGGGTGACTTTCTTATCAAACAACTTCTTCAATTTCTCCCTAAATTTGACATGCTTTTGATGAGAAGCTCTCCTTTCTTCATCCAACTCAATGATCTGATTGATTCTTGATTCATATGGGCCATGTTCTTGATCTTCCAATTGCTGGGAAAACTGAAAAGTGGATAATTGTAGGTGTAATGGCAGCAGAGCCTGAGTTCCATACACCAATTCAAATGGACTTTTACCAGTTGCTCTTTTTGGAGTTATTCTATCAGCCCATACTGAAAATTTCAACTGTTCTCCCCACTTCTTCTTGTTGATTTCCAAGGTTCTTCTAATGATCTTGAGAAAGTTCTTGTTACTTGATTCAACTTGTCCATTACCTTGTGGATTGTAGTTTGAAGAATAAGTCAGATTTATCCCATATTCATTGCACATTACCATTAAAGGCTTGGCTCTAAAACAAATAGCATTATCAGTTACAATCTTAATTGGAACTCCAAACCTACATATGATATGATTCAGCAAGAAATCCATTACCACTTGGTGTGTTGCCTTTCTAGATGGAATTGCCTCAACCCATTTTGTAAAATAATCAGTTGCTACAAGGATCCATTTGTAACCAGCACTAGAAGGATCTGAAATCTCACCAATAAAATCCATTCCCCATTGTTTGAAAGGAGCTTCAATTGATACAGGCTGCAAAGGAAGGGAGCCTGAAGCTTTCAATCTTCCCGAGAAGTGTTGGCAACTATCACATCTTCTAACTAGCCGGTTTGCATCTTTGAAAAGAGTTGGCCACCAATAACCAGCTCTTAAAATCTTATGTGCTGTCACTCTCCCAGAAAAATTTCCTCCACAAACTCCCCCATGGAAATCAGCAATCAACTCAGGAGCTTCATCTTCAGTTATGCATTTCAAGAGGACACCCTCAGGGTTCTTCCAAGCCAGCCCAAGGTCTGTTATGATATATTTTTGAGAAGCTAGCTTAAGGGCTCTTTTCTGATTTTTATTCAAGTGACTAGGATAACATAGGTGCTTGAGGTAGAAGATCACATCCTTGTACCATTCAGAATTCATCAATTTGTCAAGAAGGTCTGCCCTTCCTTCCTCTAGCTGATTCACTTCTACGTTTTGCAAATTACTCTCAGCCATGAGCTTGGCAAGACCCAAACCTCTTACCATTTGTAGTTTGGATATCCATATCATACTCTTGTAATTTTTGACCCATCTACATCTCTTGCTTGATATCTCCATGTCAGATAAGATGTCTTTAACCATGGTGTGGGGAACATAAGCAACAACCTTTGAACTCAAAATGTAGGGCCTGAAAATATTTGTTGCTTTTACCAATGCAAATGCTTGTTTCTCCATAATTGTGTACTTCAGTTCAGCTACTTGTAAAGCCTTGCTAAAGAAAGCAATAGGCCTCTCAGCTCCATTCTCATCCTTTTGTAACAAAACTGAAGCAATAGTAAATTCAGATGCAAAAGAGAAGATTTGGAAAGGCATCTTATAGTTTGGAGCTGCCAAAACAGGTGCATGCTTGAGTGCATCCTTTATTCCTTCAAAAGCTTGGATGGCAGCCTCTTCCCACTTAATAACTTGATCCTTTCTTAGCATGCTTGTGATTGGAAGAGTTAACTCAGCAAAATTGGAGACAAACCTCCTAATGAAATTGATTTGGCCAAAGAAAGATTGGATACCTTTCTTGGTTCTTGGAATAGGCACCTTGCTGATTGCTTCCACTCTCTTAGGGTCTATCATAACACCTTCTTTGGACACAATATGTCCCAAAGAACTTGGCCTTTGGCACACCAAAATGACACTTCTTTGGATTAAGTGAAATGCCATACTCCCTACATCTGATCAACATCTTTTCTAGGTGTTGCAAATGGTCTGCTCACTGCCTCAAAAAAACAGTCACATCATCTTGGTAAACTGCAATAAATTCATTGATATAACCAGCAAAAGCAACATCCATTGCCCTTTGAAAAGTAACACCATCATTCATCAATCCAAAAGGAATCCTTACAAAAACATAAGTCCCCCAAGGAGTAGTGAAGGCTGTCTTAAGTCTTTCTAATTCTTTGACAACTACTTGATTGTATCCGGAGAAACCATCCAAAGTAGAAAGCATTTCTGACCCTGTTACAAGCTGCAACATATTCTCCATGTTTGGCAAAGGATAGTTTTCCTTCATAGATGCTTTTTTAGATTCCTAAAATCCACACAAAGTCTGATATCTCCGTTCTTCTTTCTAACTGGCACAAGGTTGGCAACCCAAGAAGAGTATCTAGTAGGCTGAATGATGCCACCATCTCTCAATTTCTTCAACTCTTCTTGCATTTTCATGGAAAGCAAGTGGGTTAATAGGCCTTTGTTTTTGTCTAAATGGCTTGGTTTTGGCTTCAAGAGGGATCTCATGCTGAAATAAATCTTCTCTATATGCCTTCAGCTCTGAATAAGACCAAGCAAGGAAGTCTTGATATTTCTTTAAAAGTTGGGCATAGGACTATTTCTCTTCTTTGCTGAGATGGCTGCCCAACCAAATCTTCCTTGGTTTGTCTTTAGTTCCCAAGTTGTGCTCTTCCACATCCCTTGAAGTAGACATCTTTCTATTAATGATACAATCAGCATTGCTAAAGTTGGATTCAAGTGCAACAAGACCTTTAGGAATGGTATTTGTCTTCAATTGTATAATATCCTTGTCAAACAAAGTTTCTCTACCTTCATTCATGCATACCAATGGTTCCCAATCAATATTCTGAGCAGAAAACTCACCTTGGCATTGTAAGAATCTCAACACTTGTGCATCATCATCAAAAATCTGCCAATGCTTCACATTATCCGGGACAACTGGCCTTGTTAACACTTCAATATCATATTCACAAAAAGGTGAAATGGTGCAATTTTCAAATCTAGAACCCGCACGATAGCTTATCGCCAGCAGAGCATTAAGACTTCTATCATAGTAAACAATGTTAAAGGATTCAAATATTTCAATCAAGTCCCAAAAAACATGCTTATATTGTTTTATACGCTGATTTTTTGTAGCATACAACTTTCTTACTTGCTTGACAACCAGCTCTGAATCCCCCTTGGCAACAATATCCTTCACTCCATATTTCCATGTAATCCTTAATCCCAATAATAATGCCTCATACTCAACAATGTTGTTAGTGCACTCAAAATTGAGCTTGAAGGAAAAAGGAAACTTTTCTAAACTAGGAGAAACCAACACTATACCAGCACCATTGCCAAATTTGGAGCAAGCTCCATCAAATAGTAATGTCCATGGAGAACCTACCATACCAAGGAACTCTAATTTTTCCATCTTATTCTCTTTTCCATCAGCAAAACCAATGAAGTTGTCAACATCTACATCAGCAAACAACACTTCATAAGAAGCATTGTTGGGATCTTCAATCAAGTGTAACATCTTCTTTTCACCATAGAGTTTGACAAGGCTACCCTCAATGGGAATGGTGGCAAAAGACATGTCCATTTGAACACTACCACCAACACTTGCAGCCCATTTTCTTGACAAAAGCATACCCCATTTGGCAGGGCAGTCAACAATTACAACATCAAGTTTTAAATTCTTATCCGGATAGGCTGCAAGTTGCACTACCAACCCCTTCACACAACCAACAACCGGCACTTCCCTTGAATCCATGGCTGTACACTTCCCATATGCTGCTGTCACTTTGATATCCAACTCATTCATGACTTCTAGAGGCATGACATTACATGATGCACCGGAATCAAACATGCAATTGTGAAGCAACCTACCTTTTATGAGCAAAGTTGTGAAGAATGGATCAAAATTCAATTGGGAATCAACCAAGGATGTCCCCAAATACACTTTAGGTGCCTCTCCAATATCTTCCATTGGTGGTGGTGTTTCAGGGCCAGCAATGCTTTGAAGAGGATTCTCAACAACATTTACATTTATGCTTGGCATACTCTTTTCTTCCTTCAATCCCAAGTATTCAAAATCTCTTTTCTTGTGTTCAGGAATTCTAAGAAATTCAATAATGGGAACACTCACTTTAATTTGGCTCAATACTTGGGCTATATCATATGGAACATTCTTTGGCAAAACAACATTGGAAGGGAAACAAGAAGGTTCATCAGATGGAGAAGTATTCTTGGCAGCTTGGGCATGAAGAGGACTGATATTTTTGCATGGGACAATAGGGTTCTTGGCAATTGTTTCCCTTATAGGATTATCTTTGGGAATACTTGTGAGCAAGGGTGTCTTTGGTTTGGCTTGAGGACCAGCTCCCCTAACAACTTTACTTCTAGTATTGTACTCCTTTTCTTGACCAACCACAACATTCATTAACAATTGTCTATCTTCCTCCGAAGGAATACCACCATCATACTTATTGATCATTAAAGCCCTTAGATATTCAAAGTCATTATTAGGAATTTAAAAGCGTGAACTACATCTACATCATGAACTTGAGGAAGATAAAGAAATGGTACCCTCTTTATGCAATCCCAAAAGGTTGCAACAGTCCTTGCACTTATCACATCTGTTGATGTTGTTGCTTGTTGTGAGCCTGAAGAGCTGCCCATCATACAAATATTATCATCCATTTCATTCTCATTATCATCAACAACATCTTGCTGGTCCATTTCACATGGTGGATGAGGAAGAAAACATCTATCACACCAATCCATATCAGCAATTTCTTGAACAACAACAACTCTTACAGTCAGAGGGTCAGGCACCACTCTATTTTCATGTGCTTGGGGTTTTCTATTTGCAGATCCAACAGGCCCTTTACCTCTATCATCTTGTCTTTGATCACCCCTAGGATGATTGCCAAATCTATCATGGTTTTGAGTTCTTTGCTGTCCTTGTGAACTTTGCCCAATTCCTTTCTCAACCCGGGCTAACTTGTAAGAAATTTATTTAATAGCCCCTGCCAAAGTCTTGACAACATCTTCTAAATCAACACCCTTGCTATCTTGAGGCTTCTCAGGGTTTATCAGCTTCACACCATCCCTCTTAAGTGGTTTACCAACAGCCTTGATATTATTTTATATTTGAAGTGCCATGGTGAAAGCTTGTCTCAAGTTTGTAGGATTTTTGTCTCTCAAGCAATAGGTTTCCTTTTTATCAAATGCATATGTATATTTGATCAAGCAAGATTCATCACAAGGCCTCAAAATGACAGGTAACCTTCTCAAATTTTTATTAAATCTTGTATTAAAGTCATGAACGATCTCATTAGGGTTCTTCTTGATGTTCTCAAACTCGGATAGAAGGAACCTTGGATCTGTTTTATCTCCATATTGTAATCTGAATGCATTACTCATCTCAGTCCATGAATCAATAGAGTTATCAGGTAGAGCTTTGTACCAATCTCTTGCATCTTCCTCAAGTGTATGGATAAACAAATTAATATACACATCTTCAAATTCTATTTCAAAATCTTCCATCATGTTAACAAAGAGTTTGAGATGTTGATCTCCAGCTATGGCATTGTTACCTTGGAATTTTGGTAACCTATTTCTCACATCTTATGGGATAGCATTTGGATAACAATCCATTCCTCCAAAATATATAGGACCAAAGGTGTTAAAAACAAATGGAGGTCTAGGTTGAGCCATATTGTTTGGTGGGGGTGATCTTGGAGGTGAAGCAAGCTGATGAGGAGTAGTAATGGGTCCGATCGTAATGTATGAATGATCTCTAAAATGACAACCCCCCAAAGGCTCTCTCTCTTGATAAACTTTAGCAAACTTAGAAACCATAGGAGTAGATTTAGGAGCAAGTTTTTTAAATACACAAGAAGGTCCCTCACTTGATGGAGAATGAAAATCAGTAAGAAGATTGCCTAAATCAGATCTACTTGAAGAAGAATTATAATCTTCAATAACAGGCTACTCTCCTTCAAATTCAACTATGGGGATTTCTTTTCTTGCAACCAAATCACCAACCACTTTCCACACTCTTCTTCCCTCTAGTTCTGAGCTTCTTGATTCGGTGAGCAACTTCTTAGAAGAGTCCTTGGTGAAGAGGGATCTCCTTCCCTCCAACTTGACAGATTTAAACAACAAATTTCAAATGACAGAAATGTGTTAGACAACTGGTATTTCAAGATTTCGATAGCATGGAGTCGCCACTAAGGATTTCCACCTTAGTTGTGCAAGAAAGCACTAAAATATTCTGTCAAATGTATGCTATGAAAACTTTGCAAGGGTTTACAAATAAGATTTTCTTCTTCTTAATTCAACAAAGAACAGTGCATCTAAATCATATAAACTGCATGGGTGAATGATAAGAGCAGTGAGTTTGAAATCCTTTTTACCCAAAACATGCAGGATCCTCAAGTATGAAATGATATCTCAAGAATGTAACACTCAAATACTTAATCACACAAATGCTCAAACCTTTCAAATACTTTAAAACCACTAAGAAATTCCAATAAATACCCGTGAACGGCGCCACTTGGTGTTGGTATCCATATTTAACCTCCTTCACAACTTGAACAACATCATGAATTCTCACAAGACACTCAAGGATAGATAGATGTTTTGTATGTCATTTGTATCCAGGGGAAGCACACCTATCTAGCTTGTTTGCATTCAAGAATTGAGGGAGTGGATAGCACCTTCAAGAGGGTTTTGATCTAACCCTCACTATTTTAGGTTGTACCTATCAACCAAGGCAAGAGAATCTGTATTGCAGCCCCTATATGGTAAGGAGATAGAGATGTCCTTGTGTTTTGCATATAATATGGAAGAGGCTTTGTGAAAACATGATCAAGTATCCATTATCCAAACTCAAAGGAGTTGTCACTACTAAATGATGGAAATGTTCTCAAAACAAAGCTAGAGCTGCTAAAGACATGATAAAACCCTGATCAACTTTGAGCATTTTAATGAAAGGATTGAATTCTTTTGTGGACAAACAATGCAAATGCATGGGTATTGTAGGTAGGATGAGTTAGTTTAAAATGAAATTCTGATGAGAGATTTTGGAACAAGAGTAGTTAGGATTCATCACCTTCTTTGGGAAACTTTGCAAATGAATTACAACACCTAAACAACATAGATGTTTCAATGAATCTAAAGTGCTCTTTCAACCAGGGTGTGTGCACACATGGATACCCAAATCTGCACTATTCCATACAAAATTTGATGACTTTCCACAAAGGCTTGAATAAAAATACCAATGAAGCATCCAGGAATCCCTATTTAATCATGACCTAAGGTGCACCCAAAGGTTTATAGATAGTCTCATTAATCAAGGACAATAAGATGATTTTAAATCTGTTTATCTTCTATCAGATGAAAGCTCTTTTGAATACAAGATTGCAAATGCCATTAAACCATCAACTAGAAATGAGACCCTATATGATCAGAGAGATCCTAAACACAAGATTGCAACATGAGCATGAAACACAAATTGAAAACATACTGAAATATAAGTGTATGCAAGATTTGCCAAGAGATAAAACCAGTTGATCCAAGAATTTGATCAAATGTATCAAAGCAATGGAATGTTATTTAGACAATCTAAAATCCTTTTGATGGCTTTACAAACTGAAACCAACTCAACATGATGAACATTTGATGCAATCAGGAATAAAAATGGCCCTCAGGTAGTTTTTCCAAAAGAAAATGGACCTCTTCCAGTTTTCCTTGTGAAAATTCTTCTCTCCTTCTCCAAAATTCTCAACAGACTTTTAAAATTCCTCCAAATTACATCATATATCCTCTGCCATCTTGGATCCTTGCATCCCAAGCAAAGAATATGCCAAAGGGATCAAATTTGTTACAAAACCCTATCCATTTGATGAAAAATGATATAAAACTATAAAACAACTTGCAAATGCCAGAGATGCACAAATATTTTAAAATATTGCATGAACTCGGATCCTTATCCATCCCAGGGTCACATTTTTGGCATTCCACCATGCCAACATGCATTTGCAATCATTTTTCACCTTTTACTTCATCATTTTAACTCTGCAACTTTTAATTTTTTACCATTCACATGTTTTTCACGGGCTGAGAAAAATATTTCATGAAAAACATCATAGGACATCAAATCAGCTCAAAAGAATGGTTCCATTGTTCTCAGAAGGTTGAGGGGATGCAGATTCATATAAAATTTCATGTGAATCGGTGTAAAAATGACGATTCCAAGCATCTTGGAGCCCCAATGGCACCCAAAAAATGAAAATGCACAGCAACCGTTGATTAAAATCAACTTTAAATCTCTGCCCTCCACGTGTCAGATCAAATCTTGAATATTCCCTCAAAAATACCCTTTTTTCCCTTTGGATGAGGTGGGACACGTGTCCAAATACCATTGACCGGGCCTTTGCCTCCAAAAATGCATTTCAAACCCTTTTTGGATTTGGGAAAATTTTGAATATTTTCCCCACGAGCCCCTGGATGCACCACGTGTCCTCCTATGGGCCTCCACAAAAACCGCGGTGAATTTGATGCATTTTGCCACTTTTCTAAGAGAAGGAAAATTTTATCAAAATTCTCCGCGCCCCCGAACACCCATTGCTCCCTCCGCCACGTGTCGCTCTCCCATTGGAGGCAGAGCCACTCATCAAATTTGCCTTCATTCCCCCGTGAGCACTAAAACCTTAGCGGGCAAGCTCTCCCTCTTGCCTTTTTCATTGATGCCACGTCGCATAAAGATTACAATGATAAATTTGACGGCCCGAGAGCCCGTTAAAACGTGAAAAATACAAGGAATGCCCTAGAAACCAAATTTTTTGATAGGGAAGGAAAAATTATTCATTTTAAACCAATTGAATCCTTTTTTGACATCATTTGCGACCTTGGGATTGGGGAAACACTTGCATCGAATTCGGATTTGATCAATTTCAAGTTTTTACATGATTTGGCAATGGAAAAAATGACACAACTCGTAAAAATGAATAAATTAGGGCACAAATGGGGGAAACTTGGATCTTGTTTCAAAATAGGGTAGAATAACAACATTATGAGCATATCAAAGGCATTCAATTGGAAAATGTGAACTGCAGACCACGAGACCAAAAAATGAAATGTTTGTGAGTACATTTGGTCATGAAAAATAAGGCACATTATGCAAACTCAATAATGGGACCAACAGACCCCAATAAAGTCTTATGCATAAGATTTTAGGCCATGCTCCCACCATAAAAGTTACATAGCTGGGACTTATTGGATCAAGAAAGGGGTGTGCCCACAACCAGAAAGATGCTTAGCTAGGCTATGCACTACCACACCGAGGAACTTGAGTTTGAGGTCTCTGATCTTGCGATCGAGACCATTCACTTGGGGAAGAAGGGAGGAGACACATATAAGGTGGTGGATCCTAACCACCTTACTGAATAGTAGGCATATAACACCTTGCAAAAAAATCCACTGAGGTGATATGACATATTCTGGATACAGGGGACACTATGCGGACCTTGGTCACATAAAGGAAGAACAAGGAAAAGGAGATGGATAGGTTACACCAAGGGTTGAAGGGATAATAGGCATGAACAAAGGAGGCACACGACCGAGTTGGCACCCTCATGAAGACCATTCTGGGACAATTTCCAGGCATTAGTAAGCCAAGCCATGATGGATTATGAGGATGAGATGGAATATCTTGAGGACCTCGTAAGGATGATACTTGTTAACACCAAGGATGGCACAGGCCTAACAGCTATGGATCTCGTAAGAGAAAAGGAGGAGAACAAGGTCATCATTAAAGCCCAGATCACTAAGTTGGAATAATTTATCTCCCAACTAAAGGAAGCAAATATACTAGCGGATAGGGGCTTCAATAGCTACATGAAATGTGAGCCTATAATCAATACACGGGTAACAGAGGAAGAGGCAGCCCTTAAAATTTTACAGGATACCACCCCCACCAACAAGGTAGAGCATGCACAATTGGTTGTTAACACTGTGCCCAAAAAGAGAAGATAAAGACTAAGCGTGAGAAGCTAGAGTTCAAAATCAAAGAACTCCGAGACTCCATCACTGAGCGGATGGATGAGTTTGAGGGTTTCCTTGTAGAATTGGGAGTTACATTAAATTGAAAATTGGGAGATATCATCTCGGAGTATGTGTCAAATATAGTAGGATTTGTGCCAGAAGTTCCTTATCCTTTTGTTTGGTTGGCGTGAAGGGTTGCTTTGGAGCGGTAACTCAGCTTTAGTGTGGGGTGATGTTGGACCCCTAAAAAGTAACTAAGTACCTAGGGCATGAAGCCTTGTGGATCATAGCGAAAGGCCATGAATGCAAGTACATAATTAGTCCTTAGAGAGGTGTGAAGGGTCAGTACCAGACAAATTGGAGTTAGGACTTAGTGAAGTTTTGGATAAAAGAAAAATATGTGCATAAGGAGCAAATGGAAAAGTGACCAGATACAGATGTGGATAAGCTATGAAGACTTGCATGTCCAAGTAAAGGATATTCCAAGGAATCATTATGGTTATCATGGAAGGATAAGGGGTCAAGGTTGTTAAGGATTAGCTGGCATAAGCATGCTAAAGACACTCGATTGAAGGAAATGCATGGCGACACCTGGCAGGTTCCTAGGTAGTGGTAGAACAAACATGAGAAGATTCCAATAGGCCTTCGCGGGTGATGATGAATGGTTAGGAGAATATTCCTTCGACTACTTGATATAGAGGATCATTCCTAAAAGAAGGTGTGTGTGGGTGAGGAGTAAGAAAGAAGAGAGGAATAGGAGAGAATAATGTAGTGTGTATAATAGAGAGCTCTGGAATGTAAAGAAAGTCTTTATATGGATGGAACCTCTGAATGTAATCTTGGGTACTATAATTGAATCATCAATATAATGAAGCAATTATGTAATACCCTGGCAATGAGTCCTGATGTGTTTTCCCATTTGTTCATATGGGTGTTACTAGTTTCCTCAATGTTGTTTTGTGACTGTTTCTACTTTTAATTGATCATGTTAAATCTATGTTTAGAGTATATCTCCTAGGAGTATAAGCTTATGTCTAAAATACTATGGATAAATGCACTCATTCTCTGGCTATGTTGTATCACCATGTTAATAAAACAAATTCTCACAAAGCTCACATAAAGAAGCATCTCGGCACTTGCGCACGCGCCTCGTGAGCTTCCAAGCTAGGAGTGGATGTTATGTTGGTGTACCTAGGATTGGTTGCTAAAATAGGATATGGTATTAGATACTTGCACAAATCAAACCACTATATACATGATACGATGGGGTACAAGGACCCGAAAATGTTTAGCACATCCCGCCGAGATCCCATATGATGTTCCATCGTTTCATCAAAATAAACATATCATGGTGCCCAATTTTAAAAACATTGATCACAATTACTTCAACTAAAATATATGTCACCAATCGATCATTATGACCTCGTAACTACTCATCTTATATGAACAGGCATATGTTTCCATTCAAGTCTATATATCTTCTTTCCCCTGTAGACATCCCACTCATATATAGCTACTCTTCCACTACATACCATAGAATACATTGATTCAATGACTTGCATGTGTTCTCTCAAGGTTTTGATGAACTCCTCCCGCTCCAAAGAAGGAAAATCTCCATTCATCCAACTCTTTTTAAACCTGACATATGCATCAAGACAATGGTCAACGTATGCACCCCTCTTAGTATTTGTCATGCCTATTTCTGAAAAGAAATCAGTTATTTCTCTTGCATTTTCCTTAACAAATGGGGAATCGGAACTAAACTCCCTACACATCCCAATCTCATCTATTGAAAAGGATGAACTGATATGTATCCTTTTCTTCATAAACACCCCATTGTCAACATCTTCAAAGATCAAAATCAAATTACTAACCTCATGGCCTTTATTGACCAACACTATGTTTTCAACACCATTATGCAAGGGGTCCTCCCTCTTAACCAAGGTCATTACATCATTTTCAAGAGAATGCAGGGATATCAACTTATCAACATTTTGGTTTCCTAAAAATTCACACAATAGTCTGATATTTCTCTCGTGCTCCACTATTGCATTAAGAAAAACACATATGTCTTCCATTGAGGGGATACTCCCATTATATTTAGCATTATTTCATTCTTTACCAGAACAAGGTTGTGATCAAAGGAGATGTAGCCTATGTCTGAAATAAATGCACTAAAACCTTTAGATAATTCCTAGCATACCTTAGGGAGGACATCCTAGAACTCATTAGTTGTTTGGGAAAGTAGGAGATTAGTAGAAGACACCCCACCGCATTGCTTGGGGGATCCATGTGATGAATCCATTTATTTAATGTCCAATCTCTTGTTATGAGCATTAGGCATATCATTCTTAACACAAGATGCATGTGGCATAAAATAAAGTTTCCACTAGAGTAAAACCTCGTAAATTGTGTTCGCTTTAAATAGCGATAAAAGGTGTTATCTCTCGGATTTACACCTCCTGTGGGTGAAAAGGGGATTTCACGATGGAAAGGGATGGGAGATGTAGGGGGCAAACATGTGTCATTTTGTATCCGAGGGAAGGGTCTTCCTTCGGTCGCCCACCCTCCCTTCCAGAGGGGATGATGGGGAGGCACCCAAACAAAGGGTGTGGTTGTGGTCCCCACTGCTTTTTATTGTGCCCAAGTCAGGGTGAGAGGACTTGAGAGTGCGGTTAGGGAAATATGGAGATTGGGGTGTGAAATCATAATGGTACTCCGAGAACTCCAAAAGGGGAAAATCGGGGTCAGGTGTAGCCACTAAATACAACACTCACTCGAGAGAGTGGTCACAAGATGCTTTGCAAATTCCCATGGACATGACACGGATAGTGGAGGGTGAGTATTAATCCGACCCAAAATTATTTGTCCTAAAGTTTGATGATCAAATCAATAATAAAGGAATTTGAGTCGATGTGAGAACAAGATGGTTATATCGAGTCAATAATGTGTTCTTCGAGAGGGTAAATTTGGCATGAATGAAGTGATCTGAGCCCGCCAGATGGGTTATGTTTTTGTTGCAAAGTTGTACTATTTTTTAATGAGGATGGAGGGAATTCCTACAGGAAAGAGAGGAAAAGAGGAAAAGGAGATCCCTGAAAAAAATGGTGAGAAGCAAGAGAGTCAAAGACCCAATCGTTTTCTATTCACGTCTCTATATGAGTATTAGCAAAGAAAATGAATGCGCCTTTCGAGAGGAAAATTACATGCGGGGAAAGCTCCAGGAAAATCAATATCTAAATTCCTTGTAATCCACTCATTACACCCGAGGCAAGATCATATTATGCAAGATCATGTTAAACACCCAAATCAAGGGACCCCAAGAAATTACAAGTTATACCCCCAAACCCTACTCAGTCCATAGGGATATTTTTATAGGCTTTAGAAATGAGGCTTTTAGGTACCCCCATTAGATACTTACACCCTTCCTAGATGAGATCCAAGTGAGCACAAGATATTTTCAAATTCCGATTACGGTTGTGACCCAAAACTATTTTAACGAAAAACACACATCATTCCCACCCAACATCATTTTGAGACAAAAACAAAGAGAAGTAACATGATTCCAAAAATCCATCGATACAAACCATTAAACATAGGAAAGGACAAGGGAAACATATATTGATGCTATCAAAGTCTATTAATGACCTGTATAATATATAATCATCTTAACAAAAATTATTGATAGCTTATTTACACAGAGAAAACCTTCATCATGACCAATCCCTTTTCCCGGTTCACAATGCCACTATGAATTTCCCACTAAAATATTCCTCCTCTAGGACCTCCCACCAATTTTTCACCCCCTCCCGAAATTACCCCTTTTTCTTTCCATATATAGATCATCTTATCTTCTAAGAGTTTTAGGGAATATTCCTCGATATACCGTACTAAGTTTCATTACTTCCAACTACCTTGGGCAACCATGAAACCATAAACAACTATTCTCAAATGGTCACACCGAGCCAATCGCTACCTTGTCTTGTGTACCTCAACATGACACAGTAGATGTTTTCCAAGTCATATCACATTTATCACTTAAAATATTTTCCACATGTGTACAATCATGACGTGGCCAAATATATTAAATGTGATGAGACATTCTTGAATTGTGTGGGCAGCTAATCCTTCCCCTATGACACGGTCCCCATAAAAAAATTAACCTTTACATAGAAATTCCACACATACCAAAAATGTTTTTGATATGGCATTAATAATGGAATGATTTTTCTCCGCCGCGTCACTACCACCACCATGCCTATTTAAGTGGTCTATTAGCTCCTTCTCTTCATAACCTATCTAGTTCACGCTTCGTAATTTATTCCATAATAATTTACTTCCCCGCATTCACATTTTCTTCTAGATTCATAGCAAATGGATTCATCATCCTTCAGTACAAATCTCTCAAGGAGGAGCTAGCCCACATGGGTCAAGCTTTTCAATTCATACACCCTAATTAGGACCTAATCTTGGGTCTTCATCATCTTGAATTCTAGGGAAAATCACCGTGATTACCTCCATCACCTTCCCCGGTATTATCTTTCATAAACCGCTTATTTGAGATGTGTCCCTCTTTCCTATTTTTCGACTGGACTTTCACCTAGTTCACCTAGAGTTTCAAATAAATCCTACGGACTTGAGGAATCATTTCTCTCACCATTTCCCTCATTTCCATGAAACCCATTGACACACGATGAAATATTATTCCCCTTCCCTTCCCTTCTAAAAATAGAGCTCTAGTTTTCCACTCAACCCTAGGAGAACAATGATGAAGGCCCGTCATCGGGAGGTCATGCGCAGGTGGATTTGAGGAGTGGTTGGCTGCCCTTAGGTCTTTCATGGAATATGTTTAAGGTGTTGTTAGGCTGCAGATGCTCTTGTCTCTAAAGATGTGTTCCCTTCCTAGTGTCTTAACTAGTGGAATCATTCCCACTCCAGAGGCCCAATTGACTCGAGGTGGGCCTCCCAAGTCATGAACAAAGGTGGACTCCATTTTCCCGATTGTGTGAATACACCCGAGTGGAGGAGGGAGTTTCGGACATTCTGAATAGGTGAGGTGAGAATCTCTGTGTTGAGAAATAAAGGGATGTCAAAAGGCCTAATAGGGGCCATCAATTTGTGTTCGGTTTCAAGGCTCATGACAACTTTATTCAGAGCTGAGACCAGCTCCTAAGAGGTGTCCCTTGTGTGTTTGAAGAAATGGAACGCAGTGACCCAATAACCACTACCACTCTGCACCTATTAAATGTACCGGGTTTTATCATTTGGTTCATACAATATTATACAACGAAGGGTTGTGGACCCATAAATAGAATCCCCATTTTTCTTCTCTAAACGTTGCTTTGGATTGTTCTTTGGAACCAACTATATTATCATGCATCCAATTGTAACAATTTTTTTATCCTAAGGAATAAATGTTGAAAATGAGCCCCATACTGATCCATCTTCTCTACCAAATCTACTAATAATCAAAAAATGGCTAAAATCAGGACAAATATAATTTTTCTACCAAAAATTCTCTTAGGTATCCGATGTTGGTCAGTCCAAAGTATGGCACTTAGCGAAAAACATACAGTAGTTTCATGTGAAAGAGCAAAGCGCATTCAAAAGTGTAGGAGGATCGGGAAGGAATCACGTGCTAAGGACAGAGACAAATTTAGGACTTAGCTGTTTTCACGATGATGATCTATTTTTGGAGATAGTGTGCCGAACACACAAACCGGTTAAAAACTTGTGCAACACGCATTGGCTATTTTTATAGGATCGGCTACTGAAGCGCTTTACATGGGTACATGTTGAGAATAGATTTACTATTGACAGTTAACTAGAAGAATTCTATTGTTAGCACACTTGCATGTGTGGCTATTATTGTAATAACAAGACATGGATAATAATAGCATGCGACCTATTTTGGGATTAGATAAGTGGTGAATGGAAATTCCCCACCCTTATAAATATGTAGTGAACTATGTAGCATATATAGTATGTAAGAACTGAGTTATTGTGAGGTTATGCTGCCAAATCTGATGCACACATAAACTATGGTATTATTTATTGTAATAAGCTTCTATGTATTTATCATGTTTAAATGCAATGGAGCGTATTGTCTGAAATAGAGTGTCAAATCCTGAGTATAATTGGTTCTTGCATGTTAGATTTCATCTTGGTTATCGCTTAAATTTATTATTCCTTAAGATCTAGATTTGGATATGCTCTCTATAATGTTATATTAATTATGAATCTGAGTGTATGAAGTCTTCATCATGCTAACCTCCCGCAACAACAACCCTAAAAAGGGGCTTGGTAGCTTTGCATGCTTCTGTGAGTGCTCGGTCCTAGGTTGAGTGATGTGCCAACGCGCCCGGGATTTTACTTGGTAAATTCTAGGCTACATCATCGGTTCCATTTTCAAGACCTCTTTTTCGCTTGTTTTTAGAATGGTCCATGATGAAGACATATCGGTTGATCCTAGCAAGTGTTTAGGAGTGGATACATGACCTAGAATAAGAATACGCATAGAGGTTCAAAGACCTGGATTTGAGTTTGACGCACGCACGTGGGTAGAGCAAAATATCTATGACTATTTATATGAGAGATTCTTCGCTATCTTTCTGATAGAACTATACGAGTGGATGGTTGCTTATGCATCTAAATGGAATTGGAGGTATCGTACACTTGTCCCGGATGCAGGGATAATTTCAGTGCCTTTATTATGTTGTTCGATTTGGACTCGCATTGTGGATATGTGGTTCTATGGTGTTTTGAACAACTATACCTTGAGTACTCAATTTCCACTTATTCATTCCCGCAGGTAGTCAATTCCATTTTCTATGATATCCCATGGGAACTTACCCGTAAGGCATTCCAATGGCGATTAAAATTTTGATGGTAGCCCTAAACTTGGAGAACAAACTGATGGTGAACTAAACCCGACCACACGTGGGGGCATGATAAGGTTTGGTGAAATATGGCAGACCTAGCGACAGAAAGGAAAAGAGAGGAAATGAGGCTTAAGTATAATGAGACGCATGAAAGGGAGATAGATAAGTAGTGGGATGTTGCAAAGCAAATGGATTTGTGTAGAGAGATAGTTTGGAATTGGTTTGAAGTTCACACGTAAAAAAATGTGGAACATGAGCATCAAGATCTCCCCCATTTGGGAAAGCATGACAGAGAAGCCTCCTTGGCCTCACGTAGAAGTGCATCAACAGAGATGAATTGGGCCATGAGTGCACATCTGAATCCACTTGGAAATATTTCCCTTGCGCTTGGTTTTCCAATATCTAGTATAACAAACAGTTAGCAAGCTAATTTAGGTAGTGGGAGAGCAGGAGTGAGTCATATAAAAATCACAATGATGGTAGAAAAAATGGCTTCGTTGTTATATGGGAGTACCTTTTCGGGTGTATCATTTGCATTTTACATCTAGGTATTTCCCCTACTTCTATGTCATTGATGTTAGGGCACCCTAGGCACACAACTACACACACAAGCACACACAACTACATTGGGTCTAGAATATAGTGCAACGCTTAGTTCTAAGTCCACCATTAAGGCGCTTAAGGTCATCGACCCCTTCATTTGCATATTTCTTTTTTATGGATTGGATGCTTTGTATGGGGTTTTGTAGATAGATCATTATCACATAGCTACAAAGACATGAGTGATTTTATTATGACAATCCAATGACCAAGACGAAGGTATTATATAGAATTTGTGACATCGTCATAACGAGACCCTAATATTTTCTCGCAAACTAGGCACCCACAAGCTCCCAAAGATAGACAGATCCCCTTATTTTACAATTTTTTGGTTCACAACCTCATATTCTTCCCTATTCGCCTATCACCATCACAATCCAGCAACATAGCGAGGTAAGTATTTTTCATGTTAGTACCCTAATCACTACTATTTCATTTAAATATCAAATAAAATCTATTAGTACTTATTTTACATTTCATATTAGTTACTCTATCATTGTTACTAGTTAGATTAGCTCTAAAATCCCTATTTTAGTTAATCATTTTGGTGAACCCATCTTTTAGAATACCTTTCCCTAGGATCCGCTACATGGCTAAGAATAGTTCATCTTCTTTTCTCATTATGTCTCATGTTAGTATCAACCCTATTTAGGATGAGGCTTCCATTTCTGAGCTCAAAGCCCTATATGGATCTCTTATTACTAAACTTGATTATGTCAAACAACAACTGTAAGATGTCTTGCAACATGTTCCTACTAGATTTAAAGGTTATTCATTAGTAATTAATATTGTTGATGATCCAAATGCCTTTACTCATTGTATGCCATGTTATACGGTTACTTTTAATCCACCTTCAATCTTTCACAAGAAACATTATATGATTCTCTTATTGATTACTTATTTGGTATTGATGCTCAGTCACCTATGTATATTGATTCTACTTCTACTCAAACTATTGATATAGTTCCTTCTCATGCCTCTTCTAACATTGCTTCTCATGATACATCCTCTCCTAGTTTTCATACTCCTTCATATTATGTTGATGATCCTATTGACAATGTGCTTAGTGACATTCTCATTTCTAAATCTCTATCTTGATAATGGTGAGGCACTTGATAGTCATGACTATCCTTCTTTCCATATAGCCGAGTGTGCCTCACCTCCTCCATTGCTATCTTCTCCAGAGGTTGCATCTAGCACTATGCATGAGTCACCACCCTCCATCACTTCTTCTTCCCCTACTATTTCATCTCCTCTTGATACATCTCCTTCTATAGAGGTTTCTACATTGGTTGCTTCACCTATTAAGGATATTTTTGATGTTAGTCCTACTATTGCTATGGATGTTCCATCTATATCTCCTACTATAGCTTCTTTGGCACCTACTACTAGTGTGCCCTTAGCATCAAGATCTTTCTCCATCACCTTTGGAGATCCCTATGATCACTCATAATGGAAAATTACAACCACTCAACACTTTATTTCCATCTTCTACCATTCCTTCACAGGATATTATCTCTCTCATGCATGTCATAGGACACTTGCAATCTTAGGTTCAGTCCCTCACTTTAGAAAGTAGGGCCTATTATGCTTCCATCGACAACAATTCATTACATGGAAATCCGGTCCCTAAGAAGATTCATAATTCGGCATTTCCTCACGATTTCACCATGCCTACTTTCACATGTTTTGATGGTACGGGTGACCCTCATGCTCATCTTTTATATTATCATAGTGATATGGCCTCTTACTCTAATGATATATTATTACTCAAGACCTTTTGTTATAGTCTTATCGACAAAACATTGAAATAATACAATCATCTCCCTTTGATCCATTAGCACTTTTATGTCATGGAGGATGCTTTCCTTTGTAGGTTTATAATCAACAATGGACCTAAAGTCACTTACGACTGATTACAAACCCTACATCAAGGCTCCACTGAACCTGTCAAGGATTATATTTTACACTTCAATGCTTGTATGCACCAGCTAGTATTCAACCTATAGATCTTGAGAGGAAATTTATTTTCTATTGTGGCCTCATTCCTCCACTCAAGCAATGATTACAATATGATACATGTGATTCATTTATTCTCCTATGCTATAAGGTCATTGAATTAGAGAAAGATCTTCTCTCTACACATATTATAGATCCTCCACACACTTCTATGGTTGTTGCCTCCTCTAGTTCTACACCATTACCTTCAGGTGAGCATCCTACACAATCTTCACCTTTGCCTCATAAGCAAGCCAAACAAGCTCAACCTACTTCACCACAAAAGCATACTCCTTCGTCTCTGTGACAAACTACTCCACCTAGGTCATGGGAACCTTTGCAATTTTCTCATCACGCTTAACCACATGATGTGTTGCATGTATTACTCAATGAGTGATTAATTCACCTACCTTCAAACCAAAACCATCCGCAACACCGACTACAACATCATGACCAAAATTATTATAACTACCATCGCATCAACGACCATAGAGAAAATGATTGTCTTTCCCTTTAGGATAGATTACACCAGCTAGAGGATCAAGGCATCATCTCCTTTGGCTCTCACCCACATGAGTGATCCATCTCCCCTCTACCATGTCAGAGAGATTCTACTATAGTTGAGTCTTCTCCTCCATTTGATACTCAAGTCGTGGCTCATCCACCACCGTAGTTCATTACTCATGCACACTCTCCACCATGTCCATACATTGTTGCACCATAGCATCCATTGCATCCACCTCATCTATCGCATTTGTGCTATCTCGCCGCATCACATCGTTATACCACATTGGTCTCCACAACATTCTACAATTTCTCATTCCACCGCAACTCCATATGACAAGTCATTTTGGTTCATACACTCACTCTAATTCCATTTCACATGCTTCCACCATTTGATGCCTCCTTAGTATATAGTAGGTGATTATTATCACCTTACCCCCTGATGACACACTTATGTTCTTATGGTTCTTACATGATTGTTGAAGGATTTCTCTAAGAACCTTTCATCAAGCACTCTGTCATTTATCTACCACAAATCAATCATTTCCTAATGATGCACTCTTTATTTTGTGGTTCGTTCTTGACTGTTGAGGGATCTTAACTTAATGAACCTACTCATCCATACGCTAGGGGCATCATTAATTTTCCCCCTCCCACTCATTACACTAACATGTTACAATCACACTACATTATTATGACACACATTCATTACAACATGTTAGTTCATATATCATCATATTTTCACATCCTATGTTACTATCATCTAGCTACACATTCTATTTACTAAACATTCCAATTAACTAATCACATTCTATTTTTCATCATTATGCAAATATTACATCAACCAAATTTAACATTAACACAATACAAAAACATCGCATACATTCCAAATCATACAACATCAATACACCACAAAATAAGATCGTCATATATAAATCACACATGTCCATAGATAGGTATTAACAACAATCGGGGAAAATCCCCTACATCATATACAATCATGATAATCACAACTCATCATTGTTCGCTCTCGGAGTACTATGAGAGCCCTAGAACTCGATGCCTCACCACTAACTCGGCACCATTTTTATCGGCGTTGATATCTCTCTACCTCGTCTTCGTAGTAAGGTGTTCTTTGTATATTTCTAAGAGAACTAGTGTTGTAAGTCCACATATTGAGAAAACACATCCTATGCTAGTGGACCACCACCGACGCATTTCTATCTTGATGAGTCTCCTCACGTGCCTTGTCCCTCTTGGATAGAAATACGGTACATGTGGTTGTTGCCACCACCATAGGCTCAAATAAATGTGCATGCTCACCTACTATATCATCCACCCTCTCAAGTATACCACCACCAAGCACGTCGGTCGGCACATTCTACATCAGGGTGTGGATGGATGTGTTGAATATCAATGACCAATACGCATCACCTACAAAACAAACAATGCCAACACATTAGACAACCATCACTTCAAATAAAAACCAACAACAACATACATAACATAAACACGTCTAGATACTCACGTTATGTTATAGCTCTGCTACATGGTCGGGGTCGGGGACATGAGCTTCCCCCTCCTCTTCCAATTACATATGGTAACCCCACTAGATCTGCAAATAATGGGAAAAATAATACCCATCGATGCACTACCCACCATGTGCGGTACTCCTCGGTACTACCGGAATCATCTGCATCTACCACCTCTATTGTGGCATCTACCTCATCTAGACCAAGGTGTTCAGAATCTGCTCAGTTGTGGGTCTCGGTCTAGCCCTAGCCCTCCTTGGTGCCCGAATAGCTCTCAACCATATATATGGATTTGGGGGCACATCCTGATCCATATCTAATTGACTTGAGACTCACTCCACCTGGAAGAGCTATGCTACTCCTAGAAATTTATCCTCCAACCACATCTTCCTCCAAATACATCATAGCTCCATGGCATCCTCAGGCCATCCTCCATAGTCACAATATGGCCTCCATATAATTGACTCAGGTCCCATCTTGTCTATCAAGGCCCTATAGGTATCAGTATCCATCCTGCACCCACTAGTGTTAACCCACCTCCACACATATATCTCATGCCTAGCCCACTCTGCTCATGGGACCCGAACTTTTCTTAATACTTCTATATGCTCATATGTCCACACATGCAACAATTTCATGGCTCCTATCCCACTATCGTTCTCATCATGAGTGAACTGATACAAATCTTTGTATATATGGAATAACACACATCGTGTCCAAGCATACCTAGTACCATCCTCCTCTATCTGATAGTAGTTATCATGCTTCTTATACAAGATGCCTACACCTCCTCCCTCTACTGTTATAGATGAAGCAATGACCACCACTATAAAATTCCACAAGCGTAGAACACTAGACCTCAAAATAGCATCTAGACTAATGTGAGACTCTGCAGTTTCCAAGTCCCCACAAAGTACCATCTCACACAAATGACATGTGGCTATCCTTATCCTCTAGCAACATCACCTCGAACCCTCTCCCCAATAATAGGAAACCACAAAGATACGATACACGTCCTCCAACGTCACATTCGTCTCCCCAGTAGGTAACCAAAACGTGAAAGTATATGCCCGCCATATGTCACATAGTGCAGTCAACATCAACATGTTATGGGGCATATCCCCATCTTGTGCTATATGTTACAAGCTAACACGGTCCATCGCATCCCAATCCTCATCTAACAAACCCAACCTTGGCAACGTGCTCAAATGGAGACCTCCGCGAACTACCTCGATTGGATATCTCTCTCCGCAACACAAAACAACAATAAACGTAGTGTTAAAAAACTTTACAAGTAAAAACAGGTTCACTCATTACATTATTATCCACTAAAAAGTTCATTTTTACCATTCTAGTCCACATTCACACTTTCTAGACTAGGGCACCCATATGCAGTCTTGGGATACCTAGAAGGACACTAGCGCCCGCTTTGGGAACTCCTATCCCAAGGGTCACTAGTGCCCCCACCGCTATTATCCGTAATCAAAATGCCGAGAAAATTAAAATTCTCAAATTTTCAAAGAAATCACAAAAACGACTCATACATCAAACATTTTTTGAAAAGTATGTTGCTTATCGACTCGCAATAGTAGTGTGATGATATGACAATTGTCACTCTCTCAAATTGACTAGGGCATCTTGTTCTCGCTTGGCATTTTCACTCACCTCATGCTCACTCTCATAATTGCATAACTGAAAAATAAGGTGACTAAACACTTTTTCACCTTACTATTTATAGTTCCTTTTTCATCTACATTACTATAGTCATTATTTCAAGCACATTTCCTCTATTAATACAAACTACACCGTTTTGACCATATCTTGAGAATTTTTACTCCAATTTACACCCCATTTATAACATTATTTTTAGAATTCCACCTACCACCGTAATATACCCATTTTTCATGTATTATCTCTCTGTGATGATTTTTTCCACTCAAATTATCCACATTCTCGTGATTTTTACCACTTTTACATATATCATGCTTACTTTCAGCTTAAGCATTCATTCTTCTCATCACTTCCCCTTTCACCAAAAGGGGGGCATATCATTGGGGACATCCTATAATTCCCCTTTATATCACCACATGTTTAAAACACTACCAATGCAACAATTTAAAACATTTACTAATTCACTACGCAATATTTCACTATTCATTCCCCCTAAAGACCTAATCTGAGGGCAACAAAAAAAGAACATACAATTTTTCTATGTGACATCTCATCATTTCCCCCTAATGACCTAAAATGGGGGAAACATGTGTTAAGAATCTTTCCATATGATCATTCACCGACTTCTATCACTTCCTCCTAATGACCTAACTTGGGGGCAACTAGCGTAAAATATCTCCATGAGTAACCAATCAAAATAACCAACCGATCAATTAATTAATGCGTTCAATAGTCAAAATCATATCACTCAATTAGTACAAGCTCAAAACATTTTAGTCTCCTAGATGACCTAACTTGGGAGTTACATGTGGCCTCCTAGATTACCTAACTTAGGATATTACAGTCATCCCTTTCCCATATTACCTAACTTGGGAAGTTATTCTTCATTTCACGCTTGTTTCCAAATGACCTAACTTGGAAGCCATCACATTACAGTGACACACGTGGACTGGGGGCAAGAGTGCCTTTCCTATACCACTCCTATATGGGTCAACTATTTGATCAAAATTATCTAGATCTAGAAAACCACAAATATTTGATCTGAGTCCGTCTACAACGGCTAGATCTTGAGGATGTATGTAGAGATTGTAGAATAACACACTTTTTCTCTCAACACTCTTCCTTTGGCGACAGGATGCCCAAATCCTCTAGTTGATTATTCGTACACATGTCTTTGGATTGGGTTCCCCATCTCATCATCATTTTACAACACTACAATCATCACGTTTATTTAACACATCTCATCACAACATTACACTTTCTGTTAAATTGATCAACCCATTGATCCATGGTTCAAAGATGCTATATGGTTCTTTCAAACACTTCTACTATAAATTGTCACGCTCTAATTTAGTATAGGAATCTTCATATTTCTCTCAGGTGCACACCTCTATCTACTTTATGTTATCGAGCCTTTCCTCACCAACATAAAGTGGGTGCAAATGTAGTCACAAAATCATGCACTTACTATTACATTTATACCGCCAAGTATGTTATTTTATATATGGATCTCGCATAAGAAAAGTATTCACTAATGGCTCATCCCTTAGTCCTTGTCCTCACTCAGTTAGTTATCATTGTTGTTTGTCTTGCATGGTCGAAAGTTATCTACATAGTTATGGTCATCTTTCAAAAAGCATTAGATGTCATAATTAGGTCATTTTTCATCTTTAATCCTTGACTAGGGCACCCAGGGTCATGCTAGGGTTCCCATGGGTGCCCCGGTCCTTGATTTTGGGTGTTCTAGTTTTTATGTTCGTATTTAATTTTGTTGTTCAAGGTCGGTATCTATGGTTTTATGGTCTCATTCACCTATGTGCTAGTTGGCATGTCAGGCCATTAGTGTCAAAATTTAAGCAAGAGATCCCTATATAAACATAGCATACTCACCACATTATGGGTGGACTATCTACTATCAAGAGCTAGCTACTACTTAGGAAAAGGACTGCATTTGGGCATCTTTTACATCTACATCACACAAGCATAGGGGAAAGGGTTATATTCATTCTATTACATCCACCATTTACATTTTACATCTAATTATTTCCCCTGTACTTCTATGTCATTGACGTTAGTGCACTCTAGGCATGCAATTGCACACACAAACACACATAACTAAATTTGGTTTGGAATATAGTGCAACACTTAGTTGTAAGTCCACCATTATGCCAGCTAAGGTCAATCCAACCCCTTCATTTGCATCTTTATTTTTTTAGGCATTGATGCTTTGTATGGGGTTTTGCAGGTAGATCATCATCACACAGATACATATACATGAGTGAGTTTATTGTGGCAATCTAGCAACCAAGAAGAAGGTGTTACATAGAATTTGTGACATTGCTAGAAGCAGACCCTAAGCTTTTTTGCAAACCAGATCAGCCAGATCACAAACTAGGGTGCTCACAGGAGCCCCAGTACATTCCCAGACACCCCAGTATAGACAGATCCATATGTGCTAAAATTTTATGGGTCGCAGCCTCATATTCTACCATGTCCACCTGTCAATCATCACAGTCTAGCAACACAATGAGGTAAGTACTTTTTAGGTTAGTACCCTAATCACTACTATTTCATTTAAATATCAAATAAAATTTGTTAGTACTTATTTTACATTTCATATTAGTTACTTCATCATTGTTACTAGTTAGATTAGCTCTAAACTCCTGTTTTAGTTAATCATATTATTTTCAATGCATCCCTTGGTTACCACAATGTGAAAATGTCATTTATTTTACATACCTATAGGTTCTCTAAGGTGACCACCTCTTCAACACTTTATACATTTTCTCATAAAACTATTACAATAGTACACACCTATTTATTTTCAAAATTATGCTCAAACATAGGTTTTGCACATGCCTCAAAAAAGAGAGGTCTATCTGGGGTCTTTTTACACTTTCGGTAGACACATATTGAATTATGGGGACAAATGTAGGTAAAAATAGAGTAGAGGCACCCAAAAATGCAATAACACACTCGATTTTTATAAAAATCAGCACATGTTCAACATCTGCACATTTTGGTCAAGACCATATGGTACGGTATTGACTCCCAGTGCATTTCTCGAATGAGGGAAATCTTAACAAAAAATTCATCATTTTCAGATTTTCGCTTATATAAAGAAGTTTTGTGTATGTTTTCACAATTGAAATTAGTATAGAGGGAATGAAATCCCTCATTCCTTCTTCACATCAACACTCGATTTCAATTTCGCCAAGAATCTTGGGGGCATGGGTCTCCTTCTTAGTTTAGTATTATTATCACATTTTCAAAATTTCTCTTTTTTTTTTTTTTCGCTTATACATTTTTTTCAGATTATGGAGAGATTTTGGGGGACCTTATTCTCTTTGTTAATTTATGTGGACCCTTATTTACAAAATTGGGTTTAGATATGTCTGTGCATAGTGTGACCCATGGGGTTATGAAAGGCACCAAGTATCTATGATTTTTTGGGAGAGAGACAGATGTAGAAATGTATGAATGATTTCATTCACAACGAAGTGTGTATAAATATAGGGGAGAAATCGGTTAGGATGTAACTCCATGAGAGGAAGGCATAATCGCATTGTAATAAATATTAGTTTAGGCTAACATTCCCCCTTATTACATTTTTTTACAAATATACCCCAAATCATCATCATCATATTCGGATTCACCATCCTTTTGAGTCGCAATGTTTCCTTTCAAATCCCTATTATGAGGACATCGTCTGGATTTCTTTGAACATATGCGACTAGATGTGCTCTCATTTTTTAAATGAAGAGGTGAGCTCGGTATGCTCGTGCGGCGACATAGACATGTCTAAGGTCATTTTATCTCACATTCATTATTTACACTCGTATCCTTATATAAGCTTGACACGAATCTTCTTCGTCTGGACATTGAACAATACTCAGCTTATTATGTCCTTGAATTGCAAGTTTTGGAGACTTTTAAGCAGTGCATAGTAGATACCGATTCTCTCATGGGATTGACTTTAGGTCTCTCAAAATGTCAGCAAGTCTATATGTTTCTTACAATGTTGCTAACATATTCGGGCATGATTTTCATGCTCTCATAGTCCTCAACAGATCATAGGCTGGTTGTTTACATTCTTCTCTTATAGATTTATAGAATACTTGATGAATTCTTTTTGGGTTTGAACTTGTTTTTTTTATTTAATTCAAACAATTTCCACACATATCTTGATATTTTCTACACTCCACACATGTTCCAGCTTTTGTTGCTAATGAATGCCTTGTCTAGACGTTGGTTTCTTAGAGAACATGTTGGGGAAGAAGTCTCCCAATGTAGGCATGGGATTTTGGTGGTCACTGCCACTCATTCCAAACTCCACACATGCTTCTATTCAATCATTGGTCATTTCCACTTCCTCACAAACTCTCTTATCCCTCTTTAGTGACACATTCTCCTTTTTAAAATTCTTTGAGTGCTTGTTGTACCATGGTTTTTAAGATTATATTTTCATGATTTGAGTTTCTTTCCTTATGCACCGTGCTCCTCCTCCGTATCACCGTGGGCTTTGCCTAATTTTTTAGCATTGAGGTGGTTTTGGATGGGACTTGGGGAAAGTTGAGGCCAATCACACATGTCTACATGACCATTCCAAGATAGGTTAATGAAGTTACAAGTCTACGTAGGAGGCCACAACAACTCCTTGAAAAACCAAAAAGACCTCCACTCCTACGCGAAGAGCCTCATTTTGATACCACTTTTGGGAGAGAGATATGTATAAATGTTTTAAATTGTGTATGAATACAAGTGAGAAATCGGTTCGGATGTAACTACATGATAGGAAGGAATAACTTCCTTGTAATACAATGTAATAAATATTAGTTTATGCTACCAAGATCTTCATAAGAATGCTTTCCTCTCTATTATACTTTAAGGGGAAGGTATCACACCTGATGAAAAACTTTAATACATTATCTTCTTGCTTTTACACAGGACCGGTGCATTTGTAACTCTTTCTTCTTCGTTGTTTTGCACATTTCTGTTTTGGGTTACATACACCTAACACTTTAATTTCTCCTTGGTGTTGATGGAGGACTAACCTCCCCCAATCCTTCAATGAATTTTAGCAAATAAAAATATCCAAGTGCGAGCAAAGAACAAGCAAATAGGTGTATTTTTCCTTGTTTTCATATTTTCATGTTACATATATGCAAATGCAAATGCAAATGACTACACTATGTGTTGCAAATTTCATCATGGAGCATGCTCAAACCAAGCACAACAACACAACTACAAATTAAACATTCAAGAAAATACAAAGTATGTTTACACACTTAGGTATAATTTCCTTTAAGCATTGCACTTTTTAATTTCATACTTAAGGGGATAAAATGTAGACACTCAAATCTGGTATTTTTACATGGGAAACCCTTGATTTGACTATGCACTCTTGCTATATTAAACAAAATTTCTCCTTCTCACTTAGCACTTCTAAGGTTCGTTGTTCACTTTTTTTATCTTTAAACATTGACATTTTGAGATATCTCAAGAATTTAGTACTATATATATCATTTTACCAATTTCAAATCTCATTTAGCATGTTCCTTGCTCCTTTCTAGACCATATAGTCTTGTTAAGAACGTATCATATGGTCCTAACCTCTTTGTACAATCTTAAATTGACATGTCTTCCAACTACACTTTCAATTTCAAATATTTCTTTGGGTATTTTAATTTTCTTTGGGTTGGTATTTCTTAGATAAATCATCTATGGAACCATATATAAGCAAGTAAATACTACCTCATTTTATAACCTAGAACTCCTAAGGAAATGCACTAGAGAAATCACTTCATACACTTGTAAAAGGCATCCAAATCTCCCTAAATCTAAAAATTACACATAGATACAATCATTAGGGCAACACCCACATTAGGTCTAAAGCTACAAACCAAGTCAACGAATCCATATCTCTCATCTACAAGCATATAAACATCCTCTCTCAATTTTTTTTAAAAAAGGCCCAAATCAAAGAAATCGTGGTCAAAGAAATTACCAAATCTAATTGATATATCTAGATATCACATGCTACGTGGAGAATGACTTGTAGTTTGAGGCCTCTTCAAAGTATTCCCAACATCATGGGTGCCCAAAACCTTCTAAATTTTTTTTGCAGGACTCTTCATCCATGGCTAGGATTTGAGATGATGATCAGTCTATTCGGAGAGCTTCATTACATATATGACAACTAGGGTTTGAAAGTGATAGACAAATTCAGAAGGAAATAAACATATAAATTTGTATGCGTTGTCTCACAAAAGATCCAATGCCATACGATTTACAATCTTGACTATGTTTTATCGTACCTTTCGAGAAAATTTTCAAGTTCTAGTCTAATTTGTGAGGGTTTCCCAAGTTTAGTTCTCTTGGTTTCTTAGTTACATAGTACCGCATCTTTTTAGAAATCAATTATGGAAATTTTTGCATTTATGCCTCTACTTTGTACTTTCATTTGCATATTAGGTTAATTGGTTTGTTGCAATCTTTCTTATATGATCTCGAGTTGCAAATTAGATTTAGTATTTGTACTATATCATCCTCATTAGATCGAAGAATCAACTCGATATATCATATGCCTAATGAAATTGAGCAAGAAATTTAATTTAGGGTTAAACACCTATGTGTATTTAAATTATTATAACGAGGCTCTATTAAAATTATCACTTCTTATGTGGGATTTAAATTGTTGTGATGAGGTTGTTGGTGTAAATATATTAAATTACACCTAATAAGCTCATGTTGAGAAAATAGTTATTATTTGGTTTTATTAAGAGTTTGTTTCAAACTCCCAGAGCTTGTTGAGATTCTCTCCACTCCTTTTATGGAGGATTTGTTATCTCCTAGTTTAGATTGATATTCCTTATATCTAGGAATATCAAACAACTAGTTATTCCTATTTAAATGGTTCTCCCAGATGGTGAGAACATCAAAGATTAATCTATTTTCTCTGTTCCTCTTATTGTGTTCTTCCTAATATAATTTCTAATTTATTTCTTTGTCTTTGCTCAATCCTTCCTGTACTAGATCTATTTGTTCCACTTTTCATGGTATCAGAGCACTTGGAGTTGCAGGAGAGTTGAGTCATAAATTCATAAGAGTCGAACTCACCGTTCTGGTCTATATGTGACCCATTCTTAGTGTTCATGCAAAAGGCATTATGATATATGCCTTAATAACAAGTCTTTCTCTATATTAATTCACATGGGATCCTATGGTATTTTGTTCATGTAAAAGGACATTCAGGTATAAGCCTGGGTGTTACGGAATGATCCTGCTCCGTAATGTCGTTATTGGCTCTTAATGCAGGTGTCCACTATGCATGTTTTCTATAATCGACACCGTGCAACAAGCATTATATTATGCCAAGCTCGTGGCATTTGTCTCTAGTTTTTGGGCTTCCGTGCTTTTTTATCTTTTCTGCCAACTTTGTTACATCCTCTCAGCAAGCCGAACAACTATATATTTAATAAGCTCAGCCCGAGATTGGAAAAGGTGACGGCGGCTTGACAAGCTTCTCCAGCGGGATCTGATTACTTGTCATATGTGTTTTTCACAGCCTAGTTATTTACTCACATCCTGCATGCTTATTCACGACCTTCATGTTATTTACTCACGGCCTGCATACTATTCTCGGCCTGCAGGTTTGTTTCTCTCGACCTGCATTTTTGGTGTGGTGGCCACTTTCTATGGTCTAAGCCACAACTTTCCATATTGGTTCGCAGTCCTTTATGGACTGCATGAACCTTTTTTGAGCTCGACCTTCCACGTGGTCGCCATCTACTATTTTTCCATCCACGTAGACTGTGTTGCCGGAGGACTCGGGCTTGGCCTAGCCATGGATACCGGTTCGAAGCTTGTAGTTGTCGAGGCTTGATCCTAATTCTTGTGAGACGTCCCATGCCACAAAGAGTAGGACGTTGATGGAAAGTTGAAGGACATCCACAGTTGGAGTTTCCCAGTTGAAGGACATCCATTCTGCCGTGAAATTTATCCTGTAAGCGGTCCTCCTATTATGTACGCATGCATGGTGTGGTGAGCGTGGAGCTTGAGACCCTTGGGTGCACTCTGCACCTTCCACGTAACCATTCTATTTGTTTATTTCAACTGTGAACTGGTTTGCATGGAGATGAATATGTATCTCAAATGAATTTTTCTGGAAAGTTGAGAGTTTTATTGTTCATACATTACTGCTGAATGATCCTCTATTATCTAGATTTTTAACCATGTCGAGAGCCTTTTTATCATCCTCATCTTCTGCTCACACCTGGAGATCTACGGTTGTTCGAGCCTCTAAACTCGACGAATTACCATGCCTGGAAACCGAAGATGCAGCAGCTCTTATAGTCTCGTGGATTATGGCGTGTGTTCGATGATATTGTTCCTGCATTCACCACAGAGAAGGATAAATACCTGTATGCATGCAAACAAGACGAAGCTCTCGATTGATCGCTTTGAATGTAGCGGATAATCTCCAGTTCCACATTTCCTCGGCAACAACTCCAAAAGAGGTATGGGAAAAATTTGAAACATTGTTTGGCAAGATAAATGAGTTCAAATTAATTCAACTAGATCACGAGCTAAACTCTTTGTCACCTTCAAATTTTCCTTCCATAGAAGAATTTCTGTCAAAATTTAAAGAGATTCATAGTAAGTTGAAAGTTGGTGGTAAGACTAAAAAGGATGATGAATGCATCTATATGATCTTAACTAAACTAAAAGGTCCTTTTTTTGTATTTACGTCAACCTTCTTTTCTACTATGGATGCACTAGACACTCAATTTAAAATGCCTTCATTTGAACAGTTTTGTGAACGTCTCTCACGAGAACAAGCAAAATTAATCTCTCTGGATGCTATGCCTACCTTGAATCATGCTCTTGTGGCCAATTCTCCTAAGAAAAATTGGAAAAACAAACCCAAGCAAAGTTATGATAAGTCTGTGTCTTCTCACAATGTGGTTTCTAACCCTTCATTTCCTACTGTTGATAATAATAAACCACAACATAATGGAAAATCAAAGAAACCATTTCAGAAGTGGGTGTTTGATCCTTGTTATTTTTGTGGGGGGGAACGGGGGGGGAAATCATCCTGAATCCAGATGTTTTTTGAAGTTGGAAGCATTAGAAAAGGCTTTAAAACAACACAAGATCACAGTTCCATCACCTTCATCTGCTTCCAATGCTGGCAAGGGTAAGGCTCTTTCTGCTAGAGCTTCTTCTCCTTTGCAAGACAGGTGGATTCTTGACTCAGGGGCTTCTCATCATATTACACATTGCAGGGATTTGTTAACTTTTGTTTCTACTTGCAACACTTCACATATTTTGGTGGGCAATTCTACTTCTATAGATGTATTGGGTTTTGGTACTGTAAATATGCCAAATGGGCATCTAAATGATGTTCTTTATGTTCCCCATATGTCTAACAATTTTCTTTCCATATATCAAATCTATAATTATGGTGATGGTAGAACTGTTGAATTCTCACCAGATAGGGTTGTAATTAGGGAACTTCATGATCATGATGATATTATAGCTACAAAAATATGTGGCTTCATGTTCACGTTTGTATGTATTTGAGAGCTTTGATAACTCTGCAAGATCTTCACTAATTGCTCATGCTGATTCTTTGAGAAAATTGTGGCACGAGAGGTTTGGCTGTCTCATTACCAATATCTCACAGTAGCTTATCTTCGGAGAATATGGTCACAGACTTCCGAAGGTAAAATCACAAGATGGTGTATGCCTCATGCAGTTGTATGTTGGGTAAGCAACACTTGGATCCTTTTCCAAAAGGACAAGCAAAAAGAGCTAAGGCTCGTCTTGAATTGGTACATAGTGATCTTACTTCTTTTCCTCATAGATCATTTTTGGTGCTAAGTATGTACTCACATTCATAGATGATTTTACTAGGAAAACTTGGGTGTACTTTCTCAAATTCAAAAGTGATGTCCTGGAGCATTTCAAAAAAATTAAATCTATTGTAGAAAACAATCTGGACATTGTATTAAAATACTCTGCATGGACAATGGGGGGAATATGAAAGTAATGCATTTATCGCCTTTGTGCTAATCATGGAATTGTGCACCAATATATTGTTCCTCACACCCTCAGCAAAATGGAGTTGCCGAATGAAAGAACCAAACACTCAAGGAAATGGCAAATTACATGGTCCACCTAAGAACATGACACCTCGTTCTAGGCGAAAGCGATCAACTATGCAAATACATTCAAAAGAATGCCACATAAAGCAGTGTAAGGGGTTACTCCTGAGGAGGCATGGTCGGGTGAAAAACTTGACGTATCAAAATTCTGGGTTTTCGGATGTAAGGCTTGGGCCTTTGTCCCTGATGACACTCGGAAAACCATGGAGAAGAAAAGAAAAGAACTTATTTTTGTTGGTCATTGTGAGCATGTGAAGGCATATCACCTTTTCGATCCTGCTACCAAAGATGTTGTGTTTTGGTGGGATGTCCGAGTTGATGAGACCGAGGCTCCTTTGGATCATACAGTTCTTCCTTCTCCATTATTATCTCCTGCCTCTTGCTAATGATGATGATTTTATGGGCCCTCTAATGTTACTCCCGCTCCTCTACTCCTATTGCTCACTCCTATTACTCCTACTCCAAAATGTTTGAGAACTACATTGGATGCAGTAGGTGATTTGGCGGGTGATTCACGAGATCTATGATGTACTAGAGCTGAGACTTCTGGTGTTGTCAATCATTGGCCCTATTCTGGTATGGCTCTTATGAGCCAAGCTATTTCTAATGATCCTGTTCTTTTTCAATGCATCTGGACAACTAGAATGGGATTCAACAATGCAGGATGAGTATTCTTCGCTTGTGAAGAATAATACTTGGGAGTTGGTTCCTCTTCCTAAGGGAAAAAATATTGTAAGATGTAAATGGGTCTATAAGACCAAATATGTAGTTGATGGATCGATTGAAAAATACAAGGCACATCTTGTCGCCAAGGGGTATTCTCAAGTTGAAGGAGTAGATTACTCTGAAACTTTTTCTCCTGTCATGCAAGATGGATTATGTTCACCTTGTTCTCTCTCTTGCTGCTTCTCATCGATGGTCAGTACATCAGATGGATGTGAAGAGTGCATTTTTGCATGGTGATCTCCATGAGGAGATTTATATGGAGCAACCTCAAGGGTTCGTGCATGACTCTTCACTAGTTTGTAGACTTCAGTGTTCACTCTATGGTCTCAAACAAGCCCCTCGGGCTTGGTATGAGAGGATGGATGCTTTCTTATTGTCTATTGGATTTCATCATTGTAAGACCGATCATACAATTTATGTCCTGAAGACTGATGATGAATTGCTTCTATTGGTATTGTATGTTGATGATCTTCTCATTACTAGTAGTTCAAATTCTCTAACACAAGACATTAAATGAAAATTGAAAGCAAAATTTGATATGACAGATATGGGATTGTTGCACTACTTTCTTGGCCTACAGGTTCACCAGTCTGTTGAGGGCATCTCTATTTGTTAGAAGAAGTATGCTACAGATCTGCTTCAGAGATTTCATATGGCTGATTGCAAGCCATCTCCCACACCTTACCAGTCAGGTATTGAATTGACTATGCATGTAAGTCTAACTTAGTAGATCCCACTTTGTATAGATAGTTGGTTGGGAGCCTTTTATATCTCACTCATACTCGTCCCGATATCACCTTTGTTGTTAATCTTGTCTCTCGGTTTTCACATGAGCCTCATGAGAGTCATTGGGAAGCAACCAAGTGGATCTTGAGATATCTTCGGGGACTTTGAGTTTTGGTATTCATTACACACCTCAAAATGTTCCCAGTATTGAGGGCTTTATAGATTCTGATTGGGGTGGATGTCGCGATACTCACAAATCCACATCTGGCTTCTTTTTTCATCTTGGTTCTGGTCTAGTTGCTTGGTCTTGTAAAAAGTAGAATACCATTGCATTATCATCCACTAAGGCCGAGTATCGAGGTGTTGTGATAATAGGGCAGGAGGTTCTTTGGCTTCGTCAGATTCTTGGTGAGTTTGGTTTTTCATAGGAGTCTCCTTCCATTCTTTGGTGTGATAACCAAAGTGCTATTCACATTACACGTAATCCTGTTGAGCATCAGCGCACGAAGCATATAGAGATCCACATGCACTTCATTAGATAGTTGATTCAGGATGGGGTCATTCAGATGGAGTTCGTTTGTATGGTTGATCAACTCGTGATATCTTCACTAAACCCTTGAATTCTCCTTGTTATTTGGAGTTGCGATACAAGCTTCAAACATGTCACTTCCTATGTGGGATTTTAACACACGAATGCCTCACGAAGCTACAAACTCACTTTGAGTGAAACAAATTGATGTGGGATTCATGAAAGTGTAAAATGGTGGTTATTTATTGCAAATTTCTTCATATATATTGCATATTCTCATTTGAAAAATGGTATGTTATTTAAGATCACTTCAAACAATTCTATTAGTTTAATGCATTTTAACTGATACATATAATATTTATGTAGATAACCAACCAATAGAGGAAGACACCGTCTCTTCCTCTCCACATACAAAAAAATAAGACGATGTAGTTCTTAACATGTCGCAACCAATTTAAATTTTTTTCCCTAGATGTCATTGACCATCCATCCAATCAATCTATAAAAGGTGAGTGGGAAATACTTGTTTTATAAATTTATCACTACAAGAAGTTTTTGATTGTCATTGTTTACATATTTTTAATAAAACATCAAATTTTTATAGATTTGATGTCAAATGGGGAGGCTATTGAAAGTCATGCAAAAACTCGTGGCAGAGAAAATGGTATGATAGTCGTGTACAATTATAAACAAAACCATTTATAAGCCCCTCATAATTGTAGGAACCTATAGCAAAGTATTTTATTTGTTATATGTATTACCCTAGTAGTCACTAACATACATCTTTTAATTTGATTTATTTTGAATTGAGTAAATTTTTGTTTTACTTGGTTAATATTAAATTACGGACAATTGAAAAAAATTACTTTTGTATAGTTGGATATTTGCGGCCACTAAGCTAATCAAAGAATGTCAAGCCAACCATAGTCTAGGCAATAATGGTTAGCCTAGCGGTCACTAATATACATCAATATCTATGTAATATTTTCCATCAAAGGTTTTTCATTGAATAGAAGCAAGTTATATCATGAATTTAATTACGTTGACATGGTATTTATTTTCAATTGATTAATGTTTTTAAAATTGGTTAACAATAAACTGCCAAGAATTGAAAAATGATACTTCTACGCAGATTGTCCATTAACATCGTGAATCCCATCAAAGACTTTCAATCCAAACATAGTCTAGAAATTAATGGCTTAAGCCTAGTGGTCACTAATATACAACTACATCTATGCAATATTGTCCAACAAAGAGTATAACATTGTATAAAAGCAAGTTGTATCACGTATTTTTTTACTTCGACTTAAAATTTATTTTGAATTGATTACTTTTTTTTAAATAGAACGTGCATCACAAGAACCTACAGAGGGGGAGTGCAAGGAAATCCAAGTCGGAATCTCAATCAATAAGTGTTAACCTACTGAAATTTTGATTATTTGAATTGGTTAATATAAAATTACAAACAATTGAGAAAAAATTACTTCTGTGCAGTTGGCCAAAAGGATTATTTAATTATTTTAGATTTGGAGGGTTTTCTCTATGATAAAAACCAATCCCATAAGGATTTGGCAATCAAGTTCGTAAGGAGACTATCAACTTGCGAGGTGGGCTCAAGGAATTTTTAAAGATACTAGCAACAAAATGTGAAGTGGGATTTTTGTCTAGCTATCTCTCTTCCACCAAAGTTGAAAATCTGATTAAGGATTTGAAAAAAAAGTGGTTGAATTCAAACCAGTTTTTTTTTGGGTAAAGAACATTGTTGTGTAGAAGATGAAATTGTAGTAAAAGATCTCCAAAATATTTGGAGTAGAGAGGATATTGTTTTCGGCCCTACAGACACATTGTGTATTATAATAGGCCCAAAGGGAAACCCTCTAGAAAATTTTATGGTGGGGAGGAAATCCAATGAAGAAAATTGTTTCAAAGATAAGTGGTTGATGACCAATTTGTACACAAACATATCATAGATATTGTCTTAGGGTTTGAGTGTTGCCAAGGGCATAAAAAAATGCAAAGCAAACATAAATTATATAACTATTAATTATTTCAAAATGTTTTTTACAATGATATTCATTCGTACATTCATATGGTCACTCTTTATTTTATATGTTGAGATTACAAATTTAAAAGTTAGCAGTATTTATATCTTCATTGTGATTAAGTTGATATTATAGTTTTATAATTTGTTTGTGTGAATTACCCAAATAAAATATTATCACAATAATATGTTGACATGTTTTAATCACTTTTGGAAGCTTACATTAATTCTAATTTATTTTTATAGATCCAATTGGGAAGCCTTAGAAATTACTAGTTTTGGGAGTTAAAGGTTTGTTGTTTAGAATTTATGGTATTAGCGACAAAATACCTCATAATATGGTTCAGATTTTAGGTCCAGAATACTAAATACTTGGAACAAGTAATTAGTGTTAACTTTGTAATAACTACATCAAAATATTTTGACATTGTCTTATGGTCTTCATTTATGGATTCAAATATGGTGAAGTACATGTTCATAAAAAAAATTAGTTGGTTGTGAGATACCCACTTCAGGTTCATTTGGGGATGCCACTAATGTAAGCTCAAAACAAATACCATTCAACAAATAGTAGACATTTTTGGTAATTTCTATGGTGAAAAAAATATACTTTTGATTGATGATGTGAGATTCTTGTCGTCTGAAAGTCAAAGAAGAAATTACTCTCAAAAACCCAACATATTGGAGATTTGATGGAAACTATAACACTGAATTATCTCTATGGTTGAAACATGCAAGAGAACACGAGAACATATGTAGATCATTGAAAAATTTCAAACACACCATTTTCATTTGAATTATATACTTTTTTTCCAAATCTAAAATGTATTGTGCATTTATATGGAATAAAATAACCACCTTAAAGTTCTTAAAGATTCATAGTGCGCGATCATTTTTATGAATTTTTTTTTTTCAAGAAAAACATTTTTCCTAAGGATGAAGAGATAATCATGGATCATGGACCAATAAAAGAACGAGTTTTCCCATATCTACATAGTTTAATCTTCAACACATTTTAAAACTGGTAAGAACCTTATTCCAAATCAAAAATTAAGCCTAGCAGGCCACTTTACGTAAAAATAGAAACATATAGTGTTTATTGTTTTGTAGATCAATGTTGGCTTCCTGAAATCAAAAATGATTTTTCCTAGTTATGCATGGTTTAATCTTAAAGACATTTTGAAAATGATAAGAACCTTATTCCAAAGAAAAAAATAATCCTAGTGGTTGCTAGACTGTATAAAACATAAAAATGTTATGTTTATTGATTTGCATATCCATGTTGGCTTCCCTAAAATCATAAAATGATTTTTAACATATCTTCATATGTTAATCTTAATGACATTTTAAAAATGATAAAACCTTGTTCCAAAGAAAAAATAAATCCTAGCAACCGCTAACGACGTATAGAACATAAACATTTTTTTAATTTTTTACATATTGTTATTTTAAATATTTTATGTTTATTATTGTGTGGACATCACCAAGAATGTCAAATTTTAATGACATGATGCCCTCATTCCTACGATACATATTTTTCTTGGATGTTGGAAACTTTGATTTTATATTCACACAGGAATATTACATCGTGACCAAACATACCATTTATCAAGGATCTAGGAATCAAAACATATTTCTCAAAAATCTTAGCACTGTTTAGAGCAAGTGTAATGCATATTACAATTGTAAAAATATACCTATTGAAGGATGAATTATGGCCTATATTGCAACTATTGAAGGATGTGGAAGACGATGTGGAGACATCTACGATGTCATTAAATCAATAACCCAATTATAATTATGTAATTTTCCCTAAATTTATTTGATAACACCTTTCTGTATAATGTGTGTGACTATATTTAGTAATGTTATTTTGTATAATGTGTTTTTATCAATCAATGGAAGCCTTTATTCATAATCTAGCCAATGTATGGGAAAATCTTGATGACGTCATCCATTTTTTATTGCACCAACCTCCCTCACACGAGTCGAGGGACTACTTAATTGGGTTGTGCTTTCGCATGCCCTCACTCATTTTCTCACATTTCTCTATGTTGTTTTCCCCTTCCCTCTCATGACGCATCTACCTATGTTCTTTTCATCCTCTTATGTGACAAGAATCCAAAAATGGATTTCCTCTTTCATGTGTCATCCAATAATCTTCGCAATGTCTTCCGCATATGTTCCACACCTATTTTGTAAATGTGATTGAGAAATTCTTGGGTGTGGATTATCTCCAGAGCACCGGAGATCTCGTGTCAACTCTGAGATTGCAGGTGTCTTCATGTTTAATTTCCTGGTGTTACGTGTAGATAAGGAAGTGGTCATGGTGGTCGTGTCCCATTTCATTTACCCATGTCATCATGTGGGTTTGGCGAAGCTCTAGCGAAGTATTCCTTCCTATTCTCTTTTCCAATCTGTATCCTTGTTCGTCTCCTTTCTGGGTTGACAACAGGATTTTGATGCCCTGGAATTGAAAAATCGAGGCTCTCCTTAAATTTTCAAATTTTGTTCAAAGAATTTGTCGATTTAATGGGGCATATATCTCAAGGGTTCCATCCTCTAGACCTAGTCACGCTTGTAAAACTTGCCTTGTCCCTTCTTAATCATGTGGTACAGTTGAAGATTTTTGTTGTCTCTTCCTTTAACTTTCTCAGGAATATTGCAACACTTGGCTCGGTGGACCAATTAGAGGTGGAACCCTAGGGTTTCTCTGTCATTCCCTTCTTATTTTTTGTTCTTGACTCTATGTTTTTTACGGGAGACATGATTATTCATGTTACATTTTGGCCTCATTATTTATAGTCTTTCATACTAGTTTTTGGTTTTGTATGTATCCCTTCATTGATCAAATATTTCAATACTTGTAGGGTGGGGACCCATCAACCCTCTAGTTCATAGCTCTGGTCAAAAGCATTTAACTATCTAAAAAATAAAATTATGTAATTTGTCCCTAAATTTATTTGAGAACAACTTTTTGTATAATGTGTGTGACTATCTTAATAATGTTAATATGTATAATATGTGTGACTATATTTAGTAATTTTATAATACAATAAAGGATTTAAATGATAATAGATATGTTAATATATAAAAAAGTGTACATAACATTTTTATTTTTGGTGAATTCTAATTTGATTAATGTTAATTTACCTAGATAAGCTACACGAAATTACCTAGCGACCATTAAGTTTTAACTCTCTTACTTTTATTTTTAAATTCATATTATCCTCTCAACTTCAAATTGTCCACTACACAAATTGTTCACATTAGTTTAAGGAATTTAAGGAATTGAAAAATTCTCAACCACCTCAACAATCAATGTGTTCATAGGTATCGTGTAAATAATTTTATTTTTCTATGATTTATTCTATGAATTTGGGATCCCAACATGACGAATAGTTTTACAATAAAATTCAAATAATTCTTAAAATTATTTACCATAATTCTACCTTTAGAAAAGGAGTTTTAATTTATTTCATATCTATATTTAAATACAAAAATATATCCTCCTGATAAGGGGAGTAAGGAGAATTTTAATTGTCATTTAAAGTGTCAGTGTGGGAGGAAAATTTCCCCAGTGATTTCATGTCCCTTCTTTCAAGGACACAATGATGGTAGAAGGTGATGTAGGGGTTAATGATGAATGTCATTGCGCATTTATAAATATTAAGGGGATGTTAATTTTGAATGCTTCCGCACATTTATAACTAAATAATTTGAGCTATAGAGTGTAAATTTGAAGGAGTGAAGTTGTATCTCTTGCTGATGTGAAGGTATGAAAAGTACTCTTAGGTGATATGGTTGGCACATGAGGTTCGTAGTGGTCTTTGGTGCATATATTTTGAAGTGGAAGGGCATACAAGCACATTTTCCCTCGAAAAGCTGGTACGCACCATGAAAGCAGATCGTGAAATATGCCATGGGGATAATGATGCTAGTAGGTGTCCCTTACTACAACGCTCAATCCGCAAGAATGTCTAAGAATTGTGGATCGATAGAGCATTATAAACGTGAGTGTCCTAACTTGTTGCAATGCTCGTGGTGTGGAAAGAAGCATAAGTACGAGGAGTGTCCTAAGTTGTTTGAACATATGATCCAATAACACTGAAAGGATAAAGGCGCTAGGATGGTAAGTATAAATAAGGTTGACCCATAATGGATGTCAAGAGTAGTATGTGAGCCAAGATTAGAACCTATCCTGAGTTACAATGCGAGTAGAGGTTGCGCACCGCAGACGCGAAGGGAGATGCCAAGGCGGATCGGTTGTTAGGGAAGAAGTGGTACATGGAAAGTAATCGGAACCTACTCATCAAAAAGAGGTATATCAAGAGACTATGCGTGTGATTCGGGGATTACAAGGGAGATCCAAGTGTCTAAGGAGAAATCAATGTAGTTAGAGCAAAGGAAGAATGTTGAGGCTCCACAGAAGGATCTGGATGAGGTCAGGGAAGTGTGAAAATGTTAAGGTAGGAGAATATCATTCCCTTGCTAGGAGAATGGTTACGGGAGAAGGTATCATGCATTGGAAGAGAGAGTGAAAGGTAGGTTCTGCATGCCAACATTCCTCCTCATAGCCTTGACTATGATAAAGAGATCACATTGAATGCAGTTGTTGATGGGTGGCTTCTGAGAAATATCCTCATTGATATAGGGGCAGAGGTCAATGTTCTCACCTTAGATGCATGGCATCAAATGGGAAGGCCCGCATTATAGTCATATTTGACTTTGTTGTATATGGAAAACAAGACAAAGGAAATGCCCATTGGAGTCTTTAAAGATGCGGTTGTCACTATTCAAGGGGATAAGTTCACCGGGAATTTGAAATCTTAGCACTCACTGAGGCGGATAATTTTCTAGCATTAATTAGATGCCCTTGGTGTTATAAAAATAATGTCAAACTACGGTTTAACAAGGGGTATACCAATTTCGAGAACAAGGAAGAAAGGGTGATCATCCCTTTAATAGATGGTAATTCAACGCCCTATACTGAGCCCTTAGGAGAGGAATTCCTCAATAGAATCTATGTGCGTTCCATTAGAGACCCTAAATAATTCATCCTACAGAAGGAGTTATTTAATTTGAAGATGCTCAGTCGATGAGTGATACAACTAGCATAGCATGTGACGATTGGGGGCATGGGACTTATGAGTTAATTGGGTGAAAATTGAGAGGATTTATAACAAGAGTGATGAAAGTGTGCTCATTCAAGTTCCTGGGAAGGAAGAAGCTACCAAGTTACTTCCAAAGGAGAAATCCCTAATGATTTCTTACAAGAAATGGAGTCCGAGTGGAAAAATGAGGAAGAAAGGAGAAGTATTCTTAGTTATAACTTGCTTAGGACTTCAGCACGTTGATGGGAAATACATCGCGAGAATATCCTAGAGTGGCGGGAGATAAGATTCACATTTTCTGTAAGGTTCTCAGAAAGCGTGCCCACTGTTATCCAAAACTACCATGGCAAATAACCCACCTCTTCCCACATCCAAGCATGTGAGAAGGCCTGGATGGAAGGAACAAAGCTTTACCACCTTCATTATGGGTGCATAAGTTATATTCCACCTTATAGGGTTGTGCATGTGCATGGTATATTCACTCGAGACACACCATCGAGAGGGGAATTGGCAGGAACTAACGCAGATGATATCATTCAAGTGTTTGAGTATCAAAGTACCAAGCCATCAGTGGATAAGGTTGCAAGTTGTCAAGTGCCTTACAATGGGAGATAATTCTATGGCAGAAGATAGGTTACTAGATTTTTGGGTGAACCTAGTTTGGAGATGCGTTTCAATGAAGAAGAATCAAAAGAGATATAGCTTGAGCGTGTGTGCATTGAAAAGGAAAAAGGAAAGATGGTCTATGTAGTAGATGGTGAAGAAATGGAAAGTTTGGATGTTAACCATTATGAAGGTACGCGTGAAGTCATAGATAGTGTTGATGAGTGAGCATGCGTCTATCATGAGCCCTTGAAAACAAAGAAGGTTAACATTGGGACAGAGACAAAACCTAAGGAAGATATCATTGGGGATTATTGGTCGAGAAAGAGGTTTCAAAAATCATTGATTTGTTGTGCGAGTTTCAAGATCTATTCCCATGTGGGTACCATGAGCTCAAATGTGTTCACCATTCCTTGGGGGAGATGAGGATAAATTTGAAGGAAGGTGCACACCTGATTCGGAAGATACTCTAACAAATGAATCCGAACTTGTGTGTAAGAGTCAAGGAGGAGATAGACAAGATGATAGCATCTGGTATCATTGAGGCTATGGAAGAATCAGAATGGGTAATCCCAATGGTTATAATCATTAAGAAGGATAGGAGGATAAGGATCTATGTTGATTACAGGGACTTGAATGCAGTATGTGTCATTGACCCTTTTCCAACCCCCTTCACTGAATAAATTTTGGGAGTAGCTGGGCATAAGGTCTATTACTTCACGATGGATTCTCTAGGTATGACCAAGTCAGGATTACAAAGAAAGACCAGAGAAAGACAACTTTCTCCATTGAGTGGGGAAGTTTTTCATACATAGTTATGCCTTTTGGATTAAAGAATGCACCTGTTGTGTTCTTATGCATCATGGTACAAGCATTTCAGGACTTCATCCATAAGTTTCTTCAAGTCTACTTGGATGACTGGATGGTGTATGGGCTAGTGAAAGACCATTGTGACAATTTGAGACTGATGTTTGAGAGATGTCGATAGTTGAGGATATCCCTCAACATTAAGAAATGTGTCTTTCTTTACTCCATTTGGAACCCTGTTAGGACATATTATATGTAAGGAAGGCTTGTTAGTGGATCCCACCAAAGTTGTTGTTATTGTGGGATTGGGAGATCCTACTAGTCGAGCACAGTGCATAGATTTCTTGGGCATATGGGGTACTACATGAAGTTCATCAAAGGATATTCCAATATTGTCACACCCTCTGGAAGAATTGATTATGCACAATATTACCTTTCACTTTGGTAGAAGCACAGTAGAAGGCGTTTGACACTTTGAAGGATAGGCTTGTTACTATGCCCATACTATATTTCCCTTCCTGGGATAATCCTTTCCATGTGCATGTTGATGCCTCAGGAACAACCATTGGAGTAGTACTAGCACAACCTAGTGAGGGGATTATTGATCATCCCTTGTGTTTTTCAAGTAGGAAGATGACACCAACAAAACAGAATTACACAACTACTAAGTGCGAGGCACTATCAATGATCTATGCACTACATAAGTTCAGGTAGTATCTACTAGCAACACCATTTATATTCTACACATATCACATGGCACTGAAGTACTTGGTAAACAAGCTAGTTTTGTAAGGGCGCATATGCCATTGGGTCCTATTATTTCAAGAGTTTGAGTTCACGGTGGTTGTAAAACCAAGAAAAAGTAATTCAAGACCTGACCACTTATCAAGGATTGACTCAGGAGAGGATGCACAGAGTATTGAGGATACCATGCTAGATGCGCAATTGTTTAGGTTACAGTGTGTGCCCTCAGATTTAGAAGATATTGCAATGTTCCTTAAAATAGGTGTGGCACTGACAAGATGAAGGCTTTAGAGAGAAAACAGTTAGCAATACGCGCCATGCCCTACATGTTGATTAGTGGAGATCTGTACAAGTTAGGTCGTGATGAGGTTCTATGCTGATGTGTATTAGAACATGAGCACGTAGTGATTATGGAGGAAGTGCATGGTGGGATTGCAGGAGGGCACTATGTAGGAAATGCAACCGCATAAAGATTCTACTCGTAGGGCTCTGGTGGGAAAGCATCTACCAGGATTGTATTGAGTTTTGCAAGGCCTGCGACCATTGTCATGCACTTGGGAAAACTTGGAAAGAGGGATGAGATGTCATTAAGGCCGATAGCCAGCGCAGAGCCATTTGAAAAATGGGCAATCAAATTTGTAGGACCAATTTTTCTAGCCGCGTGAAGGACTGGTTTGTGGTATATCATTACTTGCACTGATTACTTGACAAGATGGGTAGAGGCAGTGCCTACAAAGGATTGCACTATAGCGACAGATGATATATTCTTATGGGAAAACATAATTAGCATGTATGGATGTCCTTTGAGCTTGACAAGTGATAGGGGTACACATTTCCTGAATGAAACGGTCAAGATTCTATTAGCAGAATTTATGGTGGCCCATCACAAGACTACCCCTTATCACCCTCAAGTGAATGGAACTGTTGAAGCATTTAACAAGATAATAAATCACACTCTGACCAAAATTTTTTATGTTGGAAGACAATATTGGGATGACAAGGTATCAACAGTTCTATGGGAATACAGAAAACCTACAAGAGATTGAATAAGGCCACGCCATTTCAATTGGTGTTTGCACAGAGGCTATTTTTCCATTTGAATTCATGTTACCATCGTTGTGTATAGTGTGCACAGGAGGATTAGCTAATGAACAAGTGCTCGAGGAAAGGATTGACAAGTTAATGCAGTTGGACGAAAGGTGATCACTTGCTAGATGGAGTCAAAAGACTAAAAAGGCCAAACAAAAGGCATGGCATGATTGTCATATCAAGAATAAATAGTTTGAGATCGGGCAGATGGTGTTGTTGTATGATTCCAAGTTTTTGCGCCATCTTGGGAAGTTGAAATTCCATTGGTTGGGACCTTACATCATCTTGTACATCCTTGACTCAGGCGCCACCCAATTACAAGCGCTAGATGGGACGAGGTTACCTGGTCATTTCAATGGAAGTAGATTGAAGGCCTACTATAAATAAGTCTTCCTTGTGTTTGTAAATAAGGCAGTATTGCCAGAACTTAGGATTTCCCTTTATGCATTTTCCTTTCCTTGTGTTTCCCTTTCTCATTGCTTGTTCCTTTCTTTTTGTTCTATTTTACACCTTGTGCATCGGTAACCACTTATTACTTTAAAAAGGTTGTGTATGCACAAAGGACCACACATCCATTTTAGTGTGGGGTGGAGTAGTGCAAAGTGAAGAATTAGTTGGTAGTAAATGTTGTATGGCCCGGATGAAAGGATTAAAGGTGCAAAAGATAGAAGAACACACGTGGAAATGGTGGATAAAATTTTGGTGTCAAGATAGCTTAACAAAGACCACGTTCAAAGGATGAGAAGCACAGAACAACATGAGGTAGGTGAGGGAAAAAACTAGGTTGACAGAAGAAGTGCCTTTGGTGCTGCAGACGCGCATAAGAGTCTTTGGTTGGTAAAGAATTTCTTGCATGCCAGAAGGTTGTAAAATGTTTTGTGCATGATTGTGTGTGGGGAAGGGTGATTAAAGTCGATTTAGGGAAAAATATGCATTTAATGCTAAGTACATTGGTTGGTGGTGTAGCATTTATTGCTAGAAAGGGGGAAAGCTATAAGTATGAAGTTAGGAACGTTATTATTTACCTTGCGATTATGAAATTGAAGATCTCTTGTGAACTAGGGCATCCGAAGAGAGATTTGTGTGAAGAGAGAATCATAGAGATTTGAGTACGTGACTAGGTTTGATCTGTAAACCAAAGTGGAAGGAGTACATGGGCATAGGGAAGAGAATTTCATAGGAGTATGCCATCTTGTGGAAGAGTTTTTCCAAGTTAGGATTTTATAGCTAGGGCATGGAGGAGAAGGATTCTTCCATGGAGTTGAGCCACAGGATCAATCAAAGAAAGGAAGAGGAGCAAGAAGAGTTTAGGCAAGTAACCCGACAAGTAAAAATGGCACCAAAGAAGGCAATCGTTTCACCGAAGAAGAAGGGAAAAGGAAACAGAATGCCACAATTAGTTTTAATGAGGAGTGGTATGCAGAGATGCAGTACCCAGATGGAGTATTATTGGGGAAATAATGGGTATCACACGTCAGGAAGATGGCCGTGAGAGACTACAACCATCACATGAGTACCACAGAGAAGGAAATGGCATTGGAACTAGTTCGTCCAACTGATATAAGGACACCAGAAGGAATGTTGATCTACAACGATGAGGTGAAGGTGAAGTTGGGTAAGGTCGGGTTGTTGTAACTATATGAGTTGCCCTATTTTGGCAAGCCTGAGCAGTTATACCAGTGGTTGATGTGTAGCGCATGCACGAAGACCACTTCTATTTTGTAGGCCACAAAATGCGCATAACTCCTCAACTTATATCAAATTTTATTGGCCTAGTTTTCAAGGGGACTCCATAGATGAATTGGATGATAAGGAGGCCATCAAGGAGACTGTGGAGGCCTATGACTACAAGAAGGGTTCACACTACTTTGATATCACAGATATCCCTGACCCTGTAATGAGGATGGTTGTGCGCTTGGTTACCAAGCTGAATGGTCAAGAAAGGTGGACACAAGTGAATAAGGCATGGTTGAATGTATGCCGAAAGATTTGAAGGAACCATCTACAACTTGTCTTCCTTTATTGTATATGAAATCATTAGCAAAGTGCACAGGAGGGGGACAAGATAATGTTTGGCAATGTTCTCCTCACCATCATTTTCTCATAAATTGGAGTGCTTGATGGGCCAGAGAAGTTTGTATGGGAGTATCCAGAAGAAGATCCCTCACCCGTGAAAAGGTTTGAGAAGTATACCTGCGATACCATGACGACCGCCCACAAGGCGCACTTGGAAAAATGGTACAAGAAAATACATGATGCATTCAAGGTAGAGTGGAGGATACCTGAGAAACTTCCCATGCTTGTAGGTGAAGAGGCTGAGTTTTTGTGTATCATCATTTCTACATTGGAAGATTCACTCTGACATATGGGACTCAGAGTCCATGGTGCAAATTTCCATTCTCTTTCACCGTGCAGTATTTCCAGGCAAGGGTCAACCGTTTCAAGGAGGCCAAAAGGCTAAGGTTCGACTTGAGTGAAGTGGACCAAGACCACCGTGAGTTGAGTCGAAAGCTTGTATATATGAAGCGCACATATGTGGAGAAGTATGTCTCCCACGAAGTACAGATGATGAAGCCTTTAACACTACCAATTGTCGGAAGGACTGCAGCAAGAGTATACTTGCACATCAAACCAAATTTTGAAAAGGGTGCCTACCTAGAGAATGATGTCTCCATTCCTAAGGACCCCACAGGAGGAAAAAGGTTATGCCAAAGAAAAGGGAGAGAGAAGTGCAGGAGAAGAAGGCACCAAGTGTGCAAACAACATAATATGTGGGTGTGCCAAAAGAAATTGCTAATCCAAGCACTTACACACGAAGGAAGAAGTCACTAGTTAGGGAGAAGACCCTAGATGAAGAGACTCCATAGCAAGAGGAGCCTCCCACACAAGAAGAATTTCCAAGGAAGGATTCATCTGCTGGAGAAAGAGAGAGAGAGGGAAGAGTCTCCTATACTGGAATCACCAGTTAGGAAGAAACAAAAGGTGGCGGAGAGAGACTTAGAGGAAATGGAGGGATTAGAGGCCTACGGGGGAGAAGGATGACGATGAGGATGAAGAAGTTCATAATCATCCTGTGTATGATATACATGATTCAAAAGAAAAATTAAGTGAAGATAAAAATGACAAGGAAGAAGCGGATGTTAGAGGCAAAAGGGTGAGTGAAGAAGTAAACATGAGAGATCAGAGGACCCCAAGCCTCACCAAGGAGTAGATAGAAGAGGCCACGAAGAGAGAAGTGACAAGCATTATTAAAAATTTAGTGGAATAGGAGGTAGAGCGCAACACGGATGAATTGCTCGAGATAGAAGAGGATAGCATTAGAAAAGAGTAAGACAACATGGCGAGACCCACCTAGCAGTAAGCTTTCCAAAGGTTGCGCGAACATGTGGGAAGAGCATAGTGGCAGCACAAGGGCAAGGAATGGGTTACATCAATGATCCAAGAAAGGTGTTATGCGTGTGCTTCCAGAGCATCGTGCCAATAGAACAAATCTTGGCCATGCCCTCATTTGACGTAGAAGGCGCATACCCATGAACCAGAAAATGCTATCTTGGGCATTTGAATCCCATATCGATGAACCTGAGTTTGAAGTAAGCCAAGGGGCGCTAATGAAGCTAGAGATAAAAGGATAAACCCCTTGGTTAATGCTCAATAGTTGTCAGATGAGCAAGTATGTAATGCACTCAACAAGGTTTCAGTTGAGGTTGAGGCCAAACTTTTTGGAAGGAATGATAGGGTGAAATTCCTAGAGGTGGAATTGGAGAAGGAGGAGGAGGAGCTTCTCGAGAAAAGCAAGGATCTGAAACAAGAAGAAATAATTAGCACATAGCTAAGGCACAAACTGAAGAGGAGAAGGAAAGGGTGCGCGAAGTATATAAGAAAATTGAGATGATTACGAGATGTTATTGTCTTAAAGCATCCCGACCTAGCACTACCCAAGAAAAAATATGAATCAACCTTGTAGTTCCTAGAGGATTTGACTCATCCTCACAATGGAGAGGCAGCCACTTGCCTTAGAATCCATAGAAGAGGTGTTGGTGTGCCAAGAAAGGGAGGAGAAGCTAAAGGTGGTAGAAATCATTGCTCGATATACCAAACTCCTCGCCGATGTAAAGGCCACCGCGTAAGTTGTTGAGGCCACTTATGATAATTGCGTTGATAGGGATAGGGTAGCAAGCATTTTAGTTGCTACACATGAAGTGGAGCTCAAGGAATTTCAAGAGAAGAATAAGGGAAATAGATCATAGAGGGATAAGATCTGGTCAAGTGGAAAATAAATCAGAATCTATCGAGACCTTATGGGGCTCGATCAAAAACTAGCTAAGGAGTTATATCCCCAGATCACCCATAAAATGGACGCACTCGATGACCTTAGAAAACAATTGGAGGGTATTGTTGATACAATGAGTACCAGGGGGAGGAGATAAGTTTTGAGGAGGTGATCGCCCTAGTAGGTGACCTCTTGTCGTGCGCAAAGTGAGGTAGATTCATGGGAAAATCTCAAGGTAGATATTGGAAAGGATTTCCCACTCCTCCTTCAGCAATAAAAAAATTCTTCTGCATCCCCCATTCTTTAATTCATTCTTTCCTCATTATTAATTCTTTATTCCAACTATTCATAGTCCGCCATTCTTTATTCATTGAAGGAAGGTGTTCCCATGATGGAGAACAAGCTTAGTGTGGGGTGATGTTGGGCCTCAGAATATTGGCTAAGTGCCAAAGGGCACGTGGGCACACGGGATCAATATGAATAAGGGCGTGTGAGGTAAAGGCGCACAAGACAGGGGTTTTAGAAGGGTTTAGTAAAACCCACGACGTGCACGCCCAAAAGCAAAGGGGTTTCAAGACTTAGCCATATTTGGCATTCCAGGAAGCACACGAGAAAAGAGTGACTTGACTACTCATGTATGGTGGATAAGGTGCCAGCGAAACTTGGTGATCAAGAAAGGAATATTCCATGTGATGGAAGGATCTAAAAAGACATCATTGTAGAGAATGGAGAGCTCGGATGGGAGGAAGCATGCTCCATTAAAGGACCACCTTGACACTTAGCAATCGATCTATTACTTTAGAAAGGCATGGCGGTGGGCAATACAACTATATATAGAGATGCTCGGGTAGAAGAAGGACAATGGAGATAGAGAGAATGAAAGGCGAAGCTCTGCAGGAATGATAAGAAGGTTCCAAAGAGTTGAGGTTCTCATTTAGAGGATTGTAGGGGTAATAGCTTGTCTAGAGGGATGGGTCTGTGAAGATATTTATGTAATATGGGAGCAAGTTAGGGTTTCTGATGCATAAGTTTGATCTACATTGTTACATTGGCTCTGTCATGGCTTGGTGAATGTAATATGGTTACTAAACTTTGACTAATATGAATATAAGATTTTGTTCTAAGTATAAATTGTTCATGGGTGTGAATCCTAGTATATTTCCTTTCTAGTATGGATCAGATATGTTATTCATATAATGTTTCTCTAGTTATCTTAATGGGTATCTTAATATAATGCCTCATCTTAAGCTCTCATAATGAATGCATGGTTCTTTACCTTTTGCATCTAAGTTTCTATCATTGATCAATGTATTCTCATAAGACTCACATAAAGGAGGGGCTCGGTGTCCACGCATGCCTCGGTGAGTGCCCAGCGCCCACTGGGTGATAGGCCGATGCACATGGGATTAGACTGTTGTTCTAAGGGCATAAAAATGACAACAACAAAGGTGGTGTTCACCGCCTAGATCTACATAAGTGAACATGTTCACAATATGATCTGCCGGTGATGGATTCCTTGCCCTACCCCACGTTGTAGCACAATTGTCACATACGTCGATAGAGGAGGTGGTTGCAGCACACGTTTCATTGGGCATGACACTAATTGAGTGGAGAATGCTCCACAATCCAAACATTTCCAAAGAAATTGAAATGGAAAGCGTAATCGGCACTACCCTCTTTTCCCACTAGCCATGTGCTACCATTCAAACACGTTGTTCCTTCCGAGGATCCTAGAATGGTTTTCCATGAGATAACTTCTCATGGAAAACAATTATGACAGCATCTGAGAAGACATGGGTTTCCTCTTGAGACAATCACACTTGTTTAACCATATGCAACAAGTTGGTCTCGACCCGAATCCGCCTTTACATCTGTCAACGCACTCCTAGCCTGTGCCAAAATACAAGATCTGAAATGGTGTATAAACATCCATGTGTACTCCCATCCTGTGCCAAAATATGATCTCTGGAATAGGGTATGGACATCCATCAAAGCATAAAAGATAAATGAATTTCGTCGGATGTTTTTCTTTATAAGAAAATGAAAATATTTAGTTTTATATATAATAATAGTGTCTAATTTTACTATGCTTATGTGTGTTAAAGGATAACATATTCAAATCATAAATGATTACATACTTAACATTTAACTAAAAGTAAACCAAATTAACATAGATTGTGTTCACATGAGTTACAATACTATATGTCATGTAAATAACTTTTGGATTTGGGTTGATTAGTGTTAACATTGGTGTAGACAAATGAATGTAATTTGTGATACAATTTGTTTGAGTTAGCATTACCAATTTAAATGGAAATCACACAACTCAATTTAACTTTGTATATAAAATATTATAGTATTTCAACTTACTCATTTTGCCATTTAGGATTTATTGAAATCAATCTATTGATGATTTGTAGTTGTAGTTTGAAAAGGAATTTTGGAAGTGAGGTAATTACAAGTAGAGGATATGAGATTTTGTTCAAGATCTTGGGCAAGCGAGAGATTGGGAGGAGAAATTTTCAGCGAGGTTCCGCAGATGGGATGAAATCTCTCTTTTCTCAGGTCGTATGAATTTGAAATGAAAAAATCGGACTCCGCGTTTATTACATCTACATAATCAAGCCCTAATGTCCTGGTGCATATAATCCTAGATAAGGATGGAGGAATTATGGAGTATATGTGGACTGAAAATAATCAATGGATGATGCTCTAGAACCAACCCAGAGATCAATGCGAGGTCTATGGCCTTTGCGGCGCTTATGGAAGTTGCACTACAAAAAATATTGAAACCTGCAGCTGTGTGTGCGGGGTTTTGTTGCTCGTCACATTACACTGCACTTGATCAAGTCTATTAGTTTGTGGTTCACGTTATTTCTATTATTACGTCGAAGGCATTTGCACAATTTTAGGCGGCTTGCATTATTGCACTCAAATAAATAATGCGACCAAGATAGAGAAAATTCAGTAGAACACAATGCACTTCTCCTCCCTCATACCCCATCTTCTTTGCCCCCCATCCTCTCCCTCTTATTCACTTCCTTAAGTTTTAATTCTTTGCTCTATCCCCTTTGGCATTCCCATCGTACATTTCACGTATGATTGCTAGTTTAAAAGTAATTGAACTTTTTTTAATTTGTTTTTCTGGTTTAACGTTGAACTTGTAGAAGAAGAGGCAAGAATATGGCTTAAAAAAGCATTTGCAGGTTTGACCGCTTTTTAATGGAGAGGTTGCTTTTCACAAAAGGCCGTGTAGAAATTTACTCATACGTTAGGCCACATGGATAAAATACTATGTACGTTCCTGGGAAGATTCCACTTTATTTTCAATAAGAGTCAAAAGCCTGTCCATTCACTTGGAATGGGAACGGGCGATCTGTTTGTCAACCAAACAAATTGTCATTTGATAAGTGTTGTCCAGAAAACCAGGATGCAAATTAATCTATGAACTGGCCGTATAACTTTATTAATTTATTTGCAGAAAAGCTTTTAAACATAATTAATATTGTGTTTGCCAAAAAATTTAAAGATACAAATGCATTTAATTTAAGAAATGAATGTTTTACAAATGAATCACCCAAACGAAGAGGTATTTTGAAGCAGGTGAAAGAAAAATAATCATGTATACAATGAAAAATAATGATAATCGATTGATAAAACAAATGGAACCCAAGTCCCAGGAATTCCACAACATTTCCAAGCTGTCTTCAGATGAAGAATAAGATTCATTTGGTTGATAAATCTCATTATTCCCTCCAGATTTGAAAGCTCCAACTATGTTTAGGGACCCAGCTGCACCAGACTCCATTGTATGATGAATGTAGTCAGAAATCCCATTCATGGCATACAGAGAAGCGGAGATCTTTCTTTCATACGTCCTTCTCTTCATGTCCTCCTTAAACACCCAAGTTTTTTCTTCTTCCATATTGTGGAGTATATTGTTATTGCTTGGCTCGGCAGTTTCTGCACTGGCAATAACAAAGGAGAATACCCAGTTGCTAATTCATTGGCGGCAGCAGCGAAATGATTGATGCCACTGTTAACACCATCACACAAGCCTGAGCCTGAGCCTGATCCAGCATTGTTTATGCCCTCCATCAACATGGCGGTAAAACTACCGCTGCCATCACCAAAACTTTCCTCTCCCACAGCGCAATGGTTTTCCTGGACCATGTCAGACATACCTGAAGGTAAGCCGACGACAATATCCTCCTCATCACAAGTGGGCAATTCCGCTTGTGCCTCCACAAACTGATCACAGAGATTATAATTTGGTTGTGGAGGGTTATTGTTCTTATGTTTAACAAGCATAGCAGCATTGGTGCGTGGGATCCCGTCATTATTATTACGGGCGTTGGCGTCCTTGAGCCTGAGCAGGAGCAGCCTCGCCGTCCTCGAAGGCAACGCAGAGGTTCCATCAGCATGAGGGGAAGGAGATGGCCAGAAATTGGTGCGGGTGTTATTTCCTCTGAGCAGACAGGCGGCCTCGTCGTAAGCTCGGGCTGCATCCTCTGCAGTGTCGAAGGTGCCGAGCCAGAGCCTGATCTTTTGTATGGTATCCTTGATTTCTGCAACCCATCGCCCTGATGGCCTCTGTCGAACACCTATGAATCGTTTTCTGTTTCTTCTCCAAAACGCAGGATCCACAGCTTCCAATTGCTCCATCTCCGATGTTACACAGGTGTTATTCACAATGGATCTCCTTTTTGACTTGCAGGCAGAACTTTCCTTGCCCATTTATTATTATGTATGTGATCTCTTCTTTTGTTGCTCGTCTGAGCTTCCAAACTGCACTTGCCGCAGAGCTTATAATTCTCCTTTTTAAAATGTGTTGAACGAGTAACCACGTTAAATGTCAACCCCGAATGTTCCCAAAATAAACGAAGAAGAGGTGTTAGTGTGCCATGTGGCAATTTTAGGAGGGGAAAAATAACGTTTGATTCGGATACAGTAGAGAGTCGAGACAGCCTGCTTTGTCTGCGTTCTAGTGTCGCTTCACTAGATCGTATTGACATTCCCAATGCAACCCATACAGTTACTAATATCATCAAACACTAACTACTTTTCTCTCTTGTTGTCTTCTAAATCGACATACACTAATATTTGCACTTTCCATTAGGTTTGTGAGCAATACTCGTCCATTTCTCATCAATGCATCCTTTACTTACTATTGCTTATAAGATCCTCTCTTGCTGGATTACAATTTTGCAAATCGCAATAAAAGCAAAAGGAAAGAACGATGTATTAAGTTAGCATGCCCAATGTGTGGGTGGGTTATTGGCCAATATAGACATTATACGATATCATGAATAAATAATTTGTTGTTAAAATTGAATATTAAAAAAATTGTAAACTATAACAAATATACATCGTAATTGTTATTATGTAAAGAAAAACATTGTTTTCAATAGGGATAATAACTATCGACCAATAGCTTCCGCACATATTATCGAATAAAAACATGGAGATATCGGAACAAGCTAGTGGAATCGAATAGAAAGCTAGTGGCGTTGTTGGGGCATGGCACCTACGCCTAAGAGTGTTCCTTTGGCTCACCCTCTTGTAGCCAAGACATGAGCAACAAAGCTTTTGGCGAAGCTCATCGGTAATTTTAAAACTCTCTCCTACCTAGAGCGAAGATGATGCACATGTGGAGATTCCGGAGATAGTTATTGATAGGGCTAAAGAAAGATTTAAATACTCAGTTGTTCGTAGTTTTTAAGGCCTTAGACCAAACATTGATTTCATGAGAGATTGGCGCGAGGAGGAAATGGGCTTGTAAAGCGCACGTTGGAGCACTTGCGGTGGATGCATTTCTTCTTTGTTTCCAAGAAGTGGTGGATCTACAAAAGGTGCTACGTGGGGCGTCATGGTTTTACGGGAAGGTTGCTCTTAGCCTCCACTGCTGGGAGCCTAAGTTGTCCCATACGATTAAATTTCGATCCAAGTTCCATGTTTGTATTCGCCTCTCTGCTCTTCCCTTGGAGTTTTGGGAGGCCAAAGTCTTCATGGGGATTGTGAGATCTATGAGGGTGATGATTGCGGTCGACCTTGCAACTAAAGCTAGAGCTAGGTTGGTCTCTACTTGCCTATGTATCAATGTCCCTGTGGGCTCCAAATTTCCCCAAAAATTATTTTGGACTCCTCGCTTGACAAATGGAAACATAAGATTGAATTTGAGAGCTCACTAATCATTTGTGACAAATGTCGAGTGGTTGGTTAAGAGTCAATGACTTATTCTCGGGGTGCTCTCCTGACCCGAATGGAGAATGAGTCGTGTTGTAGTCTTAGGTCACATACTGCCTAGAAGGATGAAGAGAAAGGGGCGGAGGACTTCGTCACAACGCAAGAGCCGATGAGGAGAAGGAAGACGACATAGTGGAATGCACAAATGTTTCTTAGCCCGTGGAACCCGCAAATGAGGTGCTTGGTGTTCTCGTGTGGAGTTCTTTGCCCGAAAGGTGTTGGCATTTGTTTGGCGGGGGAGCATTGCGTTGTTATCGTTTGTTCCAACGGTGTTAATGAGCAGCCCATCGGGCGATATTCTATGCAAATTCAAAATTTGAGCTTGGCATTAATGTGGTTGGTGGTCCCGTATCCAACAAGACCTCGGATGATGTGATTTGTTCTCGGACATGTGGTCACGGCTTGGTGGAGGGCAAGCGCACGGTGGATGATATGGAGGGCAAGTTGGAGGTTGTCCTCGGCACGAATGATGGTGAGTCTCATGACGGTGGGGAAGTTGGTGGGGTCGCCGGATTTTGCGGTTGATGGGGGATGGTTGGACTACGGTCCAACTCAAGAAATTTGTGCGATCTAATCGTGTGACACGAGTCGTATTCATATGGCTTCGACGTCGTGTCTTGATGTTCACTCTCTTGTTGTTCAATGTCAAGATTCTTTGACTTGGATTTAGGTGTAATTAACATTAGTTTGGCATTGTTTCTTTTTGGGTCTTTTCCATGTTTCTCTTCTGGTCACTTGTGACCTCGCCAACCGTTGGTCTAAAGGGTTTTTTTATCCCTTCAAAATCAATTTTTTTACCCTTATCTAAAAAAATAACTATCGATCATTAGTTAAATATAAGAAGGTTCATTATATATTGACATGTAAAAATACTCATTTCACAAAAAAAATCTTAAAATTTTGAGTTGTACATTGAAAAAATATTCTACTAATCTCCCGCTTCTACTTCATATCCATTGTCCAAAATATTATAAAAGTTTGAATAAACAATCAATATAATCTCCTACTTCTACTTCATATCCATAGTCCAAAATATTATTAAATTTTGAATAAACAATTAATATTATATGACAATTGCATTTCCTGTTTTAAGGAAATTTCATCCTATATTTGTCGGTCAATGAAAATATATAATATAACCTATGTGGAAGAAGGAAAAAAATGTACTTATAAGTTTTAATTAAAAATAGTAAAAAATAATTAATAATTATATCCAATTGTAGGCGATTTTTACATAAATTTTTAAACTGTAAATTATATTTTGACATTGAGTAGGTAATGTTGTAAGATTTGGGTTAACAATAGAGATTATTACGTCGTTCGGCGTTCTTGTAGTGAGATCAGACCTGTAGGGTCTGACATCTTTCAGAAATTAGAGGGCCAAGATTGAGTTTGACAGGGTACGTTGAAATCCAACGGTGGCCACGTTGTCTCCGTTCACGCTGACGCAATTCTCTTGGTCATCTGTTTCTTTCCTCTGTCGGGTTTTGAATTTGGGGTTTCATTGGATCTCGCCATGTCTTTGACCACAGCGACTGCATAACACCATACTGAAGTACACACAATGGCCACCAATTTATCTGAAAAAACCAGACACAACATCACAACGCTCAAAACAGAGACACCGATGGCTGCATCCTTTCAACGCTATGGCCAAATTTACAACGGTTTGACTGCTTCCTTTCAACACTATGGCGGATTTCGTGATTGCCCTATTTGCTACAGACGGCCTGTGGAGGAAGATTACCTGATAGGAGATGGTAATGGAGGGTTCGTCATCGACTTGGGAATAACGTTAACGTTCTTGCCCCACGCCGCCTTCACTACGGTGGCTCATCTTTTGGACTCCGCCATTGGATTACCCAGAAGCAATGGATTTCGATCTATGTTACCAACTGCCTTCTGGATCAACTGATAATGTAGTCATTCCCGACATCATTTATCATTTTGGTGGCGGTGTGGATTATGTAATTAGGGGTCAATACAGCTTTGGTACAGTCCGCGACACCAACTCCTTGTGTTTCCTCACGCTGGACATGGGCGACTCTTCAGATGTCATTGCCATCTTTGGCAATCTTCAGCAACAGAATTATCATATTCTCTACGATAATGCCAACCACATGCTCTCCTTTGCTCCCACCGACTGTGCTTCTGTTTAACATTATATGCCTATAAATAAATAAACTAGCATCATCTATAACAGCCACAAGTTTATTGATGCTCGTAGGACAATATTTTTAATAATCACTTATAGTAATAACTCTTGTCACACGCTTTCCTTCATAAAAATAAATATTTGTATTAAATTATTGACCAAGAGTAAATATTTCTTATAATTTTCAAGATTTTTGACAAATTTGCAAAGCATCTATATGGAAATATACTATACATAACTACTAGCAATTGCACATGAGTTGCAAATTATGCCAGAGAGGATAACAATGTTAAGTTTTTCGGAGTTTTAATTTACAGCAAAGTGTATGCAAACTTAAAACTAAAAAAACTTTCTACAAATTGAGAACAATCAAGCACATGGCACATTATTATAGTGCAAGCTTATTTTTGGAGATTGCTTCATTTAGCATCACCAATAATCGCCACAAGAACATTCTCCTTTTAGCATCACCAATAATCGCTATAGACAATCTACGGATGTTGAACGTCATATCTGGTGAGATTTCATTGGAAATCCAATTGGGAGAAAGTTATATATGTGAAGTCAACGCTAATCGAGTGGATGCTCTGCAAGATTTCATGGGACTATAAGGCGCACTGGCCGCATGGGCTTTGATCTTGTTGTGAAGATTTATACCTTTTGTTTTTGCAATGACTGGGGTTTAGAATGAGTAGCTTCCGACAATTGTTGTTCCACCGCCTGTGGTCGTATCTCTCAGACTAGAGGTCTTCTGTACTCTACAAATTTTGGGCGACTTGACCATGGCTTATTTTTTTGTTGGTACTTGTTGAACCTTTCCGCTTTGGCTCTGAAAACAATAGTCACAACAATGAAATCAGCCCCTCCCCAAAAAAACTCATTTTTGCTTAAATTTACAGCTAAAAAATGAAGGGTGAATACTAAATGTTGCACTTACCCTAGAGAATCCAAATGCACCGACAACGAATTGAACCCACGACTAGTGAGCCGACTTTGAGGGTTCGACCTCCTCTTTATCCTCTGATTTCTGTGACTTAACAATAATAATCTTGGTGGGATTGTCAATCGGAGACACAATTTTCACAGGAATGACTTCTCCTTTTGTCGAAATCGAAAGAATTCTAATGAGAGCCTTGGATTGTCGCGAGTTCGAATCCCAAGCGCTGAAACTGACCAACTCAATCTTCGAGCGTTCGGAGGTGGGAGAAGATGTAAAAGTGAAAAACACATGCATAATTATAAATTTGTACTATGCCTTGGCCCTCGCAATGTGATCCGTTGGGCAACAAAGTTATTATGGAATGTCTTGAGGTCGAGTCCCAGTACAAGGTGCATGTCTCAACAAGTGGAGAATGGGTTGGTTATTGTCCAGACATGAACAAGCTGATCTTGTGAATAAAGTTACCTTTCACATGCCCAGAGTCAAAAGGCGAAGCTTAACACTAGTGGTTAATCTCCACTCAATGTGCACCTGGTCAATGTTGGTCATGATGCATTGACCGGCATTGACCGGGTGCATATTGAGTGAAGGGTAGCCTCTTCTAAGCTTACCCACCCATGCGTGCAACTTGGGATATTGCAACACAAACTCACGTGGAATTTAATGCCAAATTCAATATGCAAATTTGAGTTTTTAACAAATAAGTCTAACTAATTAACAATAATTCATGCACAACTTGATAATAAGCTTTTAAGCAATGGAAATCTACTACTTACAAGAAATTTCTACCCTCACATTTATTAGAATTCAAAGCTCCGACAGTGGTTTTCGGTTTGAAGCCATGGAAACATGTTGTTATTTTTCATGCATGGTCTTTCAATACAAATGAATATTTTTCTAGAATATATAACTAATTTACAAGAGGCCTACTAGAATTGGCCATGGACAGAATAATTTTATCTTACAAACAATTCAGGTGGCTTTCTCCGAACGAGAATAGTGGGCTTGCTGAGGCGTTTTTCTCTCTTTTTGAGGGCGAATGCATAGAATCCAAACAAGCCATCTCTATTTCTGCTTCGAGCAGGCCACTTGAAAGCAAGCATGCTCCGCATAGGACTGACTCTCACTTTTGAATCTTTTTTATTGCTCTTAGGTAACATTTCACCCATTTGCCTCCTAGGGCATTGCAGGTTTCGAGCATTAAACCTATTGGGACTTTCTTTCCCATGTAATGATTGGTATCCATCTCTAATTTGTTTGATGGCATGAGGAAATATATCTCCTACCACGGGAGCATCTGTTTGCAAAAACCTAGCACTCGCACTCGTAATGTATGTATCGAATGATTGTATAAGCACAAACGCCACCTTTCGAATCACATACCGGTCAATTTTCACTAACATTCCATTCGATTTGGAAGTGGGCCCTGATGCACCAGAATTAGCAGGAACTTGACAAGGTCATAACTTGAGCTCCGGGTGTCCGTTTGAGTCCGTTTTTTTTTTGAAACCACGTGTTTCGATGAGACGAACGCAGTGGAAATCCACCCTACCAGTTGGGGCAAGTTTTTGACATGTTTTCGGGCCCTAAATCTGCCATCTTGAGGCCGAAAATTAGGATTTAAGTTATAGTTCGGTTTTTTCCTATTTTTGAGCATTAGTTAATTTTAGTCTATTAATTGCATTATGAGTTAGAAAGTTGGCAATTCCTCTAATTTAGGGATGTAGAAGATGCGTGGCAATTTCTGTGCCCGTAGGAATAAGCATGCGAACTTACTAAGAATAGCAGGTTCTAGTAAACTGCTAAAAATAGTAATTTCCGCCACCTATAGTAGATTTAGTCAGAGTTAGCTAGAGTTTACTTGGCAACTCGAGTTGGGAGTTGTTTTCCTATTTAGGAAACATTGTAATTCATTATTTGATAACAAAGAAGGAGATCTATTTTCTTTTGGAGTTCATATTATTTGCAGTATATCTGGTTTGTTCTTAATTTGGCTACATTAAAGCCATCGACACTTTGTTCCTCTAGAGACCGTCTGTTTTACTTGTGGAACGACAACACAACTCATGACTTACATTTACTAAGCAAATTGAAGTTGAGTTTTGAACTGTAGTACCAACTATGGTTACATGGTAATGGAGACGAGTACCTGATGGTTTCGGTATGCACCATTGCAGTAGAGTTAAATTTTCATATCCATCCCTAATATGAAATTGAGGGTTGGACTGCGACTAATACATTTGACAACCATGTATGGCCATTTGCGACTTTATCCGACAATTTCGTTTGAATACTTTGTAAGAGGGGTTGTCGATGATTACAGTTTGGATTTAATTTGTAATTTATTTCTTTGTATGTTTTCCTTTTTATAATAAAAACATTGCGAAGGTCAGGTGGATGGATGGTGGTGCATCAACGATTTTCGTCCGTCTTTGGAATTTTCATCATGTTGGATGTTGTGCAACACCAAGGTGTTTTTCCCATCAAAAATTGTCTAATAAAAATATTTCAGTCATTCTCAGTTGGGTTATGCCCCTAGAGCCTATTGGATCTTCCCCAATTTTTATTTTGACCCCCATTTAACTACAAATTACACTCATGTGAATAACACAAGTGACATTTAGATGATAAAGTGGAACATAGATAAAGGATCTTATTTGGGTCTTACAATTTCAACTCGACTGCCAAATAAATTCTACATGTCCCTCATATGACTAAAAGTCAGGGGCTCTATCATCAACAAATGTTCATGCCCCACCTTTTTTCTCACAATTAATCCTGTATTTAATTAAGATTAAAAAAACTTGAAATTAGGTTACAACCCTGTAACCTATTCAATTTGTCCATTTCTTATTTTGACCACTTCAGCCTCAAATTATAATCACATAAATAATTGATCCTCAATCTAAAATATTTGTTAAACATTTATGATTTTCCTCAATTTTTAGTTCATCCCCTTTGAACATATATTGCACTCAAATAAATAATGCAACCAAGATAGAGAAGACTCAGTAGAACACAATGCACTTCTCCTCCCTGTACCCCATCTTCTTTTCCCCTACCCTCTCCCTCTTATTCACTTATTCAAGTTTTAATTGTTCTCTATATCTCCTTCAAATTCCCATCATACATTTAACGTACGATTGATAGCTATACATATTGTCAAAAGGGTGTAGAATTTTTCCATTCCAAGTGCATTTAGGCTAAAGAACAACCTTTGCTTATAAAACTATTTCATTACTTTAACAACACTCCTCTTTTTACCTTTCTCTTTGATAATATTTAAATTAATTTAGACATTATGAGTAGATCTTGGAATTTTGTAAATGTGGAGATGTTTAACATGCCTACCCTTAAATGAGATGTTTTGAATAAAAAAATTTCTTGCCAATTAGATCAAAGAATTCCATTTTCTCTATGTGCTAATTAGTGAAAAACATAATTCATTATGGGGTTACAGACCTTAAAGGCCTTTGGAGAAATGTTCCTCCTAGAGTCAATTTTTAGTATTTTTATAAAGCTTTGTTTTGATGCGAAGATTGTTTAATATTTTTTTGTATTGGTAGTCCTATTTTGTGGAGTAACATATTGGCAAGTCACTAGTTTTTGTATTTTGTTAATTATACTTGCCTAACCATTCTTATGTATGAGTGTAAATCTCTCAACATTCATTTAAGAAACAAAATAAACTTATATAACATTGCTTAAGCAATAGGGAAAATATATATTTTTAAATTATACACTTAATTAATATATAGCTTAATAATAATTTTTAACAAGTATTTTTACTTTTATTGTATATTTTGATAAAATTTTATATAAAAATAGAAGTAGGTATTTTTATACCAATTATTTTAAAGATCATTCAAAATAAAATGTAAAATTGTAAAGCATTTTACATAATTCACATATCTTGTAAGTGAACTTCATCTACTCTAAACTATAAAATTATTAAATTCTATTTTCGTAAAACATTTGTTTCAAAGAAATATACTAACTAATTTTTTGGAAGAAATGTTTTCTCATTTCATAATTCATTTTGAAGTTCACTTTTTATATATCTAATTTATTATAAATTTAATTATATATTTTTAGTGTAACTTTATAACTACTTTAGAGTACATGGATGTAAAATTATACACAAGAAGATAAATGAGTTAACCTTGCATCATCATCATATAAAATTCTTGAGTAGGTCATTTATATTAATATATTTATGTATGTAAGAGTTTAAATAATAAATATAATACTGTTAAAAAAATGTAAAGATGTTTTTTTTTTTTAATAAAATTGGTTATTATATAAATTTATAATTATCATTTTAAATATTAATCTTATCGATTTTGAAAAGTTTTTAGTGAATTTTCATTATAGCTTGAGACACTTCACATTATACATAGATAAAGAAAATCATTCAACTTTAAATAAGAGAAAAGTGAGATATTAACAAGTTTAGTGAGATATTAACAAGTTTATTAATAATGACACCTAAATTATGGAAGGAAAATGTAGAGTTGAAAGCTATATTTAGTAGTCATGCGTTAATAGAAAAAAGCAGCTCGTCTTTTATTCCATCTCAGTTTCTCTCTGGAAAGTCATTTGGAAATGATATATGCACCAGTTTTTTTAATCTGAAAACAAATTTATTCCCTACCAAGTGAATCGACGGTATTAAATTTTATCGATATAAATAATAAAAATATATCCAGTTAGTCTGAACACAAAACCAGTGTAAAATACAAAACACGCTAAACCCTATTATATTGTCTTCTTCTACTTGTTGTGGAGTGAAAAAACGGAAGATAAACCTGTGCTACATGATATAAGATATAATTATTGAAGCATCGAAGGTATTTGTTTGCATAGGGAAGAGTTGAATTGGTATATTATTAGGCGGCCGTAATTTTGGCTAGTGTGAACATATATATACACATGTAAATGTTCGGAACACATGATGACATCTTACTAATTGAAGACAACACATGACAGATGTAATCTCAAACTAGGCAACACGTGGCAGATAGAAATTTGAAATCTGAACCACTTTGTTAAACCTCTATTTAGCCCTTTCTTTAAACCCCAAGAGCAGATTTCAGTTAGGGTTTATTTTCCATTATTAGTAAGGTTTCGAGGAACCATTACTTGTCCATGTCTGTATTGAATTAAACGCTGTCATATCAATATTTGAAATGTATATTATAATTGATTTAGTATGTGTTTAATATATATATTTTTTTGAGTTTCGTATATTTAATTGGACGGAAAGTCATATTGTGATGTGATTTATAATTATAATTTTAAAATATATTAGAAAAAAATGACCCTAATTTAATAATTGTAAATATGATCATGTGTTTGCAATGTGATTCCATATTTTACACTAATATTATTGTGTACAAGTTATATAATCATAAGCTAAATTGTACAACTACTATTCATTTTAGTTTGTTCAAGTATTAGGTACTCCCTTTTCATATACTATCACAAGTATTGGACTCATCTCAAATAGTGGCTCCTTTCTTTAATGAAGAGCATTTCCAGCCCAAATATAAGTTTGTTATAGCTAAGAATGAAATTGATTACACCCTAAATAAAGAAATAAGGGTTTGGTATTATATTATGCTCTTATTTATTTAAAGCCACAAGGATAATATAGGTTGTATATTTTGATTAATGAATAAACATTAACACACAAACTAGATTATAGCTATCAGAGAAATTTGCACGATATAATTATAGAAATGATTGCCCAAAAAATAAGAGGAGTATACTAAGTTGATTAGAGAAGCAAATGTGTAATCTACCTAGGTGATGAGTGTTTAAGAAGGAGCCAAATTGAGATTTCGTGATTGCAAAACACCCAATAAGACCCAATCTTCACATTTCATGTTCTAGAGGTTACATTTCATGCCCCTACCTCCGACTAGCATATTTCAGGTTTTCACATGTGCAAAACAAGTCTCGAGTTCTGAAATAAGGCATTTTGGGTTTTGAAGGTTATTGTGCATGAGCTAACTTCTAACTAATGTGTTTTGGGTTTTAACATCTGTAAAAGAGAGTCTAAATCCTGAAATCATTTTTAGGCCCCTCAAAGTCTTCACTTCCAATTTTGTTGAGTTTAGATGTGTAACTTGACAAGATCCTAGCCTTTAGAGGCTTTACTTAACACATCTGGTGACTCCCAGGAGTATAACTCGGTGATTTTATTAGCGCAAGTCCCTCAAGTTCATGAGAAGGATCCAAAAAAGGTCTATAGCAAGAGAAGAAGGTATCTTTGAGTATTTGCAGCTACCTCCAGGAAGAGAAAGGAGAGGAAGAAGAGTAGAGAGGTCTTTGTCTCCACCAAATATAACCTTGTCAACACCTCCACTTGGTAGATCTTTCCTTCAATCAATTAGGGTCCTTAGACCAAACATAATGGCTCAATAAGCACCACCAAATCCCTTTGTTAATTTCACTAGCAAGAGCCAACTTGCTCTCAATACCCAAAATCCAATCCTAGTTACATCACTAAATAACATTCCCTACTTCACTAGGGAGAATCATACAACTCCTATTGATCATATTCAAGACATTAAAAATGTCTATGCCATTCACAAGATCAATGAGATGGATGTTGCAATCAAACTATTAGTTTCATCTTTCAAGGGCAAGGCCTTGCAATGGTTTATAAGATTAACAATGAGATCAATTACGAATTGGGATCAATTGTGCATAACCATTTGTAATCAGTTTGGAGAAAGGGAAGATAACTTGTCTTTATTGGAATAATTGACCACAATCAAGAGGGCCCCAAATGAACAGATGGCCGATTTTATTTTCTCGGTTTCAAATCACATGGGACAGGATCCCAATGGTCGTGAGACCAGCTACACAAAGTGCATTCCTTTACTTCTTGAAGGCTTGAAATTCTCACATCTCTATAATGATCTAGTCTATGGGGGAATAAGCCTACCCAGAGCTTACACTATTTCTATTAGGGCCAAGAATTTCTTAATTCAGGTCGGAAAGCTTACACCAAGTCCACCTATGCCTCTTTATCTCGAAAATTGGAAACCCCAAGATGCAATCAATCACCCGAATTGAACCATGTTTCTTCCCCTAGAAATCAGACCAACAATAAGGCCTCCACTTCTTCTAGTACTTCAAAGGAGCTCTAGGAGGTCATGAACTAGCTACAAAACTTAGGGAATGCATTGGCGACTATTAAGAGGTAACAAGCTCAAAATTTAGACCATATCAACCTCGGTCCAACCAAACAAGCCTCCATATCACTCAAATAGACCTCTAGCTCAAGCTGCAAATCAAAACCAAAACCAAGGACAACCTCAAGTTTCCAGGCCATTTCAACCATATAATCCAAATACAACTTCAATATTCAGGGTCTTGGTTCCAACTCGAATAACCTTGCATAGGAGTATGAATGGTTCTTCCCATGTAGTCTACCTCACAATCAAGCAACATGCTTCAATGGTGCTCTAAATCAAGCCTTAATTATATAGGCTATCGGAGTGACCCAGAAACAAAGGAGGAATAAAATCAGCAACAAGTACATACTCAAGAGGGACCTCCAAGAGAAACCTCATTGGTCAATTGGTAAACATAAGACTTTTGTGGAGTTAATCAACTTCCTTTCTAAGGTGTAGCAGCCAATAAATGGTCAAAAGGAGAAATATAGAGGAAGAGAAGTCCTCTAATCTAATTGTTTCTCAACCTCCTACCATACCCCAAGGCGGTAGTAATGTAAAAGTAATCTTAAATCCACAGAATTAGCCTACAACACTTTGGTTATAACAGCCCAAGTACAATCTCATGTACAGGAAAAGGTTGTTCTAAACAAGGGGTAGAAAAAAGAGATCCTGTCTCCCTTCAATATTATTGACCAAATTAAGAAGACGAATGTTATCATTTCCATGTGGGAATCAATGGAAATTCTAGAACAACGAGATCTACTACAAGCAAAGAATGGCCAATTGGTCACCCTCGAATGAGTCATCTAAAAATTAGGAGAGAGTCCTCACCAATGCAATGTAGCAAGAATGAGGTCAACCAAGAAAGAATTTGAAACCTCTACCATTATATGTGTCTTTGATTTTTGGGGACAACTTAGTACATAACTGCATGATCAACTCAAGAGTGATCAGTTTAGTAGTGCTAAAACAAATAGCAAATCAGTTGGGTTTGAAATATGAACTAGCCTCTAAATGAGTGGTACAGTTAGACAAGACAACAATGGGAACAGTTGGAGTGATCAAAGGATTAAGTCTTGCACTATATGCATGTCCCAATGTTACATTCCTTCAAGATGTATCCATCATTGAATTACCACCCCTTTCACTATGTGCTTGTCAAGGGACTTCACTTCCAATATTGGAGGCTACTTGTCTACAAACTAGTCACACATGCTCTTCAAAACGAGATATGGGACCAAAGCCACAATCAAATCCAACCAATTTCTAACTTCCACATTGAGCCCCATGTGCCAATCCCGATCAATTCCAATTGCACAATATTTGATCAAGAGGAGTTCCTAGAGATCCAAGAGGTAAATAAAAATATTAGGAATATTCCATATCTAACATTGGATGAATGGGAAAAAATACGCGTTTTGTATCCATACGGGAGATGGAGGAAGTTGAGTTAGGCATTTATTGCTTACATGAAGAGAATCCACCTCTTCTTAGCATCACCAAATCGGATGACAACGAAGTATGACAACTATTTTTTGATGTATAAAAAAGTAGACAAGGTGTCGGAGGAGGTGTAATGCTTATGTCACCCCAAGTTATAAAGTATTATTCATCTTTTTGCTTCCAATTCAGTTTCTCAAACAACACACTGAATATGAAGCTCTAATCCATGGACTTCATTGGGAAAGGAAAAGAGGTATCAATATATTGCAAGTTTTGGGGATAGTGAACTGATTAGGAATCAAGTCAAAGGGTAGAATGCTGCTAAAAATGACCTTCTCAAAAGCTATAAAAATTGGGTATGGGACCTCATCTAGGATTTCAAGGAATTCAATGTTGAGTTCATTCCAAGTAAGAGGAACAAGGCTATGGATAGGATTGCATCTATTGGAGCAGCATTTGATGTGGTTGAAAATATCAAGAGAGATCAAGCTCCGCCTCATATCAAAGTGGTCGTGAGACTAGTTGTTCCAAACAATAACACTAGTTGGAAAGTGTTCGAAAGTGATCAACAAATCATCAATTTCTTACAAGAGGAAGTTGAATTATCTTAAAGGAATCATGATAAATTGGAACAAAAGTATGGGGTTAGAGTGGTCCAACTGAAAATGAATAAATTGCCTAAAGCTCTAGTGACTATAAAATCAATCTTGAATCCCAACGATTACTTCCTAAGGAGAAGGAAAACATTCATGTCAAAGGGAAAGATTCATAGCACATTTTAGTCAGAGAGGGTAAAATACTCCAAATTGGAAAAGTGAGTACTGATCAAGAGAAATCTAATTTCATAAAACATTGCCAAGAATTCCCATATGTCTTTGCTTAGAGCTATGAGGACTTAAGAGGATTTAATCCAAAGTTATCACAACACACTATTGAACTAGATCTCTGTAAGCTAAGCCCGTTAAACAAAAAAACAAAGGCCACCCAACTCTCATATCAAGCCTCTCATGAAGAAGGAATTGAATAAGCTCATTAAGGAAAGCATTATTTTTCCATTAAAACATTCTTCATGGGTTGTTAATCTAGTGTCGATTAGGAAAAGAAATGGAGAAATCAGGTTGTGTGTCGACTTCCGAGACTTGAATAGGGCTTCTCTCAAAGACCATTACCCACTTCCTTCTATGGATCAAATCTTATAAGTAGTAGCTAGTTCAGAAAGGTTCTCTCTCCTAGATGGCTACTTAGGCTACAATCAAATTATGGTGAAAGAAGAGGACCAATTCAAAACAACCTTCACCACCAAATGGGGCACTTATGCCTATAGGAAAATGCCATTCGGGTTGTCAAATACCAAGGCTACATTCCGAGGGAAATGGACATGAAATTCAAGGATGATAAACAAGATAGTTCTTATGTACTTAGATGACATCATTGTATTCTCAAATAATGCAACAAGTCACCTTTTTCACCTTAGGAAAGTGTTCCAAAGATGCAGGAGATTCAAAGTGTCTCTAATATGAAGAAGTGTATTTTCCTGGATCACAAAGGCAAGCTCTTAGGCCACATTATGTCTAAATAGGGGTTAATAATTGATTTGGAAAGGCTAGAGGCTATTCGAGCATTTCCACTTCCAATCCATAAGAAGGCTCTCCAAAGTTTCTTAGGGAGAATAAACTTTGTCCAAATATTTGTACCTAATTTTTCCACTCTCGTGAATCCTTTGACTATGATGTTGAAGAAGAGTATGGCATTCAAATGGACAACGGAGGGCAAGGAGAGTTTTGAAGCTATCAAATACACAATATCTTAAGCTTCAACTCTCATCAATCCGGAATTCTCCAAAGACTTCATTCTTTATACTTTTGGTGGTTTAGACACCATCTCGGCCATCTTGGTGTAGCTAAACAAAGAAGGATCGAGAAACCCATAGCTTTCTTTATTCAGATCTTGAAAGATTATAAAGTGAGGTATTCTTTTATTGAAAAGAACATCCTTATTGTTATCGGGAGTTTGAAGAATTTCGAGGCACTTGGTTTCAAACAAAAAAATACAGTTGTTAGTATCTCATGATGGAGTCAAGGATTTCCTCCTAACAAGGACTTGAATGAGAAAATGCCAGTTAGATCACTCGTGTCATGGAATATGACATAGAGATCAAGGTCTCTAAATTGGTGCTCAGTGGCAAAGGATCGTGCAAGCATCTCGGCTTCTAGTTCATGTTGGAGGTCATTTTTCTCCACAAGTAACAACCCTCAAGATCATGAATGTTGATTACTATTGGCCCATAATGTTTAGTGATTGTTATGCATGGATAAAAATTGCAAGAAATGTGCCTTCTTCATAGGCAAAGAGAAGCTAAGCAAAGACTTCCACTCAATCCAATCTCGGTTGATCAACCTTTTATATAGTGGGGACAAGATTTCATTGGGGTCATCAACCCAAACTCAAGCCAAGGCCACAAATAGATCCTAACAAAGAACAACTATTTCACTAAGTGGACCGAAGCAGTAGTACTCAAGGAGGAAAAATGAGTCTAGCATACTTGGACTTTTATGAGGGAATTGTTACAATATTTGGTCTCTCACCCACTATAATATCGATAATGCTCTAGCCTTCCTTCCGAGTGGGCTGTTGGGAATGGAATATATCTCATCACTTCATCTAACTATTACCCCCAAGGTAACGGGAAAGTAGAGTCTACAAATAAAAACTTGTTAAGAATCATCAGAAGGACTCTAGATGAAAATCAAATAATTTGGCATACTAAGTTAAAATCAACCTTGTGGGTTGATAGATTTACACCAAAAGTGTCAATGGGAAGCTCTCCATACAATCTAGTCTATGGGAAAGAAGCAAGGCTGCCCATATCACTAGAGTTACCGACATTGGAGATCCTAAAGCAACTAGAGTTGTCCGAGTTTGAGCCTATGGAAGCTAGGTATGCGGAACTCATGGAGTTGGAAAAATAAGATATCATACAATGCAAACCATGGAGAAGGATCAAGCCTTGAACAAGAGGAGCTTTGACAAGAAATATAAAGCAAGAAGCTTTAAGGAAGGAGATTTGGTTTTGAAATGGGATGCGGAAGGGAAAATCCGGAAAGCATTCCAAGTTTGACGTCATATGGAGTGGCCCCTATATGGTCATAGGATGTAAAATGAGCAATTATTTCTAGCTATCCAAGTTGGATGGAGAGGAATTGTAGAATCTAGTCAATGGAATCTACCTAAAGCATTATTACTAACGAAAAAATTCTCACTTTATACATGTTTAGGATTTCTAATTCCTCTAAGTTCTTGTGCACATTGTCTTATTGTTAGATTAGGTTTCAATTTCCCTAAGTGCTTCTGATACAGGTTTTGTTGCTCCTAGTTGGTCTCATTGCATAATTCAGTATGCCTCCCCGAAAGAATGCCATGACGAGAATCTCAGAGTTACAGGGAACAGTTGAAATCCTCAAAAGGTTTCAAATGCAGAGCAACTAAATTGGATTTGGGATAGATCTCAAATGTTTCATTAAATCTTTCTCCAACAGCCAAACAAGCTAAGAAGAAAAGAAGAAATTCTCATAGTCGAAATAATTTTCCACTCATCTTAATTTCAATATTTTCTTATAAAATATTGGAAAATGCAAGTAGAAAGGTAGTCCAAGTTCAATAATGCTTCAAGTAGACTTGGGGACCAAATTTTAAGGGTGCGGTTAGTTCACGCTATTAGAATGACTCCATACCCAATGGAGGCTTCATGACACTGGTCACCTCACCTAGTAGGAAGGTAACCCTGTTGAGTCACTAACTTTTTATCCATTTTTCCCCTCGGGAAAAATGGACAACATGGGAGAGTGGACCTAAGCACTGAGCAGGGGCCTTCATGGGAGGATCTAGGCTTTACTGGTAGATTCTAGGTTTTGGGAGCTTTTTCGGGGTTTTGATAAATGTGGGATCATTCATAGGCATGTTTCCTCTTACGGGTTTCACAGTTCATAAGCGTGTCACGAGTGAAAATGGGCTCCACCGGGCCCACATCCGCCAAAAATGAGTAAAAAGGGGCAAAAATGGAAAATTGCTTTCGTGGCATCTTCTTGCCTACCCTCAACCCTCTCCTGTTCGATAAAATCAAGAAAAATCCAAAAAATGGGAAAAAGGTGTCAAAATAGCCCAAGAGGGCACTGAGCTAGAAAAGAGCTCGATGAGTTAAGGTGATGAAAAGAGGGGCCGAGCTCCTCACATGGCTCCGGGGGGTGGTCATCAACTCATCAATAGTGTGGGATCAAATAGCTCGGTGAGGGGTAACCGTGTTCATGCCGGCAAGAACAAGAGGTGAGTTGGATCGTTGATCCAACTCGACAAGCCGGGTCGTGTTCGTTGGCAAGCGGTTGTGTCGGGGCCGGGGTGGACATGCACCGACATGGTGCATGTTGAGTCGAGCGGATGCGGATGTACGGCGGGTTCCGTGCTCGCTTTGTATGCGATTCAGAAAGTTGTTCAGGTCATCAGGTGTGTGGTGTGTTGAGGTTGGTGCATCAAAGGTCAGTGTCAAGATGTCAATTCGGGGTGCACGGGTCAACCACCACAGTTGGTGATGGGGGTGTAATGCAAATCCCACACTCGATGAACATATGTCGAGTTGAAGTATAGGTAGAATTGGGTTTGAGCTTACAAGTGCACAATACATTTCAAGATTATATGTCAATGCAAAGTGAGATCCAGGCCCAATTAATATGGTGAGCCACTTGGCAGTAGGTGGTGAGTGAGGTGGGGTGGTTGGTGAGTGAAGTCCAAAAACATTAAAAGTGCCCCCACTAAAATGACAATAAATTTCACCCATATTATCAGTTCCTCACACAATTATAGTTGTTAGAAAGCTCTTTTGAAGCCCCATATCATGAAGTGATTAAAAATGGAAAATTTAGAGACTAGATGAGTGAAAATGATGATGAACCTATAGGACCATGGAGGCCATACCCAGATGCAGAGATGGATTAAATCCAAGCTTAGAGGACATTACTTCTTACACAAGGTAGAGTACAATCATGCATGGGTTGTGCAAGCAACCCCATCTCTTTTCAAGTGTCACGATGAATTTTGGGGGTAATTGGGGTCGATTTGAGCTTCTTCTCTCTCCTCTCATTCTTCTTGTTATATAATGTAAAGGAGGGAATTTTAACAAAGGTTGGATATTCTTGTATCTTCCCCTCCCTTATTTATCACCTAAGAGTGATTTGTGGAATCTCAAGCCTCCATTTTTGGAGCCCTGTAATAGAAAAATTCACATTTCTCGTATGTAATGCAATATTGTGTAAAATCCATTAGAGCAATAAAATCAGATCTTGTGATTATTGTCTATCCTAGTCTGGTGTTGTTGTTTCAACTTACCTTTATTCATGTTTATGGGTATATTGTACATTTCCTTATATCTATTGCAGTTTCAAATTTTATTATGCTTAATGGAAGTGGGTTTGTTGTAGGTGTTATGATCTGTGGTGCTTGATCACCCTTTTCATTTTACTTGTTTTCATTCTCATGTAGGAAGGATTGTTCAACACCCTCTTCTTGGTGTATCAACCCTTAGTGTAGAAGTTTCTTTCTTTCATTAAATCTTTCCCTCCCATGTATCCTTGGGATTATTAGATTGGGTTTAGTTAAGTGTTTTTGCATTAGGGTTAGTTGTTGCACTAGTTTAGGGGGAAGAACCATCTTTCTCTAAAAGGTTGTTTCATTTGCATGGTCCCACACCTTGAAGCAACTCCATGTTTTAAAAATTATACTACTTTCCCAGTTATTCACTTGCAAACATTCAAGGGTCCTATAATTTTTCCATAATGGGAACATCTAATGACATTGAGGATGAGGGGTGAAGTTCCGAGATTGGTGGTGGTGGATTTGAATGTTTCTTAAATTTGAGTCCATGTTTTTGTGAGTTTTCCTTAAATATTTGAAGGGTAACTAGTGTGGAAATTTCTCGTATATTCCCGGACTAAAACCCTTCCATGCATAATGGTGAAGGTAGGTTTGGGAAAATTGAGGCATATATAAGAGTGAGAAGTTTGAATTGAATGATTTAGCATTTGGTTGGTTGTCGAGGTATGAGGAGGGAAAATAAATTCCCCATAGACAAGTTGTGTGTGAAGGCAGGGGAGGACCGAAGGAGATAGTATTTCAAATGTTAAGCTCATAAAGAGGTTTTTATTAGGTCTACCATATGTTTATTGTGTAGGGAGTGTATTAAGAGCTAGGATTCGATACTCCCCTAATGACAGATGTTGCATCATATCGTCATATGATTGATCATCGTAGGTAAATTTGAGGCAGGGATAGAGGAAATTGTGGAGGCTTGATTTTAAGAGGAGGTGTTTTGTAAGGGAAGTAACATGTCATTTGGCATATTGGTCATATGACATGTTTTGTATGGGTTAGGATTAGCAAGGACCATAAAGGTTTTTCCTTCACGTTCTTATTTTAAGCATCGATGCAAGTTGGAAAGGACACAACACATAACACAAACAAAAGGATGTCCTAATAGTATATTGTATTGGAATTCACCTTATACAATGTAGAAGAGTTCATGGAGGGATTTCATGCCTACTTTGATAGGTAGGATTATTGTGCCTAAGGTGGGAACGACATTCTCATTGAAATCGCATAGGATGGTAGGTGATTGAGTGATGATGGTTTCGTAATTGAAGTTGTTTGAAAGTACGGATGAGATAATGTTGATGTTGGCCCCATTTTCAATCATGACCCTTTTAATAAGGGCGTCATTTATTTAGGCCATGATGCATAGGGGAGACCATGGTATTCAGTTATAACAATGGGATCTTGAAGTCACCAAACATGATTGTTTCGAGACATTTTTAAGTTTTTGAAAAAGTTGGCAAATGCCTAAGGTTTGTCTGATTGTACCGAGATGGATTAGAGAGATTCTTTCATATCTTATCGAGTGTTGAGGGATTTTTGTATGAATTCATAAAGGGACATCTTGATGGGTACTTGATATAAGTGCTTAATAATGTTCTTTTATATATAGATGTCATGGGTTGAGTATGAGGGGGTGTAAGGATGGAGACTTTGGATTTGGAGGCTAGTGATTTGGTGGGGCAACAAAGATATATATTTTAGGCCTTTCATGATTATGGGATTTTAAGTCTTGGGTATGAGCTCTTGTGGCTATACGGATAGCGTAAATTTGAAAAAAAAATCATTAGAGGATACCACAACTTTTTGGTAGGTTATCGGGTGATGGTTTAAGTTCAAAGGTTTTAAGGGCATGTTTAACATGGTATTTTGATTTTGTTGTTTTCTCGATCAATGGGTGGAGCATGACGATCTTTATTTTCTAAGAGGTCATTTTTCTTGAAAATGTTTTTTATTATGGCACGAAGGGCTTTACAATATTCATTGTGATGTCCTTGCACCCTATGATAAGTGTAAACTACATCATATTTGTATCGATTGAGGTTTCCATCCACGAAGATTGGAAGGATTGATTGGGGGTAGTGATATGGTTGATGATTGAATACGTTTTTCAAGGATTGTAGTATGGTACCACTCGGTTCTAGCCTACCGAGATGACACTAAGGTTGTGTAGATCTTGGTTTTATTGGATGGTTCGGGAGTGCCACACACAAGAAGTTTGTTTCAAATAGTGGGCTTGCATGCGGCCTTAAAGATGGGTTTGGATTGTAATATGGTGATTATGAGTTTTGATGAAGGATGAGGTCCCAAAATAGAGGAGATGACATGAAATTCTTACGTATGCTTATTTCATGTTTGTTTTTTGAGAGTTATAAATTCTTACATTGGGGACTAGGTAATTCTTGTATAGGATTTTTAAGATTTTGGATTTGGTGTTAGGGGATCTTATCTTTGGGAGGGATGTTTATAATTTCCATAATGGGGTTTTTGTTTTGCAAACCAAAGTGAGATAAGATCGGGGATACTTGTGGGATGTTGTTTGATGCTAGGTGTCACTAATAAGGATATCAAAAAGGTATGTTTGTTTAATCGGTGCCTCGGATATAAATGTGGGGTTTTAGGATGGTGGAGGTTGGTTGATAGTGTTAATGACATAAGCGGTATGATTATGGGGATTGATGGTATTAGTTTGGGGTGTGTTATTGGTTAGAGGATGCTTCGAAAAGGTTTATTGAACACATTTTTGGCTTGATGAGGAGGCATATTAGGGTTGTATAACTATAAATCATCTCTCACAATAAGTTCTTGGAGCACTTTTCTAAAGGAGTGACATCTATCAATCGCGTGTCTATAAACTTGGTGATACTTACAATAATATTCTTCTTTATACTAGGATGTCTTATGATGGGATTCATCGATAGGTCGAGATAGGAGAAAGGCTTATTAAAGGAGTAGTCATGAGTTTGCCAAAGACAAACCGTAAGATATTCCTAGAGGTCTATATTTTTAGGAGGTTAGGAGCATTCGAATCAAAGCATCCTTTAGATGCGGTTTTTAGGTAAACCGCATTCCTTGAACCTTTAGATTTTTCATTGTTTGAAAAATTTATAGAAGAAGTCGGGTTTAGGCATTTTAGATTGTAATTTAACTTCCCCGTCTTCAAGGGCTCAGAATTCTAATTTTTGGGCCATCATAAAGGCTTTATCAAATGTTTGAAAAGATTGTATTTGAAGAGTGGATGATATGTGTTTTACACAAGATCGAGAAAACAACTCAATCAAATTTGTTTGTGGTAGAGATAAAGATAATTGATTAATGATTCCACACCATCTAGCGATGAAATCAACGATAAATTCATCTTCAAATTGTTTGATGGAATACGATCGATTATGTCTATTATTTATGGGTGATGTTGATAGAAAATTCTTCTAGGAATAGTTGGGCTAATTGTGTATACAAATATAGAGAAGGTTGAGGGATGTTGTTGTACCACCAAGAGCAGGGTTAGTTAATGACATAGGGAATGCTATAAGGTAGCAAAAGTGATGAGAAGGCCCTAAGATGTTGTTGCAGGTCTTCCTTACTATAAAACATGGTAAATTTTGAAAGTTCCCAATGTGGATGGTATGGTTTGAAAGGTACAACTAGATTGATAGGTTTGTTGCAATTTGTTTGTAGGGAATACATTTTTAGGTCCCATGGTAGTGGCATCTAAACTTTTTATTCTATTCATCAAAGTTTGTATGGGATCATTATGATGGGATTGGATATTTATCTTGAAGAAAGAGTATCATGTCCATAGATCAAGGCATTCAATTGATATTGTTGATGTGATAAAAGAGGGAAGACTCCATGGTATATAGTACGTCGGTTGGGAAATTAACAATGTGAGGAAGAGTGGATATACCGATATGGATGAGGGGCGAATGTGTTGAGAAAGGGCTACAAGGGTTGTGGATTTTGTTAAGGGGGAACATAACCATATTACTAGATGCCAAATTGTAGGTATTGGTTGAGAAAGGGGACAAGTGCTAGTGATAATACTTGTATTAATAAGCGAGAGGGGTGTAGGGATAAATATGACTAAATTATGGATTGTGGATGAACACCGTTGAGAGACAAAGGGCTAGGATGTAACCAGATAATCCCCACAATGAGGCATACCGAAGGATATCATCAAGAAAGAGTAAGTGGGCACTTCTTGACTAACGATGGGTGGTGGGGTAGTCGTGTGAGGTTGCGTGTTATGGGAGTTAGATGAAGCGGAAGATAGTGGTCGCCATTGTTGACTAACCAAGTTTTGTGACAAGATAATATCAATTTTGAAACTAACCATAGGGGTTTACAAAATATATGTGGATGTTTTTATATGACCAAGGGTGGGATAGCGAGAAATTGCTCAATAACCGGGTGATAGTGGGGTTGATGAGACTAGAGTGGTCATATGTAATACTAGTGATAAATGGTCAAGATTTTGGTATATAATGGGGAATGTGGATGGCTCGTGAAGCGAGGTAACTACTAAAAGAGACATGATTGGTGTTTATAATTTCTTCGAAGGTAGAACCTCCACTAGCGAAGAACTAGGGGAGAGGTGGATCGGGGATTTCGAGGTGTCTAATCTAACTCTAGGAGAGTACAGAGATTCTTGGGTTTTATATATGAATTGTTGTAGTAGGTCCGACATATCTGTGATGTTTTAGACTCGGGACTGTTGTCTAGCTAAAAACATGAAACATCGACAAACGGTATAAGAAAGATAGTTTTTAAAATGAAAACCACACAATCAACAAGAGAGTTTTTTATTATCTTGATTAGTTTTTAAAAATGTGTGAAAAGAAAAGATGTCTAATAAAGGGGAACTAAGAATCAGGCATACTAAGGCTGGTTTCATGTATGTTTAAGTTGGGGTACTCGATATACCGAAAGAACGAGAGACTGAATTTTTGTCGGTGTTGGTACGAGACGTGATATTGGGGCTTACCCCTTCACTTCATGGTCCCACAAGGATAATGGTATCGGGTGCTTATCTAATATATTGTCCACCAATTATTTATACTCCACCAGAGCATCGAGTCGGCTTTCCCCGGTGATGAAATCCAAGTAGGTAGACCTGGGAGAGGATGTTTAGAGTGTAAATTTGATTATGAGTGGTTTTGGTAGTTTGTGAGAGGAAACTTGGTGAATATGGATTTTTAACCCCTATTTAAACTAGATTATCAAGCAAACATGAAAATGCGAGTTCATTTTAAGTCCCAAAAAGAACAATTTTCTTTCAATGAGAACAACACCCAAAATGCAATGTTGAAAGGGACCTGAAAAGAGAATAGAAACGAGATAAGAGGGAAATACCTATGTTCGTTATATATATATATATATATTACACCCTCACCCTCCAAGAAATCACTAAAGAACTCGAGCTAAAAAGTTGGCTAACGTGCAAGCAATAAAGAAAAACATGTTCTACTATAGAAATATAGGATTTAGTCAAAAGGGACATGGTCCAACCTAGTGTGCCGATGTTTTAGTAGATTTTACGATTCAATTTTATCGTATGAAACAAATAAACAAGACTTAGAAATAAATAGGGTTCAATGATACTTGCGTTGATGATTATGAAATATAACAAATCTAGACGAGCACAAGAGACTCATATTCCAGAGAATTGAAAACCTACACACACACATACAACTTTGATAAGAAATATATTAGACAATAATGAGGTGAGTTGCTTTGGAAAAGGCCAATCCCAGGAACCAAAGGGCTTCCTTTAATAGGTGTTAACTCACTTTTAAACAATTAAGTTGGAGATAATGAGAAGATTACGAATAATATCAAATGATACATATAAAATTTTTTTGATGTGTGATATCTAGATTCAAGGACTCAATTAATGTCCTCGATGATAGTTTGGGGAGGGTTGAAAATGTTGTCCCATAAGAGGTTGGCCTCATCATTCTCGTTTGAGGAGAAGATCCAACTACTCAATGATGTCATTCGGGTTAGGTGTGAGGACGATGACACACAAATTTAACTCGTAGTCATTGTCGATTGTTCCCACACAAATGGTTAAAGACACAATCAATAGGTCAAAAATGGTATCAAGCTCGTAAGTTGCTCCTGAAGGGTCATCTAGCGAAAAAGGGACTTACAACCAACAAATAATTAGCCATGATTACTGGATATTAGGAAAATATATCAAGATGTAACAAGAATGCAAAATAGGATAATTTTGGTAGGGATCGACCTCAATTTGGTGGATTGGTGTCGATCCGGGTGATGGATGTTAATCACTATAAAAATGAGTTAATCAAAGTATGTTTTGTAATGCTTATGACTCTCAACAAAAGACTAAGTATTCTTTCAAATGCAAATACTAGGATTAATACAATCATGTATGAGAATAGAAGACTACGATTTGGATGAAACAACATACCTTGGGAGGATGGATATGGGATAACTGGATGTGAAGGAATATTCCTTCAAAGGGATTATAAGACAACATGAGGTTTTGATCACTTCACGTCGCTTAACGCATGAAGTTGAAGATTTTGGGCTTGTCGCCACTTGGATGTCGAATTGATTTCGGAATCCTTGGGTAAAGGCTGTGTTGATTTTTATAGATCAATTTCATTTCAATGGGTTGCCACCAATTAGTGCCAATTGCAGAAAACTACATCAATTTATGTCCAATTCGAGGAGAATGGTTGAATTTGGTTTCAACCATTTCCTTTTACGGGGTTTTTGGGTTTTATGATGGTCTAGGGTTGTTTTGAGCTCATGGGGAGTTTTTGGGAGGTTAGGTTGTTTATTTGTTTTTATTTAATTTTGTTTATTGTGGTTATAGGTGGTTGTGAGTAGTAAAACGGTGAATGTAAGTCGGTAAATAGGTGCAATGACCGCGTGAGATTATGATGGGGTGTCTTAGAGTGTGTACGCACATATGGGAATTATCATGACCTAATTATGGTGTTTAAAAAATATATACGTTTGATACATCGAATCATAAGGGGCGTCTAACTCCAACCAATCAAAGAAATCACACTAGTTGTTGTAGCGGTGAAATTAGAAATACAATATTATAAAATTTTGATTTTTAAACATTATTGAAAGATTTAGAAAGAAAAACATGTGTACACATATTCACTACCACATGAAATTACACAAAGATTGTTTAAAACAAGCATTATATATATAACAAACTCAAACAATTGAGAATAACATTGAGTGAAACCTTTACAAGGGAAAAGCATGAAGCCAAGATACCATCTCACAAGACAATTTGAGGGGGTCAAACAAATCCATGGGATGTTAGCGATGGAGAAGCCAATGTAAATGATGCAACAATTTTGGCCACCTTAAGTTGAATGCTAGAGAGGACAAGAAGCTTCCTCTGACAACCCTAACAACCCAAGCCAAACATTCCATTAGCGATGTTGGTCTTGGGTGGAGAGGTGGTCCCACGTCATCGGAGACCATTATAACATTACCCCTGTTTTTGCTGAATATTAGGTGACCTACAAATGTTTCAAACATGTACGTTAGCATACCACATGGACGATTCCGATATACCTACCGCGAGAGAGTTTGAACTCCAACACTAGCGATCAATTTTATCCAAGTCATAAACACATAAATCATTGTCATCATTTTCTTTTGATTCAACAAGGAGAGTGGACAACCTAGAGATGATGTGGAATTCATTGAACGTGGCTTCCATTTATGCTGTCATAACCTCTTTCCATTGACATTTATGCGACTTTTCGTTAAAAATTGTAATGCTTAATTAATTATATAAAACGACTTTTATAAGAATATTTTTTACAATATTTATTAGATTGGCCTTCGGCCTTTTATTGGTTATGCAAAGAAAAACCTTTGCAATTCGTTGACTTTGGGAATAAAAGAAACATAAATTAGCACGAAAAAGTGCTTAAAATTGTAAGTCTGACTAGTGACTTCGTTCCCTGCCATGAAAGGTTGGTGTGGGCAAACTAGCTATACTTGAGCTGGCCCACAATCTCTCTCCGGTCTGCTCTGGGGTGGAATGCGCTCGTGCTTGCCCATGCCCCAATTAACAATTAAGAATGATCTGTGTGGAAATGAATATGATAACCATTTGGGAAGGAGAGCCCCGGCGTTCTCACGATCTCTCCTCCTTTCACAGCCCTCCACCTGTATCTGGTAACCAGGCAATGTAGAAAGACGGCCATGTGCAACCTGGTGAAGTCTGTTCCAACGCAGAACCTAATCCCCCTCCAAACGGTATAAAGTGCTTGCTAATGGCGTTTAAATCTGCATCCTGTACCGTAATGTTAAATTGTGTAGGTAATGGCAATGTAATTAAAGCTAGTTGAGAACCGAAAGTACCTGCCATCTCCATGGATTGAAAGAGAGTGGATCTGGGAAAACAATGGGGTCGAGGTGCATAGCTGTTGGGCACACCATCACCGCCCACCCTGCCGGAATATTATATCCTGCACTCGCCACTCGCACTCATTCATTTCTGCACTGCTCATACAAATCTTAATTAATTTCATACACACACACTCCTTACCTCTAATCTCAACATCCTTCATCGCTTTTCTGAACATTCCAGGAACAATGTTGGCCAGTCTTATGGTCTCGTTTATCACCTGTGATCATATACAAATGTCAATTTGGTACAGCGGTAAGAGCAGAGGATAGAAATTTAGTACAGAGCAGTTACGTTGGAAGTGAAGCTCATTGATTTGTATTCTTTCCAGGTCAGTTCGGAATTTCGGTCTTCCCTCTGCGCAAGAATTGCTTCGTGTTCTTCCTGTATACATACATGCGTGGATTAGTCTTGTTGTGATGTAAATTAATAAGAGGAGGAGGAGTGGAAAACACATACCTGCAGCTCCTCGAGGGCTTTCGGATGTTCTGTCACAAATTTAAGGGCAAGAGTGAAAGCCAAGGAGGTGGTCTCAAAACTGGCAAACAGAAGAACGAATATCAAATCCAAAGCAATGTCTTCGGTCAACAATGTCCCCTCCTTGTTTAGTTCGCTTAGCACATAGTCGAAGAAATCCCCATGTTTAATATGCGGTTTTTCTCTTCTCTCGCCAAGCATTTTCTTTAATTTATCCATTGCCCTGCTGCGCCCCTGCTCACACAGAAATTGAACAAAAGCTTTATCGATCGGCAATGGCATGCAGCGGCAGCCGTAATACAGAAAGTGCAAATGCAATATATACCTTTAAGCATTGATGATAAGCGGTGCCAGGTATATTCAACGGAAACGATATCAATCCCTGAATAAATGCTTCAAAATTCTTTCTGAGCTCTCCGTCTGTTGAAGGGTTATAGCTGATAAGCTTCATAGCGGTAAAGTCAAAAATGATCTGCCCAAAGAATTAAAAGCCAATCTCAGGAGTCGAGTGCTAAGAAAAAGGAAAGAGAAAAGAAATAGTTATGGTTTATTAAGTTACAGCAGCAGATGCGTCTTTAATGTCAATCACACGGTGATGCCAGTGAGTGATTTTGGAGAGGATATTTTGGTGAATCTGAGAGAGAAGGGTGTTTTTGAGAGGGTCAGGGCCAAACAGGGTGAGCACCATGTTGCGAAGATGCTTGTATGTGTATCCGTGCAGAGACCCCACATTCTGCTCTCCAAAAACCTTGGTGAAGCTCTCTGGATACCAACTCCTGAACAGCCGCCCCTCTTGTTGAAATATGAAATTATTCATGTCCGCCTCCGTGCAAACCACCACTGCCCTTCCCACTATGCTTGTTTTGAACACAGGCCCATATCTGCGGGTTCACACTGCTTAATTCACCAATTACAACATTAAGTAACTACTACTATTTGCATATATATATACAGATCAACTACTTACCGCTGCTTTCGTTTTTGATGAAGGGAGGCACGTCGAAGGAGTTGTTTGGCGCAAAGAACTGAAACGTTTCGCCGATGACAGGAAAACCCATGCTCCCTGGGGAAGAGGAAGACGCTCTTCCTTCCCCTTCCCCTTCTTTCTCCCCCTCCCCCAAATAATGCAGCCTATCAAAACTAAAACCAGACTGAGTAACAGATTCTCCCACATATCTCCTTCCTTAATTTACACAAGAAATTTCGGCGCTACAAATACTAAGGAATCGACAAAGAATCTGTGCGCATGTGAATACGAATAAGCATGTCGCCCTCCTTTCTTATACCCGTTACGGTTGACCTGCCACTAAAACCACAGGATATGTGTGAAAATTTATAGGAATAAAAAGATGAGCAGGGGATCTGAACTAGGATAAGAGGACAAACTTTAGTCCATTACCAATTTGTTTAGTGAGAGAGGGAGCATCTTTGAGTTTTTAAGCACCTAAAACCCCGCCACAGCAACTCCCAAGATGCTTCAATACCAAGATAAAAACAGCTATGGTGTGTCATGTCGGGTGGCTTGCTGGCTGGATGTGCTTTGTCCTTTTTTTAGTATTCAATGATGCACAACCCTCCTAACAACCCCAGAAAACAATGACAATGCCCATCACTGCCGTTTGACTGTAAAATCCATGGAGCCTTTGGCACAACAAATTTCTTCAGTGGTTTGAGAGGCTATGAAGACAATCATCCATGAAACGAAATCGATCTACGCAATGAATGGGATTCTCTCAGATACTCAAAACTCTGGTAATGATGATCATAACTAGTTATCATAAGAAAAACATTGTCGTCTTCTTCTTCATCATCTTCTGATCCCGCAGACAAAACTGATGTCTCCCATTTCTGTTGTCAATTCATTGCAAGCGGAAACGGAACTTGTGTGAACGGGGTACAACCACATTAATACAATCATTATTTTGTAATATTCACATTTATGTTGAGAGGGTGAATAAGTATATTTGAGACCTTGTGCCCATCCCAACACGATGTCATAACGAGTTTTCAAGTCCAAATTCTGTAATTTTAATCACGCCCGTTTCCATGTATTTGTAACGATTAAAACATACATAAAGCCAAAGCAGTCGCGCCCTTTTACTAAATTACAAGTAATGGAATGATACCCACTATGCCGCATATTCGGCAAAGAATCAAAAGCGCAAAAGAAATGCCAAGAAAGGCTATTAACTATAGCTATTATCCTCCAACCCTCCCTCATTATCTTAATCGTTCCAAAGTTTTCAAATTTCACAAATTTAAAATGCATCTATGGGATATTCAATATGACATATTATATTCATTAAAATAAAAATAGAATTGTTACATAGTCAATATTCATCTTATTTATTTATATTTAGTTCCGCAAATAACTAATAGCACTTCCTCTCCTTCGACCTTTCAGATCATATAAATAAGTAAAGATTTGGAAGAAAAGAGACATTCACATACACACTCACACTTATCTTCATATGTATTTGCAATGTAGCTTACTAAATCATCTACTTTGAAGATGAAATTATTATTCTCATTATTTATTGTGGAGGCTTCCACCTAAATCCATGGAGAGAAAATGTGTTATTTGTGGGAAACTAGATAATGTTAGGTTATATGTAAATGTAAATGAATTTCCTCAAATTGGAAACTAATAAAATTAACATGATTTCATATTGTATAGCCATGAAAGTGGTATTATTTTCATACATCATCGTAGAGAAGTTCCCGTCTTCATATTTAATTGAGGTTGTAATAATCTTGTTAAAGCTTGTGGATACCATTTTTTTAATCGAGAATCCTATTCCTTGTCGAATTTAAAATGTACAATAATAATAAAACATATGGTATTCAATCCTTCATATTAACCATATGACAATGCTTTAAGATTTTGCATGGAAATGATTTAAACTAAATGGTTGATTCTTATAAAGGATTAGCAACCGATAGTAGATTATCATAATCAATTAGTTTCCAAAGCTAATTACAACAATATTAGGAATAACCATATGAACAATACTAAACAATGATGAACATCAAATAAATAAAGCACTTGTAATGAGAGAGAGAAGACAACTTAGCTAATATCCCGCCTTGTGTGATGATTTGGGCTAGTCTCGATGACCGAAACAAGATGGAAATAATCTAACAGAGCCTCGTTATTGAAATTGTGTCCTGAATTGTTACTTGAACCAAAGAAGATGGCACGAGCCAAATCATACCCCCATTATGGCCCTTTCTCTATGCTCATGTTCCTTCAAATCATATGTTCCTAATACCTTCTGGGTTTTTGTATTGTTATTTGATATGCTCCTATCCGAATCTGGACACCAAACTATGTGATGTTGGTTGTGCATCCGATTGATACTTCAAAACCATAGATAAATGAAGTTCTACAAAACAAACATTGTATGAGTTGTGGGCACCCTCATACATCACCGACATCGTCATTACTCCAAAGAGGGCTCAAACTTCACATCATTCTCTCCTAGCATGTGATCTCTAAAATGTATGCAACCAAATAGATAACCATGATATTGCAACAATATGATTGTACTTGCACCTTTTCCCTAGCTTGACTTGGAGTGATGATATGTTCTTTATATTTGTAGATCTGAGTGGATGATTGCCCTAGAATGAGTATGCAAATTATGTAGAGCTTAAGGGAGTCTTGGAATGGATTTTCTTGTGATTTCTCTTAGTGTATGCTCATTAGGATCTTTGGGTGCCAAATGTGCATCATGTCCTCCTTGATAAATTATTAGGATATTTACAAGTATGTAAAGCAAGATAGCGGTATGTTTACCTTTGCTACTTGTCTTCCCTTGTTCTTTTTCTTCCGATCTATTGAATGGTCTTCCTTTGCTCTGCTTCTCCTTGCTTCTTCTCATCATCAATGTAGTATGCTTGTATACAAGCTTCATTGAGATCTTTGGGCTTCGTGGAGATTACCTTCCTCTGAAGTTGAGTGTGATACTTGGTCAAAATGTCCTCATCCTCCAAGTCCATATTAAGCAACATTGCTTTCCTCTCGAAATTCCGTAGTGTAGTCTTGCACACTTTGACTACTACCCTACCTAAAGTATCGCCATGTAATCATCATGCGCTTATGGCCAATAGGATAGAAGTTAGCTCTAAGAAATTCTTTAAAACCTTTCCAAGTACTGACAATAGGATGTTTCTTCCTTTCACAAGTGGCTAAGTGGGTTTCCCACCAAACCAGAGCATGACCTTCCATTTTGAGACGTGCAAAGGTAATCCTTTGTGCCTTAGTAACACTATGCACACTAAAATAGACTTCTAATTGTTTTAGCCACTTATCAAGCAATTCGCATCTACTTGTCCTTCAAAGTTCTTTATTTCCACTTTCGTTTCAACTTTAAAAGGTGTATGAGAAGATTTTACCTTCTCGCTTACAATTGGTGTCTCTTCTTCATGTTCTTCCCATTCTTTCTCTTCGTGGCTCTTACAAGACTGCCACCTAGGTTAGGCAGAGGTTCTGCAACTGCTAATCTGCACAGAGTGGCGGTTCTGTTAAAATGCTTACAGAACCTCCTTTTCCTCATTTTTCTTCACTTCTCCTTCTTGGTGCTAACAGAAATGATGAAGTGGTGTGTTATTCTCAATCACTAGGTTGTTGGGGTTGAAGCCTCATGAGATAATATTTTAGGTGAACTTTTTCACAATCGCTAATGAAACCTCCATGAACTATCTCGTGATCCGAACATATGGTAGATGGATCCCGACCAAATAGTCCGTGTGGAATATTGAAGCAAAACCTAGAGATTTTAACTTCTTTCATGCACAAAACTTGCATGTTACGAAATGTAAATAATTGCGCCCGACTAGATATCGACGTGTCGGTTTAGTGAGGCATCATACATTCCAAGAGTACACAATCATTAAGAAACATCAAGATTCATGGATCCCTCATCATCAAGATCTTTGAGGGTAAAAATGTATCGCTATTATTAAATTTCCGTTGGGAGAGGTACTTAGTTAAAAATCTAGAACGATCATAATTTCTCTTGGGAAAACTCTCCTCTTCCGAGGGATAAGAACTATGTGAGTGATGAAGAACAAACTTGTGTTCGAGTAATAAAATGTTATCATTAGAATTATTCACCCCAAGTTGGGGTTGTGAAGCTTGAGTAGTGGTTGAGGAGGGCATAACATGGAATATACAACAAACAATGAGTATGAAAATGATGGGGAGGCTTTGGGAGTGGGCGACACAAATGATTTTCTTATGACAATAGAGGAGTTAAATCTAGAATCACCCACTAGATAGTAATATGTTGGGGGCAAGTGGAGCCATGGGAAGAATAATTTTTATTTGTGATGTGGGTCCATCCATATGATGCTTTGACCTAGAAGGTTTGGTTTTTGTTTATTTTTTCCTATGCAACGCAAGAGGTAGCCATTATAAGGCATTCATGGATCATTGACCGATGCTTGGAACTGAAATCAGTGTTCAAAAGATTAATATATAACACATGCTGGGAGAACCGAGTACTTCCAACACGAAATCAATAGTTTCCTTAAGATCTTTGGCTACATCAATTTGAACGTAGATGCATTTTTAGGATGAGTTGGATAGAATTTGGGTTGTTCAAAGCTTATGAAACACCTTAATGGTTTGATGGTTTGTTTAAAAATACCCAAAAGGGGAGAGGAAGGTCAAGAAATTCCACTCAAACTGGATTTTTAATCTTAGCTTTGTCACAAACTTGTAAGTTTTTTGTTCAAAGTGAGATAACAAAACCGGGGATGTTGTGGATAAACCACGAGACATGATTGATAGCTACTTTACATTATTCGACATTATTAAAATGAAATAAAAAGAAACCCTTGGTTAGGTTTTGAACCCCCTCAAGCTTGAAACCATGGGACTGCTAGTGGTTGTGAACCCATTGTTTGAACATGCTCTTTGGGGGGATTTGACCAAAAATTTACCAACTAGGGTATAAGATTCATGCTAATGACATACTTCATCAAATTCTAGTAAATTAAGAATAACATCAGGCTCCAGAACCAATACCTCGTGGAAGACCTTCAGAACAAATTTCCTTCCTTCTTTGATGTCATTTTTCTCCAAATCTCCTCTCGCGATGTCTACATCAAAGGCGTAAGAGCCAAAGAGATTACCATTAGTAAAGGATTTATGTATCCTAAAGGGTGGAGGAGAGGAATAACTCAATGTAATAAATGTGTAGAGAAATAAAAAATTATGTCAAGATTGACTAATTTGAATTAGCGGTGTGACAGAGAGCCATGTAGAGAAACATGCAAAGCAATAACTAGGAGATTTTGTAAATTACATCCATCTCCATCTAGTCTCCATCTTTTAAAAAGGTTTGGACAAAAACTCATGGAGAATTAAAAAAAAAAATGGAAAGAAGGTGTTTGAAATAATGAAAACATAAAAAGTAAAATCAATATATCTTATTAAAAATTATCAATACCAAACTTAACATCTTTCATACCAATATAAGGTTGAAAAACTAAGAAATAATGTGTACATAAATTAAATAGGAAAACTTGTAAATAGAAATCCCAAAAATACCAAGCTAAAGTAAATTTATAGATTGTATACCTTAAATGAAATCAAAGATCGAATCAAGATGAAATTCATGTTGTTTTTTATATGCTTACTATATAATGATATAATAAGTGCCTATATAAATACTTGCAATCATAAATTCGTGAGACAAACAAATATTGATGGTTTTATTTTAAATCTAAACGAATATCTACATACTAGCAAAAGCATCCAAAGGTGCTTGTGAGAGGTCGATAGGCATATAAGAGGAGTAATTTAAAGTAGTAAATTAGTTAAAAAAATGTGCGACATATGGAACTATGATGTAAATCATAGAATAGTTGGTAGCCATCCAAGAATGAAGTATCCATCTAAAGTTTTGAAGGTCAATTGCATCACAGTTTGGAGGCAAAATAAATGGAAGTGTAGATACATATGATTTAAGTACATGTTGATAACCTGTATTTGAACTTCAAAGGAAGGCTCCAGCGTAAATCCATTTATTGTTGGTGTCGTACATTGGCGGAAATTGTATTCTATAATTAGTTTGACAAACATTCATGTAAAACAATTGAATGATAAACATTTTACTTGAAAAGAATTGAAAAAATATAATTTAATTATAAAATAGAAAAATGAATTAGATTCAACAATGTTTTATGTCTTCCAAGCACCTCACCAAGGAGCTAATATTTAGCAAAATAAAACTTCCTTTGAAATGGGATGGAATCACATTATTTAATAAATATAAATTATTACTGATGAGCTCTTGAGAAATCAATTTAAACCCTTTTCTTTCTCTAGACAAAAACAATTACAAAATTCCATGTTAAAAGTATCAGAGTTATAAAGCCAATTTTCATTATAAACGCATACCATATTACCAACCACAAGATAAGCCTAATGACGCATACTAAGTCACAATACAAACTAATGGATGCTAAAGGAAAATATACAAATATATTACATTATTTTTCTTTTTCATGCTTATTTATGATCACATATGTAAATATCCTAAAAGTAAAAGACACCATTTAGACACGATTTACGAGATAAATACTATCATAGGTTATAACAATCTACAGCTGACAAGTGATTGCTTCCAAATCCTTGATGAGATTACATCTTTTCATAGATAGAAAATATTATTTAGTGTTCAGATGGCTTGGAACTCAATCTGTCGATTAAAAATAAAAATTGCAATGAATTATTGGCTACACGGTATGAACCAATTCCATTGTAATAATAATAAAAAAACAAAGAAGGCAAGTCAGACCAGTGCACTTCTTTAAATAAGAGATTGTAAAAGAAAAACATCACTAATTAAGTGCACCAATAAATAAAGTTTGTGAAAAGATGCAAAAAGGTGAGCCTTTCTTTTATTGTTCATGGGTGTCAACAGAAAATGAAAGGATCCACTGCATTAATGGAAGCATCTGAATGCCAGAAAATCCCCTCATAAAAAATTAGACCGTACTCCACCTTTAACATATTTCGTCTTGCACTGCATCATGCATGTGCCTTGTAGTTAAGGAATACATTAATATTTCGTATGTCCAACATATGCTTGTGCATTTCATCCATAACCTGCAGTTGTAATCGGTAATTGAGACAGCCATAACGTAAGAAAATGTGAATATGTAGCACAAGCTATCAATAAATTATGTGAATATGTAGATTAAGCTTTGGAATCTAAAAATTCTTTTTGTCAGTTAATTTTAGAACTTACTTTAAAATAATCTTTGTGAAGACTTAATATTGATCAACCCATTTATAGATATTATTGTATAGTAACATAAATTTCATGCATACACATAAAAATATTTTGTAATATTTTTGCAAGTAAAATAAAATATCACATATTTATAAACACATATGATTTTTTTGGTATTGTTTCCCATTCTCTATGTAGCTCTAAATTATGTAGGTGTGTAATTTGTTCTACAAAAAGGTTAATGTGTTTTTTATAATGTTTCTAGTGTATCTAGTAGAGGTCCAAATACGATTCTTCACCAAACCATGGGAGCTACATAAACGTTTTTGTTTCTTTGCAAAAAAGGTGCTTTATTTCATGATAGAGTTCATGTCACCTACTTGATATGGCTAAATCAGACTTATAAGAAGCCTTGTATAAAATATTGTATTTTTTGCATTCTGAGCATCTCTTACAACTAATGTTTTCCATCCACATAATATTTTCATCCTTCTATGATAATTTAATAATATTTTTTTATTATTATTTTATTATAACCATGATGTAAATTTAAAAATACAAAAATATAGACATATTTTATTTATTTACTTTACAAGAAAATGCTAAATAAATTTTTGAGGAGGGCGCCCACTCAAACTATTGCCTAGGGCGCTCCCGACCTTTAATTCGGCCTTGGCCGAGAATCAGATTTTGGAAAGTGAAATGACTCGTAGAGATTGTTGTTTTGCAAAATGACCGCAACATTTCCAAATATGAAGTCTACAACGCCGTAGACATTGTATTGTTTGTAGAATTGGCGAGAGGAGTGGACGTAAAGAGTGTTTGATTGTGGAAGAAATCTCGTAATTCCAAATGTATATATACATATTTGCATACATATTGCAAGGCCATTGAGTGGGAAATTCACACTTTAGAAAGTAATTTTAGATATTAAAGAGTTTCTCATTCGCTTGGTTTGAATACAAGAGCGCTACTTTGGAATTTCAGCGATTGTTTGGTTTGAATTCCTCTTAAATAAACATGCACAAACAATACTAAATTAAGTTTAGCATATGCATGCATAAATGATGACTATGACGATTAAGTTGGCCCTTACCAAGAAACTTGACTCTAGTAAAGCCTATCGCCAAAGAAATATAATGATTAAATGGTGGATTTTAAATTTTGATTTTGATAACATGGTTTTTCTTTTTTAAAAAAAGAGGACGACTATAAAAAAATTCATTTACAAAGAAAATTGGCTCTAATGAAGCCTCTCGGCCAAAAATATGATTATTGACTTTCGATTAATATATTTTTCATTCGTTACTTTCATCCTTAAAAATTATATTAAAAATTCAAACCGCACTAACATGTGAACAACCTCCAAAAAAACATTGCTTTATATAAACATTTAATTTGTTGGGTTCTACATATTAAATTGATATGTACCAATCAATTGTTTATAACATTGTTTAATAATATAAAAAGCGAAACTATTAAACAAATATAAAACTCTTAAATAATTTATTTATTAAATTATTTATATTTCCTCTACTAACAGCTTATAGTGTCCCGCAGAACTTGAAATGGTCATAATTTTTGTTTCGAGTGTCCGTTTGAGTCCATTTTTTTAAACCACTTGTTTTGGCAAGAGGAACGCTTCGTCAAGCTTTGTTGTTTGGAACACGTTTTGGCACATTTTTGGGCCCGAAATCCACCATCTAAAGGCTGAAAATTAGGATCTAAGTTGTAATTTAGTTTTTTCCTATTTTAGAGCATTAGTTAATTTTAGTCTCTTGCATTCAAATTAGGTTAGAAAGTTGGCAATTCCTCTAATTTAGGCTTGTAGAAGATGTGTAACAATTTTTGTGCCCATACGAATAAGCATGCAAACTTACTAAGAATAGCAGGTTCTAGTAAATTGCTAAAAATAGTAAATTTTGCCATCTAGAGTAGATTTAGTCAAAGTTAGTTAGAGTTTGTTGGGCAACTCGAGTTGGGAGTTGTTTTCCTATTTATGAAGCATTGTAATCCATGATTGAATAACGAAGAAGGAGATTTATTTTCTTTTGAGTTCAAGTTATTTGTAGTATATTGTGTGTGTTATAGTTTAGCCACATTACGGATCTCTTTGGATTTATGTGTGGAAAATGTAATGTGATATTTCTATATACTATTTTAGCTTTCACAAAAGTGGTGTCTTTCATAGTCATCTAACCTCAAGAACATAACCTATATGCTTACAAAATGGTTTTATGTAAGGGTACTCATATATATATATATATATATATATTTTATATATATATATATATATTCTTTTCATTGTAATTAATTGGTAGGTGTCCACCTTTGAAGTTGTCTTTGTTGGGAAATGTCATAATCCGAAGCGGGTCTTTTCACGAAATATTTTCAGCAAACGAAATCTTAACAAGTAGATATGACCTAATTGAGTTTAGACTATGCAAACGTATTTGGTGGAAAACAACTTAAAGGGAGGGGTATACTTTTCCTTCTTCTATTTCAACTAATAGAAGATGCGAGCTTCCTCACAAGGCATTGACCTGTTTCACTTTGTCGGCATGCTACCAACCTGTCCAAAAATATGAGCTTTGACAAAAATTGTGGAAGAATTAAAACCAGACTCCTCAACCTATTTCCTCATACTCCCACCTTATGCCAAAACAGGCATATCAAGAATCTGCTTTGACAAAATGCCCAAAACCGCTTGGTTTCTCGATTGCAATGATGACAAGAAATGCAAAAAGTGGGTGTGTTGGAAAGGCCTTGCACCTTAATTTCCGAAAATGCAATTGGCGATGTACATGCGGACTCCACAACCTTTTCAAAGATCCTCCGAACTTCTCGCTCAAATGGAAGATTTATAACACGATCCTCTCTAGCGTAATTTGCAATACTTGTGCAATTACTAATTTAGATATCATTACACAATATTGACATAGTTTTATGGAAGGGTTTCTATTGCAATTTAAAATATGAAGTTTTAGACCCTTTAAAATATATTTTAATTTGTTATAGAAATAAAATTAATTTTTCTTGATAAAAATTATATGGGAAGGAATTAGAAGTTTTCCCATAATATTTAGATTTACATTCCTATAATAATTTTTTATTATAATTTTGTTGGTTACTCTTATTTATTTATATATATATGACTATCTATTGAACCATTAACTTGAAGGCTGTGTGTTCATATATAAGATGCGGAGCGAGAGGGTGACTTTACTTAAAATTAGTTCCCTCATTTACCAATTTTCTTTTGTATTGTAGAGTTTTTTTTTTTTCGTGTACAAATGTATTTGTTGGTTCATATTTTTATGTGTTCAAATCCCCAAATATCAAATTAAATTGATTACGGTGTGGATAGATATTTCAGCTATTGGATAAGCTTTAGCACGTAAATAAACTTATATTTTATTTATTATTTATTTATAATATTCTTAGTTTGATTCATAGTGTTATTTTGATTCATAGTAGTACTTAGCTTGTAGTAGGCAAAGCAAAAATTAACATTATGAAAAATGCATTTATTTTTTTATTTGTTTTATTAATGTGATTACAAATCTTCTTTTAAACTTACACTTATTTATTGCAAAAACAAGTTTATATCATGGTTTATGATACGTGTATAAGAGAAACCTATCAAGAATGAATGTAATATTGATTTTGATAATGTTTAATATTACTCATTAACAAAAGTGTGTATACTACATCAATGTTTTTCATTTATACTAGTTTAGAACTCATATTTGTAGTTATGTGTCACGTGGCAGAATAGATTTTCAATAAATGCAATATTTAATACTATTTATCAATAAAGATGTGTATATTATGTTAATACTTTTATTCACAAGAACTTGTAACTCATATTTATAATCATATGTCAGTGTGACAATGAATTTGTATTATGAATATTCTAGAGAAAATATTATTTCAAAATATAAGTTAAAATTAAATATAGATATAAATAGTAGTGTTTGTATTAATAATATATTACACCAATTTTATATGTCGAAAGTAATTTTACATTAATAAATTTATTAAATTGGTGGAAACACATTAATATAATACATTCTAAGATAATTAATATAAGTAATTTATGACAAAATTATTTTGTCAATTTCTCAATAGTAGATCTTTGAAACAATTCCCTTGTTAAGACACGACACCTTTGATACTTATTATGTTAAATAAAAAATATATATTTAGAGGATCACACATATTTATAAACTCGTAAGACAAAGATATTCTTTAAGCCAAAAACTCGATTAATCATAAATCCATTTAATCTTGATCTTTGTGAGATTTATCACTTCATTGTCATTTTTTATTATTATTAGTAAATGGTTTTTGGGAGGGACCATACCCCAAGTACAAAAAGCCCAAAGGCCATAACAACATGAAAAACAAGGTGGTTTTTTGATGTATGTGCCACACCCTACAAGAAGCCTACGAGCGAGATATTACATAGAAAACAAAAGTGGTTTTTTGATACGTGGGGCCACACCCCAACAAAAGGCCTAACTACCAGAATAAGCAAGAAAAACATAGGCAGAGACAAACTTCCCGAGAGAAGTAGAAAAACAACAAAATTGTAGCCCCACAACAGCTACACAACCAACAAGAAACAACAAGAAAATAACAGAAACCGGAAGAGCAAAGTCCTCCTAAATGAGACATTTTTGAAAAACCTTCTTAAATTTCTCCACCGCCTTGAACATATTCGGGTTATCTCGCATTTTAGGTCTTTTCTTTTTTAGGCAAGCACCTTCTTCGCGGCCTTGCCCCCTTTCCACAGATCCTCTAGAAGACCGCTCACATCACAGAGTTGCTTGACCTAGACATGCAAGAAATCAAGGAAGGCTTTCTGCATAGTGAGATGATTTAATTGCTTAGTGACTATCTTTTCGAGAGTATCTTCTAAAACCTTATTCTTCTTTTGGATTTATTCTAATTTTGTCTCAATTTTCTCCACATAAGGTTGTTTCCCCTTAGGACTAAAATGAGGGATCATACTAATGTCGTGGCCTAGAAAAAAGGGGGTCTTGAGACAGTAGGTAAATCCAAGCTTTCTGGGGAGAGTGGATCGACCGATGTTGAGCAAGCTCTCGCTTACATCAAGGTCCTTACCTTTACTAGAGCTTCTAAGAACCCTCTTGGCAGGTGGAGGAGAAGGTTGTCTTAACCTTTTTGATTTGTTAGACTAAGTGGGGGGCGATTGGAACTAGAAGGGTCATTGGCAACCATATTGTGGAAGTAAAGATGCGAGAGAAGTCTAACCTCTTGATGAAGTGGAAGAGTTATCCTATGAGAATGTACTTCAAGAATGGACTTTTCAAGGGAATGGAAGATATAATATGCCAGACTAACCCTAGGGGACCTTCTAAAATGATTCGATTAACAAAATTATGGAGGGGTAGGGTAGAAAATATGCCTTCCGTGACATACCTGACCACCATACGAGCAACTTCAATGTACGGGACTGGGATAGAGGAGCATACAATCCCAACCTTTTTAATTTCCAATTTTTCCGACCCTTGAATAATTTTTTTCTCCTCTAAATATTTGTAAAACTTGTTCTGTAGTAACTTGATTCCCTCAAAACTAAAGCCGGTAATAAAAAGATCGGTTCTCTCGTGATAGGAAAATAGTTTCCCTTGTAGCTAAAAACCCTATTTTCTAGTGCTTAGCAAAGAGAATGGATATATGCTTGTCATACCCAATGATCCGTGCATGAATTTAGTGAAGTCATCAACATCCGTGAGCTTTCGAGTTTGGCATTAGCTTGTTAGGTCGGATCAAAGACAGTTCAACCCTATAAGGAGGTCCCCCCATTTTAGCAGGAATTTTTCACCGGTACACGAAAGATAGTAGTTTGAAATGGTGACCGGAAAGTGTTAACACTACACAAAACAACATGTCATAAAATGATATGAAAATATGAGAAATGACCGTTGAGTGAGGAGATTTCTCAAGCATGCAAACCCATCTTGGTGGTAAGAGGCTATTTTCCCATAAGTGAAATCAATATGAGCATTGGGGACAACTATCTAATGCATCCTTGGCCATGATTTCCTTTGCAATCTTAGGGATTTCATCATTATTTATCCAACAATTATAATTATTACTACACACACCCACGTTAGCAAAATAATCCGCCATTTTGTTCCCTTCTCGATATGTATGGCATATGCTAACATTTACCAAACTATTGCAGATAATTTTAGCCTCTTGAATGAAATATTTGATAGTCCAATTAGGTGGGTTTTGACCATTGATATTATTAATGATATTGAGCGAGTCCCCTTCAACTATGAGCTTGGTAATTTTGATCTTTTTGCTTCACAAAGTCCCCATAATGTAGTAAGGGCTTCTGCATAGTGATTTGACTGGGTCCCCATAGGTCCAACATAGGCCACAATAAGCTTCCCATAATGATTTCTTATGATCCCACCTCCTCCTGCAGCTCCAGGATTGCCCTTAGAGGCACCATCAAAATTGAGTTTGCACCAATCATCATGAGGTGGGATCCACTGAACCAAAGATCTATCTATGGTGTCAGACCTTACTTGAATATTCTCCAGTCGATGCTCCAATTCTACAGAAATATCTCTTCATTTTTAGGAAAATTTTGATTCTTAGGAGGTTTGAATTTTAAAATATTCTCTTTCAAATCAATTGTGATTTCTTTGAAGTATTTTTGTATATTTTTGTATTTCTAATGATGAGAGAGTTCCTTGCTTTCCAGATTTTCCATATAGTGTGAGGGAAGGAAAGCCTCCAAAGTTTCCTAAGCACACTGTGTTTGAAGGGGGGTGCCATTGATCCCAATCCTAAACTATATCTTCTAGGAAAGTGCAAGAAATCTCAAATCTATAGAAGATGAGCTCCTATATACTAAGAGAAAAAGGGAAGTGAAGCAGTAGATGATGGATAATTTCAATTTCTTCTTTGCAAAGGTAACATCTGTTTGGAAAAGTGGATCCCCTCTTGATGATTTTATCAATAGTGAGAATTTTTTATTTAGTGCCCACAGAGAAAATGATAGAATTTTGGGGTAAGTTCTTTATGCCATATGTCAAGCTCCAATTGAAGTCAATTTTCACATCTCCTTAGAAGACCTGATATCCCAAGTTTACAGTGTCGGCACCATCAAAAGAGTCCACCTAAATAAACTCATCCTTTTCTTGATTTTGAATAATCTAGATGTTAGAGGTAGTTTTGTTTAAATCAGCTATATGACTACTAAATATGGCCTTCTCTATATGAAGAATCTTCCATTGGAGTGTACCCTCCACACAATTCATGTAATCTTTGACCATGTGCCCATGCTCTACAAGATAGGTGACTTGCAGCTTGTTCCCAAGCATTATTAGTCTTTAAGCCTTGGAATTCCACCCAATTATCCTTCCGAAATGGATGTCCTCGCCATTTCCTAACTTCCGTTGCTTCCCTTTTCCAGTCCCCTTCTAATTTTTATGAGATTGTTCTAGAATAAAGATCCCGGGGAAGAAAATCCTCACTGATAAGCTCATGGCTGAATTTTGAGAGAGGTATTTGGCCCGAAGGATATCACCCATGGATGGGAAATCATTTACAACTTATTTCCAATAGCTATTTCCATCATTTTTAACTAAACAACTCTCGCACTTGGAAAGAATGGTGTGTGGTAAATGGTATAGTATGAGTGTATTAATAATAAAAACACATTCCAAATCACTTCAAATAATTTCAAAATAACGCTCTATTCATCATTTTCAATATATCATAATCATCACCTATAAAAATTCTATACCATGAGGATTTGTGATGCATAACCACATTCTTAAGGACATTCATAAAACAATTGAACTATACTATTCCAATTTCATTTATTTTCTATATATGTGAACTCTTTCCATGATATTGAGTTAAATATGAATGCACATTCCAACCGATATATGAACCTACATTATAAAAAATTATGTTTGTCAAAAAATTGGATTTAACTTTGTTTATGTGTTCTTCCTACCCTATTATGTGAAAATATGCCTTCTTTTGTTTGGAAAATTACTACTAGAAGTGAATGAGGAGGGATTGAGCATTGATGAATACAATAGAAGTTAGAAATGGTAGTTTAAAATAGCTTCATTTTGTTTAAAAATCAAGATAATCATGATTGATACAAATATAATTTGTTTCATTAGGTGCCCAAATATATTATAATAACTTACTACAAAATCATCTAACAAAAACAATTAAAAACGTCTTTTTAAACATTATAAATGTGTCATGTCTTTGCATATATAAAATATTTTTAAAATGTGTTTAGTCATTTCAAACATTTGAATTCAATTTTTTATTAATGGGGAAATAATTTTATTGGTGTAATAAGATTTAAAATAAATAGAATAAAATAATATACATAACACATATTCATGTTCATTGTGGGGATGAAAACACATAAGTGTAAGTGCATGAAGGTGTAGGGTCATAAGGGGATCTTAAATGGGCATTTAAAAAAAAAAAAAACCTTAACTTGTGTGAGTTTTTAAAGTAGGGAAAATTTTAAGACCCCTAAAAACTCGTAGATATTACTTGGTGAATGAGTGAAAACAACTATTGAAATCATGGTGCATGTGTGAAAATGACTATCAAAATTATGGAAAATGTGTGAAAACAACTATTAAAATCATGGTGAAGTGGAAGGAAATGGTTTTTACATGGCTGGAGAATTATTTGATAATGTTCTTAGCTTGTATCAATTTTTGACCGTGTTGTCATGCAAAATGTCTAGCATGAAAAATTCAAAAAATTGACATGACAACTTAAGTCACCCTTGAAAATCCTTGAACTGGGTAATGTAAACCTATCCTCGACCACCATTTTTGACTATGTAAACCATTTCATGGATGAGAGGGATGTGCTAACTAGATTATTAAAGCATATTTCATGTGAAGGTAAGATTCCGAGAAGCAATTCATGGATTCATTTTGAAGGAACTACTCCTGAGGGCCCAAAAAGGCCTATTTTTAGACTTTTTACACTCTATGAGAGCCCCGGAATGTACAAGGAAAAATTGAAGCATATAAAAAGTGGGTGACAAAAATATGTAATCATCTAAGGTAGTTTAGGAAATTTCTGGAAGAAAAATAAGGTATAGGAACAAGTTATGCAAAACCGGGTATTTGTGAGCAAGGTATTGGGAAAAGCAAATTCTAAAAAGCTAGTCACCTTATTTGAAGGGTTTCATGAGCCTCAAAAAGAATTAAAAGTTAAAACCATATGAATGAGAAAGATAAAATATCCTAGTTCATGGTGGAATGATCAAGGAAATATTTTGGGAACATTAAGATGTGGAAAATTGTCCAGATGCAACTCAAGAAACCTCTTATAAGGTGAAAATTGATCGAAGGCTTCCAGGACACTCAGGAAGATTCGAGAGCCTAATAAAATATAAAATGATGGAATTTTTAATTATATCCATTATCCATAAGCTTTTTTGTCTTTGTTTCATTGAAAACTATCCTTTCCACTTAGCTCACTGACACACAACTTGGGAAAAAATTAAAAATATGGATACAACTTGACAAAAATTAATTTTAAAGACTTGTAAATGGTCCCATTGTATTCATTGGCTATTTTACATAAACATTCATACATTGGATGACTAAATTTCATTAAATTTTGACCATGGAATGAAGAAAACAATTTTGGTCTTGCGAAGTAAGAATACTGTCGTGTGACGATAAATTGTTGTCTCATGTCAAAAAGGTTTAGGCAAAAAAAAAAGTGTTGTCATGTGACACCAAAGTGGTTTCGTGCATCAAATAGGTTTTGGGCCACTCGAGAATTTTTCGTGTGTCTAGAAGTTGATGTCGTGCATCCAAAAGAAGGTTTAGGTGATAACAAAGTGTTGTCATGTGAAACCAAAGTGATGTCATGTGTCAAGGAGGTTTTGTATGACACGGGAATGCTATCATGTGTCCAAAAGATATTGTTGCACATCTAGAAGGTTTAGGTGATACGAAAATTGTTGTCGTGTGATCAAAAGATGTCATCATGTCAATAAGGTTTTAAGTAACCCAAGAATATTATTGTGCATCAAGAAGGTGCTAAGCAACTTGATGATGTTGTCATATGACCATAGAATGTTATCATGTGACTAGAAGATGTAGTTGGACATCTGCATGATGAAGGAAGGGGAAAGGTCACAAGTGACGGAGGAACATCAAAGGTCGTGAAGGAAGTAGAAAGGTAAACAATCAAGAAGGAAGACAAATATTTGTGTGGGGAGATGAAATGGAAGTCATAATGCTATAATTATGAATGACACCCCCATTTCAAGGGGATGGTTATTGTTGTTCTCTAGCTCACATATTATCTATAGAAGCAAGATAGATAAATTATTCCATTTCCAAGTATAAGTTATTCCTCTCCATCCCAACTTCACTCCAAAAGCATATACTTGTTAAATATAATACAATGAGAATTTGTTATTTTGTATCTTATTCCTTGTTACATGTAAATGGTTTCTTCTCATTAAATTTTTGGCTATATTATGGTTTTGAGGTAGTAAACTCTTATGTGATATTTCTTTCTATTCTCTTATTACTTCTCTCTTTATAAATGTTTCCTCTCTTGTAGAACCTACGAGACACTTTTCCACCGGCATATGAAAGTACTCCTATGTGATCCTCGGTTGAAATACCACCCTCAAGGAATTAGAATAGTGTAAATATTGCCTATTTTCAATAAATGGAGCTTCCCATTTAAGTAGAGGGACTCAATCCTACACATTGTTGGTGAGAGAAAACTAATTTTCCCACTCAAAAAATTATTTTACCAATAGTTTTTGCACCCACCGTGGGGTAGATTTTCCACTCTACACCTTTATATATTCTACAAAAATACAAAAAATCATATATCTAAAAAACCAAAAAAATGAAATCTGAAATTTCATTGAGCCTTATGTCTTCCACTAATGGCTATTTTTGGTCATCCCCTAGTCCTAAGACCCAAACCTCTCTTCCATACCCAAGAATATATTGCATTAGACTAAAGGGAGGCCATTTGGCACAATAGAGTAAAGAAAGAACTTTCCCAAGTTATATGGTGTCGGGAAGCATCACCCAAATGACCACATTGCAACCTTCATCACTGCTTATGGAATGCTAGGAGTTGGATATGAGGATCTATCAGTCCATCTAATTGTAGAATATTTACAAGATGTGGTTGCAGACTGGTTCTACCATTTTTTGAGTAGGTCTATAAATAATTGGAACGATATGAAGACTATGTTTGAAACTAGGTTCAAACCTATAAAAGATGTTCATGTGATTTTGGCCTAATAGTCTTAACTAAATAAGGAGCCTTGAAACCATTGAGGGAGTTTGTGGAAAATTTCAACAAAATTATCTACAAAATCCCTGTAATTACCTAACCTACAGAAGACAACAAGATAAGATTCTTCACAAATGCTCAACTTCCTGAGGTGAGTTTTATGCTTTGAGAAGAACTCAACCAACTCATTTGGATGAGGCAAAAAATATTGCAATCGAGGTAGAATATTACTTGATCATTTTTGGGAAGATTAAAAAGGTCCAAATAACGGAAAGGCCAAATTTTAAATACAAGTACCACATATTCATTAGTTCAAATTTTGGCTAATGATGTCTTGTCTCTTAAGAAGAAATTGGATCAAGCTTTTGTGAGCAGAGATGCTCCAAGAAGAACTTTCCAAATAGACAAAGGATTAGTCTTCATCCCTAAATACTTTCTCTTGAGGCACCTCAAATAAATGCAACTCCGTGATGTTGAGGAGGAAGAAGAAGAAATTGAAGAGTTGGAAGAAGAAAATGAGGACGGTAACGTCCTAGAGATTGAAGAAGTAGAAGATGATGCACAAGTCAATTTCATTGAGCATTCCTTAGGAGAATATGATGATGAAGATTCACCAAGCTTCTTCTATGCCGTATTCAACTCCTCTTAATCCCAAAAGGAGATTCATCCTTCGCCACTACGTAGAAAATAAGAAGAGGGAATATCCTTAGGTGGCGACTCTACAAAACAAAATAATCAACAGAGGATCTTCGCTTCTACCTTCTATGGAGTCTGTGAAAGAAAAACCTAACCTTGTAGTGAATATGCGATACTAAGTAAGTCTCAAAATGTTTCTCCTAATTCCATTCCGCTTCTACAAAGGCCAATTCTTCCAAAATTCAAATGCTCATAGAAAATCAAACACGCTTTCCAAACCAGCTACTCCATTTACTAAAACTACCTAAGCTTCTAAGGTAATACCTCCTTAATCTGCCAAAGCATCCAATTCCTCTGGAGTATCCACCTCATCTCTTTTTGATCTGTTTGATATCATTGATCACATGAACAAGTCGAAGGTTCAAATTTTTGAATCTGAGTTCTTACAAACCCATCCAAAGCAATTCGAAAGACTTTTCAATTACATCAAGGGTGGTAGTTCAAAGTCCAATGTTGTAATCTCCAATTCCAAAGGCCTACTACTAACACCACCTACCCATCCTTCACAGAACATGCTTTCCCTAAGTACATCCAAGACTCACAAAGTAGAGCCATTTTATCTTTCCCTCCTAGGCACGAGTTGAATAACCGCATAATAGACTTAGGTGCCTTAGATAATGTAATGCCAATAAAAGTTACTAATTCTATTGGGTTGGTATTAACACTATAAAATGTCTCTTGCTACTCCATGGAGTCTAAAGAAGTTCCATTGGTGGGAGGAATCAAATATGCACAAGTAGCTCTTGCGGACTTCCTGACAAAAAAAATTTTACTGATCATTTTGGTAGCAGACATCCCAACATCTTTTGGAATGTTGTTAAGAAAAAGTTTCTATAGAGACTTAGGAGGTGAGATATAGATGGATTGGTCTTCCACCACCATTCTAGTAAAAGGAGAGATGAATAAGTTGTTTCCCATGAGAAATATGAAGTAAACCGTTACAAAAATTGGAGGATCCAAAAGCTGATATATTGTTTCAAGACAATGGACTTGGTAACTACTTCTTTACTATTGAAAGAGATGAGAATTTTCCTTTTCTCACAGAAGATGAAGAAAATTATTCATGGGAAATGGAATTCAATGGAATCCATTCCGGTGTAGGCTCGAGAGAAGGTGTTTTCCTCAATTCTCCTTCGGGTGAGTTGCTTCATTTTTCCTATAAATTGAAATTTGAAAACACCAATAATACTCGGAATATGAAGCTCTTATGTTAGGGATGGATGTAGCTGAATCTATGGATATCAAGAAGTTGAAATGTATTGGAGATGCTGAAGTGATTGTCATACAATTTAGAGATCAATATCAAGTCAAAAACCCAAGGCTTAAGCATTACAAGAACAGAGTATGGGATTGCATTGATTCTTTTGATGCTTTCTCAATTCAAGCTATTCCCCATGAGAAAAATGAGAAAGTTGATTCTCTTGTAGTCTCGACTTTTCTCATGGCCCCATATCCATGTTTTAACAAGGACAAAGTGACTTATCAAGATGGTGTTCAAGCTAAGTGTGTCGATAATGTCAATCATTGGCACATGTTGAATAACGATAATCATTTTCTATCTTTCTTGGCATAAAGAGATAACTTCACAAATCTCTTATACGAAGGAAGTGATGTTTCGAATAGAGAGTCTATTGCAGATGAAGATAAAGGAGAGATAGATGGAGTTGATTCGAAGGGGTCATCAGACTAAAGGGAAACAATATTCTAAAATTTATTTTATCTCTTGAAGACTTGTTTGATAAGTGTGTTCATATTAAATTTACTATGCTAATTGAAATAGGATAACACCTAACAATCTCAAAGAAAAGCTAAATTTACCATAGGACCATCATGATTAGAGCTTAATGGAAAGATAATATGCAATAACATGAAATAAATAATCTAAATACAAGCCATTCCCACTAAAATGTATGATTGTCTTTAAAAATATGAACCTATGAAGATCATAAGAAATAAAATTTGTGTTGTTGCTTTAATATGAAGAAAGAATCAAAAGCATAACACCGGTTTATACAATGAAGACACACGAAATAATACAAACATCTTTGAATTACATTCACAGGCTATTATATAGCCATATACATAGCCAAAACAACCTCCTACAAAATAGGGAGGTGTTATAACAATTAACCCTATTTAGTTGTGATTGTTACTCCCGTAACAATACACAACTCAACACCAATATATTATTGTTTATATAACAATAATATATTAATAACATATTAAACTATATAATAATAATTACCAACGTAATTATTATCTTACACAATGTAAATACTAATTCCTAACATTCCCCCTTAGTGTTTACATGGTAGAAAAACATCCACACACTCAACCGCAGCAGAATGCTCACCCCGTGGCATGTCCAACTCTGTGACTCATGACCTTGATCCAAAAGAATGGATCTCTCCTTCCATGGTTTTAAACAGGCTTACCACAGCACCTTGACGTGACAGAACCTCATCAACTATCCACCTCGTGTGGTTTCTGATCCTCCCACAAACCCTTTCAAGATGCATGAACTGACTTACTCTGGTGCTACTATTCACCACTATGCTTATACATCAGGGAATTATGTAGGAAACACAACATGCATATAAAAAAACTACACAATAGAAGATATACTGAAAATATTTCACATTACTTCCTATAAGAATAATAATGTTCTTAATCGTAGTCTCTATCATTGATTGTTGCCACTCGATCTCGAACAACATAGAAAACTACCAATGCCACTGGAAGCTTTCCTTGACTAAGTTGTTTTGGGTGCAGAATGGGAATGGAACATTGGTATGTATTCCCCCCCACAATGTGAAATTCCACTCATATAGATACTGAGAAGAAAAATGCATCGAAGAACATACTCCTGAATGGATCTTGCTAGTTAGGTCTTCTTTGCACATGGTCACTAATGCTAGTGAACGTATTATTCTAGCTGACCATCTTCCAAAGAAGTATGGTAGTCAGAGGACCAAGTCAGTCAAAGGATTACTGATAGTCATCTACGCTCCAACACAACTCTCTTTCCAACATCCATCAAATACCACACAAAATAGAACACCGCAAACCAAGCACACCGAGAAAATGGAAACCACACCGAAAATCATATACTCACACCATACATATGCCACCACATCTTCTACATGGCCCCGTCATTGGTGGTCGACGAGAGGTCGATGTTCAACCTCCTTCCTCCGTTGCCTCCTTCCTCCACCATCATGTTGCTAGTTCAAATGGATGTGATCATGAAGCTTCAAAATACTTAAATGCCAAGAGGCTCCAACGGATCAAGTGGAGGACGCACTTGTCGAGGGTGAATTCAGATGAGAAGAGAATTGTAAATAATCCAATTCTGTATAGAAGTGTCAACCATGCATGGGAAAGACTGATGTAATTCCGATATAGAGGAATGTTTAAAATATCTGCCGCTATAGAAGTGAGTCAAACCAAAGATTATTCCAAAACCAAATATCTGCACTGTCGGTTGTACCCAAAATACATGTACAGTCCCTTCAATAAAAACCACATGTAATTTACACGTTGGTAATAAACATGCATTAGAACATATATTACCTTTTTCAATGCTCAAACTAAGACCAATGTGGATCGAATTTCAGTTATCCAATGAATGGAGATCCTTGCATGGACGGATTTGATTACAGATTTGCATAGAAAATCAATCAATCAGAACTATCAGAGATTATTATCCCTGATTTATACCAGCCTTCAATACACAGTCGCAAACCAGAATTTCCAGGCTTGCAAAAATTCCATGGTATATAGTGGCGTTAAAACAATATGTGCAGATCAAAGAACAACATTGTGGATCAATGCCGAGTCTGTTGGATACTTTATTGATGTCAGCTACGAATGTGATTGAAGGATCCGTCAAAGATGTGGTATCAAAGAGTAATCGTGGCTTTGTATTTCACCCGATTTGTGTCCATCAACGAATCTAAAACCTCAAGAAAATGTGAATACAGAGTGGACTCCACAAAATAGAAGAACAGACCTGTGCTTTAGAGCTCTAGATCCTACCCGAAGGAGATTGACTGTGGGATTGATAGAAGACGTCTAAATTGGCACCAAATTCTGCTTAATAGTTGAGTTCGCCACAAATATTAACACGATTTCCAATGAGAAGAATGGACATCAAAACCACCTTTCACGCAAGCTCCGATCAGGTCGTTTCAATCTAAAATTGCACTTTGTAATTCACAAAGAAATGCAGTCTTCCCGCATGCGAAAGTAATCGATACAGATATGAAACTAATCTATTATCTTCATACGACACTCAAATCTTCTCATGCATAAAAGAGGGCAATATGCAGACATACATTGCCCCTTAAATTCTTAATATCCTTCCATCACAATTAACAACATCGAAGAAAAAATCTCTTCACAGATTAATCGAAACCACTCTGAAACCAAATGAAAAGCATAACACCAGTTTATACAATGAATACACAGAAATAATACAACATCTTTGAATTACATTCACAGGTCTATTATATAGCCATATACATAGCCAAAACAACCTCCAACAAAATAGGGAGGTGTTATAACAATTAACACTATTCAGTTGTGATTGTTACTCCCATAACAATACACAACTCAACACCAATATATTATTGTTTATATAACAATAATATATTTATAACATATTAAACTATATAATAATAATTACCAACGTAATTATTATCTTACACAATGTAAATACTAATTCCTAATGTATCTCACTAAAATGGCTACAAGGCCATGTTTAGATCTTCCTTTAATAATCAAGCACGAAGAAATGGATGTAAATATGGTAATTCTATTCCATCAATGGAAAAGGTTCTTAATCATATGTTTTATATGATAATACTAGCAAAAGTATGGTGTAGGTGTGAAAGGATGTAGGAGGGTCCTTTATATAGCTTTCCAATTTGGGAGAAGCTTGAATCCCAATGAATGTGGGATAAAGGATAAAGTAGATTTAGACTTGTTAAGCTTGATTAGAGGAATTAACAAGTGATTAGCAACTCATGGGAGTTGGAGATGATTTAATTAATCAATTAGGATTAATTAATAGACTAGAATAAGCTTTTTAGGCTATTTGGAAGTGATTTAGGAGGAATTTGATATGATTTGAATCATTTGAAAGAGGGATTTAGCCAATAAAAGGGTTTATTGATTAAATACATTATTAAAAGGCTTAATTAACTCATAATAGTTAATTAATTGATTTGAAGAGGATTATAACTAATGAAGTGTCATTAATTGGCATCCAGAATGTGATAAAGGCTAGTTAATTAACAAAGTGTCGTTAATTGACCAAAATAGAGGGAAACGTTAATTAATTAGTGGGAAATCTCTAATTATTATGGAAATGATAGGAAAGAGGATAGTTAGTGGAATATTAGTATTAAAATCGTGTATGCAAATTTTAGGTGTCTACAATAAGCAAGATAGGTTTATCAAAGAGAAATCAAAGGAATCCTCTCGGTGTATTGCTAAATTTGAGAAGGAAAATATTCGTACCACGAAAAAATGAGAATGATAAATATTAGAAAGTGTTGTTCACCGGATGAGAAGAGGATATTTTTCTCATTATTGAGAAGATACTCGATGTTTTGGCTTATTCATATGATGATTTGAAGTCTTTCAAGCCAAAAGAGATGCATCACTCAATCCCACTCAATCTCGAAGCCAAACCTTTTAGGCGAGAATCAATGACCGTATAACCCAAAGATTTTGATATAATCAAGGAAGAGGTCTTAAACATACTGATGCAAGAATCATTTTCCCCATTCACCACTCCACTTGGGTGGCCAATATTGTTCCAGGATAGAAGAAGAATGGAGAAATAATGATTTGAGTAGACTTCAGAAATTTGAACCAAGCTTCATTAAAAGATAAATACCCATTGCCTATCATAGACCATGTCCTACAAGAACTCACATGATCTGAGATGATCTCATTTCTTAATGGTTTCTCTAGATAGAACTGAATTTAGGTAGTGGAAGAAGATAGGCGCAATACTACTTTTATAAATCCATGGGGAAATTTCATCTATAGTAGAATGCCATTTTTTCTTTTTAGTGTTGGAGCAAATTTTCAACATGAAATGGATCTTTCCTTCAAAGGCCTCAAGCATTGCATTTTAATCTATCTTGATGACCTCACGGTCTTTTCCAAAAGGTGAGGATATCACATAAAACATCCGGAACAAGTTCTTATTAGATTTCAACAACATGGAATTTCCTTGAATCCTAAAAAGTTAATCTTTAGTGTTATGGAAGGGAAAATCCTGGTCACACTATGAATAAGGAGGGATTCAAAATTTATCCAAATAGGATAAAGGAAATCCAAGTATAGTCCCTACCCACAAGTAAGAAGGGAGTTCATTCCTTCTTTTGTAAGGTAAAATTTCTCTGTCACTTCATTCTAGACTTTATCAAGATAACCAAGCACATCACCATCATGATGAAGCCTCAAGAAAACTTCAAGTGGAATAAATAATGCAAGTAGGAATTTGATGCAATCAAGGAAGAAATATCTAAGGATGTTACCCTGGTATGCCCCAACTTTGAAAAAGATTTCATTTTTTACTACTATGCTTCAGAGCACACTCTTTCAACCATCTTAGTCCAAAAGAATGAAGAAGGCATTAAAGAACCCATTACTTTTATAAGTTATCCATCGCAATATCACGAGTTGAGATATAAGTAGATAGGGAAACATGCCTATGCCATTGTCAAAGCGATGAAGTATTTCAGGTTTTACATTCTTAATTCCCGCACCGTGGTGATGGTTCTAAGTTCTACAATCAAATCAATTATAACTCAACAAGATCTAGGAGCTAAGAGAGGAAATTGGGTGGCCAAGATTCAGGAGTATGAATTGGATATCCAACCTTCAAATATGGTCTGTGGAAATGGTTTGTGTAGGCTAATGGACGAGGATGAGTACCTAATGACTCAAAATGAAAACAAAGAGTGTCGAGTTCTTTGAATTCATAAGTAAATATTTTCCACATGTTCTTTTTATAAACATCGCTAATGAGTGGAATTCGATATTTCCTAATTTCTCACTTATGGTGAGTGCTTGAAACATCTTGATTATAAACAAAGGAGGAATATCAAGTTGAAGCCAACTAGGTATGTCATTTGGAATCATGTTCTATATAAGAGAGGTTTAGATGAATGTTTCCTAAGGTGTGTTGATAAAGAGAAACAAGAAATGTTCCTAAAATCTTATCATGATCAAGCTTGTGGTGGGAATTTCTCTCCTATGATGATTTCTCACAAGATCCTCTGCAGTAGGTATTATTATCCTACCTTGTTTAGAGATGCTCAACAATGGGTTTCCAAGTCTAAACCTTGTCAAAAATTTGTAGGAAGACGAAAAATTGTTGTACTCCCCCTCTGCTAGTGGTTATTGAGGAACCATTCCAAGAGGTGGGGCCTTGATTTTATTGGAGTTCTTAATCCTCACTCAAGTATAGGGAACGCCTATGTGTTCACAAATACAAACTACTTCACCAAATGGGTTGATTCCATCCCACCAAACAAATAAACACCAAAACAATATGTAACTTCATCAAAGAGAACATCATCATCCGTTTTGGAATTCCTCAAAAGGTGGTACTTGATAATGCAACATACTTTTCATCAATGGAGTTGACTAAGTTTTTTTATAGTTATAGAATCTCACTTTCACATACATCAAAATATTACGGCAAGGGAATGGTCAATCCAAATCCAAGAATACGAATATTGTAACAATTATCCGTAAGCGAGTTGATGAAAATAAGAGAAACTAGTATAAGAAGCTTTATGATGTACTATGGGTGGGTACGATCGCCCCAAAAATGTAATTAGCAAGTCACCATTCTAGTTGCTATATGGGATCAATGTTGAGTTTTGAGTTACAATTGAACCGCCTTCTCTCTAATTGGTTAGGGTAGTTGAAGATGGAAATTTCCATAATTCTCTGGATAAGAGGTTTTGTATCTTGAGTAGCTCGGTGAAGACACAAAGACCATAGGCAGTGTAATATGGACACATCCATGATAGGGATGAGGTGAATGAGGTGACAATGTGATATCATCAAGTGCAAACATAAATCAGTCAAACCATCATATATGTAGATAGTACCAAAGAAAGTAAGATCTAATGGAATATGATGCCAATAAGAGTTATTCATGAAGAGCATACATGTTAAAGGATGCCGCGTGGATACTGATTTCTCCTAAGAAGGTGAAATGATGTCCAAAGTATGGAAAAACCATCGATAAATAACCATAGAATTAGTAGGAGGGGGTTTTAAATTTTTATTCACGATTGAAATCAACAAAAAAATTGTCATTGAAATATGAGTCATCTACATCGATAGGAGTGAAATTAAGATTACATAATTTTTCATCAATAAGTTCAATAGTATCGACCTCGTCATCAAAATCATCTGTGTTGGCATTGTCATGATGGGTCAAGGATATTGGTAAGAGGTACGCTAGATGTAGAAGTGAGAGGAGGATCAACAAGCGAGTATTAGTGTTTATAAGAGTAGACATTGTGGGTGAAATGATGGTAGTAGTATGAGTAGAAATAGTAAAAGTGTTTAGAGTGATGGAAGAAGACTGTGAAGTGCTAGATTGACCGATATCATATGTATCAATATTACTATATGGAATAGGTTGCGATGGAGGAATAGCCATAGCGAATAAGGTCTATGTTGTAGAAATTGAATGGATCAAGGTCCACAAAAATGGTGTGTTCATAGCCATCATGTAATAATTTTACACATTGATGAATAGTGGATGGGTCTGCACGTATTGCATGAATCCAAGACCTACCCAACAAAAGATTGAATTGAAACAAGGTATCCATAAAAATAACTTTGTGTGCACAAAGATTAGACCTGAATTGTATAGGTAATGTGATATTTCCCAGAATGTGTGAATAATTGAATCATACCCAAAAATAAGAGTGGAATTTTAATCAATTAGATTGTTTGTGATGTTGAGTTGCTTTAAAAGGTAATGAGCACAAAAACTAATGGTGGATCCATTGTCAATAAGTACACACTTGTGTTGTTATAATTTTCTATTCCTTTATAATTTAATGATCTAATACTAAAGAAAACTAAATAACTCATAAAATGGAGGGTTTAAGGTACCTCAAATGTGTGATGGATGCAAGAAGACAGACGTAAAGTGAATATTGATCCCCATTGCTATAAGTTGATGACCTATAGAACAAATACTAGAAAGAAAATCGATTAGATGATAGATGGGGTTTTCCGATGAATTCGTCTCTAAGAAGTGTTAACTTCCTTGGTGGATGTCAACCCCTGTGTTTGATAAGATATGATAAAATCAATAATAATAAACATGATTATATGCATAATTTAAGGCACACATAAACTAAAAAATCCAGAAATGCAAGGCGTATACAAATCATATCTAAATTGTTATAAAATAAATTATACCTAATTGGGTCTATGGTGACCCGAATGCAGAGAGGAAGATCGGTGGTGACCCGAGCTTTAGTAGATATGGAGAACAAGATTCAAATACAAAATTGGATGTTCTGAGTACAAACTAGATAAAACAAAGGCTTATAGATACTAAAAATAACATGTAGGAGAATATATGAGGTAGGGAAATCAAGGGATGGAATAAAATGGAGATTTAGATAGGTTGGTTGAGAAATAGGGCTCGGGTCGATGATGAAAAAATTGGGGCAACAAGTGAATAGGGTGCAAAGAGGATGGGTTTAGTCCAATAGAGAAGTAATATGGAAGATATAGAGTCTAAGAGGAATGACGAGAGCCAAAGCATACACAGAGAGAGATTTGGAGACAAAAATACAATGACAGAGTTATTGGTCAACGATGACCTAGGTTGTGTGACTGTGACTCAAGTAGAGTATAACAAAGCCGAAGATAAATAGGTGGGATGGATGACTTGCAAGAAAATAAACTGGTAAAACATGCTAATAATGGAGTCCTCGATGTTGTTCAACCTAAAAGATGTTAAATCTAACAAGATAATAATAGAAATAACATAAGATAGCACAAAAATCAAAGTAAACCTCTCAAAGCCACGCGAGGGATGAAAACAAGCTTCAATGGACTCTAAGGGGATTGACACAGCTGAAAAGATGCTTTGGTTAAAAAATGGATTCACAGAATGCAAGAAAGCCATTTTTTTGTCTCTTTGTGTGTTTGTGTGTCATTTTTGGAAAGGGAAGAACTCAGTCTTATAGATTCAATGGTGACTAGGCTGGGTCGCCACCGACTATGGGAAAAATTTCCTTATTGTGGTGGATTTTGTGATTTAATTGGGATTTTGAGTTTTTAAGGATTGGAGAAAGTTCTTTAAAGCATGTAGGCGGGAAGAGGTTGTTTAGGGATGTGTCATGGGTATTTATGGGATAAAGATGGGTAGGATAAAAGATAGAAAAAGCATAGGGATGTAGATTTAGGATAAAAGCATCCTAAAGGGAAAGTCCATTAGGGATAATGGATATCAATTAATTAATTAATGAGGCTTAATTAATGGGAATTAAAGGTGATGGGATAATAAGTGGGAATTTAATTAAATGAAGGGGGATCATGTTAGTGTAGGTTATTATTTGTCCTTTTATTTATTTATTAGGATAATTATAACACTTGTGTTAGCCCTACACTTGTTGGGTTAGCTTGTTTAGGTGTACTAGTTGCGGGAGATAGATTACTAGTTGTGTTGAGTTAGATTATTAGTTATGTGGAGTTACCTTGGCTTTTCTTGGATCTTGACACACCTATTTGTAGCATTGATCTTACTTCTTTGGGTTTCGTGTCCTTGCCTTATTACCTTTGATTTTCTTGGATTGTGACACTCCTATTTATTTGGATCTCATGTCCTTGCCTTGTTTCCTTGGTTATTGTTCTTGGATCGTGACACACCTATTTGTAGTAGTTGATCTTTCTTCTTCGAATTTTGTGTCCTTTCCTTATTACCTTGGCTTTTCTTGGATCGTGGCACTCCTATTTATTTGGATCTCATGTCCTTTCCTTGTTGCCTTGGTTGTTCTTAGATCGTGGCACACCTATTTGTAGCAGTTGATCAAATTATGTTTGGTGTTTTTTTACACTTTTGACATCACTCCATTGACAGTCTCCTTGCATGGAGCTATTTTGGTGAAGCCCAATGTCAGTTTTTTTTTGAGTTTTGTGATTGAGCAGTGGATTCAAACCATAGTGCGCACCAAACTTCTTCAACATTGTACAATTTTTTGGAGCCGAGCTTCTTAGGATATCTTGCAATGAGGATTTTTCTCTCTCTACTTTGTTATTACTAGTTTTGGGTACCTTGTGGTGTCTAATTTTCCCAGTTATTATATGTGGGTACTTCATCAGGCCTTGTTTCCATGACCCACCTTCTTTTTCACCCACCTAAGCTATGCTTACAGGAGGGTGTTAGTGTAGGTTATTATTTATCCTTTTATTTATTTATTAGGATAATTCTTACACTTTTGTTAGCCCTAAACTTGTTGGGTTAACTTGCTTAGGTGTATTAGTTGTGTTGAGTTAGCTTATCGGTTATGTGGAGTTAGCTTATTAGTCTTCTAGAGTTAACTACCAAGATCATTTAGTGGGAGTTCTTCACCACGATATAGGTAGTAGTCACACTTCCTCCTCTTATATGTACATATTTCTTATTGAGTAATTCAAGTCATTCTATTGTAATGTATTCGAAATTTGTTAGCACTTTTACAGAGCATGCATTTTATGCAAAATGGAGTACGCCATTAGATTTGGAAGGTGCCAAAACCTAGAATCGATTGTAAGCACCGATAGCATGAAAGGAATGATAAGAATATTTTTCCAAGCCGCGATCTCAAATGATAATAACACACCACATTATATTTACAAAACATAAGAGCTAAAATACCATATATGGAAATCCATCATAATCCATAATGCTCAATACATTACAATACAATGACTTTAATTACTCAATAAGAAATATGCACATATAGGAGGAGGGAAGTGCAACTACTACCTAAATTAGTAGTGAAGAACTCCCACTAACTGATACCTTGGTAGTTAATTTAACTCCGTAAGACTAGTAAGCTAACTCCACATAACTGATATGCTAACTCAACACAACTAGTAAGCTAACTCCACACAACTAGTACACCTAAGAAAGATAACCCAACAAGTGTAGGGGTAACAAAAGTGTAAGAATTATCTAATAAATAAATAAAAGAATAAATAATAACCTACACTAACGATCAATTAAAATAATGGGGTCTAACTAGGACCACGTTGAGATACACACACGTGAATGCAGGACAAAGATAGGGATACCAAATTTAGGTGTCTGACAAATGACTGATACAAATGGTGTCAATGATAGTAGTGATAAGAAAAGGTGCACATGGATTTTCAATAGTAGATGGCGAGATATCCTCATCAGTGAATAATATAACACGTGGGATTGTTTTGAGAGACTGAATGAGGTTTGTGAATGCTACCAAATAATTATCACTCTCAATGTGAATAGAACAAAGGACGTCCTCTAACGCGTGACAACACTCATATGCATTGTGTAATAAGTCATAGAGAGATATTTTGGCCGGTGTATTCTTAATTTTTTCAATGATATCATAGCCCTTAGAGGTAGCAGGAGGATCCATAGAAGTAATAGGTGGTGGGATAGAAATGGGTGGAGCCGTAGGAGGACAAGTGTAGTGAGTAGTTACTACATTGATAGTAGGATCATCCATAGGTGTAATAAAGTGAGGAGGATGCTTTGAGTACAAACTTGCATGAAATCAACAACAATATTAACCATGTCGGAAACCTTAGTCGGAGAAAAATAAGGATAATAATATTGATCAATGTATCGATAAGGTGGAGCCATACTAAAAAATAAGGGTTAGAATCATTGGGTTCACCAAATGCTTAAGAAAATATATAATTTATAGATTCCTAAATCTAATTACAATGTAGCAATAAATGAATAAGCAATGAAGTACAAAATTTGACCTAATTAAATGAGCAATTAAATATTGAAACCTTAGTTGCATAAGAGAGATAGAGATGACTTAGCTAATTCACAAAAATCTTGGACTATACTTGAAGTGATAAATTGATGAAAAGAGAGGGAAAAATATCACACCGAGCCTAATAAAATTATAGGATCATCGTGAATTTCGGGACAAAGGTGCCCATGTAGGGTCGAGGGTTCCTAAAGCTCCAAAGATCTTCATGGGTTCCTAAGACTACTCACAAACATAGAAAAACAACTTTGTTGGATCGCAAGATGTTCCCTATAATTCACCTTCTATCACTAGTATGTTGCACCAAGTTCGTAGATGTCACCTATAACATGAAATGAATAAATGACCTATAAAACCTTGAAAAGCGCATCAAATCTAAAATAGAAATTAATGCAAATGAGGGTTCAGATTTTCCTCGGTTGTCAAACATGTAATCTTACTTCTAAGCATTATACTACATTTCAGAACCAATGTAGTTCTATGTGTGTGTGTGTAATTATTCCCTAGGTGGCTCTTTTGCATGTCGCACTTGATAATGAGAAAGTAGCTAGATGTAAGAAATGTAAATAGATGTGTGCATGAAAGAATGAACTTCCCCTCATATGCATGTATGAAGAAGTATCAATTCATTTCCCTTGTGTGTGGATACTAGATGGATTCTTGAATACTCTTGATAATGTCCTTTGAATGCAACCTTAGGTAGTGATAGTTAATGCTTAGTGTTTGGTCCCTTATTATGATCACATAACTTTATATTTATATGATTCCCTTTCTTTAATTTCATAATTAACCCCAAAAAGGATGACTACCAAAAATATAAGATGCCCAAATGGATAGAAAGGACCAAAAATATGTGAAAAATTACAAAGAGGTCGAGTTGCCCGGATGAGATGGGGGTGCATGGCACCGGTGTCCTAGTTGGGCGCTAATGTCCAAGATGAGAAATGCGGAAATATAAAAAGACAAAATGGGCTAGAAAGAGTGTGAGATCAAAAGTGGCAGTAGAAACCAAGCAAAGATTTCCAAAGAAATGGGTTGATTAGTAATTTTATTACTTAGGAATCATATTAATAGTAGTATGTGATCAAGACTAGATAAATACCTAAAGTGTGTGATTTAGTGTCTACATACCCCATATGAACTCAAGGTAAAGCTCAATATTTGTTATTTGTTGAAACTTAGTTTATTATTTTATGTGTTTTGAATCTATGACCAAATACAAGTATATTATACAATTTTGTATGGGATGAGGCCACTCTTTGATATATGGATAGGTTGTACTTGTGTAAAAATTCAGCATTGAAATACAAGTTCCTTAACGAACAACACCCATCTCCAACATGTGGGAATTTTGGCTTCTTGAAGACTTATCATATGATCAAAAATATTTCTTCTAGGAGGGACTCAAGGGGGTTGTCTATAAATTTGTGGAAGAATGTATGGTATGTCGAAAAATAAAGGTGAGATAATTATGACACCTTTGAATATTCTTAGTCAATGACGTGAAGAGGTTTTTATATAATTCATCAAAGTGTTTTTATGTTTGAATGAAAAATTTCATCATGGTGGTTGTTGGTAGTATCCCTAAATATTCCATTTTTTGTGCCTTATCTCAACCATTTGTAGTTATCCCATTAACATCATCTTTCATGGAAAAAATTCAAAAGTTACATGGTACTCCCAAGATCATAGTAAGTGATTTTAATCCTACCTTTACTAATAACTTTTGAACTGCTTTATTTTTAGTTTTGGGTACCTAATTGACAAAAATCTCATCCTATCATCCTAAATATTATGTTCAAATAGAAGTGGAAAAAAATGAATTAAAGGCTATATGTGTTGCTTTTTGTCAAATAAATAGGAAAGACAGTTTAATGGCTACCCATGTCAAAATGGTGGTATAACACTTCCTTCCATACCTCTTCCAAAATGTCACCATTTGTAAATTTATATGAGTACTAACCACCTTCCATAATTTCTAATTTAAGGGTTCATCTTAGGGTTCACACAAAGGAATATCACATTTAACATCAACATGAAGTATTGAAAACCTCAAAGATAATTTCGTTAGGGCACAAAATATAATGAAGCAACAAGTTTATCAACATTGTAGTGAAAGGAAGTTTGAAACTAGTGATTGGGTTTTTGTGGCTTAAACCATACAACAAATGTCATTAACACAAAAATAAGAATAACAAGCTTGCTTCTCAAGATTATGGTCATTATTAGGTATTACATAAAATTGGAAGTGTAGCATATAGGCTAGACTTGCCATCATCTTCCAGATTACATCATGTATTTCATGTCTCCTACTTAAAGAAGGTCATTAGATAATAGATACAAGTTCGAAAGAGTTACTAGATCTTGATGGGGAGGTTAGATCCATTATTGAACACAAGGAAGTCCTTTAAACTCATACAAATAAGTTTCATACTAGTGTGCCCAAGGAGTATTTGATCAAGTGGAACAATTTGGATAGTGAGGATGCAACATGGGAGAGTGAAGCATTCCTACATAAATAATGATATTTTGTCAATATTGAGGAAAACATTGTTTTTAAGGGGATGGGCATGCTACACCATTAATATAACTACATGTATTGGGATATGTATAGCCGACTTTATGGCTAACATGATCTCTTAACTTGTCATACTACATCTTTCTATGTTTTCATATTGTAGTAGGTTCGACCTATGGATTAACCATAGCCTAAGTAGTATATATAGGAGGTACTAACATTAATACTTGGGATCATCTGGACTATTATTATTCTTATCGAAAGGTTTTGGAGGTTGTAATTCAAAGTGGATGAGTGATAAACATTATTTTTCTTTGCTCTATTTTTCTATTTTGTTGCGAGTTATTCCCTTTTAATTATTCTACGATCTTTTGCTGAATATATCTAAGTAAGTTCATTACACAATGACCATGGTTTATGTGGCACATCCCAAATGTTTATCATTTTATTCAAAATCCAATTTTTGAGGATTCCAACTTGTTCTAAAATCTACTCACACACCATTCTCATTTGTTCCCTCACATAATTTATGATTATTTATCAAAAATTATAAGTTATTTCCACACTCTATCCTATATATTTGGACTTTTGGTAGTAACCCATCCCTAAAAATTATCATCTATCTTCCTCTAAATTTCATCCATTAAGCTATTTCTCAATAGTAACTTTTTCTTTTATCCTGTTTGTAGTGAGACTATTTGGACACATATATTTTATCTAAAAAAAATTAACACCAAAAATAATGAAAGTAATTCTTGTGAGTTAGTAGTTACTAGCCAAAGTTTGGATGTTATAAGATTGATCTCAAAAAATGCAATTTTTTTACATATAAACATGTATTCATATCATGGCAAATATTATGGAGAGGATGTTTTGCATTTTGGGTTGGTTGACCATCTTTTTAAAGATGAAAATGGAGGCCTTAAGAATTGATTAAATTAAAGGAGAAATTTCATATCAAACATCTTTCAAATTCTTGTGTTGTGTTGATGTTGGGACTATCTTAAGGTGTAAAGGTTAGATAGTTCACCATTGGCAAATGTGTTTTTTACCATTTTCCCAAGGAGACAAAATTTTTGAAAAATGTGAGTAGTGAATAAAAAGGTTATTTTGATGAGTAAACTAAGGTATATGTAGACACCTAATATCGACCAAAAAAATTTAATACTAAAATTGCATTAATTGTCTTGTTTCCTGTCATTTCGTTATAATTAGTGATTTTTCAATAATTAACTAATATTCCTCATCGTCTCGATCAATTAACAACATTTTTTAATTAACTATCCTTTTACCTCATCTTGGATGCCAATTAACGTCACTTCATTAGTTAAAATCCTATTTTAATTAATTAATTAACCATTATTAATTAATTACCCTTTCAATATTTTATTTAATTAATAAACCCTATTATTAATTAAATCCCCCTCTCAAACCCCTCAAATTATACTAATTTCCCTCTAAATCATCTCCAAATGGCTTCCATGAGATAAAACATGGCCTATTAATTAATCCCAATTGATTATTTAAAACCTTCCCAAACTTGCATCAAGTACTTATCTCTAATTAATCTCTTCTAATCATGTTTATCCTTTTCTAATTCTACATTCACTTTATCCCACATTCACTAGGTTGCAAGATTATCCCAAACTGAAAGCTATATAATAAACCTAATACACATTGTCAAACCTTACACAATGTCCTCGCAAGACATCACACATCTCAAGAGAGCATTTCCCTCAAAAGAAATTTTGCACAAATTGAGAAAACCCCATTTTACTAAGGTTAGTAGGAGAAGATTCAAAAATGGTACTTAAGCCATATTGATGAGATCTCCTCCACTTTAGTAAAACCCATTTGATTTCATGTAGATTGCATTTGTTTCACATAAGGGTGCATTTTCATATTAGAGAACATCAAAACATATAAATGGAGGTTTGCATTTAATTTTAGATTCATCTTTCAAGCAATTTAGTTATCTTTCACTTTTATGCTCAATCATGATGTATTTGTTTAAATGAACTTAGTTAAGGACTTACTTAGAGTTAGGTCCATTCAATTAGCTTAGTCATATTTAATGTGCATACATATGTCATGACCTATGGGACACCCATTTGTCTCATGCACGTTTGTTTATTATTTTTAGTGTAGCTTCATTTTTTCATTTTTGCATGTAAGTTATTTTAATTTTTTTTGAAATATCTATGTTTTTTAGCATGTATGTTGGTATTTGGTAGTGTTGAGTCTTCTTTGTAGGTATAAAAAGACTAAGTGCTATCCAAATTGAATCTCGATGGGAAATGTTTTTTTCCATTTTTGGCCATTTTTGTGCAAGTATGGGTTAAGTGTGTTTCCATGTTCTGTATTTGCACTACTATGGTGTTGTGTGCACTACCATTTTGTTACGTTGAATATCATGCTATTGCATGTACTACTATTCTATTGTGTGTGTTTTAGTGTTATTGTATGCGCTACCATGCTATTGCATGCACTATCATGCTATTACGCGTGTTACCATGTTGTAAAGTGAGTTTCGTGACTTTGCATGTGTCTTAGTAACCTATCTTTCGTGAGGTCGTATCTTTTAACCCCAAACTCGAAAATGACTAATTTTTGTGATGGAAAGGTCTCGAGATGAACTATGCAATGAACATATAAATTTTGGATTTCACCTTGCAAAAAATTTAGGTTTACCTTTCTCCTAAATCTTGTCATTTTCTTTGCATGTTAGATTCGTTTTTCTCCAAACTACTAAATCTTGTGCGTAGGTTGCCATATTCGCTTGCCAAACAAAAATTTCTCAAACAAACAAACCAAATAAACAAAAATACCAAGTTGTGTGAACATTATTTGTTGTTATCTTACTTCACACTTTTCTTTCTTTTTTCTTATGAAATCATCATTTCCCTTCATGATTGGCATAACATTATTGGATAAATCTTGTTGCTAAACACGAAGGTTTGTTTGGTTATAGATATTGGATTAAATTGTTTCCTTAACATTATATATCAGATTGATCATTTTCTTAACCACTTTCAAGGGTGTTTGTTTCCCTTCATAATATGTTTCTTCTTGATTTTACCTTTTCCTAAAGTTATGTATGGTATTCTCTCACGCTCTTGAGAAATATTGAGAATCGAAAAAGACCACGATCATTTGTTTTCTTCTAACATTTTGATTGTAGGAAAACTAATAATTAGTTTTGTGCCGTATTGCATCATTTGGAAACTTTACCAAACTCAAGAAATAAACTACTAATACCTTACATGTAGGTTTCCTTGGTCAAAGAAAATCAAACAATTCCAAATTTAATAAAATAAACAACACATTATAACTTTAGGTTCAGATAAGGGTAAAAACCCATCCACTTAACTGTGGGAAGTACTTGGGCATAATCCCTAAAACTTGTTATGAAGAGTGCCATAGGAACCCCAAAGTAGTTGGCACATTGAGAAGACCGGCCAATGAAATGGGTAGCTCCCCATCCTACTTGACTAGTAATGCCCATGAGGAAATCCAAATGTTGTATATAGTAATGATCCCATTCTAATTGATTGATGGGTATAGTCCAAGCCAGAAATTTTATGGTGCGTGTACTCATTTAGACAAGCATTAGTGAGAGAATAGCCCAAAATCCTTAGGAATCATAACAAACCAGGGGCCAATTAATCCCATATTATTTGTATACACCAAAACGTTATCCAATTTAAAACCTTTTTTTAGTGATAGAACAAGGTGAAACTCTATCCAAGTTGCAGCATCGCATATCTTTCATCACAAATCATACTTCTCTCATAATTTTGGCTTCATTTATCAAAGAGAACAACCTAAAACTTTGCTAAAATTACATCAACCATTTTTGACACTCACACTTGAAACTTGTTTTCCAAAAATTGTTTGATTGTTAATTTTTTTATGTTATATTTGTAGTTTTCCTTATCAACATTTACAACATCCAAAACTAGGAAAACACCCATTTTCAGCCGTTACATTACCAAAATTTCTTATATTTCCTTGGTGATGCCTCATCAAACATCTTAAACTCGAAAATTCTCCATTTGTAGTCTTTATGATGTTTATTTTGATTAGGTTGACTTTGGAAATTCACATAACCATCCAAATATTTTCCAAATGTATATTTTTCGGTCTTTACGTTGCGCGGATCAACCTCGGAGTTCCTTCAATATGAAACAGCTTAAATCAAACAATCTAGGTCAAAGTATTCAAATAAAATGATGTCATATATACCTAGATATCTAATGATTCCTCACATTACTAATAATAGGGAACCCATTCTATGTCTCACTTTCCAACCTTCATCTCCTAATAAATCCCATCCATAAACTAGTTCTCCTCATACCTTATGGTCCCACCCATTTAAATTTCTCTTAAAGAGCAATCAATCACCTAACCTACATCATCCACAAGACCCCTTATTTTATCTACACTATATCATATTCTAAGAAAACAAATTCCAACCTATCCCAAATCCAAATATAATTCAACTCTCAAGACATACCAATCTAAAAAATAATTAAACTCTTGATACATCCGAAACTAAATCAAGCTCATCCCTTGATTCATATTCATATACCAATCCAAATCCAATATCTCTTTGGCCCTTAGGCTATTTTAACCATGCATTATTATATCCTCTCCTATCCTCTAAAGACCAATATTTGTATCCACATCAAATAATTCATAAACAAAGATATGTTAAGATATATTTTAAACACACTATCAAATTCCTTTGTGGACACAACAAGGTCAAAACCACTAAATATTATTGTATCCACCATAAAATAGATTCTAAATCCCAAACACTTGTTGGACCTCTTCCTTCAAATCAACCCTCTAACATTGACCAACAAGGACCTCCTCTTATCTTCTATCATCCCATTTCCCATTACATGGTGAAACAGATGGGTATGTCCTTGATCCCTCTCATATGTTTTCATCACCCAATCATCCCTTACATACCATATCCCTTAAATTGTATCCTCTCCTTGGGCCACCTCCTACTAGGCCATTGATTAATCTAAATATGAAAATAAGAGCCTAATCTAAACAAGAATGTAGTAAATGAATAAGTACAACAATTTACCCAATTAACCTAAGCAATAAAATGTAAAACCCTAGGTGCAAAGGAAGGATAAAATGACTTAATTGATTCATGATAAAGTATGTACTGGATTGAAGCTTTGACTAGCTGAACAAAGAGGAAGAAGTGTCACACAAAAAATATGGAATATGTAAAATTGGAGGAATAGTTTGGACTGGGGTGCCCAAAGAGGGATAGGGGTGCCCATGGGCGCTCTAGTCCCGATTTTGGGCACCTGGATCTATGGATATTATAAAAAAACCTCCTCTAAGGTGTCACAAGGTGTTCACCTTTAGTTACCTTTGATCACTCTAAGGTTTCACTAAGATATTCAAGGTTACTGTAAACCTGCAAAGAAGAATGAACCTATAAAACCCTTAAATAAACATCAAATCCCAAAAAGAAAGATGCAAAATGAGGGGTCGGTGTGTCCTCAACTATCACAATGGTGAACTTATGACTGAGTATTGCACTATATCTCAGACCCAATGTAGTTTTGTGTGTGTGTGTGTAATTGTTGCCTATGTTTCTCTTATGTGTGTTTGCACACGGATAACAAGTAAGTAGCTAGATGCAAAATGAAATAAATGTGTGCGTGGAATAGAATGAACTTCCCTCCTATGAAGTGTGATGCATAAAATCATCCCTTTGTCCCTTGTGATGGATCTAGATGAATGGAATGGATCTCTTAGATGTTTGATGGATGTAACCTTAGGTTGTGATAGCTAATGCTTAGTGGTTGGTCCTTATTGTGATCACATAAATTTATATTTATATGGTTCTCTTGCTTGAATTTCATAGTTAACCCCGAAAAGGTCAACTACCAAAAATATAATATGCTCAAATGACCAAAAAGGACCCAAAAAGTGTGAGTAAAGTACAAACAACATAGGAGCACCCGAGGGGACAAGGATGCCTCATGTTGGTGTCTGGCTAAGCACTTGTGTCCAGGATGACAAATGTGGAAGAGTAAAAATGTAGACCGAGCAAGTAAGGGTGAAAGACTGAAAAATAACAACAGAAAATAAATAAACGTGGCCAAAGAAATGGGTTAATTAGCAATTTTCTTATGCAGGGAATCATATGAATTATAATATGTAATAAGGACTAGATATTTACCCAAAGTACGTGATTTTGAGTGTATAGTTCCCCCACTTTATGTTTGTGAGTGGAACTCTTGGTAACATAAAGTAGATAGAGATATGTACTTGATAACCATTTAGGTTGATGATGAAAGTGTGTCGAGGCACAAAACAAAGTGTGGAGTGATAAAAAATGTGAAGTGTCGATACTAAAGAGGAGAAAATGCAAAAATGATTAAAATGAACCTAGGGTGAAAATGCATGTGCATATGTCATGATGCACCTATTGTCAATGTCGATGTCGTTGTTGGTGTGTTTGATGTTGTTATTGTTTATGTTGATTACCTCTTCCCATACAAACATACATGTGAAAGAGAAGTCAAACAAGTAGTCAAACACACATGTATATGATCAAAAAGTGTGTAAGGAAAGTATGTAAAAATGTTGAAAGTGTGAAAAAGGAACATGTGCACTGATCCATGATGAGGAAAGAGTGTAGAGAAAGATCCTGTAGATGATGTCGAAGCACAATTTTTTCAGGTGATATTATGCCAATGAAATGGAAGAAGTGTAGGGATAATAGTCTAGTGTCATCCTCCAACATTTAACTTCTTCTCAATGTAGAACACCACTGCAGATGGTGTGTATAAATGCATGTGCTAAGTATTGTCTGCCCTGTAAAATCCATTGTGTATGGAGTTCTATAGATTGTGTTGAACTACCAATCACTATGAAATTACCCACTAGTTTCAAGTATCTAGGAAAGTTTGTTCTCGCTAACGACACAAGTCTAACTTTGAGCCATGTCCAAGACTCGAAAACTATGTTGTATCGGTATCATGTTGTGTATAACGTTGTATGGGGTGACTGATTCACCCAAATTATTCCCCCTTATTTGGGGTGCATGCGATGTTGTTAAAGGAGTATAGGGTCCAAAGGAAGACTGACTACTATGCTGAAAATGGGCTATGTAGGAGGGAATGTACTTGGTAGAAACTAAGGCACATGCAAACAAGTGGCTAGAAGACAAGTGTTAGTACAAGAAAAGACAAAAATGCATGTGTATGAAAAAATATAAGCTAATCAAATAATGTGTAAGCTAAGATGCAAGTAAAAATGCAAGAAGACAATGTAGAACATGAAAAGTGGGTTGCAAACATGGTATATCACTCATGATGTCATAAGACAATCAAGGCCATAATGGACACAAATGACAAGTGTGCACACAAAACAAAGGGAAAATCCTACAAACAATGGCAAACAATGACAAGAAAAAGTAGACAATTTAACAGAAACCATGCAATAAAATAGTCCTATGTAACAAATGTTGTAGTGTATAAAAGTGGATGCCCCCAAGAGCCTCTGTGGGACTAGTAATAGGTACTACGCCAAGCATCCATGCTACATGTACAGAACTATACAATATGTGATCACAACTAAAAAGGAAAGTGAATGCACATGTGTGTGTATGATAAAGATAATGACATACAAGATATCTATCTAACATGTGTAATAAGATGTGAATGTATAAGTAAATGTAAGAAAGATTACATACAACCAAGATATGCAATGTTTTGTGGATGAGATGGAATGGAATGTAGTGTGAATGATAGGAGCATCATGCTTCCCAAGTGGATGTGTATGTATGCAATCAAGTTAAAGTATTTATGCCCCCTCATTAGTCAAGAATGAACCATAAATGAGATTGTGTCATTAGGAAATGGTCTTAATGATGTGTTGTCTTGTGTTAAAAAAAGTTGATGAATAAAGTAGGGAGTTTTGATTGAAGAATGATGGTTGGTAGATGATATTGAATATGACATATGGATGATTAATTGTGAAGTTATAGAATGAAGTGATGATTTATCCTAAATCATATATGATGATGTGCATGAGTATAATGTCAAAAAGAATGATGATGTAACATAAAGTGTATATCACGAGATGAATGAATAGGAAAGCTAGAAAGGGGTGATGATTTAGCATAAAGCGTATATCATGATATATGTGAAGAAGGAACTAGCTAGGAATGTCACATGGTAAGAGGATTGAATGATTGAACATGTGAGTTTGATGAGGTCCATTTGATATGTATACCCTCAACAGTTGAGTATGGACCATGAAACTAGAGTGTGTCATCAAGTAGTGTATAGTGTTTTTATATGATAGATAAGTTGATAGATACACGAGGATATTGAGTATGTCAAGTGTGTAGTGTGTGAGGTTCATGTGTATAGGATTCCCTCAACAATCAAGTGTTAATCGAAGCACAATATTTTTCATCAAGAAATGATGATACGGGCATGTGTGAAGATGTATATACTAGAAGTTAGGTGTGTGATAAGGTGAATGTAAGATGTGTGTTGATGCTAGGGGAAATAAGCGAAGTGCCCCCAAGTGTGTGTTGATGAATGAGATATCGAATATTTCCTATAGATAAAAGATTTGTTTTGTAAAGCTCAAGAGTATGATATATGTTATTGAATGAGGGAGTTGTCTCAAAGAGAACACTCTCTCGAGAGAGGTGGTAATAGAATCTGAAAGAATAAATCCTAAATCTTAGAGTTTGAAATCACATTTGACATCTTAGCCAATTTGTTTTTATATCAAATACATAACCCACTAGGTGTTCATTAGATCCTTGTTTAAGTTGTGTGAGTTGAGAATATGAAATCTTAGAGCCGTGTTGATAGAGAAGTGAGTGAGAAAAGCATCAGAAAGATGTGTAAAGGATGTTACTGAGTGGATAAGTAGGTCATAGAACCAACACATTGCATTCATGGAGACTATGGGGAAGAATTTAGCCAAGAGGATATGATCATTTGAAAAATCTAAACAAGTCACATAGAATGCTTGAAAATGCTCTTATGGGTCAACATGCCCATTAAAAATGGGAAGCTTGGGAGTGAAGAAATTAGAAGGAAACGAGTAAGCGGAGATAGTAGGTGTGAATGGATTGTGTTGTAATAAAGTGGAGTTTAAAGATGGAGACGCACAAGAAGTATCTTGTTGTAATTAACGAATTTGTGCTTAGAGGTCCTGATAGAGGGAGGCTAAATCTTGAGTGCTAGTAGAAGAAAATTGCCATGTGTGAGAAAAGATAGGTGGAGTGAAATAGTTAGTTGGAGTAGGGATAGAAATGGGGAAAATAGAAATGGACGGAAGATTAGAAGTAGGTGGTTGAGTAGAAATGGAAGTGGAGATGGAAGCATAAGCAGAAAGCTCGGCTAGATTGGTGGCTTATTCACGAGAAACATGTAAGAGAAAGTCTAGATCTTGAGTATTCTCAATGATATGATCATTAAAGGCTTTAAGATGGTCTTCAGTAAATTCACCATAATATTGAGCCATAATGATGATGGTATAAGTAATCAAAATGGAAGGTGTATTCAAAGATCGGTTCACAAAAATGATTAAGCTAAATATGTAAATACAAGCCTAATATAATGTAAATAGTAAATGAATAACAAATTAAGTACAAAATGTACCTAAGTAAACTAAGTAATAAAATGTAAAACCCTAGGTACAAAATAAGGATAAAAAGAATTAGTTGATTCACGGAAACTCGGACTAGATCGAACCTCTAATTGGTTGAACAGAGAGGAAGAAGAATCACATAGAAACCGTGGAAAATGTAAAACTAGAGGAACATGTTGAACTGGGGTGCCTTGAGAGGGATATGGGTGCCTGTAGACACCTGGGTCCCGATTCAGGTGCCTAGGTCTGTGGAAATGCTCAAAAAACCTCCTCTGAGGTGTCACAAGGTGTTCTCCTTTAGTCTCCTTTGATCTCTCCAAGGTCACACTAAGATCGTCAAGGTCGTTGTAAATGCAAAAAGAATGAACTTGTAAAACCCTAAAATAGACATCAAATCCCCAAAAGAAAGATGTAGAATGAGGGGTCAGACTATCCTTAGTTGTCATAATGGTGAACTTATGACTGAGCATTGCACTACATCTCAGACCCAATGTAGTTATGTGTGTGTGTGTAATTGTGCTCTAGGTTGCTTTTGTGTGTGTCATTCTTGGATAGTGAGAAAGTAGCTAGATGTAGAATGTAATAAATGTGTCCATGGACTAGAATGAACTTCCCTCTTATGAAGTGTGATGCATAAATTCAGCCCTTATGTCCCTTGTGATGGAGCTATATGGATGCAATGGAGCTCTTAAATGCTTGATGGATGCAACCTTAGGTGGTGATAGCTAATGCTTAGTGTTTGGTCCTTATTATGATCACATAACTTTATATTTATATGATTCCCTTGCTTGAATTTTATAATTAACCCCTGAAAAGGCCAACTACCAAAAAGATAAGATTCTCAAACAGCTAGAAAGGACCCAAAAAGTGTGAGTAAAGTATAAAGAGGACAGGGGTTCCCAAAGGGGATGAGGGTTCGGTGTTGGCATCTTGGCTGGGAATTGGTGTCTATGATGAAAAATGCTGAAGAGTAAAAATGTAGACTAAGCAAGTAAGGGTGCAAGACTGAAAGTAACAACAAAAACAAAGAAATGTGGCCAAAGAAATGGGTTAATTAGTACTTTTCTTACTCAGGAATCATAAGAATAGTAGTATGTAATCAAGACTAGATAATTACTCAAAGTGTGTGATTTTGTGTCTACATCAATTACCATCAATCCTTGGGCCACCTTCTACTAGCCCATTCTCATAAATCTTTGGACCACCTTCTACTATCCCATTACCATAAATTCTTGGACCACCTACTACTATCCCATTACTATCAATCCTTGGGCCACCTCCTACTAGACCACCAACATCCCTAAAAATCCTCTCATCGATCCCAAACATCCAATTTCTTCCCCATTTCTTAGGACAACTGGAATCACACATCATATTATATGAAGCACAAAAATTTAATCATCAAATTAAAATCTCCAAATCTCAAAATAAATCCAACAACCACAAATCCAAAATGCAAATGTAATTCAAAAATCAAAACAACTACAAATGCCAAGTATGGTGAAAAGTGAAAACATCTATGGATAGGAAACTCAAGCTCCCACATACAAAATCCATATTACAATATAAGTCACAATCAATTGTTGATTATGATCTCGCCACAATCATAAATATTCGATACAATATCACTCTAAATAAAAAAATCTTAATCTCCCTCATCAAATAAATCAAAAATACTTTTGTTGGGATCTATCAATCATCATAGTGACATTGTTAGTCCCAACTTCCAAATCAATCCTATCATATTCTTCCTACCCTATCATGAATATTTTTTCCCATCACATTTTCACTCCTATATATTCCCATTTCATCCATTTTCATCCTTTCCTTTTGAGTTTTCCTTCTCATACCATCAAAAATATAGAGAAATACATTAAAATATTACAAAAATCAAAAGTACAAACATCAAACATTGCAATAAGGTATTGCATACACATGGATGTTATTTCCTTTCTTCATTTTCCTCTGCAAATCACCCATCATTTTCATCCCTTCGATGATCTTTTGGTTAGTCTATTCACACTCATTGTGTGGAATTTATCTCTATTGTATCTATTTGACCTTGGTCTTTCATTACCTTGGTAAATTAAAGAATGATTGTCCTCTTAGAGATCCTATCACTATCATACATTTAATAAACTTTTTGTGAAGACCTTTTGGGTGTATCTATTGACACTAGCCAATGTCGTCATCACAATCACTTCCACATCCTTCCATCAAGCCATTAGTGGTTCTTAATCCCTTATCAAAATAATTGAGAGAGATGACATACTTTTCAAAAATTTAAAAAATCAATAAAAAAACAAAATCAAAAGGAAAAGTGTTATATATATATATATATATATATATATACTCTCTCTAGGGGTATTTCTAGTATCTCTATCAAGAATATGGATGCCTGGATGGTAGAAGATAAATGTTGTGACTAGAATTAGATACATCTCTGTCAGGTCTATGGATGCCCGGATGGAAAAGGAGTAATGCACAACTCTCCTTCCATCTTCCATTCACCAATAAAATATCCAAATCAGTCATTCCAATACATTGGCTAGTTTGTCTTCATTTATTTCCTATCAAATCTCCACTTCAAGAGGTATATAATTTTATAATGCACACAGGTGGATATCGATAATAAAACAAGATTAGTATGTTATCAAGTTTATTATGGAATCTATTTAGACTCTTTTTTAGTCCATATTTTTTCTCATGATTTATGACTTTAACTCATCACTTTTTCATCGTTAATATTTTTGTTACATTTTCTATATCCATCCATAGCATTCACATTGTTCTTATTCTTCGTTCAGAACATCCATGTGCATAAATTTCCTTCTTAATATGTCCGAGGGAAAATTTGTCCCCATTTCAATACAAAAATATTGTACTTATTTCTATCATTTATTTGTTAGCCAACTTACACTTGGGGGCATGATCGCTCCTTCCTATCTTTTCATTGACTTGAGTTTGTATTCTTGTTGAACCTATCCCTCTTGGCCTTGATCTAGCTTATCCTATTCTTGTATATATGTGCAGGATTTTCCCTTGTATATTCTCATCTCTTGTTGGGGGCATCTTGGTGTTTTGTTCTCCTATACATAGTTTCATAAAATCTTATAAATCTTAAACATTCAAAAATATTAAAAATTCTAAACATTCGGAAAATCCTTGAAAATTATAAACATTCGAAAATCTTAAGAAAATCATAAACATTCACAATTTGAAAAATTCTAAACATTCACAAAATCTAAAAACCCAAAAATAGTGAAAAACCCAAAAACACTAAAAATTGGAAACTATACCATAACACATCTTATTTAAGTTATTTTTAGTTCTAGTGTATGACATACATATCATCTTATGATCTTATTTCATCAACGAAACATGTTTTCTTAGTATGTTTGTTTTCCTAGCATATATTGTTTCTCAAGGTATTTTAATGTGCATGTTTTATTTTCTTGGGACTTCTATGTCCTTCTTCCAATCCCTTGCATGTATCCTTTCTTGGGGCATCATCTTAACCCTTTTTGTATAACTCAAACATTTAGGTACTGAATTTGGATAACAAAAACATTGGTACAATTGTCTTGAAAATTTTGTTTGAGTGTGTTTGATTGTGCATGTTTGTTTGTTTGTTTACTTTCTCGTATTGCATTGCTTACATATTTTTTTCTTTGCGTTGGTTCTTTATAATTACACAAAATTGGTAATATAGTTTTTCATGTCATTTTTAATTTTTTTGTATTCTTACATCAAATAAAAGATACTTCAAGTCACGCCGATACACAAGTTATGTTGTAATATTTCCATCCCCCATCATATTCTACACTATAATCTATCTTTCTTCCCATTCTAACTAACATTCCCTCTAACTAACCTTTTCTATTTCTTTTGACCTACCAAGACACATTTTTAACAAAGTATGCTTTCTTCCCCTCCCTCCCTCCCTCCTTGTATAACCCTCATCGTGTGATGTTACCAAAATCTATCAAATTGAATAATGGCCAACCGAGAAAATTTAAAATATTGGCCACCTCGATGGGATTTTATTCAGTTGTGATCATTTTTCTCTTCTTTTCAAGCATCAATCGACCTCTTTTATCACCCCATCACCGCTTGAGGGGGCATCATCCATCATACTAGTTTTTCTTCTACCCATACAAAATAAATTTATCTACTATCTTTGAAATGGTGTTGCTCACGCTACACCACATCAAAGAGAGGAAAATTTAGAAATTTAATTTTGACCACACGATTTTAATACTAAAATTAAACTAATTGTCCTCTTTCCTATCATTTCATTATAACTAGTGATTTTTTCTAATTAGTTAATATTCCTTATCGTCTTGGTTAATGTTATCCAAGTAACTCCTAGTTATTTGGACAACTTAGATGTATATTTAGGCTTAGAGATCCTCATTGCAGTGGCACGTACCTCAACTGTATCCTTGGCACATTCACTTGGTCATTGTTTCCTGATGTTCCCTTGCGTGCTTCCCCTTCCTCCTTTCCATTTTCCTATCTTATTTGTTCCACTCTTGTCTTACGCGTACCTTCTACGTATTTACCTTCTCCTTAGCGATTATTCATCCCGTGTGCTATGCACTTGCTTCAATTAGCTAAGTCCTTGGCCTTCTCACATGCCCCACACATTACCTTGTAATAGTTACACCTTGACCATACATTCTCCACTAATAAGTTTTCCCCATTTCCCCTCATGCGCATTACACGTGTCTTCCTTCCGCCTTCTTCCCATGCTTCATTCTTCTATGCACACATATTTGCATCCTCCTCTGCACATTTCTGTGTCACTTCATTCTCTAACATGCTTGAGTGTGCCACATGCAACCGTTCAAAGTGTGCCAACAGGGAACCGAATCCTTACAACAAATCAATGGGTGACACATGGTAGAAATGAAAAGAACATTTACATAGTTAGTCATCCTTTCAACCAATTTGTGAGTGTCACATGTCTTGCATGTGCGAAAACTTTGACAAACTTATGACAGCCATATCTTTTGCTACAAAGCTCCAATCGGCATGCGCCTAGTCTCAATCGACAATTATTAACATAGGCTATAGTGCTAAATATTCAAATTCAAATTCTTGGTGGATCTGGTAGGTGAGAAATGGGAAAACATCTTTCTGGGCATTAATGAGAAAATCTGATTGCTCTAACCACCTGATTTGATCTGATTCGCCCTCTTTCCTTCTCCAACACACCAAACAGACTTGGGGAAACGTATTTGATAAATTTATAGGCATTAAATGATTTTTGTTGGTGGTTATATTTTAAATTTGGGTTTTCCTTCCTTCTTCTCTTCTTATTCCATGAATTCACCTATAAATGTAAAATTTGGGTGCATTTGTTATGTTGGACATTTTGGATCCTTACGCTTTTTGCTAAGGACTTCATATTTTCTATATTCTGAGTCACATACCTTTAGATTTGGGTCGTGCATGTGGATATCGGCCTCTTTCACCATTGTAACAATCTTGTGAATTTCTAGAAGTAATGGAAGCATCGTTTGTGACTATTCTTTGTCCTAAGCATGTTTGTGTTCTTTCTTCTTGCCTTTCTTTTACACTATGTGATTTTGTGTCATTTTACATCCCTTGAGTCCCCTTTCTACTTGTGCTCCATGAAAATGATCTAGTAAATATGTTTTAATTATGCTACACATGTCTATCCTTCATTCACACACTTCCCTTCATTTACACTAAGAACAAATAGTGTCTATCCCTCTTTTTCTAGTGTTATCACCTTTTAGTGTAATTTCCTTTCATGTTATCTTTGTATCCTGGTCCTTTGGCATTGTTATCTTAGTTTTTCCTTTCGGCACTAGGAGTAACAATAGTAGTAGGAATAGATAGAGGAATCAACATTCTCTGGAGATCTGTCTCAAGTGCACAAGGTCCCACAACTTGGAGATGGTTCCATTGTTGTCTCAAATGACTCGATCCTTCTAGATCCAAGATCTGTCTCAAGTGCACAAGGTCCATTGTTGTCTCAAATGACTCGATCCTCCTCATCCTCCAAGTAACTTCACCAACTTCACTAGTGGAAGCCCACTCAATCTCAATGGTCACTATGATATGCTTTAGTGGGCATGCTCAAAATTATTCCATACCTCACGGGATAAAATCAAGTCACCCCTATTAAACACATTTAATATGTGGTCAATGCATGCTTTGTCTATTTGATTGAACATGATGATGTTCCTTTCAAAGTTGCTTGTAACCTCTTTTAAGGGTAAAAACTTGGTGGTACCATGGCCTAAGACACATGTGTTTAGTGCTACTTGGGATGAGCTTAGAACAACTCTTTGTAATTAATTTTAAGATAAATTAGATCACTTATCACTGGTGGAGCAGATGAGTGTGACAAAGCGCGTGCCCAACGAGTAGTTGATTGATTTCAACATTAGGTTCCAGAAGACTTGGGACATAATTCCTCAAGTGGTAAGGCCTATAGCCCAACATGCTTTCTTGTATTATCTAAGGGATTTGAATAGTGACATTTTAGTCATGATTCAATCCATGGGAGGTGAAACCTTAATTGTTACATACACCATTGCAATAAGGGCATAAAATAGTCTCATTCAAGTTGGTAAGTTGGAATCTAGGTCTCCTGCTCCCTTGTTCCCATAAATGTCTTCAGCACCTCAGCCTTCTATTGCTCCAATTCTAGTATAGAGCACGTAACCATTTACATCTACATCCTACTCTCCTACATAGAAAAATAAGATGATGAATTGAAGGCGTTGATTAGAAACTTTTCCAACAAGGTCATATCATTGGAGAAACATCGATCATGCAAGCCTACCAAAGCATTTCCAATCGGGAACAAGGCCGAGAGAAACCAACCTTGGCATAATCACTATGGGAATCAAATATTTGTATAAAACCAACTGAATGGTAGATGGCATGCTAATGCACATTTTCCTTTGCAAGTTATCCCTCTTGCACAACCTCTTCTAGCACCCAACACAATTCAGGCACTTGTCCCAGTTGAGAAAAATATGGCGCAGGATTCTAAATGGTTGTTTCCTTACAATATGCCTCATGCTTGATATCATTACACTAATGTTGTGCCCATGCAAGCCTACATGATTCATAATGCTTCTAGTTGTGAGCCTTCAACAAGTGCACTTGAAGCAGATAACCAAGAAATTCCAGAAGCTCCTCCAAAGGAAAATTTGATGTTCTTTGGCACTGGGGCTTTATGTAATTAATCAAGCTACGAAGAAATAAGCAGACGTGTGCCCAAGTTGCAGACAACAAAAAGATTCGAAAGAGAATGCTCGAGTCTAGCGTGTAGGTCACAATTCCAACAACACAAAAAGACCCTCAAAATTAAAAGGAAGCAACTAAGATGTCCAGTAGTAAAATCGATCAAGTACCCACACCCGAGGTTCCATGCAAAGCTCCTCTAGAAGTGGCACGCACCCCTTCTTTGGTAGGTAAAGCCTCTGCACCAGCTAAGGTTCCTTCCTCGACACGAGAAACCAAGAAAGGATGTCGATGTTCCTCAAATGTGAAATTCAATGGGTTTTCCATTCAACATTGTGGACTAGATGAAAAGACAAACATAAATGTCATAATGTGGGATGCCCTGACCATTCCATCCTAGCGTGACTTGTTGCATGAAGCCCTAAAACAACTCCCACCCAATGATACGATTATGTAGAAGCCACATGATTCTATCAACATCTGCAAGAAGAGGAGAAGAAAGTAAGTAAAGTTGTTAAAACCCCACCCTTCTATATGTCTTTGATCATAGGTAAACATCTTTTCCATAACTATATGATTGACTCGGGTGCTAGTACTTATGTCATGCCCAAGAATATTGTCGATGTCTTAGGTATTAATTATAGCCCCTAACAAAAGGAGTCATGCAACTCGATGGTTAAACTATCACTACCCTAGGAATCATCAAGTATCTTGAGCTAACCCTCCATGCATGTCCAAATCTAACAATAACTCAAGATGTGTCAATAATTGATCTACCCCCTGTTTACCTTATGTTTTTCAAGAGATTTTACTGCTAAAGTGGGTCGTTACTTGTCTTCTGATTGGATGCATATGTTGGTCAAGACAAGGTATGGTACCTAGTTTAACATACAAGCTGAGCCAATATTTTCCTATCATGTAGAGTCATATGTCCCATCTCCTCTCCAAGCCAATTGTTTGATCTAAGAGGAACAAGCTTCAGTTCCTAAAGAGCAACCTCTTCCACATTTTTCCCGATCTATTACTTGCTTTGAGTGGGTGGAGATGCACCATAAATTTGACCCATATGTTGAAGAACTGAAGCTTATGAAACTAGGCTTGGTACCTACTACATTCTTGAAGAAGAAACTATGCTGCCATGCGTGCTCAAGAAAAGTGAAGAGAACCCTAGTCTATGGAAGTTATAATTTAATGGATCCAGAAGTAGAAACAACATGGGAGTAGGAGTTGTTATCATTTCTACTAAGGAGGATAAATTCTTCTTCACTCACATATTGTAGTTTACATGTTCTAATAATGTGGCAGAGTATGAAGCACTGGTGCATGGTCTACTTATTGCTGAAAAGAAGAAGATTAAGGCATTGCATATCTTTAGAGATGTTGAATTGGCTATCCATCAAGTCACCAACAAGTGTCATTATAAACACAGAGTTTGGGACCTCCTTGAGATATTTGATGCTTTAAATGTACAAATGGTGCCACAAAAAAATAATAAAGAAGTTGATCAAATGGCCACGCTTGATTCACAATTCTCTCATGTTGAGGAATTTTTCAAAGGAAACACTCAACACATTAATATGGTGATCATACCATCCATTCTAGACAATAACACCAGCTAGTAAGTGTTTGACGGTGTGGCGTAGATCATCCAATTCATTAAAAATGAATTTGAGTTCTCATCAAGCACGCACAAGTTGACTTACATGACAACTATGGTGACCAAGTGATTCAACCAAGTGAAATAAGTTACCTAAAGGATTGTTCACCTTAAAGAAAATGTTTATCCCTAATGATGAGTTCAAGGGTGAATAAAAGTATATGCATCACTAAATTGGTTATCCATCAAGTCACCAACAAGTGCCAAGTAAATAATAATATTATTAAAGCTTATAAACACGAGTTTGGGACCTCCTTGAGATATTTGATGCTTTAAATATACAGATGGTGCCACAAAAAATAATAAAGAAGTTGATCAAATGGCCACGCTTGGTTCACAATTCTCTCATGCTGAGGATTTTTTCAAAGGAAACACTCAACACATTAAGATGGTGATCAGACCATCCATTCCAGACAACAACACCAGCTAGTAAGTGTTTGACAATGATACGTAGATCATCCAATTCATTAAAAATGAATTTGAGTTCTCATCAAGCATGCACAAGTTGACTTACATGACAACTATGGCGACCAAGTGATTCAACTGAAGTGAAATAAGTTGCTTAAAGGATTGTTCACCTTAAAGAAAATGTTTATCCCTAATGACGAGTTCAAGGGTGAATAAAAGTATATGTGTGGTGCGCAAGAAGACTACTCCCAAGTTATTATTGTGTGCACTGAGAAAATAATTGTTTCTCAAAAGCTCGTGCACACGATGAAAAATAGGCCTTCATCTCTCTCTGTCAAAAATATAGTGATATCTTCTCATGGGAGTATGAAGACCTCAATGGTTTTGATCCAAGTTTTGCTCAACACTCCATTGACCTTGATCATGGTATCAAGCCCATTAAACAAAGGCAATGACAAGTCAATCCAATTGAAAATATGACAGAAAGAGAATAGAAGAAATAGTAGTGTGAAGAAGAAGAAAAGAAAGTGGATATAGAAGAAAAGGAGCATGAGGAAGAGGGAATGAGCTAACATCCATCCAAAGTGCCTTTTAACCAACTTTATTTTTCATCATATTGCTAGTGATCTTCATCATCGGTCCTTATTAAAAGGAATGATCAAAAGTGTAGTATGACATGAAAAGCCATATATGAACAAATGTCCATTGCTAAAAACACCAACTTCGTGCAACATAAAAAATGCAATGCAATACGAGAAAGTAAAATATTCCTAACTCCATGCAACATACAAAATGCAATGCAATACGAGAAAGTAAATAAGCTAACCTAACATAGAAACATGATGTAATTTTTTGTTATCAAGCTTCAATTCCAACCCGTGTGAATTAATGATAAGGGTTGATGATGGTACCCAAGCAAGGATACATGCGAGGGGAATAACGAGAGGACACTTGGGTCTAATGATAAAGCTTTATGCACCACGAAACATTACCAAGCAAATCGTTGTGCCCCAGTCTGAGGACATAGTAAGCAACTTAGCTTTTGTTGATGAAGGTAGATCAAGATGATCATGAGTCGCACACATGAACAAGTGAGAACCAAAGAGCGGCATTTTGTAGGATGATTTATATTGTTTTTGATGTTTCTTGAAACATATTTGAATGTTTTTGATGATTTTGAAATTTTTCGAAACTATGTACAGGAAGACAAAGAAATGTGGATGCCCCTAGTGATAGATGGGATGTACAAGGGCAGAATGCCACACACATGCACAAGAAAGTGAAGATGTGAAAATTCCCCAGCAATTAGGTGGGAGTATTCAAAGGAAAAATCTTCACGCATAGAAGTGGGACCCAAGGCCATTATGGATAGGTTCAACATGATGATGAACGTAAACTAATGAAGTGTTGGGAAGAAGCAAGGATTCCCCCAACGTAAGTTGGCCTAAAATCACATGATAGAAAGGAAGGAGAAGATTGTTTTTGTGAAAGGGGACAAAGGTTTCCGAAAACATGGAAAAAGGAAATACCATACACATGGATGTTCTGAACGAAGTAGAAGAATGATGTGAATGATATGAATATAGCTTAGAAGCCTCACGATGAAGAAGTGATTAGCCAAAGGCACAAATCGTGAGATAAGATATGGACTAAAGCAAGAGTCTGAACAAGGTCCAAAAAAGACACTTGGAAACATACTAATCTTAGTTACTCATAGAGATCTAGTGTGTGCACATAGAATTTAATTACCTTTTGAAGGGAATATTTAATAGACAAATGAAGACACCCTAGCCAATGTGTAGAAATGATTTATTTTGATAGGTGATATGTGATTTATGAATAAAGGGTGGAAGGATAGCCATAGATTTCTCCGCTACTACAAGAGTCCATAGCCCCGATAGAGATTATTGGAAATACCCCAAGAGAGAGTAATACATTAATTTTATTTTGATTTTAGATTTTAGCTTTTGATTTATTTATTTTGATTCTTTTACTTTCTAAAAACTTATTTCAGCTCTCTTTATTGACAAGGGGTTAAGAACCCTTTGATGGTTTGATGGAAGAATATGGAAGTGATTGCAATGATGACATTGGCTAGTGTCAACACATATGTCCAAAAGTTCTTCACAACAAGTTTATTAGATGTTGATTGTGATAGGATCTCTAAGAGGTCAGTCATTCTTTAATTTACCAAGGTGATAAAAGACCAAGTTCAAACAGATACCATAGAGATAAATGTCACAAAATGTGTGCGAATAAGATAACCAAAATAACATCGAAGGGATGAAAATGGTAGGAAGACTTACAAAATTAATAGAAAGGAATGGAAGAAAGAACATCCCCTGTGTATGCAATACCGATTACAATGTTTGATCTTTGTACCTTTTATTTTTCTTGCGTTTTCTCATGTTTTTGTATTTTTACATTGTTTTTATTTTTAGATTTTTGATATTTTTAGGCGGTTGGCAATAACAAAGTCACTCTGCGTGGTAAGATCCAACAACAATGTTTATGAATTCCTTGATAAGAGAGATTAAGGGTATTTTTTATAAAGAGTCATATTTTCACCAATCTCAATGATCATGGTGAGCTTGTACTAAAAAATGTCTGCGATTTATCCTGAAACATGGATTGCATATGTGGGAGATTGAATTCACCATTAACAGTTTATACACTTTGCCCATACTTGATGGTTGCATTGGTGTGCATTCTTGATTCATGCTTGATTTACAATTATGAGATTGTTCGAGTTGTTGAGGGATTTTGAGCTTTTGAAAGTTTTGAATTGAGCTTGATTAATAAACTGTTTGGGTTTCTTATAAGTTGATGCATGACTTGTTTTCTCTCAAGAAGTGGGAGAAGAATGAGAGAGTTTATGATGATATGATGGATGAAGAGAATATGGTCCAAGGATTGAAGAGGATGGGCTACCAGGAGGTGAGCCAATGATAGAAGATGATGAAGGGCTGCTAGAATATGGCCCTAAGATGAAAGAAGTTTGGCTACGAGCACATGGCCCAAGAATAGAAGAATATGATGAATGGTTGCTAGGGTGTCACCCAAGTATAGATGAGGAGGGACTACTAGGAGGGGTCCCATAGATAGAAGAGGAATGGCTACTAGGACGTGGCTTAAGAATAAGGTAATGGACTATCGGAAGGCCAACCACAAGTAGAAAATGGAGGGATACCCGAGAGTGGCTCCGGGATAGAATAAGATGATGGGTTACTCGGTGGTGACCCAAGTAGAAATTTTATTGAGGAATGATGATAGATAATGAATGATTTGGTAATGAGAACATAGGCCATGGATCAATGCTAGACCCCGACATCTCATCATGCTTAGAAGAAGGTGAAGATAAAATTCCGAAGAAAAGTCAAGTTCCATGACCTTAGAATTTTCCTTTACATTTTGATAAAATGAATTAAATTATTCTTCCCCATAAACGACTATATCGAGTTCTAGAAATAATCCTTGTAGAGGGATTTCTTCTTGTAGTCCGATTATTCCTTCATTCTGCAGAGAGAAATTAATCGAGTAGAGGTGGTTATTCTTCGACCATAGGAGGTTGACTAGAAGAAATAGGTCTTCTAAGTGGGGAAAGTTGATTGACAAGAAGAAGATGACTCAAGAGAGGAAGTAGGATTGGAGGCAAGCATCTCATGAATGGATGATTTAGATCTGGTCTTAGATCATTTTTCTAAAAGATGACTTAATGTGGAAGAGAAAATAGGATCGTATAGCCATCCATTGAGTTGCGATGTAGGATTCAAATTAGATGATTGAATAGATGGAATCTGAGTTGTGGAATTATTTGATGGAGGAAGAGGTCGTTGAAGTGACTGATAAAGGTGGTCCTGTGAAGGAAGGGAGGACCATGACTCAAGAACTGAATCAGATGTTTGATCAACAAAACTTGGAGTCACACGAGTCTTCAAAGGAGGAAGATGTCGTTGAGGTGATTTGGAATAAAGGTCCTGTGAAGGAAGGGAGGACTGTGATTCGAGATTTGATCTAGGGGTATCGAATTATAGTTAGGATTTGAATCTTTAGAAGAAGAGTGAGAGTCCGAACAATAGTTTGGATTTTAATCAGAAGAAGAGTGGGGGGAACCCAAATAATAATTTGGATCGAAGCATCCAAACCATACCATCAACTACGAGTGAAGGTGGGGAATAGTGTACTCGAATGGGCCCTCTAGTGCAAAAAACCAAACGAGGCTTATTCATAATGGGAATATTTTGATTTGAATACCTAAACCTAGGTTCTATATTTTTATAAGTGTGAGAAACTCGTATGATAGTTAGTCATTTTTGGCGTTGTTTTAAGAAAAATGTCTAGATCTAGATAGTGTGATGGAACTCCTTCAAAGGGAAGGAAGTGACATGTCGATTCAGGGAAGCATAATGACATCCAACAAGAAATTTTATAAATACGGAGATATGTGGATGATTTTTTGAAGAAGGTCTAAGGAAAATAGACATTGTGATGACGTAATCTCGATGAGATAAAAACAGATTGTCCTATAAAATAATTTTTCCGGATGAATAATCACAAGTAACAATCATGCAAGTGTGAAACAAAAAGCCAATAAACAAGGAAATAATCCCTAAAAATGTGTGCGCAAAATGATAGTTCGATGCAAAGATGATCAACACAATGTCAATACTTACATCAAGATCGAAATGAACAAGGCATAAATATTAACAAAGGGTAAATATGATTCCCACTCAAAGGATATTATGACCAGTTTAGAGACAAGAAAGGCCTAAATGTCAAAGGGAGAGGATTACAAATATAAGCTATGTAACCCCACCAAATTGGACACGTCTATCAAGCTTCGCGGAGAAGTGAGATATTGGTATCAAATTGGTATTGAAACGACGCAAAATAAAGTAAGTGACACCCATCAAGATTTGGAACAATGTTTGAATTTAAACCAAGTCAAAGTATACTAAGGATGTGCTAAAATGTGTGCAGCGTAACGCCATAATGTGGATACTTAGATCACGTTTACGAAAAACACGACATAAGTATCTTAATTGTGTCAAGACAATGCAAACAAGGTAATACATCAAAGGGAGATCAATTGATGAATCAATCGTAACTATGAAGATGATCTTGAAATCAAGATCAAGTGGCCATCAAAGATATAGGGATGCATCCACGCACTTTAGATGTTTAACAACTCAGCCACAAACATGGATGAGCGTAAATAGACAAAAAAGTGGTGAACACTATCTATGATAACACTCCTGAAAGATGCCCTCTCTTGTCCCCGAATGGGAAACAAGAATGCAAAGGTATAGATCAAAAGATGGAAATAAACTAAGCGTTACTTGGGCAGAGTTTCACCTCGTCCGAAGGTGAGAAATAAACCAAGATAAGTAACACGTTGTAAACTCCGTGATGAGTGACACTTAGATCTAACTTAAATGGATTCGTTACCATGTTCGAAAAACAAGGTTTTGAATCCAAACAAGTTATCACTTCATGATGGCTAAGACACGATAATGGACTAGAAAAGTAGGCTCCTTGACGGAATGGCTTCCCTAATAATATCTCTCAACTAGGTGCCACAAGTTTTCTAGGAGCAAGCTCAATTTTCCCAAAGAGTAGCAGATCGACTAATTTAGGAGTATCTCAACTTTACTTTACCCCCTTCTGATACAATGAGAAACTAGTGCGTTCAATTGTATCATCACTAGGGTCGCGATAGAAAATCTTTGACTCTAACTCACAATGTAAACTAGTCAAGTGGGTAAGCGAAGTGCTTCCTATTTCATCCACGAGGTTACTTAGCGGTGGATTACTTTAGGGTTCCTAGAACCACCCCCATTTTTGTAGCTTAAGGTGTTATGCCAAAGGGGTTATGTTCCAGTTGAGCAGATAGGGATGTACCCTTTTCCAAAACCTGCAATATAGTGTGATGAAAGTGGTGTGTTTTTTATCTTTCTTAGCTTAATGTGGTTTTAAGTAGCACACCATTTGGCAACCTGTATGAAAACACGTGTTAGTGGTTTTGTGTTTTGAGCCTCCATTCTTTGACAAATCGTTAGGTCCTATATGCAAAGAGTTAGTAGTTTTCCACAAAAGATCATGATATCAAAAGAGATTTTGCATGTTGCTTTTGATTCCTAAGATCACCAAAAGGCATGAAGGAAGAGCATAAACAACATAGAAAATCCATTAACACAAGATTTTTTTATGGAAAATACTTTAAGTGTGGTTTGCAAAAGGTAGAGTTCTTTTTAACCAATTTTGAAAGGTTAATCGAATTAGGAAGCGTAAAATAAGTATTTTTAAAAAGTGACAAGAGGGTTTTTAGAAGAATTTATGATCCCCAAGATCACCTAGAAGGTGTGAGGAGAGAACATACACAATTCAAAAAATCCCTTTCTAACTAAGAAAATGAAACACTTAAACCACGTTAGCTAAATAACCCAAAAGAAACCTGCAATCACTTGTTAGAAAATGACTAGTTATCTAATAATGTAAACCATAAATTTTTGTAAGTAAAAATCCTAATTTTATGTTTCCATTTTGTATTTCACTTCAATACCTTTCCAACGCAACAAAAATGGAGTCATTTCGAGTTCAGGAGCAAAAGTTATGGCCTCCGGAAGATTGGTAATGAACACAGTTCAATGCATACACGCCCAGTAATGACATGTACGTGCATGTTTCAATGGGTACGCGCCTAGTTCGATGGATATGCACCCCAGTGAATTTTTTTAACAATGATGGATACACGCCGGAATGACAGATATGCACCTATTTCAACAAATATGCGTCTGTTTTGACGAAACGCGCCCGTTTGACTGATACGCGCCCTGTGCAAAAAAACACTTAAAGTGACATATACATGCCTAGAATGATGCATACACACCTATTTTGATGGATACGTGCCCCTTTCGATGGATACACACTTGTTTCGATGGAAAAACATTGATCTAGGACATGTATGCGCACCTGTAAAACCTACAAAAATCACGGAAATGAATTTTTTTGACAAGCAAACAAGTTATTTGTTAGTCAAAGAAGCCTATTTCTAGTTCAAACCCACAAAATATATATGAACAAGGATGATTTAACTTGTTTTAGAAATGGAAACAAGTAAATAACAAGTTGTTTCTCTAGAAAACATGAAAGTGAACTTTGAAAAGCTTAAAAGACCTCCATTAATGGAGGATGGACTAAGTGTCCCACCAGGTGTGCCAAATGTATGCAATGGAAAAGTTGCAAAGCTATGGAATGAGGCTAAAGAACCTCAAAGCTTAACTAAACTCAACCATACACCATGAGATAAGAGCTAAACAAGAGTTAATCCTATACATGCATCATAAATTTGAAAAAAACATCAAAACCTAGCATATATACTACTCTCTACTCTTTTGAAAGCTATAAAACATTGAACCTATGAAGATCCTAGCAATCAAATGTGATGTTTGATATGAAACTCAAGCTTTCAAGAATGGAGTCTCACCATTAATGGCTTCTAGGCCTTATGGTTCTCTCTATTTACTTAAAACTTGGATTATGGATGCAAATGGAGGCTATTAACTAAAAAATGGAGGAAGCAAAACGTTAGATCAAATGTCTAATTAGCTTAAAGCTAATACAAAGGAGATCCAAGATTTCTTAGCCTTGTTTTGGTTTTTTGCTATGTAAAGTTGTAAGTTTGAATGGGTAGGCTTAGCCTTGTATTTATAGTTTTGGTTTGGAAGAATTTGGAATTTGGGTGCATGTGAGACTAAAGCTCAAAAATCACTTTTAGATTAGATTAGGATAAACATGCTTTAGGCTTAGTTAAGCTTGGTTTAGGCTAGTTAACTAGGGTTTAGGCTAGTTAAACTTGATTAGAAAGTGATTAGAGACTCATTAAGAGATGGGAGGGGTATGGATAACCATTTGTGGTGATAGATAGCCTAAGAAGCTCTCGCAAAAGTGATCTACGAGAGAACTAGAGAGGTTACAATGGTCAAAAAGAATAATATTTAGCTAATAAGAGAGATATTAGCCCAATTAGCTGATTATAGGAGGAATACGACTGAGAAGGTGTCATGAATGGGCATCCAAGAAGGGAGCAAAGAAGGGTTGATTAACGAAGTATCGTCAATTGGTTGAATTGGAGGAAATGCTAAGTGTAATCATATTTTAGGTGTCTACAAAATCTAACCTTTTTTCGAGGAGGAAGATATGTATCATGTGTATTTTTGTCAATTATTTGAAAGAGAAGTGGGATACAACATGCAAGGCGTCGTGGAAACACAAATGGAGATATCTTAGAAAGAAAGGTGTTGTCAATGAATAGTTTAAAGGAAAACTTACATTTTTGGTTCAATGTGGAAGTCAACAATTGTTAAAGAAACTGCAATTTTGCATTGAGGGTTCATTATGTTGTCGTTTTCATGTTCATGTACGATAATGGTTTCTTTTCGATTTCAAGAACATGATTAAGGTTCCCACTCATAAAATTTCGTATTGAGCCGTAGAATAGGTGCGGGACATGATGAAAGAAGTAATGAGTAACACGAGACATCAAAATAGAAACCAGTTTTTGCTACAACTAAGCAAACCATTACCAGGATATAATATATTTTATATTTTAACGAAATTTAAGTAACTTTCCCTGAGGTCCTTGATCCATGTTTTGTTCGAATGCAATTTTTAAAACCTCTATGGACATTTTTAGGTACATATACTAAACTTCAATGATGATGGTAATGTGTCCTCATTTCATCTTTGTGGAATTTCTATCCTTGCAAGGGTTTCAAATGACCATTTCATCTTGACAGTTTATGTGAAAGTGTTTGACACTATAGTGAGACACTAAATACAATGGAAAAAGATGGCCATTTTAGTAGCGACGAGGAGAATATTGTCCGCTTAATTTTAATGTTTTTAAATTTTTGTTTTTTCCCAGCTCTATTCTTTAAACAAAAATAATAATCCCGATTTAGAGTACCTAGCATATACGACTATGGGGACTCGAACCGAAACCACTTGCAATGCAATCAGGCATATCCTTCAAGGAATATTCCATGTAGAGAGTCGAAGCAAAACATCCCCAAGTAAGAATCCATGTTAGGTGACGGAAAAACTTTCATTGTTGCTGCTCCTCTTGTTCCTATTCATCCTTTTTGAAAGAAACAACAACTACGAAAACTGCCAAAAAAGTAGTGATGACGAAGAAGAGATATACTCAAACACTTGTGGGGTTCATATATGGAAAATGCATGAAATGTGTTTCATGAAGGTGATGTCGAAAGCAAAGCGGGGCGGTGAAATAGAAGGTTGAGATTATTTTTTTCAACATCCTTGTATGGAATACAACAACATAAGCTATCTTCATCATTGAATGACTAACACCTGTTAGCCGCTAACCAGGGCTTTCCTTTTGTGAAAACGTCTTTGGCGTAATAAGACGCCAACAACTACTTGAATTTTTTTGTTGTGTAAGCTCTTCTGTTTCATCCCAAAAAAATCTATCTTCATTTTGTCTACGCACTTAAATACCCCCCAATTTTTAGTCGAAGGAAAAATAGACACATCATGTGGAAGTGGAGTGGGATTTGGAAATTTAGACACACTATAAAATTGATGACCTTTTAACATTCGAGATTACTAGAAGTAACTTCTCTCAACAACATTGTCGCTCTTGCCACATGAAAGTTTAATTTCTTGACCTTAGCATGGGCCCACGAAGGACATCAACATTTAAAGTAGAGTAAATGAAATCCATTAAATCCAATTAGTCATACTCTTCTATGCTTATGAAAGGATTGAACGAGCATTTCCAATTTCATGAAACCAAAGATACAACACATGCATGTTGACGGTCTCATGTGGTTCCATGGAGGATGTTGACGTACTTTGAACTACGGGTTGCCGAGTCATTTATAGACCACCCCTACCCCAACCCACCTTTGGCATGCCTTCGGCGTAAATATATATTTTTAACCTTTACATTTATGATCAAACAATAATAATTTCATCATTGTTACTAAATGACAAAAATATTTAAACAACGGGTGGGAATTTGAAATAGCGATCACATGTGACCGTCATTTGAAATGACCGCGATGGGAGTGGATTTACGTCTACTGACTTGAAAATTAAACAATATTAATTCAAGCTATACATATTCAAATTCAATAAAACAACATTGACATATATGAAATACCTCAATATGACATGGGAAATCACCAATGAAAGCTTACATTTGAAGAAAATAGTGAAGAAGAGTGTTCAATAGATCAAAAGAAATATGTTAACATTCATTTGGTCGCTTAATTGGCTAAAAGAGATTGTAAACACGTCATTTAGAATGGAGATATTGGCAACCAACATAGCAACTTCCTACCAATGTTTTGTTCGAAAAGGGAGGCCCATTACAACAAGGCGTGACATGCATTTGAAGTGAGACATGTAGATGGCGGGGTGCGTGTTTATTTGTGGCTTGGAACCCGGTCGGCCGAGAGGGTAAAACTAACAGTGGTAAAAATAAATTATAGAGGGCTAAAATAAAAAACAGAAAAAAGTGCCACGTTGTATGCTTTTTTATCAATATTTCCTTGATATGACAAGTATAACAATGAAATTTTAGGGTTTGTAGGTTATAGATATTTTAGATTTATCCTCATCCTGTACGTCATTATCAATATTTTCTTAATAAGACAAGTTTAATGTAGGAAATTTAGGATTTATAGAGTTAGGACACATTTTAGATTTGTTTTTAAGGGCATTCGATATAGATATTCCTTAAAGTGATAAGATTCCAGTTGAAAAGATATTATATGAATCGTATAGCTTCAAAAGTATTGTATATGTTGTTTGTTTCTCCATGTATTTAACATGGGAAAAATAGACCCATGTCAAACAAACCCACCAACCGGTTAAGCACTCTTCAAAACCTCAGTATGCAGATGATGAAGAAGAAGAAGAAGAAGAAGATGGTGATGATTGAGGATTAGTAGGTGTTTCATTCGGGCGTAATGTCTAGATGTATTGATTTTGTTTCTTCTTCTTTTGAACACCTGTGCTACGTGCATTGTAACCTTTGTAGCACCATTCCCGCGGTGAGACAACAACATGATCCTATGACAGAGGTGGACTGTGACAATCCAACCAACAACATACTCATTCCATATTAAAAATAATATACCGACGAAAAAAAGAAGAATGTGATCAAATTAAAATATGAATATAGCAACCATACACAAATGCCAAATTGCCAATGTGCGCCTTCCACGTCATTTTTGGATGTAAGGGGACTCAACCTAACTTGTGAATGCCTTCGGGCATCATTATTATTATTTTTTAAATCACGAGTTGATATATTGGTGTTGTCCTTCGAATGCCATAGAAAAGGAAGAAAAAGGAGAATAATAATGTGTAAGATAATTGTTGATATTCCATTCCTTTAGCATAAGGAAACGATTTTAGGGTTCGGTAAGCAATTAATTAAATCATGGGAAAGTTTTAACGTTGGCAACTGTCATGCTAATGCCGGCGGATTCCATAACCCTAACTCGACACCTAACCCTCTGAGTTAACTAACTCCTCCCACTGCCAATATAAAAGCATGTATTTGCCAGCTTTCAATACACACAGCCCAGCAAAGCTTTAACAAAAATTCTGGTCGGCTTTCCTTAGAAAATGTAGGACGTGGAACATTTTAGCCGCGTTAGACAATTAGAGGAAATTATTTTTGGCCCACCTAATATAGTCTTCCGGTCAATAAAGTATAATTAAACGTATTATTTTATTTCAGAGTATGGCAAAGGTTTTACTATATTAAAATAATATAGGAGAGTTCTATAGTAAGGGGTGATTGGATAACACACGGTCCCACAAAACGTCACGAAGGTACCATATCAGAAAAAAAAAAAAAATGCTACGAAAGCTTACAATAAAAGTTTTCATTTTGTGTGTATATATATGTGTGTGGGGGAAGAACTTTCAAATAGAAGCCATGCGTCTATGTTATTTGTTGGCATCTAGTATATTTAGAGAGAGTTTTGTTATTGTATTTCAAATATTTTCAAAAAAGTGCAATAGTATTCTTCATTGACAAGGATTGAGAGAGAGACTAAGGGTGTTCAACATGGTTGCAACTTTGAAAGATGTGCTTAGAAAACCAATTTTGAGTGGGTGCATTAGTGTGCCATCATTTTAGCAATGCAATGAAACCAAAAACAAAAGTACATATATTGTGCATTTGGTATAGTTCACATAAAATGCAAGGAAGTAAAAGATTGAGTTATGGAAACAATGTACGATGGCGATGATAAAAATAACTAATGGAGTATGGAAATGTGTGAATCCCATAATAATATTTTATTTGGTGTAAGATCAACATGATTTGCTCATAAAAATTCAAATGTCAAAGCACAATTTCTAACTTCGATGTGCCTTACAAGGAAGAAGGTTTCCACAACACGATGCAATTTTTTTCTTTCCCTATATTTCCTTCTCCAAGCATCACTATCTACTTGGAAGACAAATTATAACATTAATGTTAAAAGCTATTCAAAAATAAGCATCATCAATAACACCTCTATTTTGAAAATGTGCAAGAAGCCCACACATTTAAAAATTGCAATCACATTAATAACCTATCCATAACTGAATCTTACTGGAATAGTGTTTTTCATTGACTTTTCTACATGATATAAATCATGTAGAAAGGGCATTACCAAGAATAATGTGAAGTTAAAATTTTGTAATTGTACCAAGAGAAAGTAATAATAAGGAAACTATATAATGAGGAAGCAATAATACATGCAATAACAAATGGCAAAGCACATAGCACTAGCATGAACATTTTGTAACTTTATTTTAAGCCAAAAAATGCCAATTTCAAAGGTATATACCATAAAATGGTGTTTATTGTTATCAAATATATGGAGCCTAGGATTAGAAAAGATGGTGCCCATATAGTTAGAGATTTAGCAGATGGTGTTACATATTCTAGTTAGTAAACATTAAATAATGACATATTAAAGTATTGTGTTATGTTAATTTGTTTTGGCATTGTATTCATGGGAACACATTAAAAGTTAAAGTTTTTGGTTTTTTTAATCTGGAAGTTATTTGTGTGGAAATAGTTTACGAGGCCACGTATTGCATCAATAGACTCTAATGTACCAATATCAAGACAATCTAGTACAACAATGAAATTTGTTACACTACGTAAGAAGGCCCTTAAAATTTTGTCCTGGAAATTAGACTTGTGCATTGATGTTAACATTTACGATGCAAAATGAAAAATCATACATTGAGGTTACCATCATTTAGGAATTCTAAGGCGATGTATTACACCAATGAATTAGACCCATGTGATGATGTTAACATTTATTATGTGAAAAAACAAAATTTAAGGTTATTGTTGTCCAAAATTAGCCCCTTTTAATTTTGAACAACTCATAAAAATAGAGTTAGTCAACTACGGAGTGCGGGAAGGTAGTGTTCCGCGGGTTCTCCTAACTTGTGGATCAAAAGAGTATCAATTCAGAATTAAGTAGAATTTTGATGTGGATAGACCTTCGCAACACCAAATCTGTCTAAGGAGTCGAAGGCAAGTCGAGCATCGCAGGTTTTATGCACACAATTTTTTTGAAAATTAGCTAATGAAATGATCCGTAGAGCGAAGAAATGAGAAGATTGGTGCTTTGTGGCTTGGAAGCACAATATGAGGTGGACTCGAGACATTTAACATTTCATGGAATTTTTGAATACCGTGTAACCAAGGATAAAGTCTTCCCGGATAAAGGATGTGATGCAAAGAGGTCGTCCCACAATGTACTATGTAGAAAAGAAAATAGAATTGAAATACGACTAATTTTAGAAGCTGTGAAACACTATCCTAATGTTTCATAGGTTTCCTAATCATAGTGTTGTGTTGTTTTTCTAGAAACCACGAAACGATGGAACATAGCATCACATATAATGCCACACGCATAAGAAGAAGGTTAGATCCTTGTGGCATAACAAAGGTGATATTGAAAGACAAGGTGTGCGAAGTTTTCAAAGTCGCGGTGAAAGCCATGAAACATCCAAATCCGCGAGAAGAAAGAATAGTTGTGGAACGAGGTTAGGGACTATGGGAAACAGTAAATCCGCAGAGTGAAGAAAACCTACGAAAGCCCTCAAAACCACACCTTTTTGTTCAATATGATGTTTAACCACTCCACTGACTAAATTTAATGAAGTATGGATGACATTCTCTCGTGACCTACAAAATCGATGTCATGCGATAAAAGCCATGTCAGGTGCCCACATCTTCCTGCAAACATCAATGGCATTTGGTCCTTAGTGGTTGAATTCCTATTTTGGCACCTCTCTCTCCTTCTCTCTTCTTCTTATCATTTTATCTATAAATCTAGAACTCACACATTATAAAAGGATCGCTCTTTGTTGTAATGACACCATGCCAAAATGGTGGTGAAATTCCCACGAGTTTCAAACCCCGAACTGGTTTCTCAATGTATTTTGGCCTTTTTCCATGAATGTAACCGACTATGCATTGCTTAAGCAATAAAATAAAGCATTTGTGGCTATTCTCTACCCTATTCTTGTGTTTTATATGTTCTCACCTCTATGTTTCCTTCTTTGACATGTGTTGTGTGCATTTATTACGTGCGGGTTTCCTTACGCATGTGTTGTTAATGGTGGGAAAGGTGATTTTCACGATTTTTGTTTGTGGCGCATCTTTTTGGTCTCTCCTCCCACGTTTTCTCCCTTTCCTTCCCCTAGTGGAGAGTGATCAAACCTTTTCTAGTGTTATCACCACCTTTAGATTAGAACTTCATTTCCATGCATCTCTCTTTCTCTCTCCCCCTCCTTGAATGTTTAGATTAGGATTAGATAGGTTCTTTTCCTACTTTAGGATTAGTTTTAGCTTTAGAAGTAGGTACACAATCTGGCCTTCTCTAGAGGTTTGTCTCGAAGCCGTAAGTCCCACACTTGGAGACAATCTTGTGTTGCCTCAAAACTTAAATCTAGGTGATTGGGGCAGGGTGCAATATTGAGATCTAACCATTTTGGCACGCCCAGTGATGCACGAGACTGAAGCACTTTACAACTTCATTCACCAAGTTTGATGTCTTTTAATGAGATTTAGTTTTTTTGAGGTAAATTTCAACACATATGGTAACTCCACCGATGCAAACAACCCATTCATTTCATTCTTAAACCTTTTCTTCCTTTCCATTCTTCCATTTCCCCCTCTCATTAAGTTGTGCAATCATGACTTCTTCCCTCACTAGAACCCTCACTTTCAAGAGTAATATCAGTCCCCTCCATCTCCATATTTTCAAAATTCTTCCCTAAATTAGTTTTATGAGCCCTATCATGATGAATATACACATAACCCAACCCCAAGTGACCTATATGTTTATTCTTTTGACAATGATATTTGACAAGAATAGGGATATGCAAATTATGGTGATAACTTCATGGAAGATGTTAATTTCCGAGGTAAGATTCAATAAATGAAGGCAAGCCCACTAAATGGAGAGGAGCTATACAAAAGCATGATGGATAAATGGCATAGGTTTGATCAACCTTGTCCACAGAGTGGCCCTTTACCAGTTGGTATAACCTTGAACAGAAGCTAGAGGTATTGACTAAGTCCTTAGATGTAATGGCTAAATATTTGAATTTATTTATGTCAATGGTTGAATATGTGGGCTTTTCGAAAACTATTATTGAGGAACCCCACAATGGGGTAGTCCTTCATTAACATCATGTGCAGCCCCACCATTTCTTCTTTTTATTCTACACCTTCTCATCCAATATTCCAAGTTCTTATCTTTCTTCATGCTCTCCCTAATGAGTCCCCTTCTCCATCTTCTTCCCTTCCCTCTAACCTTCAATTTTCTACCCTCTTACCTTAAAAATCTTCATCTCCTCAATTTTTTTCTCCAATTATTTTTTTGAATCAACCGCATCCATAAGGAAAATCCATCCCTCCTTCACCTTTCAAACATCCTATTATTTTAATTGAGCAATTCATAGAGGAGGATGAAGTGATTTAGTCCATGGAGGATGAGTTTGAAGTTAGTGGCATCGACGGGATATTAGAGGAAGATTGCGGTGATCCACTAGGAACATCTTCAAATGCTCTAACGATCAATTGGAGGAAGAGAGGTTTGAATTATCAAACTTCTTACGGGAGGAGGATATGTCAAAAGGAGACATATTTGTTTACGAAACAAGCAAAAAAATTCGAATAATCTTGCAAGAATCTCCCATGAAGAGGAATGTGTCTCAACTAACTCTATTAATGGAGTTGAATGAAAATAAAATGGGAAAACTTGTAAGATCAATCTCTACCCAATCAAATATTTGGTTAGTATTGAGATAATAAAAATTCCACCTCTTCATCATCAATCATGTATACCATCTTTCCCTATTTGTTTTACTTCCAAGAGTGTCTCACTACATTTCCTCTATCTCAAATATTTCTTCACACGCCTCGTGGTCGGGTTCTCAAAGTAATTCAAGCATAACATATTCTATTTTTGTGCTATCCCGAATGTGATGCACTTCATGATCTGTAATGCTTCATGAACTGGAGGTTTATTAGAAAAAAATAATAAAACTTATGGACCATACATACGGTCATATCTTCCTATATTATCATCTCTTGTTTGATCTTATCATGTACATACCATGCACGTACACATCCTCGTAAGGTGGAACAGAACTTATGCACCCACATAGATGATAGTAAAGCCTCTAGGCCTTGCGTTCATTTCCTCTCACAATTGTGAACATGTAAAAATTAGGAGTCTTTCTATCATACTCATAGATAAGTGTAGGCACATTACTCTAAGAGAACCTTGTTGAGAAGGTGATTATTACTTATCGCTAATACAACAAGTTGTCTTTGTGTGTTTCCCACTAGCGCACTTCTGTCCCACACAATGTATAAACCAACATATTCCTCTAATCAACTTATTTCTTCTAGTGTTCCTCCATGATGTGAAAGAAGGTATCGGATTTTCATCACTAGTATATCTCGGGTAATCGAACTTTTCCCATGCGCCTAACTCGCTTAGCCTCAAATATTGGCTAAGTACAAAAGGGAAGGTGAGGGTGCATGTGGATAAGCATGCAGGATAGACGTTTAAGAAGGATTTTAGAGAAACCAAGGAACATGCGCAAGGTAGGATGATAGGATCTAAGGACTTAGCCATATTTGGCATTCTGAAGGCACTTGAGGAAAAATGTGACCCGTCTAGGCATGTCGAGTGGATAAGGTGCCATCCTGGAACCTTGGAGGTTAAGAAAAGAATATCCCATGCATGGAATATTCTTAGAAGACATTATTGTAAAAGTGGAGAGCTTAGAGAAAAATAAGCATGCACCATTGAAGGACCACATGGACACTTGGCATCCAATCTACTCCTGAGAAAAGGCATGGCAGTGGGTGTTGATGCTATAAAGAGAGATGCTTGGAAGAAAAGAAGAGAGATAAAGGAAGACATAGATGGAAGACATATAACATGAGGAAAGTGAAGCTCTGTAGAAAATATTAGGAGGCCCTAGGAGTTGGGGTTCTCATTAGAGGACTGTAGGAATGTTATCATGTCCAAGGGATGGGTCTGTAAAATTTTTGTAATAAGGGAAGCATAGCTAGGACTTCTAATATATGGGTTAGATCTCTATCTTGATATGTTTGGTCTGATACGACCCTTTTGAATGTAGTGTGGTTACTGAGACTATGATTAATATAAATATATGGCTCTATTATGAACATCTAGTTCATGGGTGCAAACCCTAGTGTTATTTCCTCATACTTATAAGGTAGATATGTTCTTTGTATTTCATGCCATGATGTTTCCCTTGTTATTAAGTGCATGGGTATATAGATGTGATAGCTCATCCTATGATTTTAAAACGAATGCATGAACATTTACTTTTCTGCATCTAATCCTCTAACAATGGCAAGATCTTCTCACAATGATCACATAAAGGAGGGTTCGGCACTTGCGCGTGCCTCGGGTGAGTGGTCGGTGCCCACCGGGTGATAGGCCGTGTGCATGGGGTTAGAAGTTAGTAGGTGGATAAAATTGACTACATCTTGGTTTCGTTGTTGGGACCTCTTTTTGAATTTGTTGTGAGAATGATGCATGATGACAAAGTGATTGACCTTGGACAATGTCGAAGCATGGTTTAAGAGCATGAAGGATGATTTTTCTCAAATATTTAGTATTGGGTCTGAGTTTGATGTACGCATATGGGTAGAGGAGCATCTGTATCATGAATTATATGAGACCTTCTTTTGTTACTTTCCAGTAGAGTTGTATGAATGGCTTTCCATGTACGCATCTAGATCAAGCCAGTATTATAGATCTCACGTGTGGACCCAAGATGAATATAAGAGGATGTAGGATGTTAATTTGACTTAGAAACGTGATGTTGATCATTTGTGGAGAAGAGTGTTGACCAAATATACCATGGAATACAACTTTTCTACGTATTCTTGTCCAAAGGTTGCAGAGTTTGAGTTCTTAAGGGAGCCTAGAGGATATTTTTTGTGTGTTATCCCTTTAGCCATAAAGACCATGATCATTACACTAAGTTTGGAAGCATCCCCTATGGATGACTAAGCTTCTCTAAGTGCTAGGTGAGGAAGATAGGGTGGAGGAAGATGACAAATCTTGTAGCTGAAAAGGAGAGGGAGGAGAGATGACTCAAGTATAGTGAGGCTCGTGAAAGGGAGTTGGATATACAACACGAGGTTGCATAAGTGATGGATCTATAGAGGTAGACTTTTTAGGAAGGAATTGAGGTTCACGTAGAGGACATGGAACTTGAGCAGTCTGTGCTACCCCATCTTGGCAAGCATGGAAGAGACCCCTTCAGCTTCTGATGAGAGTTCGTCACTTGGAGAAAGGAGAGCCGTTGGTGTGCATCTGAATCAGCTTGATGACCAACCCCTTGTGCTTAGTCTTTAAAATCAAGAGATAAGTATTACCAACCCAATTGGTATTGGTGGATGTGACCGATATGCACATAGGAGATATAATTTCTCATTTGGTACATCTATGGTTGCACAATCATTTCATGTGTTTGGAGGAATATTTTCTGGAATGACATTTGGGAAAAGTGTGAGTACACAAAGTTTGGGTATCAGTCTAGAAGTGACATGGGACACACATCTGGTAGTGGTACAATATAAAAAAATGTTGGCACGTAGTTCAGTGGGACATTGGGAATGTTAGGTGCACCCACTTCAGGCCCATTATCGGCTATAAGGTGAGGTGGATCTGATGGATCGGGAGGAGGAAAGGACTAGTGGATCTAGTGGTGGAGGTAACACCGGAGGGAATCAAGGTTCTAGGATAGGTGGAAAAGGGCCTCAACCACCTCGGCATGTGTTTATCGACATGTCTTTACATCTACTAGACTACAAAGGTGTTGAGGATGATGTAGAACATGTACAAAAATGTGAGCTTCTATGGCACATGCAAAGGGGATCACTACCCTAGAGTGGAAGGAAAGTCAGTTTGCGCAAGAACATGCACATAGTTGGTATCGGAAGTATTCCCCCATCGATAGACAGGTGTTAGATTACACTGCGTTGCGAGAATGCTTCTTAGCTGAATTTAATATCCGTGAGTTTGAATAGAAGAGCATCAGCACCTAAAGTAGATCCAACAAGGAATGGAATGGAAGAGTGTGTGTGAGAATACGACACATGTTTCAAAGCTCTCTTATCAAAACTATCCCATGATATTCACCCTTGTCAAGCATTCTCAATGGTTTGTTGGAGGATCGATAACATCATTTAGGAATCACTTTCACACAAGACTTTCACGACACCCGTGTGAGGCCTTGGAGACTACCCCGCACACCGAGGTTGTCGAAGCATGGATACCGTGTTATCCCCTTCCTTGAGGCTCATATTAATGTAATGGTGAAGCAACCGGAGAAACTATCTACGAACTCGGTGCATGAGACTCACAGTGGTCTATGGTGCATGATTATGAGGTATAGGGACATACAAGGGACAATTGTCCCTCGAGATCGGTACACGCCATGATGGTGGATCATGTGAAATTTTCCATGGATATCATGATGCAAGTATATCCCCATTACTGTAATGCACAATCCATAAGAATGTGTATTGTTATTGCAAGATATGCACCTCTACTACCCATGACAACAAGGATTGTAGATTGATTGACCAAATATATGACACCATTGATATTGGTGTGCATCAAACCAACCTCACAAAAATTCCAAGGATGGTGGTCATCACTATGAAGGGAACGTGGATGGAGGGGTGCTGGAAGAGGTCTCAAGGAGGATTTCATGGTCATGGAAACCATGGAGGAGGAAGAAGTGATTTCCCACGTGGAACCTATTACAACTGTGGATCTACGAGAGAACTATAAGCATGAATTCCTTGATATGCTACAATGCTCTTGGTGTGGGAAGAAGCATAAGTATGAGGAGTTCCCAGAGTTGTTTGAACATATGAGCCAACAACACCAAAAGGAAAAATGTGCCAGGATGGTAAGCGTGAGGAAGGATGATTCACAATGGATGCCAAGGGTGGCATGCGGTTTAGAACTAGAGCTCAGTACTAGTTATGACGCGAGGTGATGTTGTGCGCGTCGGGGAAGTACCAAGGCAAATACCACTGGTTATTAGAGAAGAGGTGGTGCATGTAAAGTATCCAAACCCTACTCATCAAAAAGAAGTGTATCAAGAAACCATGGATGTGATTCAAGCCTACAAGGAGAGATTAGTGCCTAAAAGAGTAGTCAAGATAATTAGAACAAAGGAAGAATGTTGAGGCTCCATAGAAGGATTTGGATGAGGTTAGAGAAGTATGTAAGATGTTGAGGCAAGAGAATATCATCCCTTGCTAGGAGAGTGGTTATGGGAGAAGGTACCGCACTGGAGGAGGATCGAGAGGTAGGTTCTGCATGCCAACCTTCCTCCCCATAGCCTTGATTATGAAAAAGAGATTACCTTGAATGATATTGTAGATGGGTGGATTTTGAGAAATATTTTGATTGACACAGGTGCGAAAGTAAATGTTATCACTCTAGATGCATGACATCAAATGGGAAGGCCCCCATTACAACCATCTTTGAATGTGTTGTATATGGCTAATAAGACAAAAGCAATGCCCATTGGTGTCTTGAAGGATGATGTTATCACTATCCAAGGGAAAATTTCACTAGGGACTTTGAAGTCTTGGCACTAGCCAAGGTGGACAACTTTCCAACATTACTTGGGCACCCCTGGTGTTATAAGAATAATGTTGACCTAAGGTTCAATAAGGGATACATAAGATTTGAGAACAAAGAAGAATGGGTCATCATCACCTTAACCAATGGGAATTCAACACCCTATATTGAGCCCTTGGGAGAAGTTCTTGATGAAGATTATATGTGCGCTCTATCGGGGAACCTCGATTATTCACCCTATAGAGGGAGTTATTCAATTTGAATATACTTAGTCCATGAGTGATACAACTAGTGTGGCATGTGACAATTGGGTGCATGGGACTTATGAGTTAATTGGCTAATAGTTAAGAGGATGTATTAAAAGGGTGAAAAAGGCACGCTCAATCAAGCACCTGAGAGGGAGGAAGTTGCTAAGTTACTCTGGAGGGGCCAACCCTGATGATTTCTTACGGGAAACAAATGCTCAGTGGAAAAATGAGATCAAAAGAAGAGGGATGCTCAGCTATAACTTGCTTGGGACCATAATGCATTGGTGGGAGACACATTTCAATAGCCTTAAGTGGTACAGAAGTGAGAATTGCATTTCTCTGTAGGTTTTCTCGAAGCAATGCACCCACTGCAATATGAGACTACCATGGGAAGGAACCTGCCTTGTTTCACATCCAAAATGTGAGAAAGCATGGATGGAAGGTGTGGAGGCCTTGCCACCTTCTTTATGGGTGCATAAGTTGTATTCCACCTTACAAGGTTGTGTGCACACATGGTATATTCACTCTAAGATGCGCCATCAGACAGAAATTGGAAGGATTTGATGGCTGACCTCCTTCAAGATTTCAAATATCGAGTACTAAACCATAAGTGGATAGGGTGTTACAGGTTATTAAACACCTAACGAGGGAGATAGTGTCATGTATGAATATGGAATAATAGAGTTATTGGGTGAACTTGGCTTGGAACTCCACTTTGATGAGGAAGATTCAGAAGAAATGCATCTTGAGCGTGTATGTATGGAGAAAGAGAAAGGAAAGATGGTTTATGTGATAGATGGTGAAGAGATGGAGAGTTTGGATGCTAACCATACTAAAGGTACATGTGAATTTATTGATAGTGTTGATGAGCAAGAACATGCCTACCATGAGCCCCTCAAAACAAAGAAGGTTAACATCGGTTTAGAAATAGAACCTAAGGAGGCCATTATTGGAGACTATTGGTCAAAGAAGGAGGTTTCGAAGATCATTGACCTATTTTCTAAGTTTCAATACTTATTTCCATGTGGATACCATGAGCTTAAAGGTGTTCACCACTCCTTAGGAGAAATGAAAATCAAGTTAAAGGAGGGTGTGTGCCCGATCTGAAAGAGGCCTTATCAAATGAATTTGAATCTTCACATCAAAGTTAAGGAGGAGATAGAAAAGATGATCACTTCAGGCATCATTGAAGCTATGGAGGAATTAGAATGGGTAAGCCCCATGGTCATCAGTATTAAAAAGGATGGAAGGATAAGGATCTATGTTGACTACATGGACTTAAATGCGGTATGTGTAATTGATCCTTTTCCAACCCCTTTTATTAAGGAGATCTTGGAAGGAGTGGTTGGGTGTAAAATCTATTCCTTCATGGATGGATTCTCAGGATACCATCAAGTTAGAATTGCTAAAGAAGACCAAGAGAAGAAAAATTTCACCACTAAATGGGGAATTTTTTCCTATACGGTCATGCCTTTTGGACTAAAGAATGTAATCTGTTGTGTTTTTGCGCATAGTGGTCCAAGCATTTCAAGATTTTATCCATAAGTTTCTACAAGTCTACCTTGATGATTGGACAATATATGGACTAGTGAAATACCATTGTGACAATTTGAGACTGATGTTTGAGAGATGTTGGTAGTTGAGGATATCCCTCAACATTAAGAAATGTGTTTTTTCTACTCCATTTGGGACCCTTTTTGGGGCATATTATATGTAAGGAAGGTTTACTGGTGGATCTCACCAAAGTTTTCATTATTGTGGGATTGGGGGAGCCTACTAGTTAGAGCACAGTGCATAGATTCCTTGAAGTATCAAGGGGTATGGGTACTACCGAGAGAGTGCCTTTCACTAGTGGGGAGGCAACAGATGAAGTTTGACACTTTGAAGGATAGACTTGTCACTACGCCCATATTATGATTTCCTTCTTGGGATAAACCTTTCCATGTGCATGTTGATGCTTCAGGGATGGAAATTGGAGCAATCTTATCATAACTTGGAGAAGGGATTGTTGACCACCCCTTGTGTTTTTCTAGCAGGAAGTTAACACTAGCAGCAGAGCAAAACTACACCACTACTCAGTGTGAAGCACTATCGATGATCTATGCACTGCATAAGTTTAGGTAGTATCTACTGGAAACACCCTTCATATTTTACATGGATCACATGGAATTGAAGTACTTAGTGAACAAGCCTGTTTTGCAAGGGCGCATATGTCGGTGGGTCCTGTTGTTTCAATAATTTGAGTTTACAGTTGTTGTGAAACCGGGAAAAAGAGTAACTCAAGGCCTGACCATTTGTCAAGAATTGACTCGGGAGAGCACGCGCAGCATTGAGATTCTATGCTAGGTGCACAACTATTTAGGTTACGCACGTTCCTCTCGACTTAGAAGATTGTTATGTTTCTCAAAACAATGGGTGTGGCACTAGAAGGAATGAAAAATTTGGAAAGGAAATAGTTAGCTATACGCGTTGCATGCCCTACATGCTAATTAGTGGAGACTTATACAAGTTAGGTCGTGATGAGGTTCTATACTGATGCATGTTAGAACATGAGCATGTTGCAATCATGGAAGAAGCACGTGGTGGGATTGTAGGAGGGAACTATATAGGGAATGCCACAACACATAAGATTCTACTCCCAAGGATTTGGTGGGAAAGTATCTACCAGGATTACATTGAATTTTTCAAGCCCTGTGACTATTTCCAATGCCTTGGCAAGCCAAGAAAAAGAGATGAGATGCCCTTGAGACCTTTAGCCAGTGGAGAACCATTTGAAAAATGGGTAGTTTATTTTGTAGGACCCATTTCACCTGCCGCGTGAAGAAGGACTGGTTTGACTATATCATCAATTACACCGATTAATTAACAAGTTGGGCGGAGGAAGCGCTACAAGGGATTGCATAATGGTGACAACTGCTACATTCTTATGGGAGAACATAATCAACAGTATGGATGTCCTTTAAGCTTGACTAGTGACATGGGTACACATTTTTGAATGAAACAATCAAGATTTTTTTGGCAGAGTTCATGGTGGCCCATCATAAGACTACCCCATATCACCCACAAGCTAATGGAACTACTGAGGTGTTTAAAAGATATTAAGCCACACAATGACCAAAATTTGTGATGTGGGAAGACAATATTGGGATGACAAGGTATCATCCATTCTATGGGCATACATGACAACCTACAAGATATTGAACAAGGCCACACTATTTCAATTGGTGTTTGGCATGGAGGTTGTTTTACCAGTTGAATTTATGCTACCATCGTTGTGTATTACACATGCAAGAGGGTTAGCTAATGAATAAGAAATTCAAGAGCGCATGGAGAAATTAATGCAGTTGGATGAAAGGTGATCACTTGCTAGATGGATTCAAAAGACTAAAAAGGCATGACAAAAAAGCATGACATGATCGTCATATTAAAAACAAACAATTCAAGGTTGGGAAAATGGTCTTTCTTTATGACTCCAAATTTATGTGCCATCTTGGGAAATTGAAATTCCATTGGTTAGGGCCATATATCATCTCATACATCCTTGATTTAGGAACCTTTCATTTACAAGTGCTAGATGGAACACGGTTACTAGGCCATTTCAATGGGAGTAGGCTAAAGCCCTACTATAAATGAGTCTTCCTTGTGTTCATAAATAAGGAAATATTTCCATTTAGCCTAGGATTTCCTTTTATGATTTTCCTTTCTTGTGTTTCCCTTCTCCTTGAGTGTTCCTTTCGTGTTTGTTTTTGTGCACCTTGTGTTTGCAATAGCCACTTATTATTTTCAAAATTTCGTATATGCATAGAGGACACATCATCTATTTTTGTGTGGGTGGAGTAATGCAAAGTAAAATAGAAGTTGGTAGTAGAAGTTGTGTTTGATGGCTCGGTTTGAAGGATGAAAGGTGCATAGTGTAGAAGAGTGCATGTAGAAAAGGTTGACATAATGATTTTTGGTGTCAAGATATCTTTATAAAGATCACGTACAAAGGATGAGAAGCACAGGAAAAACATGAGGTAGCAAGGGAAAAAAATCAGGTTAAGGAAAGAATAAGTGCCTTCGATCTTTGCAAGCGCGCACGTGAGGATATTCGGTTAGTAAGGATTTTTGCGTGCCATAATGTTGTAAGTATTTTTGTGCGGGATTGGGTGTGGGGTAAGAGTGCTTAAGGGTGGGATTTAGTGGAAAAAGCTACCTTTATTGAAAAATTATGTTGGTAAGTGGCATAACATTTATCGCGGGAGATGAGAAAAGCTATAAGTAGATGGTTAGGCACATTAGTGTTTACCTTGTAATTATGATATCGAAGAGCTCTCACGAACTAGGGCATCCATGCAAAAATATTTGTGTAAAGGAAAAATTGTGAGAATTTGAGTGTGTGACTAGTGTGATTTGTGAACCAGAGTGGAAGGAGTACATGGGTGTAGGGAAGAAGGTTTCAGTAGAGTACGCCATCTTGTGGAAGGATTTTCTAGGTTAGGGTTCTACAGCTAGGGCACGGGAGTAAAGGGATTTTTCATGAAGGTAAGCCATAGATTTGAGTAGAGTGAGGAAGAGGAGCAAGGAAGAGTTTGTTTTTAGTAACTGACAAGAAGATGGCACCAAAAAGGAAACCATTTCACAAAAGAAGGGAAAGGGTAGGAAATAATTTATTTCCACTAGTTTCAACGAGGAGTGGTATGCAAAGATGTAATACCCATATGGCGTGTTTCTTGGAAAGGAATGGGTATCCCATGTAAGGAAGATGGCAGTGATAAATTACAACCATCGCACAAGAACCACCAAGAAAGAGATGGTATTATAACTGGTTCGCCCAATAGAAAAAGGACACCAGAAGGGATGCCAATCTACAGTGATGAAGTGAAGGTAAAATTGGAGAAGGCAGGTTGTTGCAACTTTATGAGTTTCCCTACTTTGGAAAACCCAAGTGACTATACCAATGGTTGATGTTACGTGTACACGAGGACCATTTCTACTTCTTCGTAGGCCGAAGGATGTAAATAACTCCCCAACTTATATCTAAGTTTACCAACCTTTTATGTAAAGGATATCCGCTAGAGGATGACTTGGAGGACAAGGAATATGAAGGAGACATTATAGGCTTATGATTATAAAAAGGGATCATGCTATTTCGATATATCAGATATCTCCAACCTAGTGATGAGGATGGATGCATGCTTGGTATCCAAGTTGAAAGGGAAAGAGAGGTGGACACAGATAAACAAGGATTGGTTGAATGCATGTTGAAATATTTCGGAAGGAACCATATATAACATGTCCTCCTTCATTGCAGAAGAAACCATGAGTGCCACGCACAAAGGAGAAAAGATCATGTTTGGCAATGTCCTCCTCACCATCATTTTCTCATAGATTGGAGTTCTCGATGGGCCAGAAAAATTTGTATGGGAATACCCAGATGAAGACCCTTCACTATAAAAGAGATTTTAAAAACATACTTAAGATACCATGATAGCCGCCCATAAGGCACACCTAGAGAAATAATACAAGCAGATGCGTGACGCGCGTTCATGGTGAGTGGAGGATACTCGAATAATTGTCAATTCTAGTGCAAGGAGAGACTGAATTTTCTATTTACCAACACTTTTGCATTGACAAGTTCACTCACAAATGGAACCAAGAGCCCATGGTGTAAATTTTTGTTCTCTTTCACTACTCAATATTTCCAAGCAGGGGTCAATCACTTCAAGGAGGCCAAAATACTAAGGTTTGACCTCAGTGAGGTGGACCAAGACCACCACGAGCTACGTAGAAAGCTAGTATACCCCAAGAAGCACACTTATGTGGAGAAGTATGTCTCCCATGAGGTACATATGATAAAACTTGTGACACTACCAATTACTAGAAGGACCATAACGAGGGTATACCTGCGCATTAGGCCCAAGTATGAGAATGATGCTTACATGGAGAATTATGTATCCATCCCAGAATACCCCAACATGAGGGACAATGCCATGCCAAGGAAGAGGGAAACAGAGAAGGCCTTTTAGATAAGAAGGCACCAAGTGTACAAATAATGTAATATATTGGTGCGCAGGAGTCAAGCATGAGGCAAAGCACATATGCATGGAGGAAGAAATCCCCGTTAAGGAAAAAGAAAAGACACCTAAGGAAGAGGCACCAAAGCAAGAAGAGCCCCTTTGGAAGAAGAGTCACCGAGGAAGGAGTCACCTATGAAGAAAATGAGAAGGAAGAATCCCTTATACTGGAGTCACCAGTTAGGAAGAAGTGAAGAGTGGCGAAGAAGGTGGAATAAGAAGAAACAGAGAGATTGGAAGCCTACGGGGAGAGAAGGATGATGATGAGCATGAAGAGGCTCAAGACCATCTTGTGTACGATGTACATGACTCAGATGAAGGAAATGAAGAAAAGGATGGGGAAGAAGAAGGTGCTCAAGGCAAAGGGGAGAGTGAGGAGGTGAACACCAAATATCAGAGGATCCCAAGCCTCACCAATGAGTATATAGAAGATGTTGTGGAAAGGGAATTGGCAGGAAGAATAAAGGATTTGGTGGAGCAGGAGGTAGAGTGCAACGATGACAAAGTGCTCAAGGAGATAGAGGAGGAAAGCATGGGAAAGGAATATGGAAGCATGGGTGGAGATCACATCTTGGTAGTGATATTTCCTAAGGTAGCGCACACGGGGTAAAAAGGTGTGGTAGTGGCACAGGGATCAAGGAATGAGTTATATAAATGATCCAAAAAGGTACTACACACGTGCTTAGAAAGTACCGTGTCTACAAACCAACTCCTTACATGCTCTTCATTTGAAGAAGAAGGCACATATCCAAAACAATGAAGACACTATCTTGGGATTTTGAGTCCCATGTTGAGGAGCATGAGTTTGAGGTCAACATAGGGGCACTGATGAAGATACCAAAGACCAAGGGAGTGAAACCCTTGATAAATTCTCAACAGCTTACCTAATGAGTAAGTCTCAGTAATGTACTCAACAAGGTATCTGTAGAGGTTGAGGCGAGACTCTTTGGAAGGAACGACAGGGTAAGGTTCCTAGAAGAATAACTAGAGAAGAAGAAGGAAGATATCATTGAGAAAAGAAAGGATTTGAAGTAGGAGAAGTTTATCGGTGTAATTAAGGTTAAGGAACAAACTAATGGAGGAAAAGGTGAAGGTGCCATTATCTTGAAGTATTTAGACATGACCACATCGAGAAAAAATATGAGTCTACCTTGAAATTATTGGAAGATTTAACCCACATCCTTACCATGGAAATGTTTCGCCGCACTAGAATCGATAAGAGGCATTGGCATTCCATAAGGAGGAAGAGAAGTAGAATATTGAGGAGACAATCACTCAATATTTTGAGCTCCTTTCCACTGTGTGCATGGTTGAGGCCGTATATGATAATTACGCTGACAGAGACAGGGTAACAAGTATATTGGTTACTACGCATGAGGTGGCTCTAAAGGAATTATAGAAAAGAACAAGGGAATAGATCGAGTGGGATAAAATACTAGCAAAAGTATAGAAGAAAATGGAAGAAATCAAAACCCTTCAAGGTTTGGTTAAAAATCAGCTAAAGAAACTGTACCCCCAAGTCACTCACAAAATGGATGCATTGGAAAAACTTAGAAAATAACTAGAAGGGATTGTAGATACACTGAACACTAAGGGAAATAAATTAATATTTGAAGAGGTGAGCACTCTAGTGGGTGACCTAATCCAATAGGCACAGGGTGAAGTGGATGCCTAGGAGAAGATTGAGGCAACAATGAGGAAGGAGTTCCCACTCCTCTTGCAACAATAACATATTTTTCCCATTCTTCCATTCTTAATTCCTCCATTCTTCCATTATTTCATTCTTCATTCAAATTTTTCAGATCCCACCATTCTTTATTATTTGGGGAAGCAAGATGTTTCCGAGGATGGAGAACAAACTTAGTTTGGGGTGATGTTGGGCCTCAAATATTGGCTAAGTACCAAAGGGCCAATAAAGAAAAAGGGAACTCCGAGGATAGTGCACATGACAAAGGTTTAAGAAGGGTTTTGGAGAAACTAGGGTGCACGTGCAAGGTAGGACAATAGGATCTAAGGACTTAGACATATTTGGCATTTTGAAGGAACTTGAGGAAAAATGTGACCCATCTAGGCATGTCAAGTGGATAAGGTGCCAACCTAGAACCTTGGAGGTCAAGAAAATAATATCCCACACATGGAATATTCTTAGAAGACATCATTGCAGAAAGTGGAGAGCTCAGAACAGAATAAGCATGCACCATTGAAGGACCACATTGACACTTGGCATCTGATCTACTCCTGAGAAAAGGCATGGTGGTGGGTGTTGATGCTATAAAGAGAGATGCTTGGAAGAAAAGAAGAGAGATAGAGGAAGACATAGATGGAAGACATATAGCATGAGGAAAGCAAAGCTCTAAAAAAATATTAGGAGACCCTAGGAGTTGGGGTTCTCATTAGAGGATTGTAGGAATGTTATCATGTCCAAGGGACGGGTCTGTAAAATTTTTGTAATAAGGGAAGCATAGCTAGGAATTATGATATATGGGTTAGATCTCTGTCTTGATATGTTCATTCTGATACGACCCTTTTGAATGTAGTGTGGTTACTGAGACTATGATTAATATAAATATATGGATATGTTCTAAACATTTGGTTCATGGGTGCAAACCCTAGTGTTATTTCCTCATACTTATAAGGAAAAATTTTCTTTGTATTTCATGTCATGATGTTTCCCTTGTTATTAAGTGCATGGGTATATAGATGTGATAGCTCATCCTATGCTTTTAAAACAAATGCATGAACATTTACTTTTCTACATCTAATCCTCTAACAATGGAAAGATATTCTCACAATTCTCACATAAAGGAGGGGCTTGGCACCCACACGTGCCTCGGGTGAGCGTCCAACGCCTGCTAGGTGATAGGATGGTGCACATGGGGTTATAAGTTAGTAGGTGGATAAAATTGACTACACTAACCATGTGTGGTATGATCATTCTAGTAACTCTTCCCTTCATCCCATGCTTGACCATTTCATACATGCCATGGGCCCAATTATCACAAGACATACTTGTCTTATGTCACCGACCAACCGTATGCGTCTTCCCACTAAAGCATTCCTTCCTTAAATGGTTCCACAGCCTCGTGGTTATGTACTATGCACGCATGATTAACTAAAATGTGGAATAAGTGTAGTTAATCTAACTAGGAAAAACAATAAATAACAATACTAAAATGATGTAAATAATAGCTAAATAAATATAAAAAATGACCCAAAAACTAAGCAAATGAAAATGGAAACCGTAATATGCAAAGAGGGGTTGGAAGAAGCTTATTTGATTTGTAGGTTGATTTGGAATGTGTCGCAAAATACACTAAATATTCTATAAGAAAAAATAAACATGCAGAGATCTTGAAAAGGCTAGATCTGTGTTCTCTGAAGTGACTCACCTAAGAGAGGATCAAGGTGCCTATAAGCACCCTAATCTAGATTTTGGGCACCTGGTTTGTGTAGGAGGTACAAAAATCAGCTCATGAGAGTCGGAAGATGATATGAATCCTTCGATCCCTGTCTTGTGTAACTCATTGATCTATGTTGGATGTCACCAATGATCGTGTTGAAAGAAAGAATTACAAGACCCCAAAACAAACATCAAACCCTAAAAATGAAAAAATGCAAATGAAGGGGTCAGACTATCCTCAAAGGCCACAAGGTGAACTTAATAACCGAATGTTGCACTAAATATCATACCCAATGTAGTTCTATGTGAGTGTGTGCATGTAATCATTCCCTAGGTTTCTCTTGTGCTAGTTGCACTTTGTGAAAGTATCGAGCAATAACTATGTGTAGAAAATGTAATACAATAGTGGATGGAATAGATTAAACTTCCCTCATATGTAGTGTGATGTAAATGAGCCAACCTTGTGCCTTTGTGATGGAGCTAGATGGATGGAAATGAGCTCTAGATGGATGAAACCTTAGATGATGATAGTAGTGCTTAGTGTTTCATCCTTAATTACGGTCTCATAACTTTATTTTTCTATGGTTCTCTTGTTCTAATTTCGTAATTAACCCCAAAAAGGCTGACAACTAAAAAGATAAGAATCTCAAATGGATGTAAAGTGCCCAAAAAGTGGCAAGAAATTGTAAAAAGGATTAGGGCACCCCAACTAGGACAAGGTCACCGACGGCACCCCAAGACTAACCCGGTGGCCCAACAAGGCTAAAATGACAGAAAAGTGTCAAAAACAAACCGGCATATATGCGGTGAAGTTCGGAATTATGACATAAATTAAATAAAAATGACCAAGATATGGGGTTAATTAGTACTTTCTTCACTAAAAAAATATGAATATTAGTCTAAAAGCGAGACTAAATAATGTCTAAAGTGTATGATTTTGTGTCTACATTTTCCCCCATTTTATGTTAGTGAGAAGAAATCTCAATAACATAAAGTAGATAGAGATACATACCGATTATCCATGTAGAGTGATGTAGAAACACGTTGAAGGGATAGTTAAATGTGGAGTGACAAAAATATGATGGAGAGGGGAAAATAAAAATGAAAATGGGAAAAAAAAGTGATGAGAGTGAACCTAGGGTGGAAACATGTGTGAAGTTACCGATGTGTGTAATGTACCTAAATGATCAATATGGTGTGTGTTTCCACAAGATGTTGTTGTTATTGTTATTGCCCCCATTTGTTGTAGTTGTCGTTGATGACTGCTTGTTTCTCATACGAACAAACTGCAAGGAGAAAATAATCAAGTTGTCAAATATGCATGTATAAGTAAAAACACATGTAAAAGATACATTTATATGTATGTGAAAGCATGTAAACTATGCAAATTAAAAACTGAACATGTGCACCTAATCCTTGTCAAGAGAAAGAGTGTAGAAAGAGGATTATCTGTCTTGGGTTTTTTGGGTGATCCAACACCATAGGCCGAAGAAGTGTAGGGAGGAATTTTGTTATATCCTCTAACTCGTAACTACTTCCCTAACTATGAATGAAGAGAACCCTGTACTACCTAGTTGTTTGTGTGATCCGATGTGACTTGCCAAAGTAATTTATAGAGGAATTTCAATGTATCCTCTAATTGTAACTTCTCCCCAGAATTCTAAGGACAACCATGTCCTATAAAATCCATTGTGTATGGGGTTCATCGACTGGTCTAATCCCACTCAATGTATATAACCCACAATGTCAAGGGTGGAAAATTAATTGAATCGAACGATGTAGAAGCATTGTGTAGAATGTACAAACCCCAAACAATGCCCCCTCTTTGGGGGTGCATGCAATGTCACTAATAGGAGAATGCGGCCCAAAAGTGGACCACCCGCATGAACTTTGTAACTCTTCCCTACAAGGGGAAGGGATTGCGCTTGGTAGAAACGAAGGAATGCACAAACAAGTGGCTAGAAAGTAAGTGTTGGTATGAACAAGTATGCATGTAAAATACAAATGTACACTACGCAAACATTATATAAAATAGAATGTAATTGAACATGCAAGAAAGCATTATAGACCATTAAAGCAAGTTGCAAACATGGGACATCACTCATGATGTTGCAAGACACTCAAGGCCGTCATGGCCACATACAACAAGAGGAAAACCCCACATTCAAAAACAAGTAATAATAAGAAATGTAACAAACAAACATGGATGCAAATATCCATGCATAACAAATTCTACACATGAAGAACCCATTAGCATGTTAGAAAGATAAACTGTATGTCAAAAGCATGTATAACCAAGTAATGTAAAGTTATAAGTACAAAATTAAACAATATCAGCTATGAGAGATGAATGTGGATGCCCCTAGTTACTAGTATAGGAGGGGTAGAAGGTGGGCATCCATGCTACGTGTAAGAGACATGTATCTTTGATCACAACTAGCCAAAGTTGTGAATGCACATGTATATGGTATAGATAAATGACATACAAGAGATCTATCTAGCATGTGTAATAAAGTGACCATGAACAATAAAATACAAGCAAGAGTGAAAGCAACCATGATATGTAGTATGTTGTGAATAGATGGAATGGAATACAAGATGAATGGTAAGAGCTTCATGCCCCCGAGTGAATGGAAATGTATACAATGAGGTTCATTTGGTTTTCCCCCTCAGTAGTCAAGAATGAACTGTAAACGAGAGTGCATCATCGAGAAATGGTCAAAGTGTGTATTGTGTCTAACACGTTGTGATGAATGTGTATATGTGTTGTGAAGATATGTGACCTAGAGATGATGTGTGCATGACCCTTATATCTGAAGCGTATATCACAAAAAAATGATCAAGTGAGTGACGATGTAGCATAAATCATATATCACTACAAGATGAATAAATTGAGCGCTGATGTAGCCTTAAGCATATATCACTACAAGATGATTAGAGGGAGTGGTGATGTAGCCTAAAGTGTATACCACTACAAGATGGTGGGAATAAGTGACCATTTATCCTATAGCGTATGTCACTAACCTAGGAATGTCGCACGAAGAAAGAATGAACATGAACATGTTATAAGAATAAGGTTCATTTGATTGGTAAACCCTCTGCAGTCAAGTATGGACTGAGGACTAAAGTGTATCATAAGGTAGTGAGTGCACTGCATAGAAGACAATGTAATATGTGTGATGATAATAGACAACCATGTGATGAGAAAAATATGTAATGTATGATGTATAAGATGTAATGCGAGATGCAATGTACGATGTATAATATGTAATGTATGTAGACTAAAGATAGTATGTATGATGAGTAATGTGGCACGCTAGATGAAAGTATGTATAATTAAGATTAGTATGATGTATGACATGTAGATATGTAAATGTAGAATGTGTGATGCATGACACGAGATGTGTAGATAGATGTAATGTGTAATACCTATTATGCAAAGTGTGTGCGATTCATGTATAGTAAGCCCTCTACAATCAAGTGTGAACTGAAGCACAAGAGTGTGTCATTGGGTAATGACGATGCTAAAATGTGGGATAAGTATACCTTATGGAAGGAGATTGATGTATGACAATGCAAATATGAGAGACATACGAATGCTAATACGAGGTGGGGGATGTGTTAGATGTTATTCCCCCAAGTGTGTACATATGAATGAATTATCCAATGACAATGAAGGACGAAGGTCCTTCATTCGATGCATATGATGACACAAGTATATGACCATGGTCTAATAATTGTGGTATAGTAGATAAATGTTGCATTGGTAAATAACGCCTATGTGCATGTGAGGGATGGATATATAATGAATTCCCGACATAGAGAAATGTGTTGGTGATGGAGATCTACATGATGTTGATTGTGAAGGTGATGGAAACCCACGTGGAATAAACCGAGGTGGTGATCTATGTCGAGATGTAGTAACTATCCTAGGAATGGGCCTATACCTATGCGGGCGACTAGCGAGAGCGACGAGGTTGTGTAGATAATGCATGAGTAGGTGAGCTAGGAGTAGATTATGCTTTGAGTAACATAGAGTGTGATGCGCTAGATGAAGTAGGTGATGTGCTAATGACTATGTGAGGAGATGGAGACCATGGTGTAGATGGAGGGACACCGTCAATAAAGATAACTTGATTATTTTGAATGAATTTAAGTTGCAAATGATTTATAGAGATGATAGATTGAGACCTGACGAATCCAATTGAGACCGAGAAGCATATCACACCCATCAATTGTGTTTCCAATGAGGAAAGGCACAAACATAGTAAGAGGACCAACTGTAACATGTAATTTGACAACACCAAATGGTTTGTTAAAAGGGTATTCAATTTGTGATTAAGGGTAGCCAATAGCCTTAAGAAGTGAAATATAGCATGCACTAATGGGCCACAAAGGGTCAACCTTAGTATTGTTGATGGAAACTGAACCGATAGATGCATGAATGTGTAAATGATTAGATGTAAAAGTGTCATGATAATTTTTATTGTAAAAAGAGATGACTGGTGGTGAAGCATCAGTATGTGCAACTAAAAATTCCAGAGATGCTTATGTAGGAGAAGGTACTTTGTGATATACACGATTAACCAATGAGTCAGTTGTTTTTGTATCATGTTTGGGTAGAGGGTTATTAAATATTTTGAGATTATGATTTTCATTAATAGGTGGAGATGTGGTAGATTCTGAAAGCTCAATTTGACCATTGTCAATCAAACCCTGAATAAGAAGTCGTAGTCAAAAACAATGATCGGTAGAGTGTCCTACACATTGATGATAATTGCAATGGGAATTTTCATCCAAATTTATTCCTTTTGGTCGAGATGGATCAACCTATAAGGGAGAAGGAAATGTAATAAGGTTACCATCTAGTAGTTGTGGTAACAAAATTCTCGGAGGGATTCTCGAATCTAGAAAACTAGGCCTAAATGGTTATGATTGAAGCTCCTTGGTAGTGTTGGTTTGAAAATCATTAGGTGGACGATCTATGGATAGATGAGCCAACAGTGTGCAGGGCATAGCCCCTCTTTGAGTCAGCAAAGTGAAAATGGTTTATTGCTATTCTACTAGCAGGAATCTATGCAAGTCTCATAATATTCTGCCTTCGGGGGTTGGGATTTCATCCCGTTAGAGGTGCTTCCAAGTGTAAAAGAAGGGGAAGAAACAAGGTGGGGAGATAGGAAAGATCTGAAGGGAGAAAAGAAATGTATTCCAAAGTAGAAAGGTCAGAGGGTCTATGTTTTGGGCTGGTAGTAAACAGAGCCGAACTTACTTGCATAGACAAACAAAGCAATACTGATGAATAAATGACAAAAAAGTAGAGATAGATTCAACATAATAAACGCATAAATCTGACATAAGAAATATTAAATGCTCATAACAAGGATATTCAACACAAATTATTAATATTTGTATTATCTTGTTTTCTTCACATTACAAAAAGCTCAAAGTCTTTTCTTCTTACTTCTATTTTTCTTCTTAAAAGTATCCATCCCCGAATACAAGTATCCAAGTATATATAGAAGAAGGAAAGAAAGAAGGAAAAAGGGAACTAACAACTAATTACAAAATATCTAAAAGTCAATGTTGAATTTGGACAACTTGGTGGATGAAAACATTCCATGGTGCAACATGAATGAGGTTATCATTTGTACCAACATACTATTAGATATTTGCAAAAAGAGAAAGCCAAGAGGAAGAGAACTATTCATCGTCATCTCGCGGCTAGAAGGGGGTATCTTGCTTCTGCTGTTGTTTGGGAGAGGTGATGTGGAATTGGGTCCGATATTCCATGAATTTAGTGATCATGGGATGAAGTTGATCCCGCGGGGACCCTTCGTACGATCATCAAGAACCCCACAAAATCATGGCAAGCCAGAAGGTTGTTGATGCATTCGGTGTCGAAAGTGGCTTCTGGCCCTAACCCTTGCAAGAGGATCTCTTTGAAGATCCAGATAGTCTTGTCTGCCTTCCTCAAGGCAAAAGAAGGAGTAAGCAAGCCTGGAGACATCCTCAGAATGATTTGTTCCATTTGATGCATTTCATCTAGGGCTTCTTCCTTGACTTTGTCGATATTTTCCAAGATGAACTCCATCTAGTCGACCGAATAATCCAACGCAACAAGGATCTTGTTGGGTACCACAGGGTGACCAAGATGCCAAATTTTACTAGATCGTCGATTGAGTAGTCGAGAATTTTCTAGAATGTTTCATGTTGCAGCATTGCATGGTCCAACTCCTCGGAGATAGGTCCTGCGATCGCCTGGATCTCTTTGTTCTCCTGATTGATGTTCTGATACAACTCGGTGAACTTGACTATTACCTCCTCGCTGTCTTTGAGGATTTTATCCCTCTAGGCGGAAACTTCCATACCTTGTTCGCCAAATTTTGTGTACTCATTTATCTTGTCCTGACTTAGGACCTCAGGAGTTGCCATGGTAGTTGTAGGAGGTGCACTGCCCATTTTCTACAGGGTGTGGAGAAGATGTTTGTTTTGTTCCTTTAGCAACCTTTTCTCCTCCTTTGCTTCTTGAAGTTTCTTGCAAAGGGCATCCACTGCAGATAGGGCCTCTCCTTGAAGACTTTCCGAAGACATTCCCATTGTGACTTGGGTCACTGTATAATCTGTCGGAGACAGATCTTCTTTATTCTTGGAAGGATCGGGATATGCTATCTCCATTACTCTCTCTCCTGATGCACTCTGAGAGAAGCGGGTTATGGGATTTTTCTTCTTAGTCCCCTTTGACGGGATGACAGAGAAGTCCATTGGTGCGATGGGGACCTTCCTCTTATGTTGGCTCAGGTGCTGAGAGATCCATGCTGGACTTATGGGAGTGGGACCAGAAGTGGAAGAGGGAGCGGCTGCAGCGGATGAGGGGAAATGGGTAGAGACACTTGGTGGTGGCATCGAGAGGGAGGCCAAGAAAGTGCTCACAGGGGGAAGGGACACTGCAGGGGAGGAAGATGTGGGAAAGGAAGGGAGCTGAGAGATGAGAGAAGAAATGGTGGGGGACATCTCCGTGAGAGAAGAGAAGATGGATGACGAGGAAGGAGGAACAATAGAAGATGGGGGAGAGGACACGACCAAAGGAATGGTCACTTGGGTCACGTGAGGAGGAGAAGGAGGAGAAGGATAAGGGATAGAAGGGACCTCGGTAGTTGTAGCTTGATGGTGACACCTGTGTGGATGTACCCGTCGAAACACCTTCCGCCGCTTCTTTTTTTGGGGATATTAGGCTTACAACCTATTCTTGTGTAGTGAAAGGAGGACTTTCAAGAGATCCTTCTTGAGTAGAGCTTGATTCACCCTCTTTATCTTTTCCTTTGACCTTAGGTAGATGTTTTGGCCTGACAGGTGTGTTTCCCAATGGAGACATAGTGAAATATACCCCGAGGTAGATGAGGCCATTCATCCTGCACCAGTGCTCTTTTCTCCACAATGTCTCCTTGACCCTTCTTGATAGTGCAGGCGCTGTTGTTATGTCGATCATAGCAAATGGCTAGTTGTCTCCATTTGTATCAAGATATACCTGATCAACTTCTTGATTGGTAGTTTGGTAACCCTTTGGAACGATGGCCACGTCGTATTGAATAATTTCTGCCAAGGCCAAATGGGAGTGGTCCTTCCTTCTAAGTTCGACCTCATGGTACAGGTCGATATAGATGTCCTCGATCTGTGGAATATGGATTGGATCGAGTTTTGCCTTGGGAAGGCAATTCCTTGGATCAAAAGTGGGCCTCGCGGAAGTTGTGCTTCAGATTGAGTAGTTCTAGCTCGGCAACCATTTCCCGGGCTTTGTGGTGAGAGATGCATGTGTATCTACCCACTGTAAGGGGGAAAGGAGTTCCACCCTTCTTTCTCTTCAGACACTTTTCATGGTATGTCACGAGTTGTCTGGATAGCTCCAATAGGATCAACTTGGGGCTGACATATCTCAGCAATTTGGTGGGCTCACCCAGGAAGTTAGCTGCCCTGAGATAGGTGAAGGTGGGAAATTGTGTAAATAAGGCCCCCCACTTCTCTTTTCTCTGTGATAATGCTCTTGGTCATTCGACCGTGAGTCATGTTGGGCCTCAATAGGTAGATGATGCCATAGAAGAAGGCATCGTTGATTTTGGTGAACTGTGAGATGTTGTTCTCCAGCTTCAGCTCTAGGTAGTACTCGTATATCTTTACCTGAGGCCAAACCCCGCATCGGCTCATTGCTGGATAATCCCTCTCCAAGGCTGTAGCGTAGACTACGTAAGAGTTCATGTAGAACCTCCCCATTGTGGTGAGTTGTTGGAGCTACTCGGATATGGTGCTGCTTATTATCTCCACCCACTCAAAGCGTTGATCAGGTACGTTCTTGTTCATGGTCTCTAGGTACCTGAGCATCCATTTATGAAAGTAATGGGCGTCAGAAATCCCAAATACTCTGCTTAGGAACGTGATAGTATCACTCAGTTCCTCGGAGAAGTCGCTACGGTGAATAACCTGTGGCCATCTGGTTACCACCTTCTTGTTCTTTAGGTACACCTCGTTCATTAGTTGCATGCACTGGTCTTCATTGTCCTCCCAAGCCTTGATGCAATCTTCTTGGCTTACGGCCACAAAATGCCGGTGGTGAGGAATGCTAAGCATGATTTCGAAGTGCCAGGCAGTGAGGTTGATCACGACTTTGCCCTTTTCATTTTGGACACACCTTGTGTCTTTGTTGTAGCAACGGGCTACTACCATCATGAATTCATTGTTTACTACACTGACGGGGATCCCCCCAGCAAAATGCAGGCCACTGCCTACTAGTTTGTCCATCTAGGGACTCCCTGTGACTCTCCTGGTTCTGGCCCAGAAATCTTCCATATCGATGTGACCGAGCTCATAGTCTCTTATATCCAGGTCACATTCTACCTAGAGACTCGGGCATTCTGACCCTTTGGTACTTGTATTTCATTTCTTCTTCAGTAAGCTTAGCTTTACCTTTTGACTTGGTTGGCCTCTTGCTTGATGTAGACATATGTGGATCTGAATTCAGTTGCTGATTTGCAAGAAGAAGAAGTGAAACCCAACGCAGAAGAGCCATGTTAGCTGTTAGATCTTCCATTAGAGTTAAAAATTTAAAGGCCTCAAGGCGCGCGAGGCACAAGGACACCGCAGTGTAGTAGGGTTAATAGAATGGCGCATTGAAGAAGAGTGTTACAAGGAACAAATCAGGTGCCAAATGGTGTAGGGCGCACAAATTTTTCATATTACACCATGCTATTGTAGACGAAGGGTGCGCTTGCGCCATCTATATAAGGTTAGGCTGGGCACAAATAAAATTGTGTTGCATGAGATCAAGATGTGCCAATAGCACATGTAATTGGCATGTAATAGAGGATGTTGATGCGCCGATGGCGTAGGATAAATGCGTGTTGCACCATTTTGCTGTGCGCAAAAGGGAAATTTGGCGCGGCTTAGGGAAGGCCTGCATGACACTGTGTTGCTGTAATAAGGTATGCGCCCACACCAATTTTTAGGATTTACTTGGTTTTCTCATGGTGCGGGGATTAAGCGTGTTGTAAGCGGAAAAAGTGTGCCTTCTTGGCGTGATTGTATTTTATGTAGCAAGGGTGGCGATTGCGCCAAGGGAAAAACATAGTTTTAAACTAATCTTTAAGGTTTTCTTTCTTTCATGACAGGTTTATGATCTTTCAGGCCTCTTTTCAGGGTTTTTAGATGGTGAAGGGGGGGCACAACAAAGAGATCCAAGTGATTTTTTGAGGCAGAGCCTTCCTTACCAGCAGATCTAGAAAGAGGATGAAAATTGTTTTGGGGAAAGGTTGCAAGAACGGTAGGAGGGTCTAATGGATTTGCATATTCATTCTATCCTACCACACACAAACAACCAAAACAAAACACAAGAGGAAAAAGAACCACCTACCCGGAATATATAGAATATGAGAGATGAAGCGGGGTCCATGAACGCGACACGAGGATGACGGGCGTGCTGACAGGTGTAGAGGAATAAAGTTATCACGTGTTTTCTGATTGGTGAAAGTGACAGGGCGGATGCGCCTATATATAGGCAAAGGTGCAATAAATGTGCCAACCACTTTTTCAAGAGGTGCACCGAAACATGTGTCGACACATAAAACTGTGTGCCCTTTGGCGCACCAAAACGCGTGTCAACACAAAAATACTTGCGCCCTTTGGCGCACCAAAATATGGCACAACAATTTATGTGTTAACATGAAGGTGCATGCACCTTGGCACACGCAAGAAAGGCGCAACACGGGAAGGCGCATCAAAACATGTGTCGACACTTCAAAGGGTGCGCCAAAGGAAATGAAGGGGGCACATATTTACTCTATATAACACGATATAAAAGATGTGCCCAACCAAAAGGGACCAAAATGGATAAGTTCGGAGAACTAGTTTTCCCGGAAAGGGATTTTGTGACATTTCGAATGCGAGAGGAGTCTCGACGAGGGACCAGGGAAAAACTTGGTATGGTTACCTATAAAATTGCCCTCGTCAATTTTAAAGGATAACAGGTAGTAGATACTTCATTAATAGTAACCTTTGTATTAGAGGATTTTTTTGTAGATGGCTTGAATGTTGACTTTCCCTAAAAATATGTAGAGTATGATTCTTGCTTCGATACTTAATCTTTCCTATAGCTAAACTCTTGGTTTCACAAATCTTAAGAGTATGAAAAAGTTGATCAAATGAAGGAGAAGTCTAAAAAAGAACACTCTCTTGGAGAGGTGGCAAGAGAATTTGAATGAATATATCTAGGATTTTGGCATCTGCAAGTACATTAGACATCTTATCTAAGTTATTTTTACAAAGGTAAGTAAGACATAGTCTGAAAAGTGTTCGTTAGATTCTTATTTAAGCTGGGAAAGTTGTGCATAAGAGATCTTAGATCCAATGTTAATAGAGAAGTGCATGATAAAAGCATCGACGAGATGTGTGAAAGAGATTACCGAATGAACATGTAGGTCATAAAAGTAATATCACATAATCTTACAAACTATGAGGGAAAATCTTAGCTAATATAGCATGATCGTCCGCATAGTCAAGGCATGCTACATGAAAAGCACAGAGATGCTCTTGTGGGTCACCATGGCCTTTAAAAATAGGTAATTTGGGAGAGATGAAGCTAGGTGGTAATGGATAAGTGGATATGGCTGCACAAAGGGGTATAAAACAATGAAGTATAATCTAAAGATGGTGATCCTCGAGAAGTAGCAAATTGGAGCTGGAAAATTTGATTTTGTAAGTCTTGATATAAAGAAGTTAAGTCAGAGTGTTCGGCGAAGAGCCAAAATTCATATTAGGGGTGCTAGGGTGAATGATGGGAGAAGTATTTTTAATAATAAGAGTAGAAACATAAGTGAGTTGTGTGAAGAGCATGGGAGCCTAAGATTGAGCAAGCATAGAGGTTGAAGCTTCACGAGTTTTATTAGTAGCGATTAAAGCATGCAAGACATGAGGAAGATAAGTAGGGTATTCACACAAATATTTTTAAGTCAATAATAGTGTTGAGTTGATCCTGGTCAACATTGGTGTCTTCATCATATGATTTCTCACTATCAGACGCCTCTATTTCGTGAAGAGGCACATTATTTGAATTATCTAAAAGATTGTTAGTAGGAGCTATAGAAGTAGGTATATCAACCATTAGTTTGAAAACCCTATGTGTGAATGAGGGCAACTCACAATATTGAAAAGTCCCAAAACAACCACTACAAGTGATGGCATACGAAGAAGAATCGAAGGATGAATTGTATTCCAAGATCGGGTTCACCAAAATGATTAACTAACATGTGGAATAATGGTAGTTAATATAACTAGGAACAACAGTAAATAACAATACTAAAATGATGTAAATAATAGCTAAATAAATATAAAAAGTGACCCAAGCAACTAAGCTAATGAAAATGGAAACCCTAATATGCAAAGTTGGAAGGAGATTATTTGATTCGTAGGATGATCTATACTTGTTTCACGAAATAGACTACATATTCTAGAAGAAAAAATGAACATGCAGAGGACCCGAAAAGGCCATATGTGAGTTTTCTAAAGAGACTGGGGCACCTGGGAGAGGATCAAGGCACTTTCGGGCACCGTAGTATAAATTTTAGGTGCCCTGGTATGTGTAGGAGATCTAAAAACCAACTATGGAGGGTCGAATATGATATGAATCCTTCACTCCTGTCCCATGTAACTTGCTAATCTATATTGGATGTCACCAATGATCGGTGATGAAATAAACACCAATGATCAGTGCTAAAAGAAAGATCTACAAGACCCCAAAACAAACATCAAACCCTAAAAAGAAAAATGCAAATGAAGGGGTTAGACTATCCTTAGCGGCCGCAATGGTGAACTTACTAACTGGATGTTGCACTACATCTCAAACCTGGTGTAGTTATATGTGAGTGTGTGTAATCATGCCCTAGGTTTCTCTTGTGCCAGTTGCACTTTGTGAAAGTAGTGAACAATAACTATGTGTAGAAAATGTAATACAATAGTGGATGAAATAGAATAAAATTCCCTTATATGCGTATGATGCGTATAAACCACCTTGTGCCTTTGTCATGGAGCTAGATGGATGTGGATGAGCTCTAGATGGATGCAACCTTAGATGATCATAGTAGTACCTAGTGTTTGGTCCTTCATTATGGTCTCATAAATTTATATTTATATGGTTATCTTGTTCTAATTTCGTAATTAACCCCGAAAAGGCCAACCACCAAAAAGATAAGAAGCTCAAAATGACTAGAAAGTGCCCAAAAAGTGGCGGGAAAGTGTAAAAGGATTAGGGTGCCCCAACTGGGACCAGAGTGCCAAAAGCACCCTAGTACTAGCTGGTGCCCATCCAATGCTAAAATGATGGAAATTGTTAAAAACAGACTGGGCATATGTGTGGTGAAGGTTGGGAATTGTTAAAGAAAATAAATAAAAATGACCAAGAGACGGGGTTATTTAGTACTTTCTTCAGTCAAAAACCATATGAATAGTAGTATAAGACCGGGACTAAATAATGTCTAAAATGTATGATTTAATGTCTACAACATGTAAATTATATTCATTTATTATTTTTCTATAAAAATTTAATCCATTTTTAAACTTTCAATTATGATTTGGGGTCGGTTATGCTTTGGTGGCGCTTATGTCGCCCTTCGTGGCATATTCAACTAGTTGTGATTCTCCTTATAACCATCTCTCATTGTATATATATTTGCATGCTTATGAATGTTAATTTAAGGAAAGGTATTCAATAATTTTAGCATCTATTATTTCCTTCATTGGTATCATATCGGAGCGATCTGGTAGAAGAGACATGTCTTATGTTGCGCGAAGGAAGAGACAAAAGCATTGTTCTAGGATGTGGTTAGATTTGGTGTTTTTGTTTTGTTTTGGAATGCAAACCTATAAGTATCACATGGAAAAACATAGGCCTAGTTTTGCGAAGATAAATTAAATCAAGTCATCTAGAGGTCTGCGTGGCAATCAAAGTACATTGTCAAAAGTCGAACCATTGAGAAAGGAAAAGTGCTAAGAAGATGTTGAAGAATTCTAGAGTGAGAAAATAATCAAACTCCTTGAGAATCACATAAATCTATTCTCACATGGTGTAGGAGAATTTTTGTATTTTAGAGGAATGTCCCAAAGATTCTCCATTGGTGCAAAAGAGTATATAAAGACCAAACGTGGTAATTTGAAGACTTGTGCTTGTTGATTGGTTTGACATGGCAAAAATTACCTATATCATTTTTGTGCTTTATCTACAAATAATGAGAAAACTCTTAATGTGTTATGAAGTTCCCTTCTACCAATATGGATTAATTAGATGTGTTCAAAGCATAATGCCCGCTATTTATTGACATATGTGGAGTCTCCTTTACTAGAACAAAACAAAAAAGGGTTGCGTGAGAAGAACAAACCAATTATATCTTAGAGGCCTACATTTCTAGTTGGTGTGAGAGAACTAATAGGAGGAAACGAGACCTCCTAAGGACCATCATCTAACATACAAGAATAGTGTGGAGTTTGGCATGAGTGGCAATGACCACTTTGAAATCCCGTGCATCCGTTGCGTAATCCTTCATAACGCCCGCAAAAATTCCACCAAAGAAACCCATTTAATTAAACAAATAATTTGTGAAATTATTAAATTTTTTTTTACGACTTCCGACTTAACCATGGTTAATTTAACTTTCGATTTTAACTTACACAAAAGTACGGTGGCCGAAATAATAATTAAACATTATACAAAGTTGACCCGACCCTCTATTTTAATATTACGACTACAATATTACTTACGAGTTCGAGGTTTTTATATGAATATTGTTCATTCGCTCCACTTATTACTTAGCTCAATAATTCCTTCTAATTTTTTTATTAAAATAACATTAATTCACAATTTAATTAAATACCACTAATAATTTCTATAGCTATTTAAAGCTATGCAAAAGTAAATTGATTTATTACACCAAGAGGGTAAGTGTGTAAACTAGTCTAACCCCTTAGGCCCCATTAAAACATTACCCTTACTTAAATTAAATACACCCCACCAATTTTCCCATCACTTAAGTGATGTAGGAACAATTATAGGCCATTGGATAGATTCTATTATAGCCCTTAGATTTAGGGTGGACCAAGGAAGCCCTAAATATCCTTATGGATCTCTTATTACTCATTTTTACTTTATCTCTTTTGTTTTTCTTTTGTTTGCCTTGCAGGTTTGAAGGAGGTGGAAGGGAGGCCATTGGAAGACATTGCAAGCTCTTGAAGGAATGAATATGCTTCTTTTCTCTTCTTATTTGGTTTATACCCTCATTAGGGTTTTAAAAACATTTGTATATTTTAGTATATTCCATTTCAATAATATTTGTCCAAAGGGACTTGTGGGTATTTACCATATTTTAGTTATTCAACTAGTTTGACATATACTTTCATTCGGGTATAAATATATATATTATTTTGTTTTATTTTTTTACCAAATTTTATTTATGGAACAAACCCCAAATTACATTATCAAATATTATATTCAACTAGTTTGACATATACTTTCGTTATATATATATATATATATATATATATTTTGTTTTATTTTTTTACCGATTTTCTTTATGGAACAAACCCCAAATTACATTATCAAAGATTATATATATATATACCAAACACATTAAAATAGGTTTGGCCGCTCCCAAAATTGCACATGATCCACTAAAATGGATGCGCAGGGGGGTAGGTAAGAAAACTTTAGCTGCAGATTTTTTTTGTTTAGAAGTGGGGAAAAAGCCACGTATGGGGAGTTAGTAGTTAGGTGGACTTTATTTTTTTTTTGGATGGGGTTTAGGTAGGTTTAGGGTTAATGGGATGGGTAAATAAACCCCAACTCCTCTTCCTTTAGGCTTGTGCACTAAAGCCACGACCAAGGAGTTTTTTTATATAAGTTTTCATTAATACAAGAAACTAATTTATATAATGTATAATTTATATGGAATCATTTCAATAGCTATATAAAAAAAATTCTTTTACTACTACAATAATATTAAGAATCTATTAATATAATATAATTACTAGTATATTAATATAATAATATTAATAGGATATTAATATTATTGTATTTTCATATTAATAAATATTTTAATATTAAAATATTTCATTATTATGGGATGTGGATTGTAATATTGATAAGTTAAATATTTGTACTGACACTTTCTTTTCTAACAATTTGATAGATATTGAATAGAAGGTAAAAGAAAATAAATTTCATTTGCATCTACATTATAACCTTAATAATAATAATAAAAATCAATACAACTTTCTTTCAAAATCTTAATACAAAATCTTCCACTTAAAGTGGGAAAAATTTACAATAATGAAAGCTAAAATGAAAAGCAATATTACAAGTTCCTCCACTCTTAGTGCCCACACCCCTTTTTTTTTTCTAACTAACTAAACCATACAAATCTTTCTTTCTCTTTTCAATATACAAATATTAAATGTAACTCCTTTCCACAAGATTACAACAATGTTCTCCACTTGATGTGGGAAGTCATACACAAGTAAATACAAGAATGAAATACATTATTACAATTTCTTCCACTCTAAGTGGGTAAAATACAAGAAGTTTCACATGATCATCAACAAGACTCCAATGCTCCAAACACCAACAAGGTAGCTCCTCCAAAAAATTTCTTCATTCACAACAAAATAGGGGGAGAGGCAATGCTCTCCACCCAACCAAGATACCCAATGGAGAAGAGAAGCCATCCTCTCCATTGGCCCCCGAGCCCCAACCACATTACAATGGGAGAAAAATCAACTCATGGCAACTACTAGCTTTCAAAAAACTTAACATATAATTTCACATTCATTCCATATTCATTCAAACACAAACAACTCAATAAGAGAAAAACAACTAAAATAACAAAGTCACAAGGCTTATCAAGAAAGCCAAAAGAGTAAGACCTATGGGGAGGCCACTTATGCCTCACAATGGGAATGGGTGCCACCTAAAAAGCCTCCGATGCAAAACACAATATCCCTAACAACTCTTATGCCTCCCTCAAGTACCCCTTATCCCTCCATCCACTCTTATGCCTCCCTCAACTCTTATGGCTCCCTCAAAGTAAGAGCAAGAAGAAAATGCAAGAATTCCTCATACTAGGTGGGCACCCAACCCAAACTCCCTCCTCAAGAACATGATCTCTTATGTCTCCCTCAAATAAAATCCCCATAGTCTCCTCCTACTCCCAACTTAGGCATTCTACCCATACCCAACAAGCATTTTAAGGAAACAACAACATTCAACAAAACATATACACACATACGTGAAGCTCCTACCTTTCCATGGTAGAGCTTGTTCCAAGTGTGAAGTTCCAAACTCCTCCAAAGATCAAGCAAGCATCCACAAGCTCCCAAAAATCAACAAGTATCAACAAGCTCCAAAAATCCACAAACTCTTTCCAAAATCCTCTACTCTTCAAAAATACAAGAGACTAAAAATGAACATGTAACCCCCAAACAAGCAAAAAGGATTCAATAAATAGAGAAAGGAGAGGGAGGGATGATGTGGCTCCAAGTAGGATGCCACCTCATTTTCCCTCCACTCCACATCACTTGGTCAACCTCATATTCCAAAGCACCATTAATGAGGGGTTGGAGGAATGACAAGCACCTTACACACTCCATCTAAGCCCACTCCCCCAAAGGACAAAATTAAATATTTGAAAGAAAGTGCAATTAACATTTCACCTTTTAACTTCCCAAAACACCTAAAAGATCCTAAATTTGACCCCCCAACCCATAGGTAGGGTTGGCATGGGCATTTAAGAGGTGTGGGACAAGTTTGACTTGTCCCACAAGCTTCCAAATTTGGCCCCTAAGGCCAAATTCGAGTTTCCCATGAAGGGTAGAGTGTGTTACACTCAAAACTCAAACACACTTCAATCAACACAAAATCCAAGAGTAAATCAATTTTAATAAATGAACTCCTTTTAGACACTACAACCCATGACTAATAAAGGAGTAAACACCAATCCAAAATATAAATAATAAAACGAGTAAAATTTCACTTAATAAGAGAAAACACATACTAACATAATAGAAAGGAAAATTAAAATAAAACAACACATGACCCCTAGGTCACAATTTTCCCTTAACCAAATAATTCTAACACACACACAATTACATGTTGCCATGGTGACCCTAGTTGGATTCTTCTTGAATTTCGATGTGGTTGGTCTCCACTCCCCCGATGTTGTTGTGAATATAATATACCTAGTAAAACAGAGGATACCTCCTTGACCTTGTGGCGCATTAAAACATTCATGCCAAAATATGCAATATAAATCTAAAATCAACTATATATGAATTAATATCATCTATGCAAATACGATATCACTTACAATTTCTAGCACATTTCTATTCCACATTTCATTCATGTCAAAATGATCATCACATTAATCCAATTTGTGTGCATGTATACTTTGCTTAATGCTAAATCAAATGAAGCAAGAACTACCACCTAAAATAGTTCTACAATTTAGCTAAAACAAAGTATAAACACCATCATGATAAAAATTAAAAAGGGTTGGATGCTAGCATTCATAAATACAAACTTTGAAACTAACAATGCTAAATATATAAACTTCTCTATTCTCTAACAACAAATAAATGAATGGACCTAAGTAAGCTCCATGACTATCAAAATAGTTGTCCTTAATATTCCAAGAACCTAGGAATGGGGGCTAATCAAAGTTGGGCTCAAGACCCTTTTGACACCTCCCATATGACCCAAGCACTTTAAGAAAGAGGCTTAACTCTTCAAGATGATGAAATCTCAAAAGGGCAAGGTGCAAGCTCTTAGTCTCTTTGTCATATGCTTTGCATTTGCTCTCGTAGAAAGTTTAGATGTAAGTAAAAAGGTAGGTGGATGGCTCTTTATATAGCCCAAAGGATAAATGATTCAACACATTCTCATGAATGTGGGATAAAGGTAAAACATGATTAGGAATGGATAAGGTTGCTTTATTAAAGGTAACCTTACTTTAGAAGGGTTTAATACATGTTTAGCAAGTCATGGGAGTTGGGGGTGTTTTAATTAATCAAAGGTGATTAACTAATAGGTAGATGTAAGCTTATAGAAGATAATTAGAGGAATATTAGTACAATTTAGGCTATTAAAGGGGATTAAATCAATTAAATATTGATTTATTGGTTAAATGGAAGGGAAAGCTAATTAATTAATAATAATTAATTAGTCTAGGTAGAAGGGGTGATTTATTAACGGAAGGTTGTTAATTAGGGTATTTGTTGGATAGGCAACTTAATTAATTAGCTTAGTGTAATTAATTAATGATGATATGAGGGAAAATGAGTGCTTTTGACGATACGTCATTGATTTACGAGAAAGGAGATAATTAGCACAATTTAAGTATTTAAATTGCTTGGGCGTAATTATAGGTGTCTACATTTGCCCCTCTTTGGGGTGGCGTAAGTGATGCCACTTCAAAGATAGTAGACAGAAAGAGATTTTGAAGAGATAGAAGAAAAATTAGTAGGAGGGAGAGATGCCCCCTTGAGTGTCGATGGGGTGATGAAGGAAGCCGATCGATGATCGAAAAAGATGAGAAGTAGGCAGAAGAATGGGGACGAGGCAGGATGCCCCAAGGAGAGGGAGAATTAGGGGTGAAAGGGAAGTGGTGTAGAAGAAATATGGATGAGAGGAGAGAAGAGCTTAACCTCTAGCCACTTATTTGTTTGGAACAAATTTGATGTCATCATATTGCCATAAGAACTACATCATCGGTCCTTATGAAAAATATAAGCATACGACAAAGGTAGAATGACATGAAAATCCATACTACGAATAATTGTCCATTGCTGAAAGTACCAACTCCATGCAACATATAATAATGCAATGCAATACGAGAAGGAAACAAGCTCATATAACAGGGAAAACAAGTACAAACGCACATATCCAACCCAACAACGGTCAAGACAGTTGTACAAATGTTTTGTTATCAGTGCTGAAGAGATCCACAAGTTCGTGATTGACAACAAGGGTTAAAATTGATGCCCCAAGGAAAGTAAAATGGACACGAGGTCCATGAAAAGCGTTTATGCGCAACGAAACAAACCGACCAGCAACCAAAAGTGCCCCAGTACAGAGGCGAAGCAAGCAACTAGCATTTGTGAATAGTTGTGAATCCGGTGATTTGTAAGTCGTATTAATCAGGGAAGATGTGAGACAAACCAACAGGATATGGAGAAAATACCATGCGTAAGACACAATTTTTAGCCGTAAGAAGCAAGTTACCATTTTGTAGGTTGTTTTACTTTTTAGGAATTTTTTGAAATTTTTGCCTTGTTTTTGGATTTTTTTGATATAGTAAATGTTTATATTGTTTTGGCTTTTTAAACCATGATAAACAATAGAAGAAAGGAAAAGAAGAAAAAGAAGGGCCTAGGGGCAACAGAAAGTGCCCTAGGTGGAAGAAAAGAGAAACAAACGACAAATAATGTCCTTGTTTAGTGGAAAAAATTAAGAAAAAATAATTATTATTTGAAAAATAATTATTTACGAGGGTGCGAAGAAGAATAAAAATTACCAGGGAGCAATAAAATTGTCTGGGGGAGAAGAAAGGGGTATTGGACAAAAAAAATGCCCCAATACAGTGAAAAATAATTATTCCACAGTGAACAAAGGAGAAAACGGTGAGCGAAACGGGTGTCTTGGCCGTCCGATCAGTGAAAAATAGGCTAATATACCCCCCAGGGGGGGTAAAAACATCACAATCAGTTCATTTTAACCACTTAGTTTAGAAAACTTACCGTGAGGCTCTGACACTCAGGAGAGATGGTGATCGCACGTGATCGTTTGAGGCATGCTGTGGATTGTAGATGATAGATCTATAGACAATATCAAATGTTGTTTTCAAGTGTTATTTTGATGTCTATGGATGGGATGATATGATGATATTGGTGCAGGGGATAGATTTTTTATTATGCGCAACCCCTCTTGCCCCCATTGATGATATGATATGTGATGATTAGCTTAGTATACATGCATGATGTAAAACTTAGCATTTTTGTTTATATATGATGTATAGATGATGCTAGATGTGATGATAGTGATGGTAATGTGATGTGAATGATAACAAAACAGAGCACATGCAAGAAACACAGCCAAATGCTACAAAGAGCACCAGGAATGAATGCAATACACCATGAATCACCATGCCTTATTAACAAGTAACAAAACACAACCAAATGCATTAAGAAAGAAAGAAAGAATTAACACACTAGCATGTCGAAATCCACTACAATATGCACAAGCAAGAATGAATCTATTCTAAGGAAGAAAAGATAAACTATGACAAAGTACACCCAAGCAACAAACAACTCAAAAGTGAGCACGCAAAACACTATACAAGCAACAAGCAAAGCAAGAAAACAAGACAATGCAAGTAAATGTTTTTGTAAGATATGTTTTCATAAACTAATTTTCTATTGTTTAGGTTTTTGTGAAACAATTTTATATTGTTTTGGTGTTTTGTGAAACAATTTTATATTGTTTTGGTGTTTTGTGAAACAATTTTCTATTGTTTTTGTGTTTTCTCAAAACAATGTTCTATTGTTTTTGTGTTTTCTCGAAACAATGTTCTATTGTTTTTGTGTTTTTCTCGAAACAATGTTCTATTGTTTTTGTGTTTTTCTCGAAACAATTTTCTATTGTTTTTGTGTTTTTCTCGAAACAATTTTATATTATTTTTGTGTTTTTCTCGAAACAATTTTATATTGTTTTTGTGGTTTTAACAGTTTTCCAAAGCTATGTGCAGGTAACCAAGAAAGCATGGATGCCCCCAGCGTTAGGTGGGGAATATATAAGAGGCGAAGCCATGAGCCAACTTGTATGCCTTAGATGAAGTCACATGACATAGGGTCCCGCACGACGGATGACATATGATAATCGGCAAGTGACCTTCCACTGTTCCCGAGATCGTCATAGAAAAGCTACAGATGAAGTCACAGGATGAGAATCGGCAAAGCAACTTTCCTAAAGCTAACTATGGGAGGATCAGTGACTAAGATCTGGTAGTGTGATCTCCTGGTAGCTGAAATGACAAAGGGGAGATTTAGAGGCTATGAGCGGGTAGCATAAATTCCCTAGTGGTTTATCCTCCTAACTAGAATTTAAGTGTTAATCTAGTTATGAAGTCTCCAAATTAACTTAAACTAAAATAACAATTTATACTACTATTGAAAGGGAAACTAATCTAAACAAAATATATGATTGAAACATTATAATTACAAACAACAATTAAACTACTTTTATACTAAAACTAAACAAGTGAGATAACCCGTGTGGTTATTCACCTGTGCAGATGTGTGAATCTAGATAAAAGACAACCAATTAAATTAATTGAAAACCTTCAATCCTACCTCAGAAGTGAGGAACAAATCATAGTTTCTCAGAAACTATCATTCCCCACAACTTCCCTGGCAATATTGAAAGTGAGCTTAACTGAAATAAAATGATTCGCTACTCTATTTGATAATAACTTTGACAATTTAAACCTGGAGTTTACTGAGCAGAGGAAAATCCAGTTTTGTTGTAGCTTGTCCCCTCAGAGTGATCTCTTCATTCTTGCGTGTTCACGTGAATCCAGAAAGAGTAGGAGTATAGCAGCATCAACAAGAGAAGGCACTGGGACGGTAGTCACTTTGAAGTAAAAATGGCACGAAGCACAAGTAGGAGAGGGATGGCGCAAGAGAACGAGCTTGGCCTATACGATTCCTAGCAGCAGGTCGCTTGCAGCAAATGATGAAACAAAATGATAAACAACAGTACTCAAACAATGAGCAATAAGCAGCTTCAGAGAAATACAACAAAGTACAAGTAGGAGAGGGATGGCGCAAGAGAATAGAGCTTGGCCTATACGATTCCTAGCAGGATCGTTGTCGGTGTACAATGGAGGCATAACTAAATATTCAGAATTCTAATCCATGCTAAAGATAAAATGATTCATAAAATAAATCTAGGACTGAGTATTGAAGACTGAAGCTCAAGAATGAAGACTCTAGACCAAAGAACCAAGACCATTTACTTGTAAACAAGCTACATATTTATAGCATTTGCAATGACTAGAAGGCAAGTTCAAATTGAACTCTCCCACCATTAAACAAAGATAAATCACTGTTCAGTGGCTAAAACATAAATACAAGCTTTAGTGGTTGAGAAATGCGGGTGAAAATTGAATTTTCACGCTTGACGCGATCGTCAGAGCATTCTGGAAAATTCTGAAAGCAGACAGACCGCCGCCCCGCGCGCCTGGCGACACGCATAGACCGCCGCCCGCCTGGTGACGGGTTATAGACCGCCGCCCGCCCGGGTGATGGTTACAGACCGCCGCCCCGGGTGGGACAGGACCGCCACCCCCTGCAGGGAGGCGGTCCTATAACTAACAACAAAAAAAAAGGAAAAAGAGAGAAAAGGCTAGGACAAAACATGTAGAGGCTGGACAAGGATTTTTGGGATGCAAATGTATACTCAACGAGCTTTCTAGATTCCGAACACCTTGCAAAGAGATCTTAATCATCATTGGGGTTTCCGTAACCAATTTCTCGACTATACAGTACATACAATTTTGGGTACGTACATATTGCCCCCTCGAGAAGCATTTTAGCCATGAAGAGGCGTAAAACGTTGGGTCCGAGTATGGAAGTCCCGAAATGGGGAGTTAGAGGCTATACCTGACATGCCCATGTGCCGAAATGCCGCCATCCAAATTCCCGCTATCTGCAAAATGAAAAAGGGACTCAAGTGTAGATAGATAAAATAAATTGAAAATAAATACTAAATTGATATGAAATGAGGACTTACCATTTGCGCGAGGATAAGAACTTACCTCTGTCAGCGCTCCAACTATGGGAAAGAACATTCAAAACAAGGTTAGAATGTCATAAATATACAAAACGAGTTCATTTTCCTATTCATTTGTGCATATCGATTTGGTAATTTTTGAGCTTTGGGTCCACGGTGATCACTCTTTTCATTTTTGAGTATGATTGAATTGGAATGAGCTTGGGAATGGTATTTTGCATTAGGCTTAGCTTTTTGTTGTTTTTGAATGCTTTTGAGAAGAACTCCTAAGAAATTTGTAACTAGAGTAGTCATAATGGGCCTCAAAAGGGTGGATAGGCAGAGTTCCTTTATTTCTAGTCTCCATTTTGTGAGGCATGTATGTTGTTTTGGTATTTTGTGCTTATTGCAAGCGTTTTGACCGCACCTAGTGTGCGATGACATCGTAAAAGCTATGACACACCGTGATATGTACATATATCTCTTTTTGGCTCATGGTTATTCATTGTATAGGGTTGGCTTATATTGATTATTTGATTCATGTGTGTACTCTTAGATGTTTAGAATTCCCGATTTTCATATGCTTTTCAGAATGTATGCAATGGATGACAAGTGATAACAAATGTTAAACAAAATGTTTTTACTTTATTTGCTTTTGCAATGCTGATATGTGATGATGAACATGTTGTAGTATTGAACTTTTGGCCTCTTTAGACAATGTCTGTGATTTCTTCTTATGTTGGCAAAACGTGATGAATGTATAGCGATAAAGAGATGAACTTGCCCCAATCCCAAATCCACGCAACTAGTAAGATGCGAGGGCTCAACACCAAGAATTGGGAAGGGCACAAGTTGTATGAGTTTGATTTGAGTGGAATGATGAGAGACAGACAAAACAAGAACAAGAACCAAATTTGGACCTACACACCCACCCTACTCAGAACTACTACCAAGCTTAGAAGGCCACTTACTTTTCAGTTTATCTAGACTTAGATTCATAAATGGCAACCTGGTTGACAAAATCTGGTTTTGAGGATTTGATCTCTTTGGAATTTGGATGTTTGGATATTTGCCTTCTCTTAATAGAATTTGACTTGTGTTTTTAGCATACCAAGATTTGTTAGTTTGTGTGACTGGACCCCCCACACCCTGCCTCATGCCACTAGTAAGAAGCATGGGTTTGTCACCAAAGGCAAGATACAAGTGAGTAAGGGCACTTCTTTCCTTTCCCAACCTCACATCACCAATAAGAGATGTGGGCTTATCACCGAAGGTTGATGGGGCAAAGAAGTGTGTAAAATAAAATATTTTGTTTGCTTGGTGCTTTTGATTTCATTTGATTTTGACATTTCTGATCTATGACTTTGGGATATCCTTTCATTCCAAGAGATTTTAAGAGGGATAGATGTGACACCAAGAAGCTTCTAGAACAGACCGTAGGCAAGGACAACTTCACCTAGTAGAAAGAAAGAGCAAAGCCAAGTATGCAGGTCTTGGTATGGTTTCCATCAATGTTTGTCTGTCGAACTTGATGAGAAGATTTGAAAATACTTGATGATGTTTGAAGAGATGTGATTTGAATATTTTTGCCAATATCTTCAAAATTTGTAATAGATTACTTAAGAGTAAGTTCCTGGACTACAATATTTATGAAACGAGTGAACAAAATGAACTAACTAAATTACTAATGCAATGCAACTGTAACCATGTACATATGAAAATGCAGGTGGAACTATATGTCATGATGTCTAAGGTGAAGAAAGTTGATGAATATCGAATTCTTCACCCCTAGAAGTACACAACGAGAACCATTATCCTCAAATTTTTCATTCTCTTGACGAGGGCCTACCATTCTGGGTTTGAACTTACAACCCTTTCCCAGAGGTGTATATGTCCCATTATTAAAAACATTTTTCTGAAAGAGGCGTTCGCGTGCCTCTTTGTCATGTTTTTGAGAGATGGCATGTGGGTGAGCATGACTATGCTGCTCGACCTTCTCTCTCATATGGAGCATTGTGTTTATTTGTAAATTTTGTCGAATGATGAGGTCTTGCCCCATGGATAGGGAAAACTTAGCTTCAGATGTGCATGGGTCGAAACCAGGCTTTAGAATAGGGCAATGCCTAGAGATGGTTTTGATAGGCATCGTTTCAATTTTAAATTGCCCTTCTTCATTTGTTAATTCTATCATGTTCATATCTAGATTTAGGTCATCGAGGGAAGAGATGCTATACCGAGAAGACTACCCATTCCTTGAGGTTCGAATGGGAGAAAGATCGGTTCATCATTCTCCAAGAGTTTCATAATTCCTGCTGTGGTTTTAGTGGAGACTGTTTCCACAGAAATTGACTTATCTTTATTTGTCTTTGCCACCTCGTATATTTTTGGGTCAACAAATTCAACCTTTGGAATGTCTGGGGTGACCGGACTAACTCTTTTGTTGGAGGTGGTTTGTTTAATTGATTCATGGGAAGTTCATGCTCTATATGGACTCCTTTCTTTTTCTTGAGGTTTTCTAAGTGTATATCAAAGGGTTTAGGATCCCTTTAGCGATGAAGACTTTTCCTAAGTGTAGAAATCTTATTTCTTGGAATAACGTGGAAGGGATTGCCTTCATGCGGTGTATCCACGGATGACCGAGAATCATATTATAGTTGGTTTCCGATCTATAATATAAAATTCAGTGAGGATTGTTTTGGGCCCTAGAGTGACTGGTAATACTATAGTTCCTATTGAAGTTGCTTTGAGACTATCATATCCCCTTAGCGTGTTTCGTGTTGAAGAACAGTTTGTTTCTCCATATCCTAGCTTTTGAAGGAAAGAGAAGGGGACAATGTTAACTTGCTGCCCCATCATCCACCATTGCACGTTTAACGTAATTTTTGTAAACCCACACCTATAAATGCAAAGCCGGATCACCTCTACATGTAATTTCAGCATTTGTTGGCATTTTGTTTATGTCAAATATAAACTCGGTATCCCTATCTAGCTGCCCTGAAGGTGGATATCAAAGTCTATATGGTTTACTTGTGTTTCGGTGGTGGCGTAACGTTGATTAGATGACCAAGACCTAATTCATTGAGCAACGCAAAGCGATGCGCGGGTGAATTTTTCAGCAAATCTAGGAATGAAATGTGAGAAAAGGTCTTGTTCAAATCTGATATTAAATCATAGGATCCTACTGGTCTTGCTATTGTAGGAACTTCATCTCGTGTGCAGAAAATATCGGGTAGGGGTTGTGAAACATACTCCTTTGTCTCGAGTTGTTGCATTAATTTCACACTCAACCTCCAACTCAACTAATCCTAAGATTTTTGTATTACCATTTGAACCTAGGTTAGGAGCAATCCGAGAGTTGTCAGGAGTTGAGGCATCTTGATTGTTATTTCTTATTATGACACCTTTGTTTGTCCCATTTGGATCTAACCTGTTATTGTTAGAATGATTTGGGAGAGGATCATTGAAGATCTTGAGAGGTGCATTTTGAGGGGAAACTGATCCCATACCAAGTGGCAGTGTAGGATTTTCCAGAAACATATCTACAAAGAGTTGTTTTTGCTCTTCTGGTAGACGTTGTAAGAATTTGTTGCAGTCATGGCAAGTCCTAGTATCATGACCCCTATTTTGTGGAAACCACAATATAGATTGGGATTATAGTTCCGTGGTCGTCGGTTTGAATCCTGTTGTGGCCCAAAGTTCTGATTGGGTTGTTGGTTGTTATAGTTGAAATTTCGAGGTTGTGGCCTTTGGATTTGGTTTTGATATCCATCTGGGCCCCGAGCAAGGCCTTGTGACTAGATTTTCTACTGTGGAGGATGATTAGAATCCACCGTATTGATCGCTGGAGTGAAGTTATTATTGCGTTGATTGTTAGCAGGTGCGGGGTGTTCACAACATTTGGTCCTTTGACTTGATCAGTGACTCCATCTATTGTAACCCCACGGTTTTCATTAAGGATCTTGGGTCCTTGATCGGTATTCCCAGCATTAGGATAGGTCATAGTGTTTTGATTGGGAGTGATTAATTTCCCATTTGTTCCATATGTCTTACGACCACTATCTATCGCTGCTTGATCTATTCGAGAGCGCTCTCAAGTACTTCATCATAAGTTCTTAGTGGGAACTTCTGGACTTCTTCCTTCACTCTCTGCTAAGAGAATGAAGGAATAAATCACATAGTTCCATTTGATCCATGTTTGGAGCACTTGCCGAAGAATAAAGAACTGTACGCCACCTCTGGATGAAATGAGCGACAGATTCATTATGTTCTTGCTTAATGTGCAAGAATTCCCTGATTCCTATTCTTAATAGTTTGTTCATGTCAAATGCCTTAATGAACTCTGAAACGAGTTGTTTAAACGAATGGATGGAAGCCTTAGGTATTCTATAATACCAATCGAGAGCGATGCCTTCCAAGGTTTTGGGGAATATTTTAGCAACAACCCCATCCCAAGGGAGTAGTTCTCGTATGGTCAGTAGCGTAAGCCTTGATATGTGCATTCGATCTCCCTCACCTTTGTATTTGGGTAAATCGGGAAGAGGTCTTGGAAGCATGATGCTTCGTATGGTGAAATCTAAGGGCTCTTTCAAATATTCTGAATAAGTCCCTATCGCATAGGTTTCGACCATTGATGGTGCCTGCTGAGGGAGTGGTGGTGGAATGGGTTGTTGATATGGCATAGCGTATATGCATTGGTAGGGGCATAAGGAAACCCCTGTGTTTGAGAAAACATGCCGGGAGAGGAGAACATATCCCCTTGTGGTGATTTGGAGTACATGTTTAAGTATGACGGGGTATTGTCCAGAATGGATTGTTTTGTACTAGACCGGGAGGAACAGTGTTAGAGATGGTGGGTCTAGTTGGCGTTTGTTGTGAATACTGAGGAGGCATGCCTAACGTGCCTATTCCTGTGAGGAGGTCTACTTGGCTAGGATGGTGTGGGGGATTGGAACTTCCTGCTTGCATGAATTGAGAATTTTGACTTGCTTGGGCAAGTTCTAACCCTCTAACTTTTCTACTAAAGTCGAAATGACTTCATTGGTGAAGTCACAATATTTTTCCTTAGTGGCATTTGTTGTATATCATGGTGTTGATAGGCATGTGATATCCTATATGAACTCGATCATTGTTTCCAAGTTTCTTCGAGGGTATTTCCTATATGTAGTGGCATGGAGGTATTTTCTTGAAAAGAGACCTCGGGTTGTGTTTGTAAACTCCTATAGTGGGTACATACTTCGAGAGAGTGTTGTTCATTCCTGGATAACGTATTGTTCATCATCTAAAACCTCGTATGGGTCTGATTGTCTACTAATTTGTGGTCTAAGTAAAGATCTCCGAGGAGATGAACCAGATTCTCCGTGAACGTCATATTATTCGAGCTCAAGGCTCTGTTTGTTGCGTTTGAGCGAGCTGATCTAACTCCTCGCTTGAAATGATGAGTTATATCTCGATCCTCGAGTTTGTGTTGACAACTAGTTAGTTGAGTAGTTGTCACCCCATACCGAGAGTGAGGGGGTGATGATTGCTATTTTGTTGGGCGTAGTATGCCTCAAGACCCAAGAGGGGTCTCTACCATATGCATCGAATCCCGACATATTCGGGGTATATGAATACCCGCAGAATAATAATGGAGGAGCGAAGGTGATAGTGAAAAAAGATGAGGCTGGTAAGATAAAAGTATAAACTCCAAATCGTAATAATATGACTCCACCAACTAGAAAGTAGAAAGATTCATGTCGGGTTCACCAATTTTGTTTGAAGTGATGAAGGCTAATGTGAAGGTGAATGAGGTGAAAAATCAAGAAGGTAAAACAGACTCAACTTTTCACGTCGGGTTCACCAATTTTGTACGATGGAAAAGTGACATGCGAGGATGATAATCGGCAAGTGACCTTCCCCGTACCCGACCTCCCGAGGTCGTGCCGAGACAACCGGTGGTTTGAAATGCGGGTGACTTAGATGAAGTCACAACCGGGATTATGGCCAATTTTCTATGATAGAAAAGCTACAAGCAAGGATGAGAATCGGCAAGCAACTTTCCTATGGCTAACCATGGGAGGATCAGTGACTAAGATCTGGTAGTGTGATCTCCTGGTAGCTGAAATGACAAAGGGGAGATTTAGAGGCTATGAGCGGGTAGCATAAATTCCTTAGTGGTTTATCCTCCTAACTAGAATTTAAGTGTTAATCTAGTTATGAAGTCTCCGAATTAACTTAAACTAAAATAACAATTTATACTACTGTTGAAAGGGAAACTAATCTAAACAAAATATACGATTGAAACATTATAATTACAAGCAACAATTAAACTACTTTTATACTAAAACTAAACAAGTGAGATAACCCGGTGTGGTTATTCACCTGTGCAGATGTGTGAATCTAGATAAAAGACAACCAATTAAATTAATTGAAAACCTTCAATCCTACCTCAGAAGTGAGGAACAAATCATAGTTTCTCATAAACTATCATTCCCCATAGCTTCCCTGGCAATATTGAAAGTGAGCTTAACTAAAATAAAATGATTCGCTACTCTATTTGATAATAACTTTGACAATTTAAACCTGGAGTTTACTGAGCAGAGGCAAATCCAGTTTTGTTGTAGCTTGTCCCCTCAGAGTGATCTCTTCATTCTTGCGTGTTCACGTGAATCCAGAAAGAGTAGGAGTATAGCAGCATCAGCAAGAGAAGGCACTGGGACGGTAGTCACTTTGAAGTAAAAATGGCACGAAGCACAAGTAGGAGAGGGATGGCACAAGAGAACAGAGCTTGGCCTATACGATTCCTAGCAGGGTCATTGCAGCAATGATGAAACAAAATGATAAACAACAGGTACTCAAACAATGAGCAATAGTAGCTTCAGAGAAATACAACGAAGTACAAGTAGGAGAGGGATGGCACAAGAGAATGAGAGCTTGGCCTATACGATTCCTAGCAGGATCGTTGTCGGTGTACAGTGAGGCATAACTAAATATTCAGAATTCTAATCCATGCTAAAGATAAAATGATTCATAAAATAAATCTAGGACTGAGTATTGAAGACTGAAGCTCAAGAATGAAGACTCCAGACCAAAGAACCAAGACCATTTACTTGTAAACAAGCTACATATTTATAGCATTTGCAATGACTAGAAGGCAAGTTCAAATTGAACTCTCCCACCATTAAACAAAGATAAATCACTGTTCAGGCAGCTAAAACATAAATACAAGCTTTAGTGGTTGAGAAATGTGGGTGAAAATTGAATTTTCACGCTTGACGCGATCGTTGGAGCATTCTGAAAGCACTTACAGACCGCCACCCCGTGTAGCAGCGACGGTTACGGGATTGCCGCCTTGGCCTGGGTGACGGTTACAGACCCCCCCTGGCTGGGTGATGGTTACAGAGACCCCCCCTGGCAGGAGGGCGGTCCTTGTAACTAACAACAAAAAAAACAAGGAAAAAGAGAAAAGAAAAACATGTGTTGTATTTGCGGGAGATTCTGTGTTGATATACCTTTAGGTGATTAAGAGCACGAATGTTCCTCTCATCTAGGAGCTCTAACTCACCAATCTTACCACGCGATAATCTTCATCCTTATCCAAATAATCCCGAAGAGAAATTGCGAGGATGGGAGTTCAATCTCTAAAGGGATGATAGATTCTGTCCCGAACACTAGGGAATATGGCGTCGCACCCGTAGGAGTGCGAATTGATGTTCGGTAGGCCCAGAGGGCTGGGTGGATTTGTAGGTGCTAGTTTTGACCGGTTTTGCTAACCATCTTCTCCATTATCCTTACCAAAGTCTTGTTTGTTGCCTCAGCTTGTCCATTACCCTGAGGGTAATATGGCGTGGACCATTTTAATCTAATTTGGAACCGTTGGCAAAGGCCTTTCACAGTTTTGTTCTTAAATGACTTCCCATTATCTGTGACAATGGCTGCAGGGATACCATATCGACAAATAATGTGATTCATGATGAATTTAGAAATCTGTGCTCCTGTGACATAGGTTAAAGGGACAACCTCCACCCATTTTGTAAAGTATTCCGTAGTTGTGATGATATGTGTATGACCATCAGATGAGGTAGGAGTAAGCTTCCCTATTAGATCAAGTCCCCATTTAGAGAATGGCCACGAGGTAGTGATTGGTTGCAATGGTTGCGATGGAGCATGGATGAAATTTCCATACTTTTGGCAAAGCACACATTTTATAACATAATTACAACAATCAGTTTCCATGGTGGGCCAATAGTAACCTACTCTTAACAGTTTCTTAGCCAAGACCATTCCATTTGTATGTGCTTTGCATACTCCTTCATGTACTTCTTTAATTGGCTAGATTGACTCCATCACATCCAGGACAACAATGATTCCCATCGTAGCAATGATGATAAAGTGTACCTATTAAAAGGGTGTAACGGGCTATCTGGCAAATCAATCTTTGCTTTTCAGAATGGGAGATATTGGGAGGGAAAGTACTATCCTTAAGATAGGTGAAGATGGGTTCATACCATGGGGAATGGGGACCAACAACCTCACAAGCCAGGAAAGATTCTGGCATGTCATATGCAGGCTGGCGTAGATTTTCTACGAAGAATGGCATATCATTGTTCCCTGGTGGAATACGAAGCATAGATCCCACCATTGCCATGGCATCCGCCGATCATTCTGTGCTCTTGGAATCTGCTCAAAGGTGATGCACACAAAATACTCCTTTAGAGTTTCCACTAACTTTTTGTAAGGTATGAGCTTATCATCCTTAACTTTATACTCATCATTAACCTGTTTGATGATTAGCTGTGAATCACCTACAACCTTAACATGTTGAATATTCCACTTGATGGCTAGCTTCATCCCTGCAATGAGTGCTTCATATTCTGCAATGTTTTCCATGCAAGGAAAGGCCAAGCGGAAAGCCTGTGGTATAGGATCACCCGAAGGAGTAATAAGGACCACTCCTGCACCTGAACCATGAAACGTAAAAGATCCATCAAAATGTATCTGCCATACGACAGATTCTTCAATGTAGAGCAAAGATGCATCTGGCAGATCCAGACTCAAAGGTTTTGTGCTTTGCAAAGGTGCTTCCGCTAGCTGGTTGGCAAGTACTTGTCCTTTAACTGATTTTTGATGGACAAATTCTATATCAAACTCACTGAGTAGAATGATCCAATTAGCCATTCTACCTGTGAGGGCGGGTTTGGACAACAAATACTTGAGTGGGTCGACCTTGGATATGAGCTTGGTCTTAGTATTTAGCAGGTAATGGCGAAGTTTCTGAAAGGTAAAAATGATGGCCAAGCAAGCCTTTTCAATATGAGGATAATTAAGTTCATAGGTGATGAGGGTGCGACTCAGATAGTACACCGCTTTCTCTTTATGGCTAAGGTCATATTGGGCGAGCAGTGCACCAATAGTGTATTGCGTAGTGGAAATATAGAGCAAAAGTGGTTCTCCTGGAGTAGGAGGCATGAGGACAGGTGGATTAGCCAGGTATTGTTTAAGAAAAGCAAAGGCTTGCTGTTGCTCGGGTCCCCAAAGGAAAGCGACATCCTTTTTAAGAAAATGGGTGAATGAGTGACATTTATCTGTAAGCTGGGAGATAAAGCGGTGAATGGCTTGAATTTTCCCTTACAAGCTACATAGTTGCTTGATATTCTCAGGTGGAGGCATTTCAGTGATGGCAGACACTTTAGCGGGATCTACCTCAATACCTCGTCTCGACACAATGAAGCCCAATAGTTTCCCGGATAACACACCGAAGACACATTTCTTTGGATTCAATCTGACTTTGTATTCATGCAGGCGTTCAAAGATACGCCGTAAAATGATAGGATGATCCTCTCTTGTTTTGGACTTTCCCAGGATGTCGTCTACGTAGTCTTCCATGATGTCATGAATCATATCATGAAAGATTACTGTCATGGCCCGCTGATAAGTTGCTCCCGCATTCTTAAGGCCAAATGGCATCACCTGATAACAGAAGGTGCCCCAAGGAGTTGTGAAAGCTGTTTTGTGTTGGTCTTCCTCAACGATCTTAATTTGATTATAACCTGAAAAGCCATCCATGAGTGATAGCATTTTGTACCCTGCGGTTGAGTCAACAATCATGTCAATGTTGGGCAATGGAAAGTCATCTTTAGGGCAAGCTTTATTGATGTCCCTAAAATCTGTGCAGATTCGGATACCGATAGGTTTCTTCTGGACAGGAACAATGTTCGATATCCATTCAGAATAATCAATTGGCCTGATGAATCCTGCTGCAAGTAACCTTTCCAACTCTTCTTTAACTAACAAGGCCACTCTTGGGTGCATCTTTCAGAGCTTTTGTTTGATAGGCTTAGCATCTGCGTGCACAACTAGGTTGTGCATGACTAAAGTTGGATCTAAGCCGGGCATGTCTTTGTAAGACCATGCGAACACATCAATAAACTCTTGCAGTAGCATAGTGAACGTATTTTTTTCTCTGCCGAGAGTGATGCTCCAAATTTTACTATCTTGGGATCTTCTTTGATACCAATATTGACATCAATGGTTTCTTCGACTAACAATTTTTATAAATCCTCCATACACGTAGGATCGGGAGGTAGGTTGAGATCTTCATCCAAGGATGTCTCTACAAGATTTTCATCCTTGGCGTGGTCACTTTGTTTGTCCTTTGATTTTCTTATTTGTTTGTCAGCCAATGCCTCAAAGATGTTTTCACTGTGTGACTTGGACTTCAATTTTTGCCGAGGCTTTTCTTTAGAACTCTTGCCCTCGCTTTTCTTTAAATTTTGCTGACCACGAAGTTCAACCTCCTCGCCGAAGTAGGCGTAGGTGTCTAAGTCGATAAAGAAACCCTTCTTGTGATCTCCAATGGGAATTGTATCCCTTATGCCCATGAACTCTGCAATAGCCTCGTCGTTCTCGAATAAATCTAGTGGCACGTGACGTTGTTGGTCCCATTCAACAAGGGAAGGGTACACAAGGTCAAGGGTCAGTTTGGTGGGGGTTATGGTTAGGACAACATTGTTCATGAAAAGGTTCATGGAGGCCAGATCCTCATATAGGCTACAATGGGAATCCGTATCGCTGTCTAGGTACTCAAAGCTATCCTCATGCTCAGAACAAGTCGCATCTTGATCATTGGGGTGTGCTCCGTAAGGGCGAATCCCAATGCCATATCTTTCTATTTTGAAATGCGGAAGAGGGACTGGTTCTATTTGTCCTTGTTCATTCCTCCCCCATCCTAAGCCTTTGTAGCCCATGAAGTACATCATTCTGCTAGATTTTTCATATTCTAGGGTTTGATAACAAGATGGTTGAGTGTCCTTAGGGACCTAAGTAGTAGGTGGATCAAGTAATTTTTCCTCAGCTAACAAGCCTCCAGGTAGGAATGACCCAATAGTGTGTTCCTCTCTAGGTCTCCTGAAGCGGTAGTTGGGTCAACCTCTAGTCTTGGGCGACAAGGAGAGGTTAGAAACCAAGAGTGCTTGTTGTACATTATACTCCCCACAGCCATATTCTAGAATTTTCATCTCCCATGAATCAAATGGCGATGTGGAAGTGGATGCCCCATGAGCGTAAGAATTAAGAGAATTTGAATCTACTCGAGATTCCATGGCCTCAGAATGAAGAGGGACAGCTATATCTGTGGAGGGACATGCATATGTACCCTTTCGTGCAAAGCTATTAAGAGCTCTACAATGAGAAAAGGGCTCTGAATCTCCTGGTATTGTAACCGTATGTCCCTCATGCTTCAGCTTGATGCATTGATGAAATGTTGATGGCACGGCCTGCATGGCATGAATCCATGGTCGGCCTAGAAGCATATTATATGGAAGTTCCAAGTCTAGGACGTGAAACTTTGTCTGATGGCAAGTGGGGCCCACCTCCATGGGTAGTGTAATGGTGCCTGCTGACTCTCTTTCCGTGTTGTCGTATGTGGTGATAGTAATAATATGGGACTCAAGATCTTCCTCCGTATGTCCCAATTGTTTGACCAACTTAAGCGTGTAGATGTTCAATCCCGATCCGTTGTCCACAAGCACCCATTTGATTTTCCTGTGGGTGACAACTACCTCGATGTACAAGGGAAGATTATGTGTAGGATTCGTGGCAGGGATCTCCCTATGGTTGAAAGTAAGATGCTCACTTGATGCAATATTTGCCACTGCAGCTTGAAGGTACGTAGGATCGACTTCTAAAGGCACTCCCGACCCTTGAAGAGTTTGATACAAAATGTCCTTATGCACATTGGATATCTTGAGAAGATCTAAGATCGAGATCTTAGCAGGTGTCCTCTCAAGTTGTTCTAAAGGTTATATTTATCGGTTGCGGGGTCAACAGAGAGGGTTCCAGAATCACGAGGCGGGCACGCCTTGTTACCGGGCAAAGGCGATCCTTTCCCTTGATCCGGATGGTATTGACATAGTCGCCGTGAGTGAATACATCCGATAAGTGAATCGTAATGATTTTTATCTCTTTTGGTATATAAGTAATTTGTGGCTTTATAGGTTTGGGATGACTCTCCCCGATCCGGCTTTGTCTTTTCCAACTTATCATGCTTGGGGAATGGTTCCTTATAAATCCCCATTTTCTCGTTAGGTGTTTGCATGTGGCCAGGGTTATCCACCTCTATCTCCCGTTTTCAATGAGGTCTTGAATATAGTGGCGAAGTCGCAAACATTTGTCTGTTTTATGACCTTTAACGTGATGCATTTCGCAATATTCATGCTCCTTATACCATGAAGGTTTAGGAGCATTGTCATCAAATGGTTGTGTTGTAGGATAGGTCATCATGTTGGCCACATCCAACTATTTTAGTATGAGGGACAACGGTTCATTGAGGGAGGTGAATGTTCGTCGCTTTGGTGGTGGTTGAATTGGGCCCTTGGTTAGTTTAAAAGGTTGACTGGTTTGGACCGTTTGAACACATTTGGAATCAGTGATTCCATCTCCCACCACATTTTTGTTTTTCTTAAAGATCTTTGGCTTTTCAGTGGGTTTGATACTTTGGTTGTCTTTAGATTGGGTTTTGAGGGTGCCTTTGGAAATGAGAGCGTTTTCTATTTGAATCCCTTTCTTGATAACCTCCTCAAAGGTGCGGACACAATGCATTTGGAGGTAGAAAGCTATATCTGGGTTGAGATTAGGGATGAAAATACTGACCATTTGCTTCTTAGGGAAAGCGCAAGGGAAGCGACTAGCTATCCCTCTCCATCGTTGGAGGAAGCTGGCGAAGGTCTCATTTGGGTGTTGTTTTGTGCCGCACAAGTCTGCCATGGTGATGTCACTCTCTATGTTATATGAGAAATGACGCACGAATCTTTCTGCCAATTCTGGCCAGTGAAAATTGATCCTCGTGGTAAGCGCGTAAACCATTCCAATGCTTGACCTTCGAGACTCTTAGGAAAAAGTCTGATGAGGTAATTATCACTATAAGACACCTCTTGACATGCCATGTAGAAATCTTTAACATGATCCCTTGGGTCTCCCTTTCCTTTGTATTTGTCGAACTTTGGCATATCAAATTTCTTTGGAAAGGGTTGAAGGGTCATTGTCTTGTCAAAAGGATAGGGGCATAGTTCTTCGTATTGGTATTTCCTAATACTCCCTATATTGCTTTCTTGTATGCTCACAAGAGTTGCTTTCATAGATTGCACTTCTTGTGCGAGAAATTGTTCTCTAGTGGGAGAAGCGGGGATGTGTACATGATGGTACCCCGTGTCTTCTTCTCCTTGGTTTTCTTGATGGATTTTGTGGATCCTAAACTTAGGCTTTGACTTTTGAACGTTCTTGTTTGTGTCTTTTTGTACCTGGAAAGTAAGCAAAGCTAGTTGTCGGCTTAGGTTACTGAGTTGTTGTTGGATTGTGACTTGGTTTGTGTCTTCTTCTTCTAAAGGTTCTTCCTCTTCGTATTGTGGAGGCTCTTCCCCTGTTTCATGTTCTATCTTATTTCTTCGTGCCACTTTGATGAGGGGTATTCTATGCCCTATCACTTTATCATTTTCTGCGTAAGAAGTGGAAGCATGCCCGCCTGTTAAAATATCTTCCATATTGATAAGGGGGCGTTCTTCCTTAGTAGTGTCATTTATAGGTAATATTGGTTCATTCTCGGTGGGAAATTTGGCCCCTAATTCCACGACCCGTGCCAAAACTCTATCTTTGTTTCTAAGGAGAAACTCATCTAGTAGAGTGGGGTCAAAATCAAAGTCTGCGTGTGGTGATTCTAATTCATTTCCACTATGATCGACCATCTCTTCGGTTTCCTTTTCTGCAGAAAATAGTGGCCCTAAGTCGTGTCCAATGAAGGGGTTTGACCCTTGTCTGTTAGAGGTCTCCCAAGCATGTGCTTGTTGTTCCTCATATGTCTGTTTCTTCAACCCTAGACGTGTTTTGGGAGCCATGTTTTCGTGATAAGTTTCACTAAGGTAAGTTGTAGATTTGTTCAAAATTCAATGACTACCCCTAAGTGAAACACAAGATGAAATTGCTAAGAGTATGAATGTGTCACCAATGTGAGAATACCAATATGATAGAGTGATAAATCACCCGTGATACAAGCGTTTGGTATTAAAACTTAATCAAATGAAGTACTTCCTAGACTACGTTTCAAAGTAATTTGTGACGCCAGATGATTAACAAGATGTCTCCACTTATGCCAAGTTCAAAGGAATGAACAAGACGTAAGTAAATACACGAAGTTAAATGCGATCTCCCAATCAAGATATATGATGAGCAAGCTCAATTCTGATTAAGACCTATATCTCAAAAAGTGCCAATTACGATTTGTGAATGACACAACAATATCACCAAGATATGTTAAACCACTTTGTAAGAAAGTGAAGTATTGATATCGAGGTGTTATTGATATAACACGCACAAATGGTAGTGCCTAGCACCTTTTGAAATCGAGGTAATAATAAAACTGAACAAAAAAAAAAAAAAAAAGCTCAAAGTATAGCTAGGAATAGTTAAGAATGTGTGCGATAACCGTATAATATGTATTTATGTCGAGTTTACAAGAAACAAGACGTAAATATCAAAATTGTAATGATACGAGACAAACAAGCTAACTCCTCTATGGAAGTCCGCAGTGATGAACCACGCCTAACTACAATGATGATCTTGACGTGGGTATCAAGATCACAATGGCTACCAAATGACGTGAAAACGCCTCCACTCACTTTAGATGTTTAACTAACCCAGCCGCAAACATGGATGGGCGTAAATGAACATAAAAGTGAGAGAAACAGTCGAATGGCAACACAAAGGTAATCACACCTCTTTTGATCAACAAAGTGTCAAAAGAATATGAAGGAAATAAATCAAGAAAAATGACGAAAAATGCTAGCCTCACTTCAGCAGAGTTTTGCCTCGCCTAAGGCAAGTTAAAACTAGGCGAAAGTAATATGTCACACGTTTCTCAAAAAGAAGGTTCACAACTCAACACTATTTTCAAATGGTCAAAGTAGGCTCCTGGCCAAAGTATATTCTCCTAGGTGGTTCTCTCGCCCTAGGTGTTACAAAGTTGCCACGAGTGAGCGTGATTTACCGAAAAAGTCGCACTGACTAGTTTGGGAGTATCTCGGCTTTACTTTACCCCCTTCAAGAACAATAGGCAACTAGTGCGTCTACGTGTACTATCACTGGGTTCGCCACAACAAACAACCTGTAACTCTATCTCACAAAGGAATCATTAGTCAAGTAGGTAGTGCGGAGCACTTCCCGTTTCGTCCACAAGGTTCCCTCTTGCGCGGACTACTTTGGGGTTCCTGGATCCACCCCCATTGTTGTAGCTTAAGGTGTTATGCCAAAGGAGTTATGTTCCAGTTGAGTGGAGAGGGATGTACCCTTTTTTGAAACCCGCAATACAGTGTTTTGAATATGTTGTTCTTTTTATCTTGTTTAATTAGGTGTGGTTTTCTTGAACACCTTTTGGTAACCTATATAACAACTGTATTAGTAGTTTTTGATTTTGTTTTGGTTCCTCCTTTCTTTGATAAGCGTTTTTAGGTCCTGCACTCAAGTGTTAGTAGTTCTCCAAGAAAATCACATTATTTAAAATAAGATTAAGAGTTGTTTTTGATTCTAAAGATCATCCAAGGATGCAAGAGAAGAGCATACACAACAAATAATCCAACTAAAAACTAAAGAAAATCTTTTCAATCAATGAACCATACAAAATTCTTGATAAATGTTCTTTCCCTTAAACCAAAAGTGAAAGATGAAGTTTCTAATTTCCCAAATGTTATAAAATGAAGACTAAAGTTGCTTTTGATTCTCAAGATCACCCTAAGGTGCAAGAGAAGAGCATACACAAACTTTATCCCAACTATATAGAAATGGAAAACTTCAAATCAAAGGACCATTGAAAAAATGCTTTGTAAAAGGTTCATTCCCTTAAGCAAAATGAATAATCAAGTTTCTAATTTTAATCCCAATGTTAACAAGATATAGATCAAAGTTGTTTTGATTCTCAAGATCACAAAAAGGTTCAAGAGAAGGGCATACACATGCTTTGGTCTAAATCGAGTAAGCATGAAAATACAACATTCATCAAAACATTAGACATGTTAGAAAATGACCAGTTTTCAAATAATAGAAAAACTTGTAATTTTTGTAACTATAAATCCCAAATTTATGTTTTCATTGCATAGTTAACTTCAATACCTTTCCAACGCAAAAAAATGGAGTCATTTCGAGTTCGGGAGCAAAAGTTATGGCCTTCGGAAGATGGGTTACACATATGCTCATGGGTATGCACTTGACATGCACTCAAAAAATGTCAAAAAAACGTCCCTTAACCTGCAAAATGGGTAAATTTTTCCAACCAAGATTCAATTTTGACAACAACCCATCACATTAATATATGAATAGAAGACTCAACGCTATCAAACATTAACATACATGCTCAAGAATTTAAGATTTTCAAGAAATTGACAAAACTAACATGTAGAATGATGAAAAAGTAAGCTCTAAAAATGAAAACATGATGAAATCTTGAAATTTTCTCACCAAGATTAAATTTTGACAGAAACCCACCACATTAATATGTAAATAGAAGACTCAGCACTATCAAACACTAACCTACATGCTCAAGAATTGAAAATTTTCAAGAAATTGAAAAACTAGCATGTAAAATGTTGAAAAAGTAAGCTCTAAAAATGAAAACATGATGAAATCTTGAAATGTTCCCATCAATTCCAATTTTGATAGCACTTCACCTCCTTCATACCTACAAGGAATACCCAACACATGCAAACTCAACAAAACAAGTTAGATCAACATGTGTAAAAGAGGGTTAGTAACCAAAAATAAAACTTAACTACAAAAACTTGAAATTAAGTGCAAAGGACAATGGAGTAAGTCCCACCAAGCGTGCCAAATGTGTGCATGTATACTTTTCTTAATGCTAAATCAAATGAAGCAAGAACTACCACCTAAAATATTTCTACAATTTAGCTAAAACAAAGTATAAACACCATCATGATAAGAATCAAACAAGGGTTAGATGCTAGCATTCATAAATACAAACTTTGAAACTAACAATGCTAAATATCTAAACTCCTCTATTCTCTAACAAAAAATAAATGAATGGACCTAAGTAAGCTCCATGGCTATCAAAATAGTTGTCCTTAATGTTCCAAGAACCTAGGAATGGGGGCTAATCAAAGTTGGGCTACAAGACCCTTTTGACACCTCCTATACACATTTGATAAGAATTAAACAAGGGTTAGATGCTAGCATTCATAAATACAAAATTTGAAACTAACAATGCTAAATATCTAAACTCCTCTATTCTCTAACAACAAATAAATGAATGGACCTAAGTAAGCTCTATGGCTATCAAAATAGTTGTCCTTAATGTTCCAAGAACCTAGGAATGTGGGCTAATCAAAGTTAGGCTACAAGACCCTTTTGACACCTCCCATATGACCCAAGCACTTTAAGAAAGAGGCTTAACTCTTCAAGATGATGAACTCTCAAAAGGGCAAGGTGCAAGCTCTTAGTCTCTTTGCTATATGCTTTGCATTTTCTCTCTTAGAAAGTTTAGGTGTAAGTAAAAAGGTAGGTGGATGGCTCTTTATATAGCCCAAAGGATAAATGATTCAACACATTCTCATGAATGTGGGATAAAGATAAAACATGATTAGGAATGGATAAGGTTGCTTTATTAAAGGTAACCTTACTTTAGAAGGGTTTAATACATGTTTAGCAAGTCATGGGAGTTGGGGGGTGTTTTAATTAATCAAAGGTGATTAACTAATAGGTAGATGTAAGCTTATAGAAGATAACTAGAGGAATATTAGTACGATTTAGGCTATTAAAGGGAATTAAATCAATTAAATATTGATTTACTTGGTTAAATGGAAGGAAAGCTAATTAATTAATAATAATTAATTAGTCTAGGTAGAAGGGGTGATTTATTAACTAAGGTCGTTAATTAGGGTATTTGTTGGATATGCAACTTAATTAATTAGCTTAGTGTAATTAATTAATGATGATATGAGGGAAAATGAGAACTTTTGACGATACGTCGTTGATTTGCGAGAAAGGGGATAATTAACGCAATTTAAGTATTTAAATTGCTTGGGCGTAATTATAGGTGTCTACACAATTATCAAGATCTACTCAATATAATTAAATATATCACATGTCGTAATTACGGATAAATAACCATGTCAAAAGTATATCAATATCAACATCAAATGGTAATGAGAAGTTGATCTTTGTCACTGTGAGACCTACAAGTCGAGTTCTATCCCTCCGCCTTTTGACGAGGTCACCCATATGATGGTGCGTTACATTTATTTGGAGGAGATTCACACTTCCCTCTAAGCATCTTGTGTTCCTCAATCACTTTTGCGGGAGTTTCACGGTATGGTTCTGTATCTTTGGAAAAGTGACAAGCGAGCGTGGGAATCTACAAGTAACTCTTCCACTAACCCCGACCTCTCGAGGTCATGCCGAGACAAACAGTGGGGATGGAATATGTGTGGAATATAGACAAGTTAGTCTGGTAATCTAATGTCTTTGACACACACTAATGGAATTTGCGAATCTAAGGCAAAGAAGGCCCTTCTAACACGGTCGTGTGACAGATCGATTAGCGAGATGACTGGTCAAAGGCTCCAATCAATATCGAGCTCGGCTTGATTCGATCTATGGGTTGTGGATACGTGGAAAATGACCGGGATAGTTTCATGTATTTCTCCGGATAGGGTCATATGGTGGTAAATGTAGTCAATTCTATGGACGGTTCTTTGGCCTGGTCCAGAACTCTCTAGCTTTGTTAGCCGCTGTATCTAGTAAGGATAGTTGTTCGATGATGATAGGTGGAAGTGGAGTAGATCAGAATACTAGTGTGAGTAGGCCAGTATCTATGTCTAATTCACCTATGGATTCGTTAGGCTGCGGGATTTGTGGGTCACAACCGTAGACTCACGGTTGTTGTGGACCTGCTATGGTCATGCATGAAATTAGGTCCTAATCCCTAATATCTAGTAATCGTACGCTTTCTCAGCTTCTATGTTTAGACTCAATAACTGTGTGATTTTCTCGGAATATCTCACAGGTGTTCGTGCAACCTGGATCCTTAAACTAGTATCTATGTCTATGAGGGTGTCTCCTGCACCTGGTTGTGGGACCAAAGGATCACAACCAAAGGTTTGTTCCCTTTCTAATCCTCTTATAGTCATATATACCTAGGGTAATCTGTAATTTGGTTGATTTGACCAAAACGTGTGTGCTTGGTCGTCTTCTCTGTTTAACCCATTTAACTGAGAATTGATTTGTTGCAAGCTTACCGTTGTTTGGAAGACTTGAATCCTAAGATTTTGGTCTATATCAGTTATTGTTGTGATGAGATTGGGCTGAGGCATAATTGGCTCGAAAATGTATTCTCTAGGCTCGCTAGGTCCCGTAATTGTCATATAAAAGCAATAATATAAACAAATTACAGAAAAGTAAAATTTAACTATATCTATAGCCTATATGATTTCTCTATTTTTGTATTTTCTGATGAATTATATGAATTTAAGAAAGCAAATATTTAAAATGTTTAGAATTGACACCTAAACTAATAGTTTAAAACAAACAAAATAACCAAGTGTAGCTATTTATGCAAATGCAATTTGTAGATCTATTCTAAACAATAACTTATCTAATCTATTTGCAAGATTCTCGATCCTACCTCAGAAGTGAGGAGTGAATCATAGTTTCTCAGAAACTATCAATCCCCATAGCTTCCCTGGCAATATTGAGAATAGAATTTACTGAAATAAAGCAATTAACTACTCTATTTGATATGATTCTAACTAGAACTTTGAAAGCTAGAACCTGGATTCCGCAGAACAGTGGCGAATCCGATGGTGTGTGTGATCTTGTCCCCTCAGTGTGATCTCCTCGTTCTTTCGTGTTCACATGGATCCAGAAAAGCATGTAATGCTAGCATCAACAGAAGTAGATATTGGGATAAAGGCAACTCAGAATACACACCGAATACAATGCAAGTAGGAGAGGGATAGCGCAAGAGTACAGAGCTTGGCTTATGCAATTCCTAGCGGGATTTATTGTGAGTCATGCAACATAAAGCATCCAGAATCTGAAACTATCCTGTTTGAGGAGCAAAACCTGCAACTTTAATGGTTTCCTAAGCTATTCTATTCCAATGGATTGGATAAAACAACAACAACCGCTTTGCACAAGCTAGATATGTGGCTTACCAACAAAAACAATACTAACTAAACATGTATTGAAAGAAACTAAACTATGAATCCTAATAAAAGTACTAAACTACTGAAATGAGAAGATGAGAAATGAATGAGGGGCCCTTTGCTTGAGCACAAGCCATCTATTTATAGCATTTGCATTTACCCAAGGTAAAAGCCAAATAGAACTCTTAAACTATAAACAATGGCAAAACACTATTCCAGGGAACCAGAATCATAAATGCAAGCTCATGGTAGTAAAAGAAAGCTGGTGAAATGTTGAATTTACGTGAGTCATGTAAAAATAGCCTTCTGGAAAATGCGTAAAGGATCACCGCTCTGAGTAGGGTGGTGGTTACAGGACCGCCGCCTGTTTAGGCGGAGGTCACGAGACCACCGCCCGGCGGGGGTGGCGGTTTCGTAACTAAAGAGAAAAAGGCTAAAAGAAGAGGGAAAAAGGAAAAAATAAGGCACGCGGGGGCTAAGCGGGGCATGCGAGATGTTAACGCATACTTGGAGAGATTTTCCGGATCCCAAACACCTTGCGAGGAGACCTGTATCATCATTGGGGCACTTGTTATGTTGTTCTGGCAGTACAGTACCTTACAATTTTGGGTACGTACATATTGCCCCCTCGGAGAAGCATTTTATCCATGAAGAGGCGTAAAACGGTGGGTTCGAGTATGGCGGTCCCGAAATGGGAAGTTATAAATCATACCTGATACGTCCGTGTGTCGAAATGACGCCGTCCGAAATTCTCGCTACCTGCAAAACGAAAAGAGAACTCAAATGCAGATAGACACAATAATTTGGAAAATAAATGCTAAAATAATAGGGAATGAGAACGTACCATTTGTGCGGGGATAGGAACTTACCTCCGCCGGCGCTCCAAAACCTATGAAAAAGACATTTAAAACGAATCGGTATTATATACATATGAAAGTGGGCCCATTTTCCTATTCATTTGCACGAGGTGATTTGATTGATTTTGAGCTCGGGACCCACGGCGATGGTTTCTTGTGTGAGTAGAGTTGAAACGTCCGCAGTGAGATAGTGATCATGCCTCCACGTGCGGAACACCACCTTGCGAGATCACAGGTTGGTTTTCTTCGATTTATTGTTTTTACCCCTTTAAATTTGAAATGCTAAATACTTTACAATGGGGGGGTCATTTTTGAAAATGCTAGTGTTAAAAGGTCCACCTAGGGGGGGCGCCTACTGGGTAGGCTCTTTTTTTAGGTTAAATGGCCGTTTTTTGCATTTTTAGGTCTTTTTAGCTTAAAAACCCGCGTGGGTTTTCGGACCACGACCGCCGCCACTGGCCGGGCGGCGGTTACATGACCGCCGCCTGCTCGGGTGGTGGTTACACGACCGCCTCCCCCTGTTCGGGGCGGCGGTTACATGACCACCGCCCTTAAGGCGGCGGTTCTGAAACCGCCCCTCTGTTCGGGTAGCGGTTTTGAAACGAGAATGTAAAAGGCACCCTTTTTGAGATTATGTTTGTATTTCTAGCATTTCTTCATGTTTACATGATTTTTCTAGTATTATTTAGATACTAACTTGCTCTGTTTTGTGTGTTTTTAGGTGCATGTAGGCGAGAGAGGAGTATATCCGATGGAGTAGAGATAGAGAGTGTGATTGGCTCTCGGGGTACTAGATGCCCTCTCACGGGATGAGGAGGACACACTTCGAGAGGGTTAGCATCTGCGCATATCACGCGTGCCCCATGTTGCACCATCTAGTCACATCCTTTGTGACTTGTTTTAGATCTTGGGATGCGAGATCGAAACACCTTCCGATTCGCTGGGGGTCCGTGGTGAGTGGACCATTACATTAGAGGGCGTTTACCGCATTCAGGGGTCTCGATCATTAGGAGGCGACTCACTTTAGAGACAGCGGGCTCACGGGCACAGGTGCATAGTGGGCCACATATATGGAGATGCGGTCATCTTCACGGGGTCGAAGAAGGGGGTGAGAGTTCGATCCATTCCTTCTTTGCCTATCCCCTTACTTCGGTCGAGGCCATCATGGGGATCCTTGCCTTGAGACCGATTGGGGACAAGGAGGTGACACATTATTATCTTCTTGGGCCCCCATTATTGCATAGATAGAGGGGCATGGTTGGATATACGCTTGGGGTAGTGCAGATATTCTTGGGACCACCTACCACAATCTATACGGGTGTTCCGTTTACAGGGCGATCATTGAGCCACTCGAATCTAGTCATGAGTTAGGTTTATGAGCATTTCATCCCCTATGGCAGGGGTGTGGAGGTGGCAGATCCTGGAGCTGTTAGGGCAGCTAGATGGACAGACATGTCGGTGCTTAGATAACCTCATCAGCCAGTTGCCTTCTTGACTACTACCGATATGGAGGCGACACCATACCAGCTCATGGCCGGCATATGGGGTGAGGAGACTCTTACCTTGATCTCCTGCTCCACCACAGGGCAGCTTATCGATCGAGTGGGACGAGTGGAGGTACACCCTTTTGGCCGGGTTCCTCAGCAGTTTGGCCTACCATATACGGGTATGCTTCCCCGTGGTGCCGATCATAGATCAGTTCATGAGGCCGAGAGGGGGGCCTAGAGGCCGAGGTTGGACAGTGATTACTCCTGGCATTCCCATTGCAGCCAGGAGGATAGTTCATGCTTTGGGAGAGTCGGTGTGCCTCGGGCACCTTTACTTCGATTGTCGCGGGTCTTGCCCATAGCGGCGATGACCCCATAGAGGTAGACTCGAATCGAGGAGTTTACGGGGGAGAGCAGAGGAGAGCGATCCTAAGTGGCATGATATTCGGGATATATCATGCGGGCGAGAGGCGAGCGGAGCGCGAGAGGGATACTCTAGTTTCGAGGAGCCACTCTCCCGGGGCCATGGTGGAGAGGATGAGTGCATTGTGGGGCGACACGTTGCCCCACGCCACGAGAGCAGCCCCTCGGTCGGCAACGGTATCCGTGGCAGTGCTTTGCCTGACGACCCCCATCCTGGAGGCACTGTGATTCGAGTAAGTTACCCTTTCTCCTTTTAATGTTTGTTTATAGGCTTTCTGAGTTCTTTATCTTGTATCTTTTAGTTTCTTGTTAAGCTTCTAATTCGTTTTCTCCTTTGTTTGCAGAGGCTTGATGAGTGGCGAGATTTGATCCGCAGGGTATGTCTCGACTCCTTGATGATCCCCATGGATAGGACTCGTGTAGAGCTGTCCGTGAGATCTTTGGGAGCCCTCGGCGGCCGGTAGGCATACCGACATCTTTGCTCCCGATCGGCATGTGGCCGAGGATGGTGTCGACCCTTCGCACCGAGCTAGTGGGGTACAGGACGGCTGAGCGCCTCATGAGGAGCCATTCTCGTGGTGAGACTGCGGCTGCCCCTTGGGACCTTGAGCCCTCTGTACATTCGAGTTCCAGCATAGCCGAGTCCTAGGCACGGCGTGCACCTTCGGAGGGTCTCGCAGGGATTGAGAAGCCACTTGGCTCTCATAGATTTTGTTTTATATATTCTTTTGTATATCACGGGCTCTTTGAGTGTTTTGACCATGCCTAGTGCATGATGGCATTGTATATAAACATTGATTATTTATATATATGCATTCGTTTTGGATCAAAATCTTGGCACTCATGGTTTCCTTTCTATTTCCATCTTCTTTGTGTATACTATGATGTATGTTTATATGCTTTTTAGAATGTATGCAATGGAGAACAAATGATGTAAATGCTTGTTTTCTTTTGTGTATTTCATGATGCTAATATATGTAGATATAATGTGATTTTGAATCTTAGCTTTTGTAAGCAATTTTGGATACCTCATGTTTGTTTTGCAGAGTGATGAATATAACCAGTATGATGAACATATTAACTTGCCCCACTCCTAACTCCACGCAACTAGTAAGATGCGAGGGCTTATCACTAAGAACCAAGAAGGGCGCAAGTTATGAAATGTGGTGAAATGATAGTGATGAAAGATAGAAAAAGCTTTGGCGGAACCAAATTTGGAAGCTACAAGTCAACTCCACTCGAGTGACTTCATATTTTGGATACAACTTGCTTTACGGTTTATCCAGGACTTAGACCCGTAGATGACCACATAGTAGACAAAATCTGGGTTTTTAGGATTTTAACTCTTTTGGGATTTTGAACACTGTTTCATTTGTTTTTGACTCAAAGTTTGAAAGCTTGAATTGTTTGCGTATGACCATTTGCATTTATTTGTCAAGAGGACCCCCTACACTTTTCCCCACGCTACTAGTAAGAAGCGTGGGTTTATCACCGTGGGCAAGGCATAGGTGAGTAAGGGCATTGCATCCTTTCCCAACACTACGTCACTAGTAAGAGACGAAGCTCATCACCAAAGGTTGGTGGGGCGAAATGTGTAAAATTAAAATTTTCTGTGTTGATTAATGTTTGACTTGTTTATTTGAGTAAAATATCGGTATGTGCTTATTTCCAAAGAGATATGCGTATGGGATACATGTGACACTATGAAGCTTCTAGAACAGACCATAGGCAAGAAACCTATCCTAAGAAGAAATCAAAGCGAGAATAAACTTACAAATCTTGGTATGGTTACCGTTAAGACTTCGTCATGTCTAGCTTTATTTGATAAAATGATTTGAGATAATTTGATGATATCATGAAAATGGAGAAGTACGATTAGAGTGTTTATGCCAAAACATCATGAGTTTGTAATGAATTGCTTTGGGAATAGATTCTTTGATCACAATTTGTGTACAAAACAAGTGGACAACATGATCCTAATCTATATGAAAATGCAATGTAAATATATATAAGTAGTGCTAGTTGCTTATGCGTAGAAACGCTTGAGGTGTAGGGAATTGACTGTTTCACCAAATTCCTCACCTTCTAGCGTACATAAGAGGTATGCACCATTTCCATAGTCCTTCATGACCCGGTATGGGCCCAACCATTTGGGCTAGAATTTCCTTCCTTCGCCGGTCTTCTTGTCGATCCGGTTGTCTAGCCTTAGAACTAGATCACCTTTGTATATGTCGCATTCATAGACCTTCTTGTTGTATTTCCCAAAGCACATCCGGTCAGCATAGACTCTATGTCGTTGTTCAGCATCTAACCTAGTTTCATCTAGGCTTTCTAGTTGGGAAAGATGTGCTTCTCTGTAAGCGTCTTCATCTAGAATCCCTTGTAATGAAATGCGGAGACTGGGTATTTCAACCTCGAGTGGGAGAATTGCCTCTGCCCCGAATACTAATGAGAAAGGAGTGGCTCCCGTTGGTGTTCTTATTGAGGTTCGGTGGGCCCATAAGGCCGGATACAACTTCAAGTGCCAATCTCGTTTGTTTTCTTTCACCGTCTTAAGGAGAATGGCTTTTAGTGTTTTATTCGTTGCTTCAGCCTGTCCGTTGGCTTGAGGGTAATACAAGGAAGCCGTATGATGGCTTATCTTAAACTTATTGCATAGTTCGCGAACTTCTTCATTCTTAAAATAAGTTCCATTATCGGAGATGATGACTTCTGGGATACCGTACTTGTAAATGATTTGGTTCAAAATGAACTTGGCGATTACATAACCAGTACAGGTAGTAAGAGGCATAGCCTCTACCCACTTGGTAAAATATTCAGTGGCCGTGATTATAAAATTATGGCCATTTGTGGATGAGGAGAGAATTTCCTATTAAGTCTAAGACCCATGTAGAAAAGGGCCATGGAGTAGCGATTGGTTACGAGCTTGTGCCGACATGTGGATTTCATGGGAAAATTCTTGGCACTTATGACACTGCGTCAAACTCTATTATGTCATGTTCTAGAGTGGGCCGAGAAATAGCCCATTCGATGTATTTTTCGAGTGGTGGCATGGCCACCGAAGTGGCCTCCACACACTCCGCTGTGAGATTCATGGAGAATCTTCTTGGATTCTTCTACATCAACACATCTTAGGAGCATTCCATTGAACGCTTTTCGATAGAGCACTTGCTCTATAATGACGTATTTAGCTACGATAATGTGTAACCGCCTTCTTTGTTGTGGTGTAGCTCCTTCTGGATACGTATGGTCCATGATATAATTAATGATATCAGTGTACCAGGGACACTCAGAAATACAAGGTCGGGTTTCGATGTAGTATACGCACTCATCTGGAAAATCTAAATCTACTAGATCGCCTCCATCTAATGGGTTATCAGCTAACCAATCCGTAATGATTTGTCCCTAACCGACTTCTGATTTACAAACGTTAATTCTAATTCTCCCATTAAGGTTATAAAACGTCCACCTTTTTAAACAAGGACCCTTGTGTGAGGAAAGTTCGTAAATGGTCTGTTTTTACCATGACCCTTGTTTCTTGATTTAACATATAGTGTCTTGGGCGTTTGGTTGCAAATACTATGGCGAGACATTCTCGTTCTACTTGTGTATAGCATGATTCATAGTCGAGCAGTGTTCGGATAATTGCGCGTTCTCTCTTGTCAACGTCCTCTTGGGCCAACATACAAGCTAACGAGACATTGGTAGCTCGTGAATATAAAATTAACGGGTGATCTAGCTTAGGTGGCATTAGCGTAGGTGGTGACATCAAGAAACGTTTAACCGCATCAAAAGCTTCATTACAGTCTTCGGTCCAATCAATGCTATAGTCTTTCTTGAGCAAATTGTTGATTGGATGAATGGTGAAGCTTAAGTCTGGGATGAATCTTCGGATTGTACCCAGCTTTCCAGAAAATGACTCGACTCCATATTCATCTGAAGGTGGAACCATTTCGAGAAAGCCCGATTTTGGTTGGGTCAACATCTATCCCTTGTGACGATATGATGTAACCTAGGAGCTTCCCTCCCATTACACCAAAGACGCATTTTACGGATTTAGCGTGACTCAAGTATTCTATCAGACGTGAGAGAATGACATGGAGTATTTTTGGATGGTCACAATGCTTCTTGGCCTTAGCCAACAAGTCATCTATGTAGGATTCCATGATTTTATGAATTAGATCATGAAATATGTATGTCATAGCCCGCTGGTATGTAGCACCAATGTTTTTGAGACCGAATGACATGACAGCGTAGCAATAGGTTCCCAAAGGAGTTATAAAAGTGGTTTTAGCTTGATCTTGCTCAGATATTTTAATTTGATTATATCCCGAGAATCCATCCATGAGAGACAAAAGTTCAAACCCAGTTGTTGCATCAACAATGACATCAATAGATGGCAATGGGAAGTCGTCTTTAGGACATGCTTTATTGATGTCCCGAAATCTATGCAGATGCGTATCTTTCCATTCTTCTTGAGAATGGGAACGATGTTAGATACCCATTGGGAGTAGTCGACTAGTTTGATGAATCCTACTTGGAGGAGTTTTATTACCTCCTCCTTTACCATGAGAGCTACCTTGGGTTTCATGGGTCTTGATTTTTGTTTAACTGGCTTTGCATCAGACTTAGTGACGAGGTTGTGTACCACGATGTGGGGTGCGACGCTGTCATCTCCTTATAATTAAATGCAAACACCTTCTGATGTTCTTTGAGGATCCGAGTATGTATTTCTACTTCTTCTGGGGTTAACGAGGATCCTAGTTTCAAAATTCTTGGTTCATCTTCTTCGATGTTGACATCGATTGTTTCTTCGATCAAAGAGGTGTTACCCTCTTCAAACTCAGGCGTCCTTGGGGTAAATCCAAATCATCCCCATTTTCTACTACGTATATGCTAGGTTCCACTTGTGAGGGAAAATCCATCATGGGATTTCCGAAATAGGAAGACGAATGTGGAATTAAGGACAAATCTAGCATATGATAGGAGAGATGTAATGCCGCATAGGCGTTTAGGTAATCCAAAGTAGCCATATCGCTATCAACATGGTCTAGGATGGTAGATTCACCTTCGTTTAAGAGGGGATTTTTCATTGTTTTTATTAATGGTTCATTACGAATGGATACCGTGAAATGGGTATCTTGTAACTCATTGCTTGGAGTAAAACGTGATGCTGAAGTTGATATTGAATCGGCGAGAAGATTTTTCTCTCACTGGATTGCTTCAATGGATATGAAGTTAAACGCCTTGCTTAAATCTAATACAACATTTTTGTAAAGCTGCAAGTTTTCGGCTTTGGTTTCATATATTTCAGAAACTTGATTTGTTATTAATTGCGAGTCTCCTAAGACTCTGATGTTATCAACACCAATTCTCTTGGCTAAGGTGAGGCCAAGGAGGAGGGCTTCGTACTCAGCGCCATTGTTTGTGCATTTGAAATTTAGTTTAAAGGCAAACGGTAGGACTTTCTCCTCGGGTGAAGTAAAAATTATACCTGCCCCGCTCCATAACATCATTTAGCTCCATCAAAATGGAGAGTCCAATACTTACACAGGAGTATAGATGTTGGGGTATTTCTTTGTGTTTGCGCACTCTACTTCCACCATGTAGAGATTTTCTGTTGGAAGAGAACCAACACCTAGGGAATATCCTATGCCTCTTTGAATCAAATGGTAAAAACATTGGTTGATCTTGTTCCATAACTCAACGATTTTTTAGTAGTCCTTAATGATACCATTTCTATAGTGTTAGCCTTATCTTTGGGGTTGGGGTTATTTTGGCTATGTTGATAGTTTCAAGATCTGTCGTAGGTACTAACTTTTCCTTTGTTTTTTGCGTTGAGTACGTTTATTAAGTTAATTTTTGGGAGTTCAAACTCGAGTGTACGCTGGTCTTTTCTTTAAGTCAGCTAGGTGTATATCGAAAGGTTTTGGATCACCTTTGGCTACAAACACCTTTCCTAGATGCAAGAATCTTACTTCTTGGAATAACATAGAAGGGATTGCCTTCATTCGGTATATCCATGGTTGGCCGAGGATCATATTATAGTTAGTTTCTCGATATATAATATAAAACTTAGTCAAAATGGTTTTGGGTCCTAAGGTGACTGGTAATATTATAGTTCCAATTGAAGTGGCTTTAAGGCTGTCATAGCCTCTTAGCGTGTTTCGAGTTGTGGAACAATTGGTTTCTCCATACCCTAGCTTTTGAAGGAAAGAGAAGGGGACTATGTTAACCGCTGCCCCATCATCTACCATTGCACGTTTTACGTAGTTATTATAAACCCATACTTGCAAATGTAAAAATTTGATCGCCCGACGTACGATCTCGGCGTTTGTTGGCATTTTATTTATCTCAAATATGAATTCGACATCTCGATTTTCTGTCTGGAGGATGAACATCAAAGTCTATATGATTTACCTGTGTTTCAGGAGGTGGAGTGATGTTAATTAAATGACCTAAACCCAATGCTTCTAAAAGAGCAGCCCTGTGGGCAGGAGAGTTCTTTAGTAAGTCTAAAAATGAAATATGCGAGAAGGTTTTTGTTAGATCATTAATTAAATCATAAGCACCCACAGGCTTTGCTACGATTTGTTGGATGTTATCCGTTTCTGGCAGGTGGCTTGGACTTGGCTGAGAGAAATACTCTCGTGTCCTTGTTACAGCTTCGATGGGTAATTCAGTGTCTAACTCCACTAATCCAACTACCTTAGGTCGTGGCTGACTTCCTAGTTGCGGTGCAACTAATGGATTTAGCGAAGTCGAGGCTTCATGATCATTGTTTCCTATCATTGCACCCTTGTTTGTCCCAGTTGGATTTAGTCTGTTGTTATCGTGATTTGGGAGTGGATCATTAAAGATCTTCAGGGGTGCGTTTTGAGGGGAAACTGCCCCTGAAAAATTATTTGACGTTGGTGACGTAGGATCTGCTAAGAACATATCCATGAAAAGTTGTTTTTGTTCATTTGGCAAGCATTGTATGAATTTATTGTAGTCACAACACGTTCTAGTGTTGTGGCCACTGAATTTGTGGAAACCACGGTATGAGTTAGGATTGTAATTCCTAGTTTGTTGGTTTGATGTGGATTGTGGCCCAAAATTTTGATCAAATCGTTGTCTATTGAATTTTGCGTTTGTTATCTTTGGTTTGAGTTCTGGTCTTGATATCTAGTTGAATTTTGGCTTGGCCCTTGTATGGGATTTCGCCGTTGTTGTTGTTGTTGTGGATGGTTAAAATCCATTGTATTAATTGTCGGGGTAAAGTTGTTGTTTCGTTGGTTGTTTACTTGTGATGGAGTATTGACAATATTTACCTTCTTGGGCTGGTCGGTTACTCCATCCGTTGTTACACCCCGATTTTTGTTAAGGATTTTAGGTCCTTGATTGATGTTTGTGGTAGTGGGATAATTTGTAGTGTTCTGATTGGGGGTGATTAACCTCCCGTTTGCTCCATATGTTTTGCGACCACTATCAATCGCTGCTTGATCTATTCGAAGGGCACTCTCCAATACCTCATCGTAAGTTCGTAATGGGAACTTCTGAACTTCTTCCTTTACTTCTCTGCTAAGTGAATGAAGGAATAAATCACATAGTTCCATTTGATCCATGTTTGGAGCGCTTGCCGAGGAATAAAGGACTGTACGCCACCTTTGGATGAAATGGGCGACAGATTCGTTGTGTTCTTGTTTGATGTGTAAGAACTCCCTGATTCCTATTCTTAATAGTTTGTTCATGTCGAAGGCCTTGATGAACTCAGACACAAGTTGTTTGAATGAATGTATAGAAGCCTCAGGTATTCTATAATACCAATCGAGAGCAATGCCTTCCAAGGTTTTTGGGAATATTTTAGCAACAACCCCATCCCATGGGAGTAGCTCTCGAATGGCTGTAGCGTAAGCTTTGATATGCGCATTTGGATCTCCCTCACCTTTGTATTTGGGAAAATCAGGAAGAGGTCTTGGAAGCATGACGCTTCATATAGTGAAATCTAAGGGCTCTTTCAAATATTCTGAGTAAGTCCCTATCGCATAGGTTTCGACCATTGTTGGTGCCTGTTGAGGAAGTGGCGTTGGAATGGGTTGTTGATATGGCGTAACGTATGTGGTGGCAAGGGCATAAGGAAGCCCCTGTGTCTGAAAAAACATGCCGGGAGAGGAGAACATATCCCATTGTGGTGATTTGGAGTACATGTTTAAGTATGACGGGGTACTTATCCAGGAAGGGATTGTTCTGTACTAGACCGGGAGGAACAGTGTTAGAGATGGTGGGTCTAGTTGGCGTTTGTTGTAAATACGAGGAGTCATGCCTAACGTACCTACTCCTGTGAGGAGATCTACTTGGCTAGGATGGTGTAGAGGATTTGAACTTCCTGTTTGCATGAATTGCGAATTTTGACTTGCTTGGGCAAGTTCTAATCCTCTAACCTTTTCTATTAGAGTTGAAATGACTTCATTTGGTGAAGTCACGATATTCTGCCTTAGTGGCGTTTGTTGTATACTATGGTTTTGTATAGGCATGTGATATCCTGCTATGAACTGATCGCTATCTTGCCAAGTTTCTCCGAGAGTATTTCCTATATGCAGTGGCATAGAGGTATTTTCTTGAAAAGAGACCTCGGGTTGTGGTTGTAAACCTCCTACAGGTGGATACATACCTCGAGAACGTTGGTCATTCTTGGTACAATGTGCTGAATATTCATCGTCTAGACCTTGGTATGAATCTGATTGTTTACTAATTTGTGGTCTAAGCAGCATCTGAGGAGATGAACCGGTTTCTCTGGTGAACGTCATATTTCTTGAGCCTGAAGGCTCTGTTTGTTGTGTTTGAGCAAGTTGTTCCAACACTTTTTGGAAGGACGAGCTATATCGATCCTTGGAGTTTGTGTTGACAAGTGATTAGTTGAATAGTTGTCACCCCACATCTAGAGCGAGGTGATGATTATCTATTCATTGGGCATAGTATGCCTCAAGTCCTAAGAGGGGTCTGCCATATGCATCGAGTCCCGACATATTCGGAGGGTATATGAATACCGAGAATAATGGAAAGGAGCGAAGGTGAAACTCAATGAGGTGGAGAAGATGGAACGTGTACTAAACTTGGAAGAACACATGATACTATGACTCCGGATGAGAAAGTAGGAAATTCACGTCAGCTTTACTAATTTTGTTTGTTTCACGTCGGGTTGACCAATTTTGTACGCTGGAAAAGTGACAAGCGAGTGTGGGAATCTACAAGTAACTCTTCCACGTGCCCGACCTCTCGAGGTCATGCCGAGACAACAGCCAGTGGGGATGGAATATGTGTGGAATATAGACAAGTTAGTCTCGGTAATCTAATGTCTTTGACACACACTAATGGAATTTGCGAATCTAAGGCAAAGAAGGCCCTTCTAACCTAGATTGGTGTGACGGATCGATTAGCGAGGATGACTGGTCAAAGGCTCCAATCAATATCGAGCTCTGGCGTGATTCGATCTATGGGTTGTGGGATACGTGGAAAATGACCCGGGATAGTTTCATGTATTTCTCCTGGATAGGGTCATATGGTGGTAAATGTAGTCAATTCTATGGACGGTTCTTTGGCCAGTCCAACTCTCTGCTTTGTTAGCATTGTATCTAGTAAGGATAGTTGTTCGATGATGATAGGTGGAAGTGGAGTAGATCGGAATACTAGTGTGAGTAGGCCAGTATCTATGTCTAATTCGCCTATGGATTCGTTAGGCTGCGGGATTTGTGGGTCACAACCGTAGACTCGCGGTTGTTGTGGACTGCTTGTGGTCATGCATGAAATTAGGTCCTAATCCCTAATATCTAGTAATCGTACGCTTTCTCAACTTCTATGTTTAGACTCAATAATTGTGTGATTTTCTCGGAATATCTCACGGTGTTCGTGCAACTGGATCCGTAAACTAGTATGTATGTCTATGAGGGTGTCTCACTTTTGGTTTTGGGACCAAAGGATCACAACCAAAGGTTTGTTCTCTTTCTAATCCTCCTACAGTCATATGGATATATACCTAGGGTAATCTGTAGTTTGGTTGATTTGACCAAAACGTGTGTGCTTGGTCGTCTTCTGTTTAACCCGTTCAACTGAGAATTGATTTGTTGCAAGCTTACCATTGTTCGGAAGACTTGAATCCTAAGATTTTGGTCTATATCAGTTATTGCTGTGATGAGATTGGGCTGAGGCACGATTGGCTCGAAAATGTATTCTCTGGGCTCCCTAGGTCCCGTAATTGTCATACAAAAGCAATAATATAAACAAATTGCAATAGTAAAGTGAAATTTAACTATATCTATAGCCTATATGATTTCTCTATTTTTGTATTTTCTAATGAATTATATGAATTTAAGAAAGCAGCTATTTAAAATGTTTAGAATTGACACCTAAACTAATAGTTTAAAACAAACAAAATAACCGAGTGTAGCTATTTATTTGTGCAGTAATTTGTAGATCTATTCTAAACAATAACTTATCTAATCTATTTGCAAGATTCTCGATCCTACCTCAGAAGTGAGGAGTGAATCATAGTTTCTCAGAAACTATCAATCCCCACAGCTTCCCTGGCAATATCGAGAATAGAATTTACTGAAATAAAGCAATTAACTACTCTATTTGATATGATTCTAACTAGAACTTTGAAAGCTAGAACCTGGATTCCGTAGAATAGTGGTGAATCCGATGGTGTGTGTGATCTTGTCCCCTCAGTGTGATCTCCTCGTTCTTTCGTGTTCACGTGGATCTAGAAAAGTGTGTAATGCTAGCATCAATAGAAGTAGATATTGGGATAAAGGCAGCTCAGAATACACACCGAATACAATGCAAGTAGGAGAGGGATAGCGCAAGAGTACAGAGCTTGGCTTATGCAATTCCTAGCGGGATTTATTGCGAGTCATGCAACATAAAGCATCCAGAACCTGAAACTATCCTGTTTGAGGAGCAAAACCTACAACTTTAATGGTTTCCTAAGCTATTCTATTCCAATGGATTGGATAAAACAACAACAACAAGCCAGCACCTGTTTGGATATGTGGCTTACCAACAGTAAAACAATACTAACTAAGCATGTAATGAAAGAAACTAAACTATGAATCCTAATAAAAGTACTGAACTACTGAAATGAGAAGATGAGAAGTGAATGAGGGGCCATTTGCTTGAGCACAAGCCATCTATTTATAGCATTTGCATTTACCCAAGGTAAAAGCCAAATAGAACTCTTAAACTATAAACAATGGCAAAACACTATTCCAGGGAACCAGAACCATAAATGCAAGCTCATGGCAGTAAAAGAAAGCTGGTGAAACATTGAATTTACGTGAGTCATGTAAAAATAGCCTTCGGAAAACACGTAAAGGACCACCACTCTGAGCAGGGCAGCGGTTACAGGACCGCCGCCTTGTTTAGGAGTGGCGGTCACGAGACCGCACAAACAGGCGCGGTTTCATAAGTAAAGAGAAAAAGACCAAAAGAAGAGGGAAAAAGGAAAACTAAGGCACGCGGGGGCTAAGTGGGGCATGTAGGATGTTAACGCATACTTGGAGAGATTTTCCGGATCCCGAACACCTTGCGAGGAGACCTGTATCATCATTGGGGCACTTGTTATGTTGTTACGCGATCTGATACCTTACAATTTTGGTACGTACGGTTCCTCACTATCTCGATTAACTCTCTTGAGCACTCCATTTTGGAGTTTCAAAAGCATACGTGTGTAATTCCATGTCATCGGGTCTCATCTTCTTGTTGCATAAGCTTTGTCTTCTTAGGTCTCCTGGTATCCCTTCCTCCCCTGTCTCTGTTCCTCCTCTGCCCAGCGCAGCTACCACTAGCCCCATTTCTTCACCTTCTTCCCCGCCACCACTGCTGTCACCCCTCTACCTGCCTTCTTGGCTCCCTCTATCATCCCCCCACCTCTTCTCCCACCCCCTTCACTTCCACTTTGTCTAGACCTGTTACTAGGTCTTCTAGAAGGCTGAACCTTGATACCCCTGTTGCGGGGAATGTTCCTCAGGAGTTAGAAATTTCCCATAACCTCTTGCATATTAGTAGTACTAGTTCACAGGAGGCACACATTGAGAGCTCCAAAAAAGGCTGGAAGCCTTAGAAGCTGACATGATCTGCTTTGAAAGAAGAGGTAAAAAACTTGACAAAGCAAAAAGGTAAGAGGAAGAAGGAGGAGGAGGCTGTCATTGATAATAAACAGGTTGAAGACATATACAAAAAGCTGAACTCCTTAGATAACCATTTAGGGAAGACTAAGACTCACCATGATCATAATATGGCTATTTTTAGTGCAATTGAAGAGTTTATTGAGCAGCATGTCCACAACGTGTCTCTAATCTCAGTGGAATTCCAGCAACTCTTTGGGAGTGCGAAGAGGAAAGAAAAAGGACCATTGAATAGCTGGATGTTACTGACTCTACCCACATGATGACTTTGGCTATGTTCACCTCTTGGTAGAATATCAAAACCAGAATTGACAAAGCCGCCACGAAGTAATTGTGGATACTCTTGCTGCACTTCTTTGTATTTTTTGTTGCTCTTTAACAGTGTTCATTCTGGTTTATTTCATTGGGGTGACTGCTCTTGGACTGCTTGGGGTTTCTATGTCTCAAATGGATCTTGATCCTTTTTGTTTTGGTTCTCATTCCTATTCTAGCTTCTAGGCCCTCTTTTGTACACAAGGGTATAGTCCCTTTCAAAAAACTATTTACCAATAATAAAAAAATATCAACATCAAATGTCTCCAGTAGTCCATATGCATCATATAAGAATCAAATCAATAAAATTTCAGTATCTTTGATATCTACTAACATGCTATATCAAAAACTATAATATATCCATAAGTGCAGATCATAGTATCAAAAAACAATAATAAAAAAGGTGTCGAAGGGAAGTGGGCACTACACCTTCCCACAATGTGTTCTCTACTATTGTTCGAGACCATCCCTCTCTGTTGTCATTTTGAAGTCATATTAAATAACAACAAACTATTTACGTGGAAGACGTTGTTCACAAACCAAGGAATACATTTGTAAGCACCGATATGTGTGGAAATTATTTTGAAACAATGAGCCTCAAAACGATATCTACTAACTAAGTAGAAACTAACCGGAGGATGTAGGATACATAAAGGTTGGAAGAAAATTGGTGCCCTCTCATCACCACCTACGATGGGGTCACATCATTACTTTGGTGACATTTTTTTGTTTTTGTTATGAATGGTGTTGTTTTTGGTGTGTGCGGTGTGTGTTTTTCAATAAAAGATGTAGATAATTTTCCAGTTTGGTACCTCATGAATGAAGGAAATTGTGAGGATAAAAACACTAAAGTAGTTCTTGGCTCTTATGTAAAGGGTTTATGGAAATATGAGAAACCACTTTGAAGCTTATAGTTAAGACATCAGTCACCTCCGGAGTTCGTGGTGAACCTATAGTCGGAAAACCATAGGGGTTTGTGGTAATCCATAGAAACCAGAAACCACCAAGATGTTCTTAGAGATATTTTCTTAGGTCACTTCTAGGTTTTGGTAATCCTGAAGGGAAATACCAATGTTTCACCAAGACCAAAAAGCTAGAAATATGGCATGCCACCTCAAAAGGTGTAAAGGCTATATGGAGAGTGTAATACACTTTTTAATGTGTTTAGAATAAGGGGGTCCACGATCCGAGAAATATGATATTTAGAAACAATGTATTAAGGGGGGAAGGTTAGCAAAATTGAATCCATTATTTACACTTTCGGTTATGCTTTGGGGTCGGTTATTATTTGGTGCCGAGTTATGATGACCTTCGTGCCATCTTCGACTAGTTGATGGTTCTCCTTCTAAACATCTATGTTGTATATATATTTACATGTTTATGAATGTTAATTCAATCATTTTTACATCTATTTCTTCCTCCATTCTTCACTTAAAGGCTTGACATAAGGAGTAGATATTTCCTCATCTAGAGGTATAATCACATGCTCATCCTTATTCTTGAAGCTGATGTATCCTTTGTTGAAGCACATATCTGCATGATTCACATAACACCAAGGTCACCCAAGTAGTCTTTGGAAAGTTGTCCCAAAGAAGCTCTAATACTTCAAGTATTCAAGAAACTTACCCCCTAAATTTTAATAGAGTCATATTTCAAAACCCCAATAGGCATGACCCTTGTCTTGTTTTCCATGTACAAAAAATTTGAGGATGGATGTAATATTGGTCTCCCCATCTGATTCCATGCATCTAAAGTTAACACATTCACTTCAACACCTGTATCTATCAAGATATTACTTACCAACCACCCATCAATTATTGCATCCAAAGTAATCTCTTTATCATACTCATGGTTCTATGGTGGAAATTTTGCATGTAGTATCTCACCACTCATGCTTAACTCCCGCATATGGTACTTTCTCACATATCCATTCTCCTAGCAATGGGATGATCTTTTCATAGCGTAGCAAGAGCTTACATATCTCATTTACATCATCTACATCTTTCCACGGAGATCATCATTCTTCGTATGCTCTCATTCTCACGCATTTTCCTTCAAGCATTGTATTTCACCTTTCATTTCTTTTATGACCCCCATAGTCTCTTGATAAACCTCCTTCATATGAGAAACATCTGGATACTTTACATGTATAATATATTCTCTCCTTATGATGGGATTAGATTTTAGAAGCTCACACGTGCGTGTTACTTCCACGCGTGTAGTCACCAACATGGGTTATCACTCTATATCGGGCATTTTCTTAGGCATCCACCGATCATCATTCATGCGTTGTACCTTAATCATCTATACATCCTTGTCCTTCTTCTTGGCCTTACTTGACATGATCATATAGCTCCAGCTTAATCCTATAACTTATGTTACTTCCCACACCATGTGCGACTATATTATGTGAGAATTCATGCTTTGGTAATGATCGGGATTTGGAACACCAAGTACAAGGGCTAGGTAGTTAGGATGAATTAGATGCACACCCGTGGTTCTCATTTTCACCTTTGATGCAATCTCATCTCAAGCCAATAAGGATTCTCTATTTCACTTTCCCAAAGTAGAGAGAACCTAATGTTGTGGATCCTCATCTTTGACGAGCTTCAAAACCTTCATGATTCATTATTGTTCTTAGCTATAATGCTACCTTAATTTCCTTCTCTCGAGCTTCATTTTACTTGATCCGTCTTTCTTCTCTTTTCCTATCTTTTTCTAGGGTCGTCGTCATCCTTATCCATACCTACTCCTACCCCTATGCATGGTGGGGATTTAGGTAGCCATAGGGAATATTTCCAAATCCAGTTATACAATCAAAATATTGATAGGTAAAGGGATAAATCAGAGATAGGATCCTCTGGGATCGTTCAAAAACTTAAAATCAGCTTCCTTTGGGCATAAATACATAGAAATAATGTATTCCAATGTATAATTATGCAACACAATAGCCCACAATTTCTATACAAATCTAGTTCAATCCTCATTTGCATCAAAGAGAGTTTGATAATTATCTTGCATCCAAATACTCAGCCTAGGACCCCAAGCTTTGTTTTATGTGTAAGATGCCAACTATTTGTACAACTCTACTGGAAAGAAGTTGAAAAACATCTCATACAATTCATGATAAATATTTTCCTCCACCCACTTGCACGCGTTAAAGCTAGACCCAGTGTTATACCTCCTCTATGCAAATTATCGAGTCTTATTCATCTTCCACCCAACTCTCAATACTTTCCAAATATATTTGATATGACATCTACATGTAACATCCCAAGCAGACAACTTGAAAAGAGGTCCCGACAATGGAACCAAAATGTAGCCCTTAATTAGCACACACATAAGATATACACACGTACACCTCATTCAAACATAATTGAACGCTCACGTGAACCACACATAGCTACTGGTCCCTCCTTTGTGTTTTCTTGTCAAGATGTTAGCATGCATAATTGTCACAATAACCAACCAAGTATTCATTCATATATACTTAATCATTTCATTCACCTCGTTTAGGAAACACATTTAATAAGAGAACATAACTGCTTTAAACAATAACCAAGATCAATTGCACTATAACATCACCATACTTAGATTCATGAACAAAAAAATACAACCTAAATTATCCATTGATTCTCGTAAAAGGAAGTTGTCACTTAATCATTACATAAGCGTATTGAGATATGCACGCAATCATAGTTCTAAACCAAAGGCAACATAACTCCATAAGCATACATAATCCTCAATAATAACAATTCATCAAGTATTTATAAGGGTGGGGACTTTCCCTTCACTTTGCCCATGTACTCTCTTAATAATAAGCGTGCCCAAAAATAGTCATGTGCACTATACATGCATGATTTTACAAATAGGTAATAATATATCATTAATAATATTATACTTTAATCCTATTAATAACCGAATCCATGCACATTCTTTAAACTTTGATTAACATGTTCTTTTCTACAATTAGCCCTTTTATTATCTTCCAAGTTATCCTACTTTAATCCTTTGCTTGGTGGTACTCCATCTTCACCTTTTCTATTTTTAGCTTGTATTCTAAAAAAGAGCTAAGTCCTCTTTCTCTCCACTGTGCATGTGTAGTCTGCACACACTACCTTGTCTCATTTTTCCGCACACCTTCCTATGTGTTATCCAAAATCCTATGTGCGCGCACATTCCTACGTGTCAACCTTCATTTCTCTTGGTACTTAGTCAATTTAGCAACTAACACTAGGTGAGTTCTTACGTGCATTATAATTTATTTTTATAATATTCCATAGGTTAATTGTTTCCTTAAATATGACCTATAGGAAAAGAAACAACCCACAAAAATATATGAATCATGAAAAGGAGCGGCTAGAAGAGGGAGATATAATCATATGGATCCGACCATACTATAGTAGGACTTAGTCCTCATCTTTATAGTTTTGGATATGCAATTCATGATGGTTGAGAATTATTTTTTTAAAAATCTTAGGAGTGATAAAATACTTTGGATAAATACTACTTGATTATATGATTGATCGATCGGTGTATAGATTAAATCCGATTATCGGGAGAGAGAAATATAACTTGATTAATCTTAACGTGTATAATTTATAGTATAGAGAAAACCAAACTTATCATTTCTAATTAATAAGTTACCAAATTTAGGTGTTTGTGTTACAATCGCATAAGAAGTCACAACACTAGTCAATTTAAAACATTTATATCAAAGGTTATAAAGCTCAAAAATAAATATTAAATCCAAATTATCAAATATATTTTAGATAAACTGCAATTACTAATTAAATTATCATATTTTAATAAAATACATGAGATACACAAGAACAATCTACATGAAGATTTCACACTTACTGTTTTTATCAATGTAAAGCACTTGAAACATGTCTTGATCGACAATAAACTACTCAACAATACATGTATCATCCTTAAATTATAGGATCATAGTTATAGGTTTTCAAATATAACATAAGATTGCAAATCACTACAATATCATGGGTTCATTATTCTCCATGTCATCTACATTTTTATGCCCTTGCGATATTATTTTGGGTACACAAACCTATACATCATGACTCTTTTTCTTGTTTTGGAAAATCATGGTTATGACACAAGATATCTACAATTGAAAAATATCTATCAACATTTTGCTTCCCATCAAATCAAAAATAATTACAATTCATAATGACAAATTAAATTGGTCTTTACTTGAACATGATGCATTGGAAAACCGTTGATGATAAAACATCCATGTTCAAATATGAAAAAATAAAAATAAAATCAATATATTAAATATAAATTTAAAAACTAGCACTTTAGCATGATTTGAATTACTAGTTTTGACTTTACTTAGGCTATTGATCACTTGATTTGGTAGATAACATACATTATTATTATTATATAGAGAACTCTAGATAATGAAGTAGGATGCATAAGATCATATACTGATTTAAGATGTTACCATTTCACTTTTCCTAGTGGTCTTTCCTTACTTTGGGGCATCTTTATATAGACATAACTCTATACATTTATATCTTTCTATACTATTTCATATTTTTCTATATTATTAACACAATTCTTTCTCATGTTTGTGGATAATTTTATGGCATGAATCTACTAAGATTTAATACTAACACATAGATTGTACAAACTATTTTTCCTTGTTCTATGCAACTACTATTTACTTACTTGCACAATGGATTTTTAACTAATGGTATTTTATGTGTTAGCATTGGCCCTTATATGTGTGTAAGACACTATCATTTTAAATTTTTCTAGCATTAATATCTTTTCTTGTGTGACCCTTAACCATTTTCTTTGATTTATATGTGGCATTGTGTGTGATATTTCCATGTACATATTTTATACTTGACTATTCTTATTCCACTTGCTTTCATGATCCCCATCATACACCCCTAAAACTTGGTGTCATTATTCGATCATACACTTCTTTTTATAAAGGGTTATATATCAAATTTAAATCATATGAGTAGTATCCACATGTTTGTATGACATTACACTATTTTATCTTCCTCTACATGACATGGTATGGTTCATATTATATTTTTAGACATGTGCTCTACAATATATATTCTTCACCTCGAAATAGGTGGCATTCAATTGGTTTATTGAATATTACAATCTTATTTTCAGAATAAATATAGGGTAGCACGTGCGCATGCGTGCACACGCGTACACACACACACAAAAGAGAGAGAGAGAGAGGATACATTGCTATTAATAGTTATAGCCATAATATTTAATGGCAAATTAAACCTCCAAACTTTGGCGAGATCTATTCGTCGGTTGTTTACCAAAATGTAGGATTTATAGTGGTTTGAATAGTGATTCGAGAATAATGACATAGATTCAATATAGGTGTACTATATGTTTTTAATGCATGGGATAATATATTGGTTGAATTAAATATATGGATACAATTTACAAAATATTATGTGGCACATACTATTTTATTTCAATAATTACATGTCACCGGTTATGGGGGTAGGAATATATTTTGTTCCCTTTTGAGAATTTAAAAGTATTGATTACTATGAGTATAGTGGGGTATGAGTACTCTTCATTCACTTTGGATCATGTTTGGAATCTAAATATATTTATAACACTATGGTTAATTTGAATAAAGTGGGGTATGTTGGGTCTAGTGATACCCATAGGCCTTAACATAATTTTTAGTGAACCCTTAGTGGTCCCCGTGAGACACATAATCATGCACGTATCATCACTTTACTATGACATTAGTATGATGTTATATGTATGAATCAAAAGTAAGAAAAGTACACACTTTGGTGAAACGTCCCTTTTCCTTCAATGTTCTTTGATTTATTTATATTATCACTCTCTTTTACATATCTCAATTATGTATGTACTTCTGGTTAGGCAAGATGGATCCCAATATGTCTCTTTTCTAGTCACATCTATCACTTTTGGTCTCAAGAAATTGGTGCCCACTTTGGACACTAGAGCCCATGTGCTTGTGTCCCTTATGGGAATCCTTTCCTCATTATTTTTACATAGTTTTATCATTTTTGGTCATGTTGTTTCTTTTCTTATCCTTATCCCACACTCCTAGTCATCCTTTTATGTCACTAGTGCTGAAATTCAAGCAAGTGACTCATATATATACACAACATACTACCTATTATCCTTGATGGAAATTCAAGAGGGAATATCACATATACATAATACTACTACTACTCAAAGGGACTACATTTTTACTGCATGCACCGCATGCATAGGTAGGGGAACTGTTGAATTCCATACCACACCTTTGCATTCTTGCATCAAAGCTAGGTATAGCTCACTATCTTGATGTCATTGGCACAAGGGAAAAACTATGCAAAGGACATCATTTCATACACAAGCACAATGAACTACATAGAGTCTGAGATGTAGTGCACCGATCGGTCATAAGTTCACTCATTGGGTGACTTTTGGGTTCATCGACTTCACATATTGCATATTTTATTTAGATTTAATGTGTGTGTGAGATTGTGTAGATAGATATTGTTTGTTTTTAGGTTATAGGTACGATCGGAACCGTAATGTAAAAATTCAAATTGATAAAGAAGATATTTAAGTGAAGGCCTTCCAACATGGAAAAATATAAGATCTTTAATATTCACGCAGTCACTAGCTCTTAGAACAATCACTAGCACCTAGGGCACTCATGTCCTCTTGTGGGCACTCATGTCCAACACAATTTAAAGTCATAGAAATCTCTGCAAGTCATTGTGAAATTTTTTTCCATCCAGATTCACCATTCAAAAAGTTACAAGTCACTTCTAGATTACTTGAAACCAACTAATTCATCTTTCTCCTCCATTTTTTTAGATTTTTACATTTTAGATACATATTGCTTGTATATCACTTTGCATTTTACTAGTTGAGTATCATTTTTACATTCATTACATTAAATCATTTGGTGAAGCCACCTTCTTCATTTAAATCCTTGCCATAGTATCCACATCCCTCATGGATGAAAAATTGTGCCCTTCCCTAGACCGCCCTATGACCTTTATGAGCATCCAACTAATTTTTTCCAATAATTACAAATAATCAAAATTTTGCACTTTTATGAAAAATATTGAATATGATCCCCATATCATCCAACAACTCCTTGCATTCCAAGCATCTAATCCTAATGATATCTCAAGTCCTAATTATTTCTTTCTATCTCCTAGTCAAAACCTTGACAAATAGTTTCCCCATCCACCGCTTGTTATGATTGACGCACCATCCTCTTCTCCTAGTACTATGGTAAATGATATCACCCAATGTAGATTCTTTGTGTGATGAAATTTTTTTCTTGTGAAAGTATGGATGATAGAAACTATGATTATGATAATGATAATGCACATGTTAATGACGATGTTTCTTCCATTAAGATTGTTAAATGTGAATCTATATCTCCCATCTCTTCTAGTGCTGATATTGTTTCCAATTATTTCCATGTTGAACCCATGATAATCCTATTAAAATCTTATTATTCATGATGATCATACACTAATTAACTCCTCACATATTGCACCTTGATATACTTTGCATATATCCCCTTCGCCACATCCCAATCCCCTCCTCAAGTCCCCATGATCACCCAAATGGAAAGATTCAACCCTCAATGTTCCTCTCACTTCCCAAACCATTCCTCTACAAGATATCCTTTATCTCATGCATGTTGTTGGTGATTTGAAAATAAAATTCCATACCCTTACCCTAGAGATAAAATCCTATTATGCTTCTATTGATAATAATACCCTTCTTGAATATCACATTCCTAAGAAAATTCAAAATTCTATTTTTCCTAAGGGTTTCATAATGCCTAGTTTCTCACCTTTCGATGGCTTGGGAAATCCTTACATATTAGAACTTTTGATTAGCCATGGATTCATACTCCAACGAATATTTTTATTAAAATCCTTCCATCATAGTCTTGTCAATATTTCTCTTCAATGGTACACTCATTTACCTAATGGATATATTAACACTTATTATGATATGGAGGACACATTATTTACCTAATGGCTATATTAGCAATTATTATGATATGGAGGACACATTCCTTAAATGTTTTTTTATAATAATGGGCCTAAAGTTACATATGAGCGTTTACATTATTTTCATCAAGGAAAGACAAAACCTATTTTAGATTATGTTTTATGCTTTAATTCTTGCATGCACCACTTACTTTTTCATCAGAGTAATCTAGAAATGGAATATAGCTTGTGGCTTAATTCCTCTATTAAATTAAAATTTGTTATATGACACATGTGATTACTTTAATTTTATTTCCCATAAGGTTATTGACTTATAAAAATTCTTACTTTCATATCATGTTATAATGCATACTTCTACTTCTTCTACTCCTCCCTCACCTACTAAATCCTCTACTCTCTCCCATCTATTTAACCCCCTACATGGTCGCCATATTCTCATCCACATAAGAATCCTTATCCTCCACTAGTGCGTCGACATCCACATAGATATCCTCCACCTCCCACCTAAGAACCATTATACTTCTCACATGTTACTAAACCACATGATGTTTTTTTCGTACCTTACTTAATTAGAGAATTATTCATTTACCATCCAACCAACATCACCTCCCTCACTAGATTCACTACCGTCGTGGCCATCCTTTTCGTAACTTCCACCATATTAATGACACTATCACAATGATTTCTATGCACTTTATGATAGTATCCAAAAATTAGAAAGGGGTTTCATTAATTTTTAAACTTTATCTCATGATCAATCTCTCTCCTCTTCCACGTAGGTAAGCCTATGCAACCATTAGAATATCTCATTCACAACCTTCTAAGTTTATTATTCACCCTCCTCTAAAACTCATCCTTCACCCACCTACTATGGCTGCCCCACCCTCTTCCAAATCTTCTCAACATACCCCTACCATTATTACATCACAAAGGTGGATTCCTAAAAATCTCACTTCCACATCTCCCATCATCACACTTCTCCTTTGTTGGCATGATTTCATCTAACATCCATTTTTGTACCTACACACATGATATCATTGTGCCACATACTCCCGATGTGCATCGTTGGCCTCTTATATTGTGGTAGATGATTCCCTTCTCCATACCATTACTCGACTACATACTCATGTTTTGAAGGATCCTACATGAACGTTGATGACATTGTTACTTAAATAAACCTTACTCTCACGTTGGGGGTAATCGTACTCTTCCCCACTTCCATCCTCATCACATTAAATTTTCTACGTCATTACACATCTTACTATCGTATGATTATAATTTCATCCTTATTTTATCAACCTACATTCTTATGTAATTATATCATCACATCACCATATATATATATATATATATATATATATATATATATATATCATATATATATATATATATATATATATATATTTACTACTCATTATTATGTGTCATCTATATATCTACATCTACTATATGATTTATTAATTCATTGCTTGTCCAAATACAATTAATTTTATACAAATACTTATGTATTGAATAAAAAAATTGTACTATTAGCTTTTATCAAAATAATCATACCAATAATATACACAAAACCAACAAAACATATGTATCATTTCCCATACAACAAAAAATCATAATATAGTACACACTAGCCATCAATACCATATAGGCATTAAAGACACTCATATATATATATATATATATATATATATATATATCTCCCAAATCCATATTAAAGTTACAAAAATACAATCGTTGGGAGGAAATCCCTCATGCCTCGATACATACTATATGATACATCATATCTCATCATCACTATCACTATATACAACTGTGGGAGCTCTAGAACTGAAATATTCACCGCTAACGCTATGCCATTGGTCTCATGACCGTTATCTCTCTAGTTGGATCCAAAATATGAAATTCTCTTCCGTATGCTCCAAAATCGGCCTTGGAGCTCTACGTATCATGTAAATACATCCTAATCTAGGACATCCCCTACCACTACTTGTCTTGACTACTCCACCTCTGTGTGAACCTCATCACACTCACTCAAAAATAATATACATGTGGCCATCGCTTCACGCCACGGGATCAAATAAATGGGCATGCTCACCCGCAATTACATCCACCCACTCTACAATCCCTCCACCCATGAGAACATCTAAGGGAACATTCTGAGGTAAGGTGCATATGGAGGTATCCACAATCAAGGTTTAGTACATATCACCTACAACCACATGATAAAATAACATATTAGCCACTACACATCATCGTATCCACCAACCAAATTAACAAACCAACAAATAAATAAATTATAATACTTAAACTCTAATTGCATTGTTGTCACATCATCTACCTCAAGATTGGGCACATGATCCCCAACTCCTTCACTTGTTACATCCACAACCACTAGGAACAACATCCATTAGTGTATCACCCACCACTAAATGTATGCCTTAGTGCACCCCGCATAATCCACTTGTACAGCACTATGGCTGGATCTACCTCATTTGGACCTAGGGGCACTAATTGTGCTCATGTGGGGCCTGGTCTCGACCACTATTCATCTCACTACCCTAATAGATTGACACCATATATATGGCTCATGATGCATGTCTGGGCCATACCAAACTTCCCATACACTCGCTCACCTTGGAATAAATCTAATACTTCAATAAAATGGTCATCAAACCACATGGTACATGGAATATAATGGAACTCAATATTATCCTTTACCCATCCTCTGTAATCTCTATATGTCCTCCGATAAATACCATAGGGCCCATCTAATCTAACATCAAACTATATGTGGTCATGTCCATCCTCCTACTCGGGTCCCTACCCACTTCACTACAAATACCTCAGTCGATCCCAATCTGCACATGGCCCACTAAGTGGCCTCAATATCACTATATGCTCATACACTCATACATGTAATAAGGAATTCAATCCTAATCACCATCATGATCCTCCTACGTAAACCGATACAAATCCTTGTATAAATGGGCTAATAAAAATCATGCCCACACATATCTAATATATACTCCAACACATCTCATGCATGTGATATAGAATGCCAACCCCACCACCCTTCACAAAAATTAAGAAGCTAGTACATCTACAATAAAATTTCTACAGTCTCGGAACCCCATAGCTCACAATGGCATATAAACGATATATGTCTCTCTATGCAATCGAGAGCCTATAAAATCTTGTCATGTTACCCTCATCCGCTATTGACATCTATCATTTCCATAATATGCACCCTCTCTATGACAATAAGAAAGCTCAAAATCATATACACATCCTCTAATGTCACTTTGTCATCTCTCTTGTCGATAACCAAAATGTTCATGTATCCGCACATCATCTCTCACATAGTTCTATCAAAAAGACATATTATGGGGAACCTCCCCAACCTAGTGATGTGCTTGAAGTCAGCATAGTCAAAGACATCCCACTCATCATCGAAAAACCCAAAGAAATAAATTTACTCAAATGGTGCTCTGCATGGAACTCCCTTGATTGAATATCTCTCTTCATATCATAAACAAGAAAAAAATATTAGTATGCATCCATGCTGCAAAATCAATCATAACAACATTCAAATTAATTAAATTCACCAAATAGCATAATAAATCAACCCCTTGACATGAAAACCTAGGAGCTGAGACATTACTTGCTCCATTAAAGGTCGATAGCTCCCGAACTGGCGGCGCTAGCTAGTGTCCTGGTGGACAAAAATGCCCTTTCCACTTCCATCTCGGTCAAAAATACCAAATTTTACAAAAAAATCCAAAATTTCTAAAAATGCTAAAAATAGATAAATTTGATGAAAATTTCCAAATTTGACTATACATACCAGCTCCCCGGTTGTCTACGTAGGCACCACCACCGTCACCCTCTTGAATCTAGTCTGGATAACTTCTCGACTCATGGAATCCTTGTAACTCAAATCTTGAATCACACTGGCTCTTGGTTCAAATGAAATTACTATTCACCTTTTTCAAATTTACAAATTATATATATATATATATATATATATATATCAATTCAATTCTACACTATAGTTGTTATTTTTATCATTTGTCAATTAATACAAGCACATGGTTTGGCTCATATATTTATCCTCATTACTCTGTTTTCACCCTATTTGTGCCATTTGGATCATGGTCTCCTCTAGCACCGTACTATACAATCCTAGATAGTCTATGTTCCATTCTCGCCATGTACACTATTTTTACACATACTTCATCAACATTACTACAACTCCTATACTAGCTCTCGATTACTACTATAATTCTTAACATCCTTGTTTTCAACTCAAGTACTCATTTTTCCACCCCTCACCCTTTCACCAAAAGGGGGCATTCAATCAAGATCATCTTATAATCCCTCTCAAGATACAACACAATCAATCAACACTAATAGTACATTATTGACACATTTCCCTAAATATATTCAACTACGGTTACATTTATTCTACACTATAATTGTTACTCGCTCTATTTCAAATCAATTCCCTAAATAATCATTATCCAAAAAAAGCCCCTTGCTTATTTTTGGCTAACTCTCTTTCATTTCTTCCTTCCTTGTGCCTCAAGTAAAAATTTTCACTTTTTCTGCACTCAAAATTATCTGAAATGGCTTCATTAGATAGACAATTTTCTCACCTTTCTAGAAAGGTAAAGTATTCTTTCTAACTCCTTGTATTTTGCAAGTTATGGCTCGAAACGTTTTTGAGCAAAAATTTCCCCTACGAAGGTCCGCATGACCAATAAGAAAGTGCCACATGGCGGCGGAATGGCTGGTCGATGGAGATTAGTTAGAAAATTTTCCAAAGCGGAGGGTGGGGTGAAAAAGAAAATTTTGGCCCGAAGCTCCATGAACCAATAGGAGGCCGCCATGTGTCCATAAGGCCGGTGGGAGTCGGGGTGGTGGAGTGAATTTTGGATTTTTTCCAAAATTGTTAAGGGGCAAAAAGGGAAAACCCGGCCCGAAGGCCCATAGCGAATGGGAAGATGCCACATGTCCTAGTCTCGGTGGAGGTCGGGGCACGAGGGAATTTGGAATTTTTTTCAAAGGGTCCAAAGGGGCGCAAAGAAGAAATTTTTCCTGCGGGCCCACAGAGGGAAAAGGATTGATTCCGACTGTGCGAATCGGGGTATACCACGTGTCTGGTCTCGATGGAGATCGGGGCGCAGGAGAACTTTTAATTTTTTGCCAAAGTGTTTCCAAAGGGTGCAAAGGAGAATTTTTACCCATGGTCTGCGGGGAAAGAAAGTTGGCTAAGGCCCGCACCCAATTGGAGAGTGCCATGTGGCATCGGAGTGGCGGGGCGCGGAGCGACAAAGGAAAATTTTCCAAAAATTCAAAAAGGCGTAAAATGGTTTTGAAGCCCATGTCCAATCAGAATGTGCCACGTGGCATCGAGTAGTGGGGGTGGAGATTTTTGGGGAATTTTTCCCAAATTCAAAAAAGAGGGAAATTTTTTGGGTTTTGTCCACTGACCCGATTTTTGCCCTGTTTTGCCCTAAATATTCAGAAGGGCATATCTTTCGATCCAAAGCTCAATTTTTCTCAATTTTTGTGTCATTGGAAATATATTGAAGTCCTCTACATGATGGAATCTTCAATTTTGTGTTTTGATGGATTTTGGTGAGAGAAAAATGAGAAAATGCCTCTGGCATGGGGAAAAGAGCAGAATTGACGTTCAACCACCATTTTTAATGCAGTATGGCTTCCATTCTTCTCTAACATGGTAAAAAATATTGGGGAATGAAATTTTAAGGGTACCCATGCTATTTTGATGGATTTGGTCAATGGTTGAATGATTCCTTTAATTTTCCCGTTTTCTCCTTCCTGAGCTTGGGTTTTCATTGTTAAAAGCTAGATTTGGCTCATTTGTAAAGGGTTGGACATTTTTATGTTTTGCAGACTCCCTCCTTCACCTTAGAAAGTGAATTTTTGGAATATCAAACCTTTTTAAAGATTGTAATATGTTTTTCTTCTTTCTGTTGTAATGCACTGTATTTAAAAGATGGAAATGACAATGCAAGCTTTGTGAATGAGTTTTTTCAATCCTTTCTTGTGTTGTTTACTTCATTCTGATCCTTCATTACATTTTAGAAATTTGTGCATGATATTTGTTACATTTTTCATAATCTGTGTCAATTTGTAGAAGTGAATGTTCACCACTCCTTTGGTGTATCACCTTGTTAGTTTTAATTTTATCTTTTTCCTTCTATCCTTGTCTCCTTGGCAGAATTAGAGTAGGATTTTGAGTTTAAACCTCTACAATTTTCAAGCATACATCTGATCAGAGGAGTTGAGGAACCAACCTTTAATCTAGAGATTATTTTCCCAATTTTTCAAGTCCCACACTTGGGGAAAAGATTCAATGTTGTGCAATCACACTGGATGCCTACTATCAAACTAGAAATATGAGAAAACATCCAGGGGTGCTGCTGATTTGCACTAATAGTTTTGGCATGCCCGGTGGGACCTTAGAGGTCTTCATCTTCATTGCAACAAATTTTATGTGCTTTTTTTTTCTTTCTTTCTTGAAAAATCCCTAATTTACAAATCTAGTGACTCCAAAGAGGAAAAATCAATTGGTTTTAGTAGTCCAAGTCTGAAGATTCATGAGTAGGATCCAAACAAGGTCAAGGGCCGAGAGAAGAGGGATTATCTCGAGTATTTTTAGTTATTCCCGGAAGAAGACAACGAGAAAGAAGGATTCAAAGGTCTCCATCTCCACCAAACATGCAACTCTATCAACCCTCCACACAGTAGACCTTTCACCCAATCAACAAGGGTTATCGGGCCAATCAAAATGGCACAACACAAACCTTATGTCAACTTCACTAGAAGCATCCCACTTGCTCTCAATGCACAAAATCCAATTCTAGTTTTAGCATTGAATAACATCCCATAATTTATCGGGGAAAATCGGACCACTCCCGTGATCATGTCAAAGACATTACTCATGTTTGTGCAATCCATGAGATTGTTGAAATACAAATTGCTTTGTCAAATTGTTGGCATCTTTATTTAAAGGGAAAGAATTGCAATGGTTCATGAGCCTTGGGATAGGCTCTATCCAAAATTGGAACCACTTGTGCATAGCTCTCCATGAGCAGTTTGGAGAAAAGGGAGATAATTTGTCTCTACTAGAACAACTGACAACTATTAAGAGAGCTCCCAATGAGCAGCTAACAAACTTCAACTTCAGATTTCAAAGGACATAGGATAGAATCCCAGTGGCAGTAAGGCCAACAGTTGAAGGTGCTTTCTTATACTATCTCAAAGCTTTAAATTCTGATATTTCTATGTTAATTCAATCCATGGGAGGTACAAATATACCTGCAACTTATAACATTGCCATTAGGGCTGAAAATTGTTTGATTCAAGCTGGTAAGCTAGCTCCTAGGCCTCCCATGCCCTTGTATCCAAACTTGGAAAGTCTAAGCACTAGTCAAGCACCTAATTTAGCTCCTATTCCCACTTCTAGAAATCAGAGTTCAAAATAAACTTCTACTTCATCCTCTAGTGCCTTAAATGAACTTCAAGAAGTCATGAAACAATTACAAAATTTAGGCAATGAGTTAGTTACACTCAAGAGGCAAGAAGCCCAAACTTTTAGACCTTCTTACTTACCTCAAGCTCACCTAATAGGAAACCATATCAGCCTAATAGGCCACCCAATCCAACTGCAAATCAAAATCAAGTAAGGCCTCCTGCCAATAGACCATTTCAGCCATATAACCCGAATGTTGTATCTACCTCTAAAGCCTTAGTGCCAGTGTAAAATATTATAGCACAAGAGTATGATTGGTGTTTCCCATGCAATGAACCTCACAACCAATCTATGTGCTTCAAGGGTGCTTTGAACCAAGCCTTGATGGTGAAAACAAATGGAATAGAGGGTGAGGTGAGCCAAGAAAGAAACCAACAAAAAGGAACATCTCAGCAAAATATAACTCCAAATGAGACTACACTTGTGAATTGGCAGGTGAGGATTTTTGTGGTATGAATGAAACAATTTCCCAAAATGTAGCAGCTGACACAAGGTTAAAGAAGATGAATATTGGTGAAGGGAAGTCATTAGCTCTAGGTGATCCACAACCTTCCATCAGTCCACAAAGTGTCTTTGTGCAAGCAAAATACGATTCCAAATGTGCCAGGGACAGCCCAAGCCACCTTCTAGACCAGCTCAAATGCCAGCTGTTGCAGCCCATGTACAAGAAAAGGGTGTGTAGGATAGGGGGAAGCAAAGAGATGTTTCATCCCCATTTAGCATCATTGAACAAATGAAGAAGACAAATGTGAATATATCTATGTGGGAATCACTATCCATCCCAGGCCAAAGGGATCTTCTACAAGCTGCCATGAAGAATTGGTCAATTTCAAATCAGCAAGCTCATATGCAAGAGAAGGTACTCACAAATTTTGCTCAGCCTGAGGGGAAACATGGAGGACAGCAAGGTAAAGTCTTGAAACCCCCTCCATTCTATGTTTCATTGATCATTGGGGATAAACTAGTACACAATTGTATGATTGATTCCGGGGCAAGTAGTTATGTAATGCCCAAGAAAATAGCTGATCATATTGGGTCTCCAATATGAAGTCATATCCAAAGGGGTGGTGTAACTAGATGGGACAGTAGTAACAATAGTGGGATTAATTAAATATTTGAGCCTTACTTTACATGCATGCCCCAATGTCACTATGTTGCAAGATGTGTCAGTGATATATTTACCACCACTTTTTGCCCTATGTTTGTCAAGGGATTTCACAACTAGAATTGGAGGCTACTTATCTGCTGATTGGTCACACATGTTGTTTAGAACTAGATATGGAACTAAGGCCACAATCATGTCTGAACCTATTGCAAACTTTCACATTGAGCCTCATACTCCAAGCCAAATCAATGCCAACTATTCAACATTTGATCAAGAGGATTATCCAAGCACAGATGAAGCTGACACCAAATTTGGAAGCATCCTAGATTTGACTCTTGATGAATGGGCAAGCAAGGTACATGATTTTGATCCCTACAAGGAAATAGAGGAATTTGAACTAGGAGTTTATTGCATGCATGAAGAAAATCAGCCTATTCCTAACATCACCAAGCCAGACCATAAGGATGACAATGAGGTATGGAAATTATTCTTTAATGGATCAAGAAGTAGGCAAGGTACAGGTGGGGGAGCTATGATTGTTTCACCTCAAGGCATTAAGTATTATTCATCTTTTATATTTCAGTTTGCATGTTCTAATAACACTGCGGAATATGAAGCTTTGATACAAGGATTGCATTGGTCAAGGAAAAGGGGTATCAAAAACTTACAAGTCTTTGGTGATAGTGAGCTGATTGTTAATGAAGTTACCAGTTGAATGAAACAATCCATTGGGCATGGAGTCATCAAATTAACTGCTTGGTACTCCTAACTCATTAAAAAAATTTCAAGAAGGAAGATTGTGAGAGTAGAACATCACTTGATCTGGAACATGGTCTACAAAACTGCATCCTTGGGACAACAAGAAACTCGCCACCAGAGAGACATGTGTGCCATGAAAACTATGCCTATGCCACAAAAATCATGCCTGCGCCCCTAAAATTGTGCTGTGCCGAAGCTATGCAACCAAAATATGGCAAAAAACACAAGAAAACTCACAATATCTCAAATTTTGACAAGTTAGCTTAAGAATGGCAATAACCCATTAAAATTATGGCTATGAACATGAAGTTACACATATCAAATGAGAAAAAATTCCAAGAAAATGGACATTAATTACTACATGTGCATATCAAAAGTTAGCCAAAACAATGAAACTTAAACTAAAATGCCATGGGACTAAGGGTCCCACTGGGCGTGCCAAATGTGTGCAAGTATTTCTACAATTTAGCTAAATTTAAAGCAAGAAACTACCACCTAGAAATAGCTTCCTAACCTAGCTAGAAATGAGAAATGTGCACCATCATGATGAAGAAATGAGCAAGTCCTACCCTTAACATTAATAACTTTGAAATGATCAAAACATAATGTAAATTAATGAACTCTATTCTCCTTAATTGCCTAATTTAACATTAAAATGAACCTAAGTAGTTCAATGGAAATCAAATTATATTTTCTTGCTTTGATCCTTTAATGGATGCTTGGGTGTGAGGCTTAGCTCTTCAAGAATGGAGGATGGAGGGCTCAAGAATGACAAAAGGCTATTAGTATGAAACTATGTGCTTTCTTTTGTCTCTTGAGAGATTTAGGTGTAGGTGTAGAAGTAGAGGGAGGGTTGTTTATATAGCCCAAAGGATAAAGGATTCAACACATCCTCATGAATGTGGGACTAATGGAGATGTAGAGTTAGTTATGGATAAGGGGGGTTTAGATGGGGTTGAGTTAACTTTAGGAGGGTTTAGTTTGTCCTTAAGTGGCTCATGTGGATAAAGTGGTTGTATTAGTTAATCAAGATGATTAATTAATACATGTGTAATCTTTTATAAGATTTTAGATGGATTTTAGTGTGATTTGGACCATTAGGAGGGAATTAAACCAATTAAATAGTGATTTATTGATTTAATGAGAAGGGAGGCTAATTAATTAATAATATTTAAGTAGGCTAGATAGAAGGTTTTGAGTAACGAAGGTCGTTAATTAGGGTATGTGTTGGATAGGTGACTTAATTAATTAGCGTAATGTAATTAATTGATGACAATGGAAGAGAAGATGAGTGCTATTGACAATATGTCGTCAATTTGTGGGAAATGAGATAATTAGCACAATTTAAGTATTTAAATTACTCGGGCGTAATTATAGGTGTCTACATTCTCCCTCTTTGGGGTGGCATAGGTGACACCACTTCAAAGATAGTAGATGGAAGAAAATTTTGAAGGGATAGAAGAAAAATTAGCAAGAGAGAGAGATGTCCCCTCGAGTGTTGATGGGTTGATGAAAGAAGTCGATCGACGATCGAAAAGATGAGGAGTAGATAGAAGAATGAGAAGGGACAGGATGCCCCGATGAGAGGGAAAAGTAGGGATGAAAGGGAAGTGATGTAGAAGAAATATGCAGGAGTGGAGAGAAGAGCTTAGCCTCTAGTCACTTTATTTATTGGAGAAATTTTGATGTCATCATATTTCCATAGGAACTACATCATCGGCCCTTATGAAAAATATAAGCATACAACAAAGGTAGAATGACATGAAAAATCCATACTACGAACAATTTTCCATTGCTGAAAATACCAACTCCACACAACATACAATAATAAAATGCAATACGAGAAGGAAATAAGCTCATTTAATAGGGAAAACAAGTACGAACGCACATATCCAACCCAACAACGGTCAAGGTAGTTGTATAAATGTTTTATTATCGAGTCCCTAAAGAGATCCACAAGTTCGTGATTGGCGACAAGGGTTAAAAATGATACCCCGAGAAAGGATACATGCAAGGGGAAATGAAAGTGGACATGGTGTCCACAAAAGTGTTTGTGCACAACAAAACAACACCAGGCAACGAAAGTGCCCTAGAGTACAGACGAAGCAAGTAGCTAGCTTTGTGAATGGTTGTGAATCCGGTGATCCACAAGTCGTATTAATTGGGAAGATGTGAGACAAACCAATAGGATATGGAGAAAATACCATGCGCAAGACACAAGTTTCAACCGTAATAAGCAAGTTACCATTTTTGTAGGGTTTTTTACTTTTTAGGATTTTTTTGAAAAATTTTGCCTGTTTTTGGATTTTGATATATATATTGTTTTTATTGTTTTTGCTTTCCAAACCATGGTGAACAGTAGAAGAAAGTAGAAGAAGAAAGTGAAGGGCCTAGGGGCAACAGAAAGTGCCCTAGGTGGAAGAAAGGAGAAACAAATGACAAATAATGTCCTTGTTTAGTGGAAAAATTAAGAAAAAATAATTATTTACGAGAGTGTGAAGAAGAATAAAAATTGCTAGGGAGCAATAAAATTTTCCAAGGGAGAAGAAAGGGGTATCGACAGAAAAAAATGCCCCAATATGGTGAAAAATAAGAGAAAAATAATTATTTAATAAAAATAATTATTCCACAGTGAATAGAGGAGAAAACGACAATCAAACGGGCCTCCCGACCCTCCTGACGGTGAAAAATGGGTTAATATACCCCACCAGGGGGTAAAAACATCACGACCAATTCATTTTAACTGAGCTAGTTTAGAAAATTTACCGTGAGGCTCTGACACTAAGGAGAACCATGGTGATCACATGAGACCGATTGAGGTGCGCAGATGCAGTCCGGGGGTACTAGCGGCATGCGGATGATGGCCCCTTTGTGAGTATCGAACCCTAGCCTTGTAAATTTGGTCATTAATGCTTGAAATTAGGCCTTTAGCCCTAGGAAATCACATTGGCATGCACGTGCGCGGCGCGTAGGCATCGATAGGGGATGCAGGTGCCTTTTTGGGGGCGCAAGCATCCTTTTGGGGGCACATGCGCCAAAACATACACGCGCAAACATGCAAGCACAGAAAATACATACCCACATGCACGTGCACACACAAGCACATGTGCGTGCACAAGCACACATGGGAAATGGGGTGCACACACGAAAAGTGTGGCGTAGGCATGAAAAGGTGATTACACACACACACACGAGCACACGTGCGCAAGCGTGCAGTAAGCACTAAATGCATAGCGCACATGCCAAAAAGGGTGCACAAGTGCTAGAAGACATATGTGTGCAAGCGCAGCGCTAGAATTGTGGTGCACACAAGCCCAAAAGGGAATGTAGGCACCTAGACGAGAAAAAGAAAAGATAGGAAAGTGTCAAAAACATGACACTTAGAAGAATTTTTAGGATTTTTGGGTTAACCCTAAAAGAGGAGATAGATTTTTAGAAGAAATGCTAGGAACTAATTAGTGGCATGTTATTTTGCAAAGACGACTACCAGTTTTGCAGATGCGGGAGTGACATACCCGAATTGTAGAGCTAGAGGGTAGTATGAATTGACGTGACCGGTGAGTGATGGTGATACTTCTCAAGGTGATAGGGCTAGGCCCTATGTCTCGGATGCCTTCTATCATATTGGATCACGGCCTACTAACTACGCTAGCCGAGTGATGGCATAGCGAGATTCATTGCTTCAGACTACCTACGGGATGGTGACTATTAAGGATGTATGGCATATTATTTACATGCGGATGATGGGCACCTTGATCTAGTATAACTCTGATGTAGGATCGATTAGAGCAGCTTGCACCGCCACTGTTTAGTATTGACGATATACCACACGACGGGATGACTATGGCATTGTGCAGAGTGCATCTTTGACCCCACATTACATCGGGGGCCTCTCTACATCATGGCTCTTATCAGTGGGTTCCTACTCACTGATAAGACAGGGACCTCGTTCCCGAGAGGATTATTGCCTTTGGTTCATGGCATCTATAGTGGTGAGAGATATTGCTGGGGGCAGTGCATATTGGCCCACCTATACTGGGATTTACACTTGATTACATACCATGGTCAGAAGACCATGGGTCCAGCCTCATTATTACAGATATGGTCATGGGATCATATTGCGATCGGACGCCCTGTGGGCCCTTTCCGTGTTCGAGATCCTGAGGAGCCATCGTATATGGCATGGGTAGCAGTTGGTGGGGATGTATGTGGCCATCTTGGCAGCCTATTCAGATATAGGTGAGAGTTTGACAAGCTAGTAGAGATAGACATCATCTGGTGGCCATACAAGCATTTCCAGTGGCCAAAGGATGCCACAGAGCTCAGCGTGTGCCTGGTGGAGCACTTTCTCATTGGCAACTACAGTTACATCATGGAGTTATATCAAGTAGATAGGTGCCAGGAGTAGCTTGGTAGGGTGTAGGGGTCCCCAGCTAGATATCTGGCATGCACGTAAAGATTCAAAGAGGCAGACCGTGGGGCCTTAAATACTGGTGGCCCGAGCTAGAGCGAGTTTCACATAGGTGGTCCCACATGCATGGGACTCGGTTTCATAGGTGAGGATCCAGGGACCACAGCTGACTATGTAGCTTGGTATGCGACAGTGTTACCTCGGTGTCTCACCATTCTAGAGGAGGCTTGGGCAGCAAGCATTCACCCACCTGTAGAGATATGGCACGGTGCGGAGTACGGGGTGAGGCGCAAAGTGGCACGGGGGCCGAGACCCGAGGATCCTTTTGATGGTATCCCACATGATGGGCAGGGTGCCTCATAGGCACAGGGACCGAGGCCGTAGGGCCCAAAGACAGCAATGCGGCCACCCGGAGGCAGGGTCTTTGAGCAGGGATAGTCATCTAGAGCACCTCAGGACTAGTCCCTGAGGCACACAACCTCCCAAAGAAGTGGCATAGATAGCCACAATACATGACTACGATTCTGATAGGTTATAGTTGAGAGAGATGCGGCTAGAGTAGAGAGAGATGAGGCTCAAGGTTGGTGTGTGACTACCATAGCAGAGCGTGATGAGGCACGAGCTCATATTGTTACCTTAATTTTAGAGCAGGATCGGGCCTGCCCGAGATGATAGAGTAGCATGGAAGAGCTAAATTCGGGAGACAACGACACAGGGGGCTCAGATATTGAGCCTTCTTCATCAGTCCCAGTCACAGGTGCGGATGGTTGTTGCACAGAGAGACCATGTATATGCACGATCACAGGCACTACTAGCACAGAGGGACCAGCCCACGCCAAACCGCATACTATGAATAAAGAGAGAGACCGAGAGGTTTGCTCTTGCTAGACAAGCCAAGTTAGACTTGGGATAAGTGATAGGTGAGTGAGATACGCCCTTCGAGCAACGCTCACCTCCAAAGACGCCAACTCGATACATGACACCATTAGGCTTGGTGGTGAGGCCCTATTTTATAGGACTGCTTATTACAGAGTGGTTCCTCCAGAGTAGCGAGTAGCACTGCCACAACTGTCAGGGTTGAGTGCATCAGGCTCTCGATCACAGAGATCAAACCATTTGACCAAATCAGTGAGACAACCCCTACCAGAGCAAATCGATCGACTAGCACCATCCCAACCTCCGGTGTTACCATCGACTGAGGACAAATCTGGGATCCTTCGCGAGGGCGAGAGAGCTGTGGTTGAGATCCACATTTTTTTGTTGTACAGATTATTTATATGTATGCCTCTTATGAAGGCCGATTTTGATGTACAAACCTTGTATACATGTATTTTGATGATGCCTCATGATGAAGGCTTGATTCTTTCTGATACATGCCCTTTTTTTATGGCATTGTGTATCGAGGATGTATTATATTGAGTACCAATCTGGAAAGTGTATATTTTTATAAAAATTTGTAGCATCTTTGTACGCCTCAGTTGAAGGCATTTTTTTGATATAGAGCACTGATTTGCATCCATTTTTGATATAGATGTATATTGACACACATGTATATATATGAGGATTACTTTGTTTTGGCTCAGATACACATGGTTATGAGATGATGTACTTTATTTTTTTGTGTCTGATGCATGTGATATGAGTGGGATAATTTTATGATGTGAAATACCCTTTTTAGAAATTACTCTATGTTGATTCTCATTGCATGCTTTGCATTTTTGATTCAGCACTTATGGATGTGTTGTGACACGAGTGGGCATATTCTATGATGTGAAATACCCTTTTTAGAAATTACTCTATGTTGATTCTCATTGCGTGCTACATTTTTTGATTCAGCACTTATGGATGTGTTATGACACGAGTGGGCATATTCTATGATGTGAAATACCCTTTTTCAGAAATTACTCTATGTTGATTCTAATTACGTGCTACATTTTTGATTCAGCACTTATGGATGCGTTGTGATGTTATCGATTTTGTCTTTGTATGTATGTATCGATTTCGATGTTTGATGTATACATGTGTTGTGGATGTTAGATGATAGATCCTTAGATGATATCAAATGCATTTCTCATGTGTTAGTTTGATGTATATGGACGAGATGATATGATGATATTGGTGCGGGGGATAGATTTTTGATCATGCACAACCCCTCTTGCCCCCATTGATGATACAATATGTGATGATTAGCTTAGCATACATGCATGATGTAAAACTTAGAATTTTGTTTATATATGATGTATAGATGATGCTAGATGTGATGATAATGATGGTAATGTGATGTGAATGATAACAAAATAGAGCACATGCAATAAACACAACCAAATGCTAACAAAGAACACCAGGAATTAATGCAATACACCATGATTCACCATGCTTTATTAACATGTAACAAACACAATCAAATGCTTAAGAAAGAACATAATGAATTAACACATTACATCATGATTTCCCAAGATTCACTAGCATGCAAAAACATACCGCAATATGCACAAGCAAGAATAAATCTAATCTAAGCAAGAAAAGATGAATCCTAACAAAGTATGCCCAAGCAACAAACAACCCAAAAAGTAAGAATGCAAAACACTATACAAGCAACAAGCAAAGCAAGAAACAAGACAATGCAAGTAAATTTTTTTGTGGAAAGATTGTTTTCATGCACCAATTTTCTATTGTTTAGGTTTTTGTGAAACAATTTTCTATTGTTTTTGGTGTTTTCGTGAAACAATTTTCTATTGTTTTTGGTGTTTTCTAATGGTTTTCCAGAGCTATGTGCAGGTAACCAAGAAAGCATGGATGCCCCCAATGTTAGATGGGGAATATACAAGGGTAGAAGCCACACATTTATGAACAAGAAGGTGAAGTCATTGAGTTGCCCCTAGCATAAGATGGGAAATAGCGAAAGACCATGCCCCTCATAAACGAATAAAAGAAGGAAAAGTCTGGATCAAGGCTTGACAAGGAATCTCGAAGGCAGAACCAGGGCTAGGCCAAAGAAAACTACCCTCTAGATACAGGATGCTTGTGAACAACGAATCCTCCCGAGGCGCCGAAAACCGTTTTCACCCAAGGACTTGTCCAAAGTGCCACAATTGCGTGGTTTTCACTAGTGGATGACTTGTTTTCTCTTTTTCTTTTTTCTGATTTTTTTAAAAAAATTTTTAACTTCCTTGCACCATGTTTAAGCATAGAACTGCTTAATATGCATGGCATTCATGGGCTCCCGAAGCTCATCACCATTGGGGTGAGCCAGTTTGTATGCCCTTGTGCCATACTTGGTGACTATGACATAGGGTCCCAACCAATGTGGTTCGAACTTCCCTTTCTTTTCTCGCTCTACTCTGGTGTTGAACTAGTTCTCCTTCATGACTAAATCACCAACCTCAAACTGACGAGGGATGATTATTTTGTTGTAGTTTTTGGAGACTCTGTGTTGATACACTTTTAGGTGATTAAGAGCGTGAATGCACCTCTCATCTAGGAGCTCTAACTCAGCCAGTCTTGCCACTCGATAATCCTCATCCTTATCCAGATAGTCTCGAAGATAAATTCTCAGGGTGGAAGTTCGATCTCTAAAGGGATGATAGATTCTGTCTCGAACACTAGGGAATATGGTGTCGCACCCGTAGGAGTGTGAATGGATGTTTGTAAGCATAAAAAGGGGATGGATTTGTAGGTGCTAGTTTTGACCTGTCTTGCTGACCATCTTCTCCATTATCCTTACCAAAGTCTTCTTTGTTGCCTCAGCTTGTCCATTACCCTGAGGGTAATATGGCGTGGACCATTTTAACCTTGATTTGGAACCGTTGGAAAAGACCTTTCACAGTTTTGTTCTTAAATGACTTCCCATTATCTATAACAATGGCTGCAGGAATACCATATCGACAAATAATGTGATTCATGATAAATTTAGAAATCTGGGCTCCTGTTACATAGGTTAAAGGGACAGCCTCCACCCATTTTGTAAAGTATTCTATAGCTGTGATGATATGTGTATGACCATCAGATGAGGTAGGAGTAAGTTTTCCTATTAAATCAAGTCCCCACTTGGAGAATGGCCATGGGGTAGTGATAGGTTGCAATGGTTGTGACAGAGCATGGATGAAATTTCCATACTTTTGGAAAAGTACACATTTTCTAACATAATTGCAACAATCAGTTTCCATGGTAGGCCAATAGTAACCTACTCTCAATAATTTCTTAGCCAAGACCATTCCATTGGTATGTGCTCCACACACCCCTTCGTGCACTTCTTTGATTGCTTGGATTGACTCCATCACATCCAGACAACGTAATAGATTCCCATCATAGCCATGATGATAAAGTGTACCTCCTAAAAGGGTGTAACGGGCTATCTAGTGAATCAGGATTTGCTTTTTAGAATGGGAGATATCGGGTGGGAATGTGTTGTCCTTAAGATAGGTAAAAATGGGTTCATACTATGGGGAATTGGGGCCAATAACCTCACAAGCCAGGAAAGATTCTGACATGTCGTGCATGGGCTGACATAGATTTTCTATGAAGAATGGCACATCATTATTCCCTGGCAGAATACGAAGCATAGGCCCCACCATTTCCATGGCATCTACCGATCTGTTCTGTGCTCTTGGGATTTTCTCAAAGGTGATGTGCACAAAATACTCCTTTAGAGTTTCCACTAACTTTTTGTAAGGTATGAGCTTGTCATCCTTAACCTTATATTCATCATTAACCTGTTTGATGATTAACTGCGAATCACCTACAACCTTGACATGATGAACATTCCACTTGATGGCCAGCTTCATCCCTGCAATGAGTGCCTCATATTCTGCAATGTTGTTTGTGCAAGGGAAGCCTAGGTGAAAAGCTTGCATGGTATAGGATCACTCGAAGGAGTAATAAGGACCACTCCTGCACCTGAACCATGAAACGTAAAGGATCCATCAAAATGTATCTCGCCACACGAAAAATTATTCAATGTAGAAAAGGAAGCATCCATGCAGATCTAGATTCAAAGGTTCGTGCTTTGTAAAGGTGCTTCTGCTAGTTGGTCCGCAAGTACTTGCCCTTTAACCAATTTTTGATGGACAAATTCTATGTCAAACTCACTAAGTAGAATGATCTAATTAGCCATTCTACCTGTGAGGGCGGGTTTGGAAAATAAATACTTGAGTGGGTCAACCTTGGATATGAGCTTGGTCTTAGTATTTAATAGGTAATGGCAAAGTTTTTGAAAAGTAAAAACAACGGCCAAGCAAGCATTTTCAATTTGAGGATAATTGAGCTCATAGGTGATGAGGGTGTGACTCAGATAGTACACCACTTTCTCCTTATGACCAATTTTATTGGGCAAGCAACACACTAATAGAAAATTGTGTAGTGGAAATATAGAGCAATAGTGGTTCCCCAAGAGTGGGAGGCATGAGGACAGGTGGATTAGCCAAGTATTGTTTAAGTAAAGCAAAGGCTTGTTATTGCTCAAGTCCCAGATGAAAGTAACGTCCTTTTTAAGCAAGTGGGTGAATGAGTGACATTTATCTATAAGCTGGGAGATGAAGCGGTGAATGGCTTGAATTTTCCCCTGTAAGTTGCGCAGTTGCTTGATATTCTCAGGTGGAGGCATTTTAGTGATAGCAGACACTTTAGCAGGGTCTAACTCAATACCTCATCTTGACATAATGAAGCCCAATAGTTTCCCTGATAGCACACCGAAGACACACTTCTTTGGATTTAGCCTAACTTTGTATTCACACAGGCATTCAAAGATACGCCGTAAAATGACAGGGTGATCCTCTCTTGTTTTAGACTTTCCCAGGATATCATCTACGTAGTCCTCCATGATATCATGAATCATATCATGAAAAATTACTGTCATGGCCCGCTGATAGGTAGCTCCTACATTTTTAAGGCCAAATGGCATTACCTGATAGTAGAAGGTGCCCCAAGGAGTTGTAAAAGTTGTTTTGTGTTGGTCTTCTTCAGCGATCTTGATTTGATTATATCCCGAAAATCCATCCATGAGTGATAAAATTTCATACCCTGCTTTGTTGAGTCAACAATCATGTCAATGTTGGGCAACAAAAAATAATCTTTAGGGAAAGCTTTATTGATGTCCCTAAAATCCGTTCAGATTTGGATACCGATAGGTTTTTTTTGGACAGGAACAATGTTCGATATCTATTCAGAATAATCAATTGGCCTGATGAATCTTGTTGTAAGTAATCTTTCCAACTCTTCTTTAACCAACAGGGCCACTCTTGGGTGCATATTTGAGCTTCTGTTTGATAGGCTTGGCATCTGCGTGCATGACTAGGTTGTGCATGACCAAAGTTGGATCTAATCCGGGCATGTCTTTGTAAGACCATGCGAACACATCAATAAACTCTCGCAGCATAGTGAATGTATTTTGTTCTCTAGCCGAGAGTGATGCTCCTAATTTTACTATCTTGGGATCTTCTTCTGTATCAATATTGACATTAATGGTTTCTTTGAATAGAAATTTTTATAAGTCCTCCATACGTGTAGGATCAGGAGGAAGGTTGAGATCTTCATCCAAGGATGTCTCCACGAGATTTTCATCCTTGACGTGGTCACTTTGTTTGTCCTTTGATTTTCTTATTTGTTTGTCAACCAATGCCTCAAAGAGGTTTTCACTGTGTGACTTGGACTTTGATTTTTCCAAGGCTTTTCTTTAGAACTTTTACCCTCGCTTTTCTTTAAGTTTTTCTAACCACGAAGTTCAGCCTCCTTGCCGAAGTAGGCACAAGTATCTAAGTCGATAAAGAAACCTTTCTTGTGATCTCCAATGGGAATTATATCCCTTATGCCCATGAATTCTATGATAGCCTTGTCATTCTCAAATAAATCTAGTGGCATGTGATGTTGTTGGTCCCATTCAACAAGGGAAGGGTATACAAGGTCAAGGGTTGGTTCCATGGGGGTTATGGTTAGGAAAGTGTTGTTCATGAAAAGGTTCGTGGAGGCCAGATCCTCATATTGGCTACAATGGGAATCTGTATCACTATCTAGATAGTCAGAGCTATCCTCAAATTCAGAATAAGTAGCATCTTGATCGTTAGGGTGTTCCTCATAAGGGTGAAACCCAATGCTGTATATTTCTGTTTTGAAATGTGGAAGAGGGACTGGTTCTCTTTGTCCTTGTTCGTTTCTCCCACATCCTAGGCCTTTGTAGCCCATGGAGTACATCATTTTACTAGATTTTTCATATTCCAGGGTTCGATAACAGGATGGCTGAGTATCCTCAGGGACCCAAGTTGTAGGTGGATCAAGCAATTTTTCCTCAGCTAACAAGCCTCTAGGTAGGAATGACCCAATAGTGTGTTCCTCTCTAGGTCTTCTGAAGCAGTAGTTGGGCCAACCTCTAGTCTTGGGTGACAATGAGAGGTTTGAAACCAAGAGCACTTGTTGTACATTATACTCCCATGCAGCCATATTCAAGGATTTTCATCTCCCATGAATCAAATGGAGATGTTGAAGTAGATGCCCCATGAGCGCAAGAACTAAGAGAATCTGAATCCACTCGGGATTCCATGGCCTCAGACTGGAGAGGGACAACTATATCTGCAGAGGGACATGCATATGTACCCTTTCATGCAAAGCTATTGAGAGCTCTACAATGAGAAAAGGGCTCTGAATCTCCTTGTATTGTAACTCGTATGTCCCTCATGCTTCAACTTAATGCATTGATGAAACGTTGATGGCACGGCCTGCATGGCATGAATCCATGGTCGGCCTAGAAGCATGTTATATGGAAGTTCCAAGTCTAGGACATGAAACTTTGTCTGATGGCAAGTGGGACCCACCTCCATGGGCAGCGTGATGGTGCCTGCTGATTCCCTTTCCACGTTGTCGTATGCGGTGATAGTGATAATATGGGACTCAAGATCTTCCTCCATATGTCCCAACTATTTGACCAACTTAAGCGTGTAAATGTTCAACCCAGATCCATTATCCACAAGCACCCATTTGATTTTCCTACGGGTGACAACTACCTCAATGTATAAGGGAAGATTATGTGTTGGATTCTCAGTAGGGATCTCCCTATGGTTGAAAGCAAGATGTTCACTTGGTGTGATGTTTGCCACCACGACTTGAAGGTGTGTAGGATCGACTTCTAAAGGAACTCTTGACCCCTGAAGAGTTTGGTATAGAATGTCTTTATGCACATTGGATATCTTGAGAAGATCTAAGATCAAAATCTTAGCAGACATATTTTCAAGTTGTTCTAAAAGATTATATTTACCGGTTTGCGGGGTCGACAGAGAAGGTTCCAGAATCACGAGGTGGGCACGCCTTATTACCGCAGCGTAGTCCTTTCCCTTGATCCAAATAGTATTGACACGGTCAGTAGGAGAGAAAATACATCTAATAAGCGAATCATAATGATTGTTGTCTCTTTTGGTGTACAAGTAATTCATGGATTTATAAGTTTGGGATGACTCTCCCCGATCTGGCTTTGAATTTTCTGACTTATCATGCTTGGGGAATGGTTCTTTATATATCCCCATTTTCTCGTTAGGTGTTTGTGTTTTTCCTGGGTTATCCACCTCTATCTCTCCGTTGTTAATGAGGTCCTGAATATAATGACAAAGCCAATTTTTTTCTATCTTATGTCCTTTGACGCGATGCATTTTGCAATATTCATGCTCCTTGTACCATGAAGGTTTTGGAGTGTCAAATGGTTGCATTGTAGGATAGGTCATCATGTGGGCCACATCCAATTGTTTTAGAATAACTGACAAAGGTTCATTGAGAGAGGTGAACATTCTTCACTTTGGTGGTGGTTAAATTGGGCCCTTGGTCAGTTTAAAAGGTTGACTAGTTTGGACCGTTTGAACACATTTGGAATCAATGATTCTGTCTCCCACCACAATTTTGTTTTTGTTAAAGATATTCGGCTTTTCCATGGGTTTGAAATTTTGGTTGTCTCTAGATTCGGTTTTGAGGGTGCCTTTGGCAATGAGAGATTTTTCTATTTGAATCCTTTTCTCGATAACCTCCTCAAAATAACGAACACAATGCATTTGGAGGTGGAAAGCTATATCCGGGTTGAGATTGGGAATGAAAATACTAACCAACTGATTTTTAGGGAAAGCACAAGGGAAGCGACTAGCTATCCCTCTCCACCATTAGAGGAAGTGGTAGAAGTCTCATTAGGGTTCTACTTGGTACCACATAAGTCTACCATTGTGACATCACTCTCTATGTTATATGAGAAGTGACGCACTGAATCTTTCTACCAATTTTGGCCAAGTGAAAATTGATCCTCGTGGTAAGCGTGTAAACCACTCCAAGGCTTGACCTCCGAGACTCTTGGGAAAAAGTCTGATGAGGTAATTGTCACTATAAGACACCTCTTGACATGCCATGTAGAAATCTTTAACATGATCCTCATGGATCTCCTTTCCCTTTATATTTGTCAAACTTTGGCATATCAAATTTATTTGGAAAGGGTTAAAGGGTCGTTGTATTGTCAAAAGGATAGGGGCATAATTCTTCATATTGATATTTCCTAATGCTCCCTATATTTCTCTCTTGTAAGCTCGCGAGCATCACTTTCATAGACTACACTTCTTGTGTGAGAAATTGTTCTCTAGTGGGAGAAGCAGGGATGTATACATGATGATACCCTGTGTCTTCTTCTCCTTGGTTTTCACAGAGTTCATTGATCTTAACCTTAGGCCTCAACTTTTGAACATTCTTGTTTGCATATTTCTGTACATGGGAAGTAAGCAAAGCTAGTTGTTGGCTTAGGTTACTAATTTGTTGTTGGATTGTGGCTTCTTCTTCTAAAGGTTCCTCCTCCTCGTATTGTGGAGGTTCTTCACCCGTCTCATGTTCTATCTTGTTTCTTCATGGCACTTTGATAAAGGGTATTCTATGCCCTACCACTTTATCATTTCCTGCATAAGAAGTGGAAGCATGTCTCATGTGTTAAAATATCTTCCATATTGATAAGGGGATGTTCTTCCTCAGTAGCGTCATTTGCAGGTAGTATTGTTTCATTCTCGGTGGGAAATTTGGCCCCTAATTCTATGACCCATGCCAACACTCTATCTTTGTTTCGAGAAGAAATTCGTCTAGTAGAGTGGGGTCAAAATCAAATTCTACGTGTGGTGATTCTAATTCATTTCCACTATGATCGACCATCTCTTTTGTTTCTTTTTCTGCAGAAAACAATGGTCCTAGGTCATGTCCAATGAAGGGGTTTGACCCTTGTCTATTAGAGGTTTCCCAAGCTTGTGCTTGTTGTTCCTCGTATGTTTGTTTCTTTAATCCTAGTCATGTTTTAGGAGCCATGTTTTCGTGATAGTTTCACTAGGGTAAGTTGTAAATGTGTTCAAATCTTAGTGACCACCCCTAAGTGAGATGCAAGATGTATTTGTTAAGAGTATGAATAAGTCAACAATGTGAGAATACCAATGTGATAGAGTGATAAATCACCAGTGACACAAGTGTTTGGTATCGAAACCTGTTTAAATGAAGTACCTCCTAGACTATGTTTCAAAAAGTAGTTTTGCGTCGCAAGATGATTAACAAGATGTTTTCACTTATGCCAAGTTCAAGGAATGAACAAAATGTAAGTAAATACAAGAAGTCAATGTGACCTCCCAATCAAGATATACGATGAGTGAGCTCAAACTCGATTAAGACCTATATCTCAAAAAGTGCCAATTACAATTCGCGAATGACACAACAATATCACCAAGATATGTTAACCCACTTTGAGAAAGTGAAGTATTGATATCAAGATGTTATTGATATAACATGCACAAATGGTAACACCTAGCACTCTTCAAAATTGAGGTAATAATAGAACCAAACTAAAAATCTCAAAGTATAGCTAGGAATAGTTAAAAATGTGTGCAGCGTAACCTTACAATATAGATATTTATGTCAAGTTTATAATAAATAAAGACGTAAATATCGAAATTGTAGTGATATGATACAAACAAGCTAACTCTTCCAAGGAAGTCCGATGATGAACTATGCCTAACTACAATGATGATCTTGACATGGGTATCAAGATCACAATGGCTACTAATGACGTGAATACGCCTTCGCACACTTTAGACGTTTAACTTACCCACCACAAACATGGATGGGTGTAAATGGACATAAAAGTGACAGAAACTTGATTGATTGATAACACAAAGGTGGTCACCCTTCTTCTGATCAACAAAGGGTCAAAAGAATGTGAAGGAAGCAAATAAAAAAAAATGAAAAATACTGGCTTCACTTTGGTAGAGTTTCACCTCACCCTAAGGCAAGTAAAAACTAGGTGAAAGTAACGCGTCACACATTTCTCAATGAAAATATGGTTCACAACTCAACACTATTTTAGAATGGTCAAAGTGGGCTCTTGGCCAAAGTATATCTTCCTAGGTGGTTCTCTCATCCTAGGTGCTACAAAGATTATCCACGAGCGGGACAATTTACCCAAAAAGTCGTAATGACTAGTTTGGGAGTATCTCGAATTTTCCCCCTTCAAGAAAAGTGGGCAATAAATACATCCAGTTGTGTACTTAAAAGGGTCACGTAGGGACAAATTGTAACTCTATCTCACAAAGGAATTACTAGTCAGATAGGTAGTGCGGAGCACTTCCCGTTTCATCCATAAGGTTCCCTCTTGCGTGGACTACTTTGGGGTTCCTGGAACCACCCCCATTGTTGTAGCTTAAGGTGTTATGCCAAAGGGGTTATGTTCTAGTTGAGTGGAGAGGGATGTACCCTTTTCCGAAACCTACAATACAGTGTTTTGAATATGTTGTTCATTTTATCTTTTTTAATTAGATGTGGTTTTCTTGAACACCGTTTGGCAACTTGTATAACAACTGTATTAGTAGTTTTTGACTTTTGTTTTGATTCCTCCGTTCTTTGACAAGCGATGGCATTTTGGTCTTGTATGACAATTTTTAGTAGTTTTCCATCAAAAGAGAAGGCATCATTTTTGATTCTCCAGATCGTCCAAGGATGCAAGAGAAGAGCATACGTGATTGTCTTCAAAAATCCAAAAAAATATCAAATGGAAAAACACTTTAATTCAACTATGCCAAATTAACCAATTCCAACTCAAATACTCCTAACAATCTCAAAGCATCAAAAGGACTTAAGAATCATTTCTGATTCCCAAGATCGCCCCAAGGGACGTGAGGGAAGAGCATACATGATCCATATTCCTATAAGTAAATAATGCAAAATATCACCTAATCAAATACAAACATGTAAAAACAGCCTGCAAAGACAAATATATGATTAGATAAACCTGTAAGAATGTTAGCACATCAACACCTTAATTTCAAAAATGTAAAAGGACACCTGCACCCCTTTTCAACTCCTACATGTGGGTTAGGGTGTATGCGCCATTTATCATTGTTTTCGACTCCCAGTGCACTGCGCCACCCGAGAGGTGTGTGCGCCATGAAAATAGTATATGCGCCACTAAAATAATGTCTACTGTGCCACTCTGTGGAATTTTTGGATTTATCAAGCACCTATGCCACCAGAGAGGTGTGTGCGCCACAAAAACAACATATGTGCTACTCTGAGAAAAATAGATAGAAAAATAGACAGAACAACCACATTACTGGAAAAATGTGTCTGTGCCACTAAAACAACATGTGTGCTCTAGTTAGGGTGTGTGTGCCGATCTGATAGGTTTCAGAATGTAGTGAAGGTACAATACAAAATGACATTTGCACCCGGGTTAGTGTGCCTACACACTGGTTAGGGTGTGTGTGCCGGTGGTTAGCTGCACGCATGCGCCGTGGTCGGCAGACAAAGTGACAGGTTTTAACAATGTGCTTGTGCCACCAGAGAGACATGTGTGCCATGAAAACCACTCTGCGCCATAAAAATTGTGCTTTCACCCCTAAAATCATGATTGCGCTAGACACCTGTAACCAAAATATGACAAAAACACAAGAAAACTCATAATATCTCAATTTTTGACAAGTTAGCTTAAGAATGGAAATAACCCATTAAAATTATGGCTATGAACATGAAGTTACACATATCAAATGAGCAAAAATTCTAAAAAAATAGAAATTAATTACTACATGTGCATATCAAAAGTTAGCCAAAAAAATGAAACTTAAACTAAAATGCCATGGGACTAAGGCTCCCACCGGAAGCGTGCCAAATGTGTGCAAGTATTTCTACAATTTAGCTAAATTTAAAGCAAGAAACTACCACCTAGAAATAGCTTCCTAACCTAGCTAGAAATGAGAAATGTGCACCATCATGATGAAGAAATGAGCAAGTCCTACCCTTAACATTAATAACTTTGAAATGATCAAAACATAATGTAAATTAATGAACTCTATTCTCCTTAATTGCCTAATTTAACATTAAAATGAACCTAAGTAGTCAATGGCAATCAAATTATATTTGCTTGCTTTGATCCTTCAATGGATGCTTGGGTGTGAGGCTTAGCTCTTCAAGAATGGAGGATGGAGGGCTCAAGAATGAAAAAGGCTATTAGTATGAAACTATGTGCTTTCTTTTGTCTCTTGAGAGATTTAGGTGTAAGTGTAGAAGTAGAGGGAGGGTTGTTTATATAGCCCAAAGGATAAAGGATTCAACACATCCTCATGAATGTGGGACTAATGGAGATGTAGAGTTAGTTATGGATAAGGGGGTTTAGATGGGGTTGAGTTAACTTTAGGAGGGTTTAGTTTGTCCTTAAGTGGCTCATGTGGATAAAGGGGGTGTATTAATTAATCAAGATGATTAATTAATACATGTGCAAGCTTTTATAAGCTTTTAGATGGATTTTAGTGTGATTTGGACCATTAGGAGGGAATTAAACCAATTAAATAGTGATTTATTGATTTAATGAGAAGGGAGGCTAATTAATTAATAATAATTAATTAGACTAGATAGAAGGTGTTGATTAATGAAGGGTCGTTAATTAGGGTATGTGTTGGATAGGTGACTTAATTAATTAGCATAATGTAATCAATTAACAACAATGGAAGAGAAGATGAGCGCTATTGACAATATGTCGTCAATTTGTGGGAAAGGAGATAATTAGCACAATTTAAGTATTTAAATTGCTCAGGCATAATTATAAGTGTCTATAGAAACTACCCTTCTATTGGTGTTATTACCTCCCATAGTGTAGGATTTCCTTATTTTCATGTTCTCTCCTTTTCCCTGGTCCCTTGGAATTGATAAGATAGGATTAGATAGTAGATTTACCTTCATTAGGAGTAGTATTTGTAGCATTATTTTAGGATGAGGAACCAAACTTCTCTGGAGAATTATCTCAAATTGCAAGGTCCCACACCTTGAGATAATTCCATGTTACCCAGTTACACTAATTGTCCATTTTATTCACATGCAAGAAAATCATAGGGTGTTGTAATTTGGTGATGAAAATAACTTATATCATGTACAAACCCTTTCTGAGCATCGATTAAGCTCTATGTCCCACTAGAAAATAACTTCTAGTAAAGACACAATCAAATTTTTGATAATGTCATTTTTGGTTGATCATCTTTTCTAATAATCAAATTTTTGTAAGGGCCCATCTTTCTATGACTTAGTATTTTCACTTCAGTTGGCTTTAGTGTGGAATATCTTTGGATCCATATAAATATAAATCAAACACATTCATTTACACATTTGGTACCTACTTGACCATTTGGTTATTACATGGACTCTAATCTCTCAAACATCAATAAAATTTTCCTTATTCTTATTTATTGTAGGATCATATACTATGAGCATCGTAGGAAAAATAGGACTAAATAATTTTAATCCAAGCCAAAACAAAATAACTCAAGTCAAAATCTCTAAAAACAAGTTAAAACAAGAATTATCAAATGTTCAAGAGACAAATTTTACTTGCATACATGTAAATGAGAAGAGAAAATTGCACTTACAATAGGTAGAGAATTGTGTGTGTGTGTGTGTGTGTGTGTGTGTGTGTGTGTGTGTGTGTGTGTGTGTGTGTGTGTGTGTGTGTGTGTGTTTTTGAAGTAGATTCAAATTAGTACTCGTATAGATGGCCTAGGGGTGCCTCCACCTAAACTACTAAACCCTTTATACATTACTATTAGGAAGAGAAGACTTATTCCTACCACTTACTCGCAATTTTCAGTCTTAAATTACACACAAAGATACACATTTAATAGTTGCATAATCACATATATTTTCCATAGCTTGAAAACTTCGTGTAAAACTAGACAATTGATAGTTGGTCAATTCTATCCTACTCGGCAATTTTCTTTGAAGACAATTAATGACCTTGTTTCAAATATATAACAAAAAAATAATTTTTTATCTTGTTCTCTCTATTTTCACATATATATCATTTGCTAGAGAACAAAATAACTAAGTACCTTATCCTCTTTTCATTTTACTACAATTATCATGCTCCCTAATTAAGCAAACATCTTAATTATTTCTGCATATTCAAATCTATAAGTTAAATATAAATTAAAATAATAGTCCAAATCTACATACTTCTTATATTAAAATCCAATTATTAGATACTTAAGGTTTTATTCACTTTTTATTTTTAAGGTGTAATTAGGTAGCTAACTTGGTATGGGGAGGAACAAAGGGTATTCACATTGAGTAACAAAAGAGCGAGTTAAAAATTAATGTGGTGATTATTATTATGCCGAAGGCGTCCCCCCTATGGGAAAGGCCCTTCCGGACGTTTCTATGACTGTATTAAATTTGAAAGTTTGATGACCGCCTAGACGTTTTTATTTTTAACGGTTTTTTCGATTGGGCAATTATTTTTCGGAAGAGTAGTATGTGTCAGGTCGACACAGGAGATGGAAGAAAGAAGAGTGACGAAACATGTAGCATAGTCGGGCAGGTGATGTGGGTTTTGACAATATGATCATCAACATTGCCACTATGCTCCCCTGGAGCCATAACGAACCCATTCAATACGGGTTACTTCTAAGGTGCAGCCTCTTTGTACCATTGGAGGATGTGTCAGTGTGCCCTAGAATGTATGGGAAGGGGGTATATTATGGTTTCCCTAGTAACATGTTGTTGGATAAAATGACAGGGGTGAGATATAATGCCCATGGAGTAAATGGGCATATGTTTTTACTTGCCAGACTATATGGGATCCCACTACCCGATCTTGCAAGAATTTGGTGTAAAAAATATTTGAAACTATAATTTGCCCAATCAAAATTGGAGAAAAATAGATGTAATCGCTTCTTGAATCCAAATCTTGTCACAAATAATGATAATATTTAGTAGCATATGTATTTGCTATCTGCTCGTATGTAATTATGTGTTTATTAAGATTTGAAGTTATTTATCCCAAGGTTGCTTATTTTGTTGTGCTAGAACAACGCAATCAGTCCTTTGATGTTACAGGGTTAATTCTTTTGCCAAGAAACCGTATATATAAACAGGCTAGAGGATAGAGCACAAATTAATCTCAAAGCCCACCGAGACGGAGGATAGATCACGAGATAAAAAATCTAAATGCCTTTACCTAGGGTATTGAAAATTCTTACTCAATGACATGGGTACTTGTGCTTCTAATTAAATTGAGGGCATCAATGGTGGTTCAAATTTAGAACAGAAGAAATTGGAAAAAAACTATGTTGTGGTGAAAAAACTTCCAGGATGTTATGTCAGGATCATTTACATTTTACTTAATTTAATGGCTATGGCTTATGACTTACCAGGAAAAATTCCTATTGATATTAATGTCCACCAAAACCCAATTGGGTTCTGGAATTGAAAAAGAACATTAAAAAGAAAGAAATAACACAATGACCCCATTTGAGGCCAATTTATTCCATGCCAATACACCAAGAAAGGGAATGCATCAAACAATCATACTTTGGCATGATAATCATGTCTTCCTCTCGAGAAGCGATAGCAACAAAGTCTGCTACACATGTATTAAATTTTCTGGAAGAGATTATGGAGTTTTCCTATACATTGTTTGGTGATTTAAGGATGATATTCCCTGGATCATATGCTAAATGCCTTATATGTTTTTCTGAGTGTTTTTCAGAGTTTTTATTATTTGAGGTGGTCTTGCCTATATATATATATAAGATGGAATTCTCTAGCAGAAGCTTCTTAGCTCAAAACTATAGAGGTTGGCATGTGTTCTGGTGATTTGGATACTTGATTTATTTGTTATGCTATGAAAATCACCCAATTGCTTGTATTGTCTTCTCAAAGTGATTAAGAAAAACAACAATATCCCAGGAAATCTAGTGGAATTAACCACACTCCTTGATTTTCCTAGTTTGAGTTCTATTAATGCCATTGGTATGAAAATCATGGCAAAATAGATAATCTGTTAAGTTTAGGATATGCCTAATTTAAGAAGATAAAGTTACAAACATTGGATAGAGATACAGGGTAGAACTTCAATTTATACTTGTGTTTGTTTTTAGTAAACTAATTATAGATACAAATTGAAACTCTATAAAAGAGGTTGACCTGTAATTACACTCATGCATTGTTTTACACACATAAAAATTCTAACAAGAGCCATTTCATCTCTTGGTTTAGTTTGGTGGGTGTCCACTGTCCAGTCAAAGACAGAAGGAGCAACAATCCATCCACCACCTCTAAATCCCTTCAGTTTTGTTTCACTTTCAAATTCAGGTACCTTTCCTGTCATCTTTTTCTCCTCTCTCCCCACCTCCTTTGACTATTTTTATCTCCGAGTACAAACTATATTTAGCCATTTTTCATGCTTTTATTCTTCAAAATTTTATACCCATTTGGCCAATTTGTTGCAAGCCTAACAAGTGGGTTGTTAGTTGTTATTGTGTTGCAGGATCGGAAGAGATTCCAAGGATCTATAGATCTTGGAGGAAGAGTCACAATGGTTGCAGGAAAAGGTGCCAAAGGCCTTATCACAGGAAAATCCTCCACCCCTGCTTCTACCTCTAATTTTTTCGCTAATAATAATAAAAAACTCTAATAGTAATAATGACAAGGTTGATAAGAAGAAGCCCATCTCTTACTCATCTCGTGTAGGCCTCCATGTTTGTACTTGTTTTTCACTGCTTGTCATGTTCTGTTATCCAAAATGAGCCCCCTGCTTATTTTGGCTAACTTGCCTTCATTTTTTCCTTCCTTGTGCTTCAACTTCAATTTTCACACATTTCAAGCACTAAAAATATTATGGAAATGGATTCATTAGATAGAGAATTTTCTCACCTTTCCAGAAAGGTAAAATTTTCCTCCTAACTCCTTGTAATTTTCGAGTTATGGCTTAGCAGAGTTTTTGAGGAATTTTTCCCAAGACAGGCCCACGACCAATGAAATGGTGCCACGTGGTAGAGGAGGTCGAGGCCGGTGGAGCGGAGTTGGAAAATTTTCCAAGAAGGTTGGCAAAGGCGCAAAGGAAAATCTTAGCCGCGCAGCTGCGGAGAGGAGGATGGAGGAAATTTGCAAAGGGCCCCGCATTGAATGAGGATGCCCCACGTTTCTAGTCAGTGGCGGGAGTCAGGGAGGTGGAAGGATTTGGAGAATTTTTAAAAAGTTACAAAAGGTGCAAAGGTGTGCATTAAACCCATGGCCCCATCGACCAATCAAATGGTGCCACGTGGCCACATCAGTGGCGGAGGTCGGGCCTACGGAGGTAAATTGGGAAATTTTCCCAATGAAAATTTAAAAGGTGCAAAGGGTAGAAAGTGATCCTAAGACCTGTGCCTAGCCAGGAGATGCCATGTGTCTTGTCAGTGGTGGAAGTAAGGGTGGGGGAGAAGTTTTGGTTTTTTTCCCAAAAAACCAAAAAAGGCGCAAAGGTAAAAATAGAGGCACACCCCGCCAAGCAATTAAAAAGTGCCACGTGTCCACATCAGCGCGGAGCTCGGGGTGGTGGGGGATTGTTGGAAATTTTTCCCTTGGTGGGTGAAGAGAGAAAAATGTGTTTTGAAACCTACGGTCGAACCAGAAGCTGACACGTGGCAGTGGAGTGGTGGAGCGCGGGAAATTTTGGGAGATTTTCCCAATGAAAAATCAAAAGGAAAAAGGTGAAGTTTGAGCCCGGATTTCATCAGCAAATCAACAGTGATGCCATGTGGCAGAGGAGTAGTGGGGCAAGGGGAATTTTTGGGAAATTTTCCCAAATTCAAAAAAGAGGAAAATTTTCAAGTTTCAGCCCGCCAACCCGATTTTTGCCCTAAAATTGCCATTTTTGCCCTAAATCTTCAGAGGGGCATAACTTTCGATCCCGAGCTCAGATTTTTGTGTTCTTTATATCATTGGAAAGCTTGTGAAATCATCTACCCGATGGAATATTCAATTTTGTTTTTGGTGGATATATTTGGGATAAAATGGGAAAATTTCTTTGGCATGTAAAAAACACAGAATACGCCGTAACCACTAAAATTAATGAAGTATGGGCCTCTTTCTTGCTCTGCAGAGCAATGTACTTTGGTGTATGGGTTTTTCAATGAAGCTCATCACTTTGCAGGAAAAATTGAAGGGATTTTTTGGTGGTTAGAGTTTCAAATCAGATTTTTCCTACATTTTCTCCTTTCTTCCATTCTGTTCAATGGTTAAAAAGCTTGTTTTGGATCATTTGTAAAATTTGTTCATTCTTTCTACTCGAACTCCCTTATTTTCTTCCCCCAGGGTCAAAAATGGAGTTTAAACCTCCTCTCCTACTCTGTAATGGATTTTTTTCCTCTTACCCGTGAAATGATGTTTTGTGCAAACTTCTGGAGTAATAAAAAACGTGTTTTGTGATGCATTTGTCCATCCTTTCTCATTTTTGCTTGTTTTCTTCTTACCTCTCTTCATTGCACGTATTTGTGCATGTTTAGATGTTCATTGTAGGTTTTGGAGCTATGTTCATGAATTTTTGGAACACATTTTGTGTGAAATCCATCCTTGGTTTTGTGATGCACTTGTCCATCCTTTCCATTGCTCACCTCTCTTTGTTTCCATGGCATTTTTGATAGATGTTCAACATTTTCCTTCTCTGGTGTATCACCGTTTTAGTGTAGGCTCTATTTTTCCCTCTTTTCTCTCTCTCTCTCTGCGTCTTCTTGGAATAGTTAGATTAGGATAATATTAGCTTACCTGCACTAGAATAGCTTATGGCGAGATAGTTTAGGAAGAGGAACCAACCTTCTCTGGAGAGCTTTCCCCATTTGCAAAGGTCCCACACTTTGGGAAAGCTCAATGTTGTGCATTCACACCAAATGACATTGCCTTAGAAAAGTAGATCCATAGGTCATTTTGGGGGTGCTGTGAATTTTCCCTAACAGTTCTAGTTGATCATGTTTCACATATAATTATTGTATGCATGCATGGTTCAATAATTCTTGCTTCAAGGACCCATCTTTTTCTCCCTAGTGTCTGCAGAAAATTATTTGTCATTTGTAAGCCTTTCTTGGTTCATTGCTTAGCCTTGTAGGCTTCCACCAATGGGTTGTACTTGTTTGAAATGCTATTGTGTCATTAGGCCATGAAACCACTGTTTTTTCATGGTGGAGGGACTTTGTTCAGGCAGTTATTCCCCGACACCCACGAAAGGGTGGTGCCTCTTTTTATGTGGGAAATGATTACCTTTCTCATAAACAAGAAAAAGCTTTTTCTTTTCAAGGCATTTAAGGCTTAGACTTGTCCTTTTTGGACATGAAGAAGTGTTTTAAATACAAACACTCTGCATAAACCAGGTCTTTATATATTTAATTAGTTGTTTTAGTTGCCTGCATGTATACATGAATCTAAGTGTGGAGGTTGTAGAAAACTATAATTTAGCTTGAGCAATTTAAATACCTAAATTGCACTAATTAAAACCGTTTCCCGCAAATTAAGGACATATTGTCAATAGTGCTCATCTTCTCTTCTATCATCATTAATTAATTACATTATGTTATTTAATTAAGTCTTCTATTCAACAAATATCCTAATTAACAACCTTCAGTTAATTAATCCTTCCTTCTATCTAGACTAATTAATTATTATTAATTAATTAGCTTCCCCTTTCATTAAATCAATAAATCATTATTTAGTTGATTTAATTCCTTCTATAGTCTAAATCGTGTTAATATTCCTCTAAAAAGCTTTTATAAGCTTGCACACCTATTAATTAATCACTTTGGTTAATTAATAAACCCCCTTTATCCCCATGAGTCACTAAAGGACAAATTAAACTCTCCTAAAGTTAACTCAACCCTTTCTAAACCCCCTTATCCACAACTAACTCAACATCTCTATTATCCCACATATAAAGGGATGTAGAGATTCCTCTATCCATTGGGCTATATAAAGAGCCCTCCTCCTACCTTTACACCTACACCTACTCCTTGAAAAAAAAAGTGAGCATATAGTAAATACACTATAGCCATTTTTTCATCTTTGAGCATTTCTCCATTAGAGTGGAGCTAATCATCATCCTTTTGCATTCCAACAATCAAGTTAGTGTTGTGAAGAAAAATGGAGTTAATCAAGAAAGGCCTAATAAGCCATGGCTTGATGAACCTCCATATTTGATCATCTTGGATCAAGCAACTACTAAATCTCCTTTTGATAGCTAAGAGATCTACATAGGTCTAGTTTTATTAATTTAGCTTTCTAAAAGAGTAGAGTAATAATGTTAATATGTTAGCTTGAGGTTTTGCTTTCAAGATTCTAATGCATAGTATTGATGATTGTTACTTTTTTAGCTCTTAGCATGATGGTGTTTTGATTTCAATTTAGCTTTGTTATAGGACTACTAGGTGTTAGTTCTAACTTTGTTAACTTAGATAAATTAAACCATGCACACATTTGCACACTCCGTGTGGACGGTTCCTTTGTCCCTTAGCATTCTAGTTCAAATTTTGTTGTTATTTCAACATTTGGCTAACCCTTAATATGCACATACATGTTAAATAATGTTTAAAATGTTATGATTTTGCTATCTTTTCATGTGTTGAGTCTTGTTTAGGGGTTTAATTTTGATGGGTTGTTTTCAATTTTCAACTAACTTGTTAAAAATTTGAGCTTTTTGAGCTTGCTTATGTCATTTTGTCGTATTTTGACGTCATTGCCAGTTTTTTTGCAGGGGGAGTGCAGGCACCCAAACCTTGGTGTAGGCACCCTGACCTTGGCATAAGCACCATTATGTTGGCACACACCCCATTGTAGTACTATAGCTTTTTTTGATAGACCAACGCATGCACCCAAATTCTAGCACATGCACCCTAAAGGGAGCACATGCACCATTATGTTGGTGCACACACCACTGTAGTATTATACCTTTTTTTTGTTAGACCAGCGCAGAGCACCCAAAAGCTAGTGCAGGGCACCCTAAAGGTAGCGGGGGCACCCAATTCCTTACACATGCACCATTATGTTAGCACACACACCATTGTACTACTACACCTTTTTTTTATACCAGCGAAAGCACCCATATGCTAGCGTAGGCATCTCTCAGGTAGCGCACATGCACTGATATAGACTTTGTACCTTTTGTTTTGCTTCCCAGGCATGCACACACATAAATGGGTGCGAATACACACTTTGAAGGAGCGTGCACATCATTACGCAGCACGCAGGCATAATTCTCATTATGTTTTTTAGACAGAGATGTGCACATGCTTAAAATGGCACGCACACACCAAAATGTACGTGCATACACCCTGAAGGGCATGCACACGCATAACTGTGTATATAGGATATCTTCCGGAGGCCATAACTTTTGCTCCCAAACTCGAAACAAATCCATTTTTGTTGTGTTGGAAAGGTATTGAAGAAAAATACACAATGGAAACATAAATTTGGGGTTTTGAGTTACCAAAAATTTAAGCTTTTCATTTTTAGTAACCTACTCATTTCTAACATGTCTAAATGCTTTGGAATTTTTGGTCTTTAATGTTCTAACACCTTGCAAGTTTTATTTTGAATCTAACTTCTGTTTTGTAGGGTGCTTTTACATGTTTGATGTAAATTTGACTTATTTAAAATGGTAATGAACATTACATGTTTAATCATGAGATTAGAGTCGTGTATGCTCTTCCTTGCACCTTTTAGGTGATATTGGGAATCGAAATGATGTCTATGTCTCTTTTTGGTTTCGAAAAATGCTTGTTCTTTAAAGAATGAATGTAAAATTTGGTTAAGATTAAGGTCGTGTATGCTCTTCCCTTGTGTCCTTTGGGGGGATCTTGGGAATTAGAAATGATTATTATATCTTTTGACACTTTGAAAATGTTGAGAATGTCCGAATTGAGTCAAAATGAATAAATTGGTGCATTTGAATTAAGTGTTTTCCATTTAGTGATTTCTTGGATTCTAACATCACGTATGCTCTTCTCTCACATCCTAGGATGATCTTGAGAACCAGAAATGATGTTTACTCTTTTTATGGAAAATTACTAATCCTTTGTGTAGAACCACAAACACTTGTCAAAGAAAGGTGGAGTTGAAACAAAACTAAACTACTAATACAATTTCCGTGCAGGTTGCCAAAATGTGTTCAAGAAAACCACATCAAATTAAACAAGATAAAAAGCACACCACATTCAAAACACTGTATTTGCAGGTTCGGATAAGGTTACGCCCCATCCGCTTAAAACTAAGACATAACCCCTTTGGCATAAGCCTTAAGCTATAACAATGGGGGTGGTCCTAGGAACCCCAAAGTATTCCATACAAGAGGGAATCTTCTAGACGAAATGGGAAGTGATCCGCACAACCTACTTGACTAGTATTTCCTTGTGAGTTAGCGTTATCGGTTGTCTCGTATGGTGACCCTAAGGAGAGTACATGTGGACGCACTAGTTTCCCTTTGTGCTTGAAGGGGGTAAAGTAAAGATGAGATACTCCTAAATTAGTCATTGCGACTTTTGGGTAAATCGAGCTTGCTTAAGACAAATTTGTAACACCTAGTTGAGAGAACCACCTAGGAAGATATCTTTGACCAGGAGCCAACTTTGACAATTTCAAAAAAATTGAGTTATGAGCCATTGTTCATCACAAAACATGGGAAGCATTACTTTTGATTAGTTTTTCACTTGCCCTAAAGCGAGGTGAAACTCTGCCTAAGTGAGGCCAACATTTTTCAACCCCAATTGATATACTTCCTTCACTTTCTTTTGACACTTTTTTATCAAAAGAAGAGTGACTACCTTTGCGTTATCAATTGATTGTTTCACCACTTATTTTCCGTTTATGCCCATACATGTTTGAGGCTGGGTTGTTAAATGTCTAAAGTGTGTAGAGAAATTTTCATATCATTGGTAGCCTTTGTGATCTTAATACCCATGTCGGGATCATCATCGTAGTTAGGCTTGATTCATCACTTTGATTCTCCTCTAAAATTGTATCCTGTTTATATTGTGTCACTACAATTTTGGTATTTATAACTTGTTTCTTGTAAACTTGACCTAAAATTCCTAGGTATACTATCGCTTTAGTTTGATTTCAATTATTACCTCGATTTTGAAGAGTGTTAAACATTACCACTTGTGCGTGTTATATCAATATCATCCTGATATTAATACCTTACTTTCTCATAAAGTTTGCTTAACATATCTTGGTGAAATTTTTGTGTCACCCATAATCATAACTGACACCCTTTGGAATATAGGTCTTGATTGAATTTGGGCTTACTTCTAGTATACTTTGTTTGGAGGTCACATTAACTTCTTGTTATTACTTACGTCTTGTTCATTTCTTTGAACTCGACATAAGTAGGGACATTTTGTTAATCATCATATGATACAAACTACCTTTTCAAGAAAAATTTAGGAAGTACTCCATTTGACTAATTGGTTTACCAAAAAACTTTGTGTGATTGTGTCTCATTTGTCACATCGACATATCCATTTCAGACAATCACTTTGATCCATTTATTCTTTATCATTCATTATTCTTTGGTCATTAATTTGGCTTTGTGTTTTGAACTTGCATGATTGTTCCTTGTGTTTATCCATCTTATAAATTCATTTCTAGGACAATATTTTGGGTCTTTTATCCTCTTGATCTTCTTGTTTTTTTCCTAAGTTCATGATTATTTTTGAACACATCTTTCAAACCTTGGAAAAAAATTCAAGAAACTTTTGCATCAATTGAACATTGGAAATATTTCCTTTGTATCCTTTATGTTACTAAAATTTTGATCAATCCTTTAACATTTACGCCTCCAAACCTTATTGGATTATCAATCTTAAGTCATTACAATGTATGTTTTCCTTAGCTTCCCTTTTGAAAATCATACAAGCATCCCCCTCTTTACAAAATGTCTAGTTAGTTGTTGTTATGTTCCCCAAATCAACATGAAAACTTCTTCACTTTGAAGAAGTTTAACCATAAAATCTAGGTGTAGGCCTTTGAACCCAACACACGCCAACAATGAATGATTATCATAAGGTCCCTTATACATACGACAACAAGGAATCAAATTTTCAGTGTTCACATCAAAAGATGCCCATCATGACCAAACCTCATTTGGTTCTTTGCGCTAGAGAACCCATTCGGGTAACCCGTTCCCCACCTTCATCTCATAGTCGGTGGTATGGTTTGGACACTTCTAATCCAAATTATTATTTGAGTTCCCCCCACCCTTCTTTTGATTCTAATCCAAACATTTCCTCTTCTTCTACGAATTCCAATCCAAATATTTCCTCTTCTTCTGAGGATTCCAATCCAAATATTTCCTCTGACTCTTCTGATGATTCAGATCCAAACTACTATTTGAATCCAAAATATTATTCAGATTCATCTAATTTGACTCCTAAGTCATCTAATGTGATTCCTATGTCATGGTCCTCCCTATCTTCACAGGACCCTCTTCATCATACATTTAATATGAATCCTACGTCACGGTCCTCCCTTTCTTCACATGACCCCTTTTATTAGTTGCCTCAACAATGTATTCTTCCTTTGAAGATATGTGTGACTCTAAATCCCTCCAATTAAACATCTAATACAATTATTGAATCATGGTCCTCTCTTTCTTTATAGGACCCTTGTTATTGTTCATCCAATTTGATTCTTGAATCACGTTAATCCCCTCTTCGTAGGGACCTTCTTCATCAATCATCCCTACTAAGTCTTCCTTTTTAGAAGATTCGTGTGACTCAAAATCCTTCTAGTCAAACTTTTGAATCGACCCATGTGTTTTAATCTATATAATTTAGACTTAATCCTACTAGTTTACGGATGATATAACATAGTATAGGAAGGTCTACACCACCTTCTTCTACTTCCGAGACATCTAGATCCACATCTTCTTCATCCCTCATGTCATCTTCTTCTATCAATCATCATCAAACATATTCTAAGTCTTCCACACCAATTAAATTTCTTTCTTCCAATCAACCCCTGGTGACGATCAACAACTCATACCAATTGATGTATTTCAGAATGAAGAATCAATCAAAGCATTTCTAAGGGCACATGAAGATATTCCTTTAGTAGATTATGAGAAAGGATTCTCTTTAGACTTCGATGCGCCCACATATTGAGAGGAAAAGATTGATTCCTTTTATCAAGAAATAGAGGAAGAGCCTCAAATCATGCAACTTGATCCTCCTCTTATTCCTCCATGTTCACATTCTTCATTATGTGATGAAACTCCTTGGTCTTGTATTGATCCATGGCCTATCTTCTCATCTCTCAATCGCTCTTTGTCTATCATAATTCCTCAATCACTATCTCTTACGAGGTCAATGCTAGGTAACCCTTCATCTTCGTCTAGGTGTGGGTCACCTTCTAGTAGCCCTCTCCCTGCTATTTGTGGGATATTTTTGAGTAGTCCACTATCTTCTATTCTTGGGGCATGCCAAACTATCCCCTTGTCTTCTATTTACAGATCACCCCGGGTAGTCCATCATCTTCTATTCTTAGGCCACATCCTAGTAGCCCATCATCTTACATCTATGGGTCACGTTATAGTAGCCCTTCTTCTTATATTCTTGGGCCACATCCTAGTATCTCTTTGTCTTCTATCTATGGGTCACATCCTAGTAGCCCTTATTCTTATATTCTCTGGCCACATCCTAGTAGCCCTTCATCATCCTGCATCATGGCTCACCTCCCGGTAGCCCATATTCTTCAATCCTTGGGTGTATCCTTTTCGTCCATCTCATTTTCCTTCTACCAATGATTGTGGCTAGCCCATCGTCATTGATGTAGCCTAGAATTTACCAGATAACACCCTAGTCATGCTAGCACATCACTCATCCTTGACTGAGTGCTCACCCAAAGCGCACAAAGGTACCGGGTCCCCTGTCTAGGGTTGTTGTAGTAGGATGTTATGATGATGAAGGAAGAAACATATAGATTCATAACCAATCCATCATTCTACAATGCATGCTACTCTCGGATCTATGAAAGAACAAGTTTAAATAGTAATCATGATTGAATCAATAACATGAACTAATCAATCACACATAGAATGAAACTTAGATTCACCCAATATCTTCCATCTATTAATAAATACGAAGCTCCTTACAAATTGTCAATCTATACCATTGTGCATATGGATATAATACATAATTCAGTCATATGCGTATATCTCTACACCTCCATACATCCATCACACATGCATACACACTCATCTACTATGTACCTAACATCATATATAGGGTGGGGACTTGCCCTTCATTGTTTATCTATTCCGTAACTAGGCAACATGTTATTAATAGCCACATGCCATTTACAGGCATAACCACACATGCAAGTGTGCTATCTATAGACCTCTTGTAGTTAAATGAAGTTTCAATCCTATTCTTAGCTTGTCTCCATGCAAAATGCTTTGATCTGCTCCTCTAAAGATAGACAATGCATGGTGCGCACGTCTCTGCATTATTGGTGTGTTCCACATGCCATCTTCTAAAAATAGGTCTTCATGCTCAAAATTAACTAAGTCCTAAAATCTGAACTTTCCTTCCGCGCACGGGTCCTTCCTGTCCTTCTGCGCCCTTGGTCCTAGCCTTCTATCCCATGTGGACTCCTTGTGTGATCTTTGACAAGTATTCTTTGATCAACATTACCCCACACTAATCTCATTATCGTCCCGACAATGGGTATCTCCAAAATTGAAGTAAAGAATAGAAGAATGGAAAGAATAAGAATGAAAGAATGTAGATAAATAAATAATTTCTATGAGGTTATGAGGTAGCCTCCTTTGTATCAGTTTGAAGTATCAACTCTAGATACTCCTTTATTTTGGCCTCCAAAACCTACCATTCAGTGAGTGCTTGTTCTACTTTTTCTGGGATGTCCATAGCAATGGATTCTAACTCATCCCTCGCAATATCTCCTTTCTCATTTTGCAGAACCAACACAATGTTGGACATTGATGTCATTCTCCCTTCTAAAATATCCATCTTCTACATAATTAGCTTCCCAAGCTCTTCCAACTGAGTCTTATGTGGCTCTTGTGATGTTACTAGGGCCTTGCGCTTCTGCTTAACAATTGAAAATTTGTCTCATGCAGCCTAATGTCTCATCCTTCATCACTTTCTAGACCTCATTGTTTTCTTCTAGGGTCTTTATGTTGATAAGCACCTCTGGAGTTGTGCATATGTTTAAATCCTGGTCTACTTTCTTCAATACTTCCTGTAATGCTTGCAACAACCCTTCATAAGATGCAATCTTTCACATCACTAATGATTTCTCTCGTTTGACATCTTGCTCTAAGCTCCTTGGTGCTAGCATGTGTAGAGGTTCATCTTCAAGTACCAAGTCCACCAACTTTCCTACATAGTGTATCATTGAAGGAAACATCTATGGTACCTTGGCCTCCTTGTGTGGCCTTTTCTGATGACATTATCCCCAATATCCTCTGCGATGCTTTGGTAAATACCTCATTTTTCTTCTTTACGAAGTCCCTCTCTTGTGGTATGTGTACTATCTCTGTATCCTTTATCTTCAGCTCCTTGAGCAATGCTCTGATTGTTGCAGCTTTGACCATGTTTCTTCTAGCTACATCGGTAGAAACCTTCACTAATGCATTGTTGACCTGCTCATCTAACATGAAAATAGGCTTTAATGTCATATATCTAGCTTGGGGGGCCTTCTTCAGTCATCTCGAAATGCATGAATCTTCACACACATCAAAGTTAAGCTCATCCATGTGGGTGTGCATTGACCACGATAGTTGCTTTCAAGTGCGCACAATTGCCATATCCTCATCCATTAGCTCCCATCCAAATAAATCCTTCTATGCTATCGTGCTCTGGAAGTGGGCGTGAACAATTTTTCCTGCATCCTCTGCATACCCCATGGCTGGTGGAATGTGCTCTCCACTTGTTCTTCTAGACCGTTGTTGCTTAGGGAATTTAGCTTCCAAATTTGGGACTTGTGTCTCCATGTCCTAAACATTCTTTGTAGCTGTCTCCTCTGGTCTTTTCTCATCCTCTTATTTTTCCTTTGATTCCTCACCCTGTTCTTCTATGTTCTCTAGAAGTGTAGGAGAATTAGGCATGCTTTCCTCTGACTCTTCCACCTCCTCATTTAACTTCAGTTTCCTCCTTTGCACGGTTGCCTCCTTTTGTGGAGAGAGTCTAGGTGATCTGCGCACCGTGGTTGGAGTATCACCTTGGGTCCTTGTTCTCCTAAACACCCTCTTAAACTTGTGCTCCCCTTGGACTGCATTCAAGTCCTCATCATCCCCATCTTGTGGCTAAGGTGGTGTAATGGCGCGCTCAGCTTTGCCCTTATTTGTAGGAAGTATCCTACCTCTATGCTCCAAACCACCACTATCTTCATGCTCCTCCTCCTTATCCTCCACTTTAATTGGCTTTGTGGGCTTAGGTGCTGGGATGTTCTCCATTGTATGTTTTTCGTTTGGTGGTGTTGGAAGTGTGAAATCACCTTCCACATAATTTTTATTCTCCATCTTTGGCTTTAGCTAGAGATACACCAATGCTTCCCCACATCTAGCTACAACTAGACTTATTGGCTTAATATTTAGCACCTCCGAAATGATCCTCTCTATATAAGAACTTCTACTAGGATACACATACTTCTTCCTCAACGTATGGTAGTCACATTCTACCTTATCTGCATTGAATACCAATCGATGCATCTCTATAAATATGTGAACAGATGCTTGAAAATACCTTGCAGTGAATGTGTAAGGCAATTTACACCAAGGGCTCTAGACTCCATATTTCATTGGGAAGTACATGATGCAGAAATGCTGATATACAACAAACTGGACTTGTTTCCCTACCACTGCTGGTAGGTCCTTTGGGATGCGCCACTCTTCTCCAAATGCCGCATGGATCTTTTCATACCATTTCTTTGCCCTTTGCTTTACGTCGTCTATCATGGCCCCTTTACATAGATACTTGTTGAATCTTTCAGCTAGTGACTTGTTATCCATGGGGTATTCCCATAATTTTTCCTTCATCTGTCTAGTACTCCAATCTCCATGAATACCAGTGATAGTAGAACAACCCCAAAGCTGATCTTCCCTCCTGTGCATGCTTCTTCAACTATTTGTTCTGCAATATAGCCTATAATGTTGTAGATTTCCCTTCTAACATCTTACGTGCAATGTGTAACCACATAGTATTTACCTGTGACCACCGCTCCTAATCATTCAACTTTGTAACAAGGTGTGTTGCTACTTGCACAACCGAACAATTCTTTAATTTTTCTATATCCATACCGCACAAACCCTTCAGGTACCCCAAATCCTGTCCAGTCTTTAAAATCACGGCTTTATCTATGAGATCACTTTTTATGTCCTCTCATGTGGCCTTCAAACTTGTAACTGATGAGATAAGCACATATGAGATTCTAACTCTACGTCCTACAAAGTAGAAGAAGTCCTCGTGCACCCTGCTCATGAGCCAATGATACAAGGGCTCATACTTCCCGAAATATGGAATCTCATATAATTAGTAGACCCCAATTCTCTTTAGAATCTTCTAGCCTACATCATCATAAAATGGAATGTCATCCGTTGTGCACTTGTTCGTCCTAGTAGTGAGCAAGGAATCAAGATCCTTCTTGTTCTCCAAATTCCTATGATTTTATTCACTTACTTTGCTCTTTCTGATGGGTGAATCCCACTCCTAGCCAACGATGAATCCTTCTGGATATTGCATTTTTGAAAAATGGCTTTCAGGTGCCATCTCTTCCTCCTCGATGACCACCTTCTTCTTTCCTTTTACTACTACTATAGATGCCTTCTTAGGTGCCATTTTTACCTTGCAAATGTCTCCTCTTTAACTCGCAACTTTGCGAATCAAACCTTATCTCGATTCAATCGTGTCATAGGTGGAAACTTTGTAACCTAACTCTTTTTTGTCTCCCTGCTTCACTCAAACCCTTCACCACCAGGGACGCAAGATTATTTTCACACAGATCTGGTTTTCACACTTGGTTTCACACCCTTCACACCTTAACCTGATCACTTGGCTCTTCACACTTGGCTCTTTCCTCAAATACTCTTAGTCACAATGGTAAAAATGAATCCACATTCCATCCTTATATATATTTTTCAAATTTTGATGCATTTATTTCTCCTTCACCTACCAAATATCCCCTCATTCATTGACCAAATTCATTTATTTCCGCGTGGTACATCTTCACGCCCCAGCTATAACCTTCTAGTGTGCCTTCCTACCCTTTGGTCACGAGACTTCTCTTTAGTGTGCGTCCTTGCGCCCGATTACCTCATCACTCTACCTTATCCTAGTAGTTATCACGGCCTCCTCTTACCTCGTGCTATATTTTTCTTTCATTCATCTCCATCCTTGGTCACTTTTGAGAAGAAATCTTCATTTGATTTAAAGCACACCCGTAGTAGCTTATTCCTTTCACCTTTCAATTCCCACAATATTTTACTTGGATAACTACAACCGCCCCACACAAAAGGTATGTGCAATCCAATGCGCATAGACATTCTTCACATAGTAATTAGCTTCATGCGTGCAAGTGTGCTTATTACACAAGAAAACAACTAAATTGACAAAGCATAGTGACAATGAAGGAAATACATAATTGAAAACCTAATCTAAATGGCACATCTTTTGCCTTATTAAAAACACTAAAAAGACTTATATATAGTAGGGCTTTAGCCTAATCCTGTTAAAGTAACCGGGTAGTTGTGTTCCATCAAGTGTTTCTAACTAGCAAGCACCTGATTCAAGTATATAAGTCATGACATACAACCCCAACCAATGTACTTTGAGCTTACCTGGATGGTGCAAGAACTTTGAGTCATAAAGAAGTACCATTGGTCCAATCTCAAACTTCTTATCCCTTATATTTCTATCATGCCATGCCTTCTACCTAGCCTTTTCCTACTTTTGACTCCATTGTGCTATAGCTCATGTGCTCATCTGTTGAATAATCTTCTCGATAAGCTCTTCTAAAGCTTGTTCATCAGCTATACCTCTGTTAGGAAATATATTATTTACATTGGGTAAATTAATTGAGTTGTAATAATAACTCATATAACGAGTTGTTTATGATATTATTGTTTAGATTGTGTATTGTTACATGAGTAACAATAACACTAATCTAGGAGTATGTTGAGAGTTGTATTAACAACTCATCAATAATAGCTGGAGAAGTTATAGGAGGTTTCCTAGATAATAGGAAAATGTACTCCTATATATATTTGTAATATCCCAGATGATTTATTATGCAGTGTGGCATTTATTATATTTGGTATTAGAGATGAGTTTTTTCAATCTGTGAGATTCCTATGAAGAAATTCATTCCATTGTGAACTCATCACACTAATGCATTCATTGAAAGATTTGTGTATTTGTTGATCCTTTTGTGCATCAGTAAATAGTTATTATATTGGTCCATGTACGGCTCCCATGCAGTAATTCCCATGCATCTGATTTAAATATAGTTCGTGCACATCTAATTTTATCTTCCAAATCCTCTTTGGTTGCTGTGGTTCACACTTCATGTGTTTTCCAGTTTTCTCCCATGTGTGCGCAATTGTTTGTCTATTGTCTATTGTGGTTGAAGATTTTCTTCACGTAGCTTTCCATTGTTACCTCCCAACATGCACATTTGTTCGTGTGTCCAAGGAAGTGTTAGAGTTTGAGAGGCAGCCACCAAAATAATGCACCATTGACAAGAATAATGAAGAGTTGTACATTGAAAATACTCAAATCTACCAGATCAATTTCAGAAAAGATTCATTTTGTTAGTATCTAATCAACCTGTACGATGAGGATTTTCATGCATATATGAATTTGTAAAATCAGATGCTCGATTGCAAGCTTGCATGCATTCTCGTAGGCATGTGAACTGTAGTCAATGTGGCTACTATTGTATTCACAATGTTTCTGCTATGCCTTCTTTTAGGTGCCTGATTTAATATAGTTATGTGTTACAACGGATATTGGGTTTAGATTGGAGCAGTTCAAGTGGTAACAGATCGGATGTGAACCCACTGAGTGCTAATAGGGAATATTTTCCTCAACTCGACAGGTGGATCACCAATTCAACCAAAGGACAAATCTCCATGCCCACATTGAATAAAATCAACTTCACCCTCAAGCTTGTCTTGGTGAATTCTTTTGTGATCTCTACCGACGCCATCCTCAAATCCACGCAAGGTATGAAGAATTATATCAAATTGGAGGGTCAATCACCGTTAGTTGTATAATTTACATTTATAGTATTGCATCTAAATCTGTATTTTCATGCATTCTAAATAGAAAACTTGGCATAACTGTGGCATTAAAGAAGAAGCTATTTTGTATTGGAAATGCAGTGAAAATAATAGCTATGGTGAAAATAGTATCATTTATTTTTGATCTGCGTATTTTAATTGGATTTCTTGGTTTCATCATTCTATTGTATTAAAAAGTAATCTTTAATTACTTTTTACAAGTTATCACACGGATGCATTCTCGGTAGAATCCGACGTCCGAATTGTGTGAAAATTCATAATGGATAAGTTGAGTCACATTGAAAAATTTGAAGGCAAATATTTTCATACCTGCAAGTGTGAACTCAATTATTCCTAATCAACAAATACTTATGGGATATTGTCGATGGAAAAGATTTTTTTTTGACAAATGCAGATGAAGTAGTAAAATGGGACAACAGAGATCGAAAGGCTATAACGATTATCGGATTGGGTCTATCAGATGCTTATCTACATCATATAGACTTAAAAAGTCCTCTCATACAATCTAGGTGACATTGAACAAGTTGTTTGGATCACAAATGGGAAGCGCAGTGATATCTTTGAAGAAAAGATTATTCAGCCTCAAGATGGAATAAGGTGAGAACATGGTGGAGCATATCAGTAAGTTTCGTTCTATCTGTAATCAACTTGCTGGTATAAAAGTAGATGTACCTGATGATGATGCTAAAGTAGTATTACTTAATAACATGCCTTCATGTTATTCTAATATGGTCTTTACATTAAGCAAAATAAATCCAAGTCTAGAAGAACTTATTTCTTCTTTTTTTGATGAAGAAAAAATAATTATGGTTGTTGAACCAAAGGATACTGAGATGTTTGGCAGAAACAAGAAAGAATTTGGTAAGAAAAATCCCAAATACGGTTCAACCTCTAAAGGAACGAAGAAACAATTTACATGCTACTATTGTAAACAACCTGGTCATATATCTAACAATTGCAGAAAAAGAGCACAAGACTTACTCGATGGGAAACTACAAGATAATGCCATGATTGTTGATGAAGAAGGATAAAATGAAGAGGAAGAAAATACCGCACATCAAAGTGATGAATATTTTCTCTTCTAGATGATTTTTAGATGGAGGACGGAGGCACGAGGGGGTAGGAAGTTGATAAACGACATCTCTTTAGTCACCAACGACGGGCCACATGAAGTTGTGGTGACAGTGTGTGTGTGTGTGTGTGTGTGTGTGTGTGTGTGTGTGTGTGTGTGTGTGTGTGTGTGTGTGTGTGTGTGAGTTTTCTTTCATTTCAGAATTGCAGTTTGTTGTGTGCAGTATGATTTCAGTGTTCCTGTTGAATAAGTGAAATGTTCACATTGAGGGGGGAACATGGTCTCATTGTTCCATTTCCATTATGTTTTATTGTTTAGTTTTGAAAGCAGTATTTCCTACATGATTCCCTGTTGTAGAGACATTGTATAATATTGATCAAAAAGTATTGTAGCAATCATGATGTGAAGGTTTTTGGTAAACCAGGAAAACCAATTGTAAGGTTTTTGGTAAACCTGTAAAACCAATTGTGTAAGGTTTTTGGTAAACTCAAAACCAATTGTGTAAGGTTTTTGGTGAACCTACAAAACCAATTGTGAAAGGTTTTTGGTAAACCTACAAAACCAATTGTGAAAGGTTATTGGTACACCTACAAAACCAATTTGGTAAGGTTGTTGGTAGAAGCCGGAGAAAACCATCAGTGGAAGAAATGTGTGTTGGCACATGTGCAAGTTTTGTGCAAGCCCAATGTTGCACAGTTGTGAAGATTGATCATGAGCACACAGAGGTGGCACGCTACAATCAACGAACGAGATATGTTGTACCATGTAAACATTAAGGGGGGGAATGTTAGGAAATATAATATTTACATTGGGTAAATTAATTGAGTTGTAATAACAACTCATATTACGAGTTGTTTATGATATTATTGTTTAGAGTGTGTATTGTTACGTGAGTAACAATAACACTAATCTAGGAGTATGTTGAGAGTTGTATTAACAACTCATCAATAATAGCTGGAGAAGTTATAGGAGGTTTCCTAGATAATAGGAAAATGTACTCCTATATATATTTGTAATATCTGGATGATTTATTATGTAGTGTGGCATTTATTATAACCTCCAGCGTGTACAATGTGTAAAGAAGGTAACATAAATTATATAGGGAGAACAAATTCTGCGCCAAACACCAACTGAAATGGTGTGGCTTTGTTCAATATCTTGTAATTTGTTCTATATGCCCAAAGAACAACTGAAACTTTTTCATCCCAATCCTTTCTTCCAACATCACAATTTTTTGTCAAAGTCTGGCTCAAAATCTTGTTGAAGGCCTCAAAAATTCCATTTGCCTGAGGATGGTAGGGTGTAGTTTTATGGTGTGTAACCATAAACTCATCTAATAGGATCCTGATTGTCTCATTCAAAAAGTGTGTACCCCTATCACTTGTCAAGCTTAAGGGACATCCATATCTTGTAAGAAAATTCTCCCATAGAAACCTAGCTGTTATAGTTGTTGTAGAGTCCTTCATAGGTGTTTATTTTTCCCACCATGTGAGATAATCTATTGAAGTAATGATATAGCGTGATCCATCCTCTGGCGTGGCTGGTGAAATAGGTCCTACAAAGTCAATGGCCCATTTCTCGAATGGTTCGACACTAGTAATTGGTCTCAAAGGCATCTCATCTCTTTGCCTTGGTTTTCCTAGGCACTGAAAATGATCACACACCTTACAATATTCTTTACAATCCTTATACAATGTCTCCCACCATAATCCAGCAAGTAGGATCTTCCGGGCAGTCACATCACCTACATAATGGCCTCCTGTAATACCACCATGAGATTCTTCCATGATATCCTTACGCTCATGCTCTAATACACAACGACATAATACTTCATCTCTACCTAGCTTGTAAAGGTCACCACTGATTAACATAAACGGTGCCGCGCATATAGCAAGCTACTTCTTTTCTAATGATTTCATTCCTTCTGGTGCCATACCTGTTTGTAGAAAGACAACAATGTCTTCTAATTCCATGGGCACACATTGTAACCTATATAACTATGCATCTGGCATGGTTTCTTCAATTTTCTGTGCATCCTCTCCTGAATTGATTCTAGATAAATGGTCTAGTCTAGAATTGCTTTTCCCGGCTTCACCACAACTGTGAAGTCAAAATCTTGAAATAGGATCACCCATCTGCATATGTGCCCTGTAAGACAAGATTTTTACCAAGTACTTCAATGCCATGTGATCTGTATAAAACACAAATGGTGTTGCTAACAAGTACTGTCGAAACTTGTGCAATGCATAGATCATTGACAAAGCTTCATGCTCTGTAGTTGTATAATTTCGTTCAGCAAGAGTCAGCTTCCTACTAGCAAAATAGATTGGATGATCTATAATACCTTCGTTAGGTTGAGCTAACACAACGCCAATGGCCATGCCAGAAGCATCCACATGCACATGAAATGGTTTATCCCATGAGGGAAAGTGCATAGAATGGGCACAATAGTAAGTTTCTCTTTTAATATCTCAAATGTGCGTTGCTATGGTTCTCCCTAATAAAATGTACCTTTCCCCTTCAATAACTCTTCCAAGGGTGTAGAAATTTTGGCATACCCTTTGATGAATTTTCTATAATATCCTATATGACCTAAAAATCCATGCACCTCACTTTGACTGGTAGGTGCTTCTAGGCCTAAAATGACTGCAACCTTAGCTAGATCAACCAACAAACCTTCCTTACAGATTATATGTCCTAACATTATCCCAAATGGCGTAGCAAATATGCATTTCTTAATGTTCAAAGAGATACACAATTTTCTACACTGTTCAAACATTAAGCGCAGATTGTCACAATGATCTTTCACAAGCCCATATACTTGTCCAATCATCTAGGTAGACCTGTAATAAGTTGTGAATAAAATCTTTGAATGCCTGAAAAACTATGCACAAGAATACAACAGGCATGTTTTTTAATCCAAAAGGAATCACAGTATAGGAAAAACTTCCCCATTCAGTAGTAAATGTTGTCTTTTCTTGATCCTCCTGAGCAATCCTAACTTGATGATACCTGAAAAACCCATCTGTGAAGGAATATATTTCATGCCCTACAACTCCTAGTATTTCCTCAGTGAATGGCATAGGGAATGGATCTGTGATGCATGAAAAATTTAGCTCCCTATAGTCCACACATATCATAATTCATTTGTCCTTCTTGATACTGATCACCATTGGGCTAACCCATTCTGACTCATCAAGGGGCTTGATAATTCCAAATTTCAAAATTTAATAAATTTCTTCTTTTACCTTTTTATGCAAATTAGGATTCATTCTATAAGGTATCTTTCTAACTGGTCATGCACCGTCCTTAAGTTTTATCTTCATTTCCCCAAGTGATTCATGCACACCTTTAAGTTCATGATACCCTTGAGGGAATAAGTCTTGATAATCACTAAGTAACTCGATGATCTTTGCTACCTCCGAGTTTAACCAAAGTAGTCTCTAATTATGGCATCTTTAGGCTCACCTCCCAAACCTATAGTCACCTTCTTTGTCTTCATAGGTTCATGGCAGGCGTGCGTATCCTTGTTTTCATTGTCTAAGACCTCGTGCACCCCTTGTGAATCTTCAATATCCGGTTCTCAACTTCCTCATCATCCATGATGTAAACCATCTTTCCTTTATATTTCTCAAGGAAAATAGGTTGAAGTAGTATGGAGTCCATTTCTTCTTCCTTTTCAAAACATGCTCTGGACTCTGCCTCACCGAATAATTCTTGAATATGCTCTTCTACTTTTGCACTATCTCCCATAGTTATGTGCTTGACAAATTTTAATGCCTCTTCTATATGAGGTTTAGTCGAAAGTATTCAAAGGTATAGATAATTCTTGTAGTCAAATCATGTCAATTTCTAGTCTCTCGATGTAGTTTTGCATATACATACTAGGTGCATGCACATCCTTGTAGCGTAGAATACAGTCTATGCACCCAAAGTGAAGGTGGTAATGCTTCTTGTCCTTCTGTCTAGAGTCTCTCACACTACTTTTGAATGTGATGCTTTGTACGGGTTTGATCACCATGATAAGTGCATATCTACGTAGGTGCATTATTCCTTATAAATCTAGTAGAAAAAGTGAACCCAATCTCTTCCCAGGTTTATAAGATTATCTTTGTTGACTACCCACCAACGCACTTCTATCCCATGCAAGGTATATACTAACATATCTATTCTCTTAATTTGATCTGTCCACTGTGTTTCCATGGCATTCAAAAATTCAGGAAGATATTCTACCCCTATATACCAAGGTACTGTGCTACCTATCCATCGAATCGAACGAAGTCCATTCTTGCACGTAACCATGATTTTCACTTCGCACCCTACTAATTCATATGTACCATGAGCCCAATTTTCACAAGAAATACTCATAGTATCACTAATAGAATGAGAATCCTACCACTGTAGGATGCCTTATTTTGATGGATCGTTGACCTTTGGGTCCCGAATAACGTGTACACAATTTTTTTAAGTCCTCCTCACTTAGAGGCTCAATATAAGGTGTAGAATTCCCATTTTTAAATGGTATCACAACCCTTCCCACCTTGTTTTCAAAGCTAATATACCCCTTATTGAATCTCAAGTCAGCATTATTTGCATAACACCAAGGGCGTCCAAGAAGGGATGGAAAATTGTCTACTTCTACAAGTGCTAATACCTCAAAATCCCTAGTGAACTTGGCCCCTTATATAGTTATAGATGCATATTTCAAAACTCCTATGGGAGTGGCCTTAGTCCAATTTTTCATAAATAACACATTATATGATGATGGTAATGGAGGCCTCCCCATTTGTACCCATGCATCTAGTGTAAGCACATTTACTTCCACAGTATCAATCAATATGTTGCTCAAAGAACCACCCATCTACAACATCATTCAAATTAATTTCTATCATAGTCAATACTATCGGGGAAGAATTACATGTAGAATTTGTTGTCCAGCTCAAGACTTGCATGTGGAGTGTTCCCTTTTAACCAACCTCATAATAGTGGAATTATGTTCTCCTGGCACAACATCTTGCACACCTCTTACAGATCATTGATATCGGTTTGGGTGTCTCGATGCTTTATTATTCTCCTTTAGATATTGTATCTCACCCTAAAGATTCCTTAGCACTTCCATGGTATCCTGGTAAAGTTCCTTCTGATGAGTAGGATTTGGGTACCTTACATGCAAAACCTCCTCCTTGGTGATTGTAGGCTTTTGGTGCAATGCCTCTCTTATGCGTGTTGCTTCAGTGCATGTAGTAATCTTCACTGTATCAATGCCTCAGGTCCTTCTACTATCTTGGGAATCCACTGATATTCTACCATGCGCTGGATTCTAACCATTATGGTGCCTTTGTTTTCTTGCTTAGGCTACTTACTCAGATGCTCATATAAGTCTGGGCACTCTTCGTAGCTATGGTTATTTCCACAAAAAGAATATGCAATATTATGAGGAAATTCATGCCTATAGTGGTCAGGAGATCTGCATGTATAACATGTTCCATGAGGGAACTCACCTCTTCCTCCACCACGGCCTCATCCTCCATATCCACCACGATATCCACGTCCCCTTCCACGACCTCCTTTAAAACGCCCCTCATTCTTGTCATAACGTGTTTGATTATGATCCCGATCTTGGTGCTCTCATTATTACCCTTAAATTATCTATTATACTTGTCTATTGTACCCCAATGTCTATAACATCCTAGATCTAACCAATCAACCGAAAATCCTCAGTATCATGGGTTGTGGACCTGCAAATATTGCAAAAGCAAGATACATTCTTCCTTATCATGCGTTGTAACAAAGGATAGTGACTAACATCATGATTCAAATGGAAGATCTCACAGTCCAATAGTAATGAGCGTATAGATATGTGAGGGAAAATATCCTTGGTGTGACCTTCCACTTCACAATTTGTACACCAAATTCCTGAGCGTGTTTCATGGGCTGAATTTGCTGATAGCTTCTCTAACTAATTTTCCATAGCTGCAATATATGCCTCTAGGAATGGACTAATGCTTGTGTTAATGATCCCAACTACCTCAACATGCAAAGTTTCTTCCAGTGCTTCACGTGGATCGTGTATGTATTATATGACAACTCCCTTCTAAAGGTTTAATCAATCCTCCAACAAACCATTGTGCATGTTGGCTATAACATGAATATCATAAGATATCTTAGCTAGAAGTGTCTTAAAATGAGCATCACACTCATGTACATTCTCATTAGTTCCTTCCTTGATATCCTTGAGAGAAATTATACTCTTCTGCTCAAACTCAAGGATATAGAACTCTTTCAAGAAAGCATCCCTCAATGCTTTGCATAATCCACAAAGTTTGATCGGGTAAAGCTTCCTATACCAGCTATGTGCACACCCCTGTAATGTAGTAGTGAATTGAATTGAATTTCCTTATGCTCAGTGGCTGTGTGATCCCTTTAGCGCACCACAAGATTTCACACATATGCACATGTTCGACAACATCCTCTATACCTCTATATTCCGGGAGATGAAGAGAAATCTCCATATAGATATTATGTGGTTGTTGCGGACCTTGACCACCTGATCCAAAACCTCCTGTGTTCCCTCTACCTCCAGAACCACCAGATCCACCGGAACTAGAACCACCTATACCTCCTGATCCTCCACCTATAGTTGGAATAGGACCTATAGATGTACTCCCCTGTGCTCTGAGAGTAGTACCATATTGAACCCCTAAACTTTGTGAGGTATTTCCACTTCCGGAGGTGAATCCAACATTTTACGTGCTCACATTCTCGTGTGGATGATGCACCTAAGAATGTTCCTCCAAATAACATTGAATCTATCTATCCTGCCATTGATGTACTTGATCCCTGACTTACTCTTGCTCTCCTACTTCCCAAGTTAGCTTGTTGGTTCTTGTTAGTGCAAATAAACAACACCCCTGGATGTTTTCTTAGTTTTCTAGTTTGATAATGGGCATCCAAGGTGATTTCACAACATGGAATATTTTCCCCAAGTGTGAGACTTGTTAAAGTTGGAAAAAACTCTCAGTTAAAGGTGGTTCCTCTACTCTCTACGATCGATGTATGCATGAAATTTGTAGAGGTTTAACTCAAAATCCTACTCTAATTCTACCAAGGAGACAAGGATAGAAGAGGAAAAGAATGTAAAACTAAACAAACAAGGTGATACACCAAAGGAGTGATGGACATCTATTTATGCAAATTGACATAGATTATAAAAATGCAACACACATCATGCACAAATTTCTAAAATGTAATGAAGGATCAAAATGAACCAAACAACACAAGAAAGGATTGAAAACTCATTCACAAAGCTTGCATTGTCATTTCCATTTTTTAATACAATGGCATTACAACAAAAAGGAGGAAAAACATGTTGCAATCCTCAAAAGGTATGATATTCCACAAATTCACTTGCTAGGGTGAAGGAGGGAGCCTACAAAACATTAAAAATGTCCAACCCTTTACAAATGAGCCAAATCTGGCTTTTAACAATGAAAACCCGAGTTCAGGAAGGAGAAACATGGGAAAAATGAAATGAATGATTCAACCACTAACCAAATCCATCAAAATAGCATGGGTACCCTTAAAATTTCATTCCCCAAGATTTTTGACCATGCTGGAGAAGAATGGAAGCCATACTGCATTAAAAATGGTGGTTGAATGTCGGTTCTGCTCTTTTCCCCATGTCAAGAGTGTTTTCTCATTTTTCTCTCACTAAACTCCACCTAAAAACAAAATTGAAGATCCCACCATTTAGAGGACCTCCATAGTTTTCCAATGAAACAAAAATTGAGAAAAAATGATCTCTGGATCTAAATATATGCCCCTACGAAGATTTAGGAAAAAGCAGGGCAAAAATCTGGTCGGCGGGCGAAACCAATTTTTTTACCCTTTTTGAATTTGGGAAAATTTCCCCAAAAGCTTTGCGACCCATTTCTCCGCCTGACATGTGGCACTTCCCCATTAGTCTGCAGGTTCAAATGGCCCTTTTATGATTTTTTAAATTTTGGAAAAAATTCCAAAATTCCTCTGCGCTCTGTCGGTCTGAGACACATGACACCCTCTTATTCGCTCGGCGCATGCTCCAAACTTTTCCTTTGACACTACCGATCACTTTGGAAAAAATTCCAACTTCTCGCCACACCCTTGACCTCTGCTTGAGAATAGGACACGTGACATCCTCCTATTCGTTGCGTGGGGCCTATCAAAATTTTCATTTCCTCCTTGGGCAGCTGCTGCGGCCAAATTTTTCCCTTTCGCCCTTGCTATTTTGGCAAAAACCAAAATCTTCTCTGCCACTTTGACTCCCACCGAGCTCATGGACATGTGGCATATTTTGATTTAGCTTACGGGGGTTCCGGCAAAATATTTCCCTTTGCGCCATTTGAACACTTTGGCAAATTTACCCGTGCGGTATGATCTCCGCCACTACGTGGCACCTCCCCATTAGGCGCAGAGCCTCAAATCATTTTTTCCCTTTGGGCCCGGGCCGCGAGTTTTTTTTTTTTGCACCATTTACCCACTTCTTAGTGAAAAATTCCAACTTACCTCCGCTGACCCGCCATTCTGCACGCCATGTGGCACTTCCCCATTGGTTGTGGACCTTCCCAGGAAAAATTCCCTCAAAAACTCCAACGAGCCATACTTGCAAAATACAAGGACTTATAAGGAAAACTTTATCTTTCTGGAAAGGTGAGAAAATTATCTATCCGATGAAGCCATTTCTAGATAATCTTAAGTGCCTAAAAAGTGGAAATATTTAACTCGAGGTACAAGGAAGGAAGGAATGAAAGAAAGTCAAAAATAAGTAGGGGCTTATTTTGGATAAAAATTTTGGCAACTCGGAGGGGTCATCCGCCCTTTGGATGAAGTCACTAGTTGCCCGAAGTAATTCATTGGGCATGGAATCATCAACTTAACTTCCCGTACTCTCAACTCATTAGAAAATTTATAGAAAGAAAATTGTGAGAGTAGAATATCACTTGATCTGGAGCATGGCCTGTAAGATGCATCCTTGGGACAACAAGCTTATGCCAAAGCACTTAGGGAAATGAAAAACTAAACTAAAACAAAAAAATGTGCATAAGCACTTAGAAGAATGAAAATCTAAGCTAATATGTACAAGGTGAGGAGTTTCCCTTCTAGTAATAATGCTTTAAATGGATTCCATTAACTGGAATATGCGGTTCTTCACCATCCAATGTAGAAAATTAGAAGGCATTGTTGTTCTTACATTTTTGACCATGTATGGGCCACTCCAAATGGCATCAAACTTTGAATGCCTTCCTAGCTTTTCTCGGTCTGCATCCCATTTAAACACTAAATCTCCAACTTAGAAGGTTCTAGCCTTAGCTTTCCTATCAAAGGTTCTCTTGATCAAGGATTAGTCGTCCTCCATTGTTTGGGCCGCATGCCCTCGACTTCTTGGATTTCCATTAATTTTGCATATCTAACCTCCATGGGTTCAAACTCCAACAATTCCAATTGCTTCATGAGTTCCAATGTTGGCAACTCAAGTGACATAGGCAAGACTGACTCCTTTTCATAAAAAAGTCTGAATGGAGAGTTACCGGTGGATCTCTTGAGAATTATCCTATCAGCCCATAAGGCTAATTTAAGTTTAGTGTGCCAAGTCCTCTGATTTTCATCAAGATTCCTCTTGATGATATTTAATAGGTTCTTGTTGGTGGATTCAACTTGGCCATTACCTTGAGGGTAATAATTTGATGAAGTGCTTAGATAAATCCCATTCTTAACAACCCATTCAGTCACCTTTGATCCTATGAATGCCAATGAATTATCTGATATTATAGTTGCAGGTATACCAAATCTGGTTACTATCCCGTCATAGAATTCTAGAATGCTAGATTTATTTGCCTCTTTGAGTGCCACTGCATCAGTCCATTTGGTGAAGTAGTCTGTTGTTGTTAGAATCCACTTGTGTCATTGGCTTGAGTTTGGGTTAATGAATCTAATGAAGTCCAAACCCCATTACATGAATGGCTGGTCAACTAAAATTGGGTGCAATGGAAGAGCTACTAATCTTTCCTTTCCTGTGAAGAATGCACAATTTTTGCACCTCTTGATCCATGTATAACAATCACTAAACACCTTGGGCCAATAATATCCATCTTTCATAATCTTGAGGGCTATCACTCTTGGAGAAAAATGAACCCCACTGATCCACCATAGAGCTCTTCTAACATTATCTTAATTTGATTTGTCCTAATGCATCTCATTAGCACTCCATTTATACCCTTTTTGAACAAGACACCATCAACAAGTGCATATGGAATAACCTACAATCTAAAGTGTCTTCTCTGGGTTTTGTTCATCTCTGGAGGGAATATGAATGTTTATAAGAAGTGCATTATGTCTTGGGTCCAACAAGGAGTGAGCATACCACCATTCTCTTCTTGAACACCTCTTTGTTCTTGGTTGTCTTGCAACGCCAAAACAACATCCTTCTCATTACTTGCTTCCATTGATTTTCTCAAGACCAGCTGCTCACACAATCCTTTTCCTTAGACCATCTTGGTGACTTTGATCTCAATGTCATACTCCATGACATGAGTAATCCACCCTACACGTTTTTCATTTAGGTCTTTGTTGAGGAGGAAGTCCTTAACTCCCACATGAGAAACCAACAGTTGAACCTTGTTGTTTGAAAATAGATGCTTAAATTTCTTCAAGCTCCTAATCACTGTAAGAACATGCTTCTCAATGAAGGAATACCTCACCTCATAGTCCTCCAAGCTTTGGCTGAAAAAGGCAATTGGCTGCTCTGCATTTTTTTGTTACTCTTCTACTAAAATTGCGTAGAGATTGTATAAATCACCTCCAAGTGCATAAAGGATAAAATCCTTATAGAAATCTGGGTTAATGAGAGTTAGAGCTTGTGAGATAGCTTCTTTGATTGCCTCAAAACTTTCTTTACCTTAAACTATCCATTTGAAAGCCATACTTTTCTTCAACATCATAGTTATTGGCTTGATAAGGGCTGTAAAAGTCTGGAACAAACCTTCAAACAAAATTGATTCTTCCCAAGAAACTTTGAAGGTCCTTCGTGTGACTTGGTAATGATAGTGCTTTTATTGCTTCAACCCTCTCTGGATCAATTGCTAATCCCTCTTTGGAAACAATGTGGCCTAGGAGATTTCCTTCATGAGCTAGGAAAATACATTTTTTGGGATTCAAGGATACCCCAAATCTTCTACATCTTTGGAACACTTGTCTCAAATGAAAGAGATGATCTACTGCACTTTTAGAAAATACAGTAATATCATCTAGGTATATCAACACTATTTTTTTGATCAATCCCTTGAATGCCATATCCATTTCCCTTTGGAAGGTAGCTCCGGCGTTAGACAACCCAAATGGCATTTTCCTATATGCATAGGTTCCCCATTTGGTGGTGAAGGTTGTTTTGAACTAATCATCCTCCTTTACCATGATCTGATTATACCCTGAATAACCATCTAGCAATGAAAACCTCTCAAAGCCAACAACAACTTGCAAAATCTACTCCATAGAAGGAAGTGGGTAATGATCCTTGAGGGATGCTCTATTTAAATCTCTAAAGTCTACACACAATCTAATTTCTCCACTCTTCTTTCTAACTAGAACCAAGTTTACAAAACAACTTGAATTCTTGATGGGAAATATGATACTTGCCTTTATTAACTTATTCAATTCCTTCTTCATGAGAGGCTCCATGTGTAGATTGACTGTCTTTATTTTTACCTGATGGGTTTAGCACTTGGATCTAGTTCAATTGTGTGTTGAGATAGCTTGGGATTGAAACCCCTCAAGTCTTCATAGATCCAAGAAAATATGTTCGGGAACTCTTGGAAAAGTTGCATGAACTCATACCTTTCTTACTTGGTTGCCACTTTACCAATTTGAAGTGATTTTCCTTCTCCCACCGAGATGGGCACTGAATCTTCTCCCTTGACTTGGAAGTTTGCTTTATCTTTCCTAAATTGATCATTAGGATTAAAGATGGAATCCAAAGTGACAAGTACTTTTGGTAGTTTGTTGGTTCTCAGCTGTACCACTTGATCACCATATTGCTATTCTAACTTTTCCGATTTTTGGTGAAACTCGCTTCTTCTTCTGCAAGAAATTGATGATTTGTTGGTCACTTTCAAACACTTTCGACTTACATTATTATGCCCCCACTGATGACCTTACAATCACATGAATGTTTGGCTGCACTTTATCTTCCTTGATACTCTCCACAACATCAAAGGTTGCCCCAACTACTGCAATCCTATCAACAACTTGGTTTTCTTTCCTAGGGATGGAGTTGATGCCAAAGCCTTCAAAATCCTCAATGAGGTCCCACACCCTATTATTATAACAATTGAGGAGATCATTCTTGGAAGCATGTTGTCCTTTAACTTGATTAACAATCAGCTCACTGTCACCAAAGACTTGTAAGTAATTAATAAATCTCTTTCTTGACCAATGCAATCCTTGTATCAAAGCTTCATATTCAGCAGTGTTGTTAGAACATGCAAAATGAAATCTAAAAGCTAAATAATACTTAATGCCTTGAGGTGAAACAAGCATAGCTCCCCCTTGCACCTTGTCTACTTCTTGATCCATCAAAGAACAACTACCATACCTCATTGTCATCTTTATGGTCTGGCTTGGTGATGCTAGGAATAGGCTGATTTTCTTCATGCATGCAATAAAATCCTAGTTCAGATTCCTCTATTTCCTTGTAGGGATCAAAAGCATGTACCTTGCTTTCCCATTCATCAAGAGTCAAATCTGGGATGCTTCCAACTTTGGTGTCAGCTTCATCGGTGCCTGGATAATCCTCTTGATCAAATGCTAAATAGTTGGCATTGATTGGGCTTGGAGTATGAGGCTCAATGTGAAATTTTACAATAGGTTCAAACCTGATTGTGGCCTTAGTTCCATATCTAGTCCGAAACAACATGTGTGACCAATCAGCAGATAAATAGCCTCCAATTCTAGTTGTGAAATCCCTTGATAAACATAGGGAAAAAAGTGGTGGTAAAACTATCACTGAAACATCTTGTAAAACAGTGACATTGGGGCATGCATGCAAAGTGAGGTTCAAATATTTAATCACCCCTACTATTGTTACTATTGTCCCATCTAGTTGCACCACTCCTTTAGATATGACTTCATATTGGAGGCCTAGCTGATTAGCTATTTGCTTGGGCATCACATAACTACTTGCCCCAAAATTAATCATACAATTGTGTACTAGTTTATCCCCAATGATCAATGAAACATAGAATGGACGGGGATTCAAAACTTTACCTTGTTGTCCTCCAATATTTCCTTCACAATGAGCAGCATTTTTGAGTACCTTCTCTTGTATATGAGCTTATTGATTTGAAGTTGACCAATTCTTCATGGCAGCTTGTAGTAGATCCCTTTGGCCTCGGATGGAAAGTGATTCCCACATAGATATATTCAAATTTGTCTTCTTCATTTGTTTAATGATGCTAAATGGGGATGAAACAACTCTTTTCTTGCCCCTTAGCTCGCACATTATTTTATTGTATATGGGCTACAAAAACCGGCATTTGAGCTGGTCTAGAAGGTGGCTTGGGCTTTCCTTGCACATTTGGAACTGCATTTTCTTGACAACACTTGGTGGAGTGATGGAAGGTTGTGGATCACCCGGAGCTAATGACCACCCTTCACCAATATTCCTCTTTTTGACCATGTCTTAGCTAAGCTACAATCTTAGAAATTGCTTGATTCATACCATAAAAATCTTCACTGCCAATTCACGAGTGCAGTCTCATTTGGAGTTGTATTTTGCTGAGATGTTCCTTGTTGTTGGTTTGTTTCTTGACTCATCTCACTCTCTATTCCAGTTTTTTTCACCTTTAAGGCTTGGTTCAAAGCACCATTGAAGCATATAGACTAGTTGTGAGATTCATTGCATGGGAAACACCAATCATACTCTTGAGCCATATTATTTTGCACTGGCACTAAGGCTTTAGAGGTAGATGTAGCATTGGGGTTATAGGGTTGAAATGGTCTATTTGCGGGAGGCCTTACTTGATTTTGATTTGCGGTTGGATTGGGTGGGCTATTAGGTGATATGGTTACCTATTAGGTTGAGTTTGAGATTGATAAGAAGGTCTAAAACTTTGGGCTTGCTACCTCTTGAGTGTAACCAACTCATTGCCTAAATTTTGTAAGTTTCATGACTTCTTGAAGTTTGTTTGAGGCACTAGAGGATGAATTAGAAGTTTCATTTGAACTCGATTTATAGGAGTGGGAATAGGAGCTAAAGTAGGTGCTTGACTAGTGCTTGGGCTTTCCAAGTTTGGATATAAGGGCATAGGAGGCCTAGGAGCCAGTTTACTAGCTTGGATCAAACAATTCTCAGCCCTAATGGTAATGCTATAAGCTGGAGGTATATTTGCACCTCCCATGGATTGGATTAACATAGAAATATTATAATTTAAAGCTTTGAGATAGTATAAGAAAGTACCTTCAGCTGTTGGCCTTCTTCACACTAGGATTCTATCCCGAGGCCCTTGAAATCTTAAATTGAAGTCTCATAGCTTCTCATTGGGAGCTCTTTTGATAGTTGTCGATTGTTCCGATAAAGACAAATTATCTCCCTTTTCTCCAAAATACTCATGGAGAGCAATGCACAAATGGTTCCAATTTTGGATAGAGCTTGCCCCAAGGCTCTGAACCATTGCAAGGCTTTCCATTTGAATGAAGATGACAACAATTTGATAGAAATTTGCATCTCAACAATCTCATGGATTGCACAAACATTAGAAATGTCTTTGACATGATCACCAGGAGTGGTTTGATTTTCCCCAGTAAAGTATGGGATGTTCTTCAATGCTGCAACTAGAACTAGGTTTTGTGCATTGAGAGCAAGTGGGCTACTTCTAGTGAAGTTGACATAAGGGTTGTGTTGTGCCATTCTGATTGGCCTGAGAACCCTTGTTGATTGGGTGAAAGGTCTACCAAGTGGAGGAGTTGATAGAGTTCTGTTTGGTGGAGATTTAGACCTTTGAATTCTTCTTACTCTCTCTCTTCATCCTGGGGATAGTTGCAAATATTCAAACAATCCCTCTTTTACTCGGCCCTAGACCTTGTTTGGATCCTTCTCATGAATCTTCAGACTTGGACTGCTAAAACTAGTTGATTTTATCTCTTTAGAGTTGCAAGATGTGTAGATAGGGCTCTTTTTAAGCAAGAAACTGAAAACAAATGCACATCAACTTTGTTGTAATGAAGATGAAGACCTCTAAGGTCCCATTGAGCATGCCAAAACTGTTAGTGTAAATGAACATCACCCCTGAATATTTTCTCATATTTCTAGTTTGATAATGGGCATCCAGTGTGATTGCACGACATGGAATATTTTCCCCAAGTGTGGGACTTGTAAAAGTGGGAAAAAACTCTCCAGATTAAAGGATGGTTCCTCTACTCCTCTGATCAGATGTATGCATGAAATTTGTAGAGGTTTAACTCAAAATCCTACTCTAATTCTACCAAGGAGACAAGGATAGAAGAGAGAAAAGAAGGTAAAACTAAACTAACAAGGTGATACACCAAAGGAGTGATGGACATCTATTTCTGCAAATTGACACAAATTATAAAAATGCAACACACATCATGCACAAATTGCTAAAATGTAATGAAGGATCAGAATGAATCAAACAACACAAGAAAGGATTGAAAACTCATTCATAGAGCTTGCATTGTCATTTCCATTTTTAATACAGTGCATTACAATAGAAAGGAGGAAAAACATGTTGCAATCCTAAAAAGGTCTGATATTCCACAAATTCACTTGCTAGGGTGAAGGAGGGAGCCTGCAAAACATAAAAAAATGTCCAACCCTTTACAAATGAGCCAAATCTGGCTTTAACAATGAAAATCTAAGTTCAGGAAGGAGAAACACGAAAAAAATGAAATGAGTGATACAACCACTAACCAAATCCATCAAAATAGCATGGGTACCCTTACAATTTCATTCTCCAATATTTTTGACCATGCTGAAGAAGAATGGAAGCCATACTACATTAAAAATGGTGGTTGAATGTCATTTCTTCTCTTTTCCCCATGTCAGAGGTGTTTTCTCATTTTTCTCTCACTAAACTCCACCAAAATATAAAAATTGAAGATTTCATCGTGTAGAGGACCTCTATAGCTTTCCAATGACACAAAAATCAAGAAACATCGAGCTCTGATCAAAAGATATGCCCCTCTCAAGATTTAGGACAAAGCTGGGCAAAAATTGGGTCGACGAGACGAAACCTGAAATTTTTCCCCTTTTTTGAATTTGGGAAAATTTCCTGGAAAATCTCCATGCCCTACCACTCTGACATGTGGTGCTTCCCCATTAGTCTGCGGGTTCAAATGGTTCTTTTACACTTTTTTGAATTTTGGAAAACATTCCAAAATTCCTCCGCATCCCCGCCGATCCGAGACACGTGGTACCCTCCTATTCACTCGAGCGTGTGCTCCTAAATTTTCCTTTGACGTTGCCGATCACTTTGGAAAAAATGCCAAATTCTCCCCATGCCCTCAACCTCCACCGAGAATAGGACACATGGCATCCTCCTATTCGCTGCATGGGGGCTATCAAAATTTTCATTTCTTCCTTGGCGGGCCTGCGGGCCAAATTTTTCCCTTTCACCCTTGCTATTTTGGCAAAAAGCCAAAATATTCTCCGCCGCTTCGACTCGCCGGGCTCGTGGACACATGGCATATTCTGATTTGGTGTGGGGTTTGGGTAAAATATTTCCCTTTGCGCCATTTGAACACTTTGGCAAATTTACCCCTGCGGTCCGATCTCCACCGCTACGTGGCACCTCCCCATTGGCGTGGGCCTCAAATCATTTTTTCCCTTTGCGGGCCCGTGGGCAAAATTTTTTATTTGCATCATTTGCCCACTCCTTAGTGAAAAATTCCAACTTACCTTTGCTGACCCACCATTCCACCGTCACGTGGCGCTTCCTCATTGGTTGTGGACCTTCCCAGGAAAAATTCCCTCAAAAACCCCACTGAGCCATAACTTGCAAAATACAAGGAGTTAGAAGGAAAAATTTACCTTTCTGGAAAGGTGAGAAAATTCTCTATCTCGATGAAGCTATTTCAGATAATCTTAAGTGCCTAAAAATTGGAAAAATTCAACTGAGGCACAAGGAAGGAAGGAATGAAAGAAAGTTAGTCCTCTTGGATATCGTAAAAACTGAAATTCGATACCTCCGAGAAAGAGTATGTCGAAATTGAATAATCCGAATATAACTATTTAGAACACCAAAAAACCACGTCTCCACAACATAAGTCTAGATTAGATTAGCATCATAAAAGGCTTGAAATTCTTCCTGTGTCCAGACAACTTCACGATACCTCTAGTTCTGTTGAGATGCATAAGTAGTAAGCCACTCGTATAGTTCTACTAGAAAGATAGTGAAAAATATCTCATATAAGTTGTCATACATTTTCCGTTCTACCCAAGTGCATGCGTTAAGCTCGAGATCCACTCTTTTGGGCGCGTGCATATTCTTCCTCCAGATCGTGTATCCATTCCTCAATACTTGCTAGAGTTAATCGAGTGCGTCTTCATCGTGAACCATTCAAAAAAATTGAAAAAGAGGTCCTGCAAAATGCAGACCAATGATGCAGCCTAGAATTTACCAGATAACACCCTAGTCATGCTGGCACATCACTCAGCCTTGACTGAGCGCTCACCCGAAGCGTGCAAAGGTACCAAGTCCCTCTTTAGGGTTGCTATAGTAGGATGTTAGCATGATGAAGGAAGAAACATATAGATTCATAACTAATCCATCATTCTACAATGCATGCTACCCTCATATCTATGAAAGAAAAAGTTTAAACAGTAATCATGATTGAATCAATAACATGCACTACTCAATTACACACAAAATGACACTTAGATTCAGCCAATATCTTCCATCTATTAATAAATATAAAAGCTCCTTACAGTATTTTCAATCTATACCAATGCGCATATGGATTTGATATAGTAATTCAGTCATATGCGTATATCTCTATACCTCCATACATCCATCACACATACATACACACTCATCTACTATGTACCTAACATCATATATATAGGGTGGGGACTTGCCCTTCACCACTTATCTATTCCAAAAATAGGCCGCATGTTATTGATAGCCACATGCCGTTTATAGGCATAGCCACACATGCAAGTGTGCTATCTATAGACCTCTTGCAATTAACTAAAGTGTCAATCCTATTCTTAGCTCGTCTTCATGTAAAATGCTTCGATCTGCTCCTCTAAAGATAGACAATGCATGGTGCGCACATCTCTACATCATTGGTGTGTTCCGCACGCCATCTTCTAAAAATAGGTCTTCATGCTCAAAATCAGCTAAGTCCTAAAATCTGAACTTGCCTTCCGTGCGCGGGTCCTTCTGTCCTTCCACACCCTTGGTTCGCCTTTTTATCCCACGTGGACTCCTTGTGTGATCTTTGACAAGTATTATTTGATCAACAGTCATTCCTCTCATCAATTCTAAACGTCCACGTTCTTCTCTCACTTCTCGGGATCAGACAAGTCAAGCATTAGCTTATAAGAAATCCAAACATGTTCTTTATCAAGCTAAGATCAAAACTCCGAAGAGCTCCAAAGCTCCCAACAACTCAAAAAATTATAAAATTCAAAATCAAATGTGATTCCAGAATGCACACCAACATACCCATCAAGTATGGTGTAAAGTGTAAAAACCTATGGATATGGAACTCAAACTCCCACATATGAAACCCATGTTTCAAAACAAATCATAGTCATTTGTTGAGTGTGAACTCACCACGATCATCGAGATCGGGGATAATATCACTCTTGATAAAAAATGTGCTTAGTCTCCCTTATCAAGGAAGTCACACACATCGTTGTTGGATCTATCACGCGAGTGACATGTTTGATTCGATAAACATCAAAAAATCAAAAAATCAAAAAATAGTTCAAAAATACCAAAAAAATGAGAAAATATTAAAACATTAAAAAAATAAAATCAAAGGTACAAAGGTCAAACATTGCAATTAGGTATTGTGTACACATGGATGTTCTTTCTTCCCTTTCTTTCATATTCATCTGCAAGTCATCTACCATTTTCATCCCTTCGATGTTATCATGGTTAGCCTATTCACATGCATTTTGTGACATTTATCTCTATGGTATCTGTTTGACCTTGGTCTTTCATAACCTTGGTAAATTAAAGAACGACTAACCTCTTAGAGATCCTATCACAATTCTCATCTAATAAACTTGTTGTGAAGAAATTTTGGATGTATTTGTTGACACTAGACAATTTCCTCATTGCAATCACCTCCACATCCTTCCATCAAGCCATCAGTGGTTCTTAACCCCTTGTTAAACAAGAGAGCTGAAATAAGTTTTCAAGAAGAAAAAGAATCAAAATCAATCAATCAAAAAGCAAAAGCTAAAAGTAAAAGAAAATTGATATATAACTCTCTCTTGGGGTATTTCCAATAATTTCTACCTCTTTATGGTTGCTTGATAGCAAGAGAGAAATGTTGTGATTAGAATCAAATGCATATCCGTTGGGGCTACGGATGCCTAGCTAGCAAGTGGAGCAATGCATGACTCTCTTTCCATAATCCATTCACAAATCACCTTTCAAAATAAATCATTCCTACACATTGACTAGTGTCTTCAATTATCAACTATCAACTCTTTCCTTCAAGAGATAATTCATTTCCACATGCACACACGGGATCTCGATGAGTAAACAGGATTAGTATGTTATCAAGTGTTAATTTTTGGACCGTTTTCAAACTCTTTCTTTAACGCATGTCTTGTTTCATGATTTGTGCCTTGGGCTAATCACTTTTTCATCGAACGCCTTCTAAATCTTTTCATATCATCCTTTGTTCTTCAGAATCGTTTAGAACATCCATGTGTATCAGATGTCCTCTTTGCCATGTTTATAGGAACCTTTTTCACCCTTTAATAAATCAAATTTCTACTTCTTTTCTCTCATGTGTTTCTTGGCCAACTTACGTTGGGGGCATCCTTGCTCCCTCAAGGATTGAACCTATTTTGTATTGGCCTTGATCCCCCTTCTATCTGTGATGAGTTTTCTTTGAATACTCCCACCTAATCATTGGAGGCATATTTTCTTCACTTTCTTGTACGCTGCGTGGCATTCTTCCCTCAGACATCCCTGCCATTACTTTGGGCATCCATGCTTCTTTGCATATTGCATCTTCACTTTCTTGTATGCGTGGCATTCTTCCCTTGTACATCCCATCTATTGCTAGGGGCATCCATGCTTCTTTGTCTTCCTATACATAGCTTGACAAACTTATAGAAAATCAAAAAAACATTCAAATATGTTTTGAGAAAAATAAAAAACAATATAAATCATCCTATAAAACATCACTCTTTGGTTCTCGCCTGTTCTTGTGCATGACTCGCGGATCATCTTGATCTACCTCCATCAACAAAGTTGGTTTTCTTACTATGTCTGTACTCTGGGCACAATGAGTTTCTTGGTACTGTTTCATAGTGCATGATTACTTTTCATAGGACCCAAGTGTCCTCTGTTATTCCCCTTGCATGTATCCTTTCTTGGGGCACCATCTTTTAACCCTTTTCGTTAATTTGCATAGGTCGAGAATCAAATCTTGATAACAAAAACATTGCATTATGTTTCTTTGTTAGGTTAGCTTGTTTACTTTCTTGTATTGTATTGCATTATGTATGTTGCATGGAGTTGGTGTTTTAAGCTGGACAGTAATGGACAATTGTTCATAGTATGTCTTTTCATGTCATTCTAATTTTGTCGTATGCTTATATTTTTAATAAGGACCGATGACGTAGATCTTTGGCAATATGATGACAATAAAATTGTTTCAATACACTGGATGAAATCTTGCTCTTTTTCTTCTCGTCTTCATTCCTCCTCTACATCATTCTCATATCAACACTATTCTTGATTCACAGGGCATCCTGCTCCTACCCATTCTTCTATCCATTTCTCTCACCTTTTTCGATCGTCGATCACCTTCTTTCATCACCCCATCGACACTCGAGGGGGCATCCCGCAAATTGACGACATATTGTCAATATTGCTCATCTTCTCTTCTATTATCATTAATTAATTACATTATGTTAATTAATTAAGTATTTTATTCAACAAATACCTAATTATAACGACCTTAATTCATTGATTGATTTACTTATTAATTAATATTTCCATATATCTAGACTAATTAATTACTATTAATTAATTAGCTTCCCCTTTCATTAAATCAATAAATCATTATTTAGTTGATTTAATTCCCTTCTATAGTCTAAATCATGCTAATATTCCTGTAAAAAGCTTTTATAAGCTTGCACACCTATTAATTAATCACTCTCAAGGTTAATTAATAAATCCCCTTATCCCCACGAGTCACTAAAGAACAAATTAAACTCTCCTAAAGTTAACTCAACCCTTTCTAAACCCCCATTATCCAAAACTAACTCAACATCTCTATTATCTCACATACAAAGGGATGTAGAGATTCCTCTATCCATTGGGCTATATAAAGAGCCCTCCTCCTACCTTTACACCTACACTTTCTCCTTGAAAAACAAAAGCCCAGCATATAGTATATATACTTATAGCCATTTTGTCATCTTTGAGCATTTCTCCATTAGAGTGGAACTAATCATCATCCTTTTGCATTCCAACAATCAAGTTAGTGTTGTGAAGAAAAATGGAGTTAATCAAAAGGCCTAATAAGCCATGGCTTGATGAACCTCCATATTTGATCATCTTGGATCAAGCTGACTACTAAATCTCCTTTTGATAGCTAAGAGATCTACATAGGTCTAGTTTTATTAATTTAGCTTTCTAAAAGAGTAGAGTAATAATGTTAATATGTTAGCTTGAGGTTTTGCTTTCAAGATTCTAATGCATAGTATTGATGATTGTTACTTGTTTTTAGCTCTTAGCACGATGGTTTTTAATTTCAATTTAGCTTTGTTATACGACTACTAGGTGTTAGTTCTAACTTTCTTAACTTAGCTAAATTAAGCCATGCACACATAAGTGGTAATAAGCTCTCTAGCAATTTAAATTTGTGACTATATCTCCTTCTCTACAAGTTTAAATTTGTGGAAAGCTTGACAATTTTATGTTTTCATCAAGTCTTTTTTTGGTTGGGCACATTTCCTATATGGTTCTACTTCCTACCACACTGATGACAATGACTGTTTTTAACCATTGGGATTACATGTTGTATTCTTCTTATGGATTCCTAATTAACTACAAAAGTAATTATCTATCCAAAGCAGTATCAAATGTATAGTGCCAAAAAAATTGGCCACAAAAAGCTACCACTCATGATATAAAATCTGCAAATGTACAAAAGTCTTCATGTATTCATGTTTAGTTCAAATAAAATAGTCCGCAAAACACTACCACTCATGATATAATATTTGCAAATGTATATGTACGAATTTATAACAAATTTGAAATGTAGAGATAGAACCTTTAAATGTAATGCTTCATCTATATTCCTACACTAACAAAATCAAGCACACCCCTTAACATCAACTACAAAAATAATAACTATACCTCTAAATCAAATAACATATATTGTTCGACGTTCACATTGCATTGTGCACATGCGATTGCAGTATTTATCTTTGTAAGCATATAATATATTCAATAAATAGAGATGATTTACATACTCGATCAACATGGAAGGTGGAAAATATCCACACCTTACCATATAACACAATAAAATAAAATAATGACACATTAACAATTTAAGATGGCCATAACCCCAAACAATAAAGAATCATGATTCGCCTGGACCAATCTTTCTACTCTACGTTCTCATTTACTTTATGCACATTTTGCTAAGATAAATCCTTCAAGGATAATCCCAAACATATGCTTTTTAATAACTCAATCTAATAGAATTTAAAATGAATACGAGCATTTGAGGTGGGCCTCCTCTACTATTAGGATAACCACTTCTTTGTGGATTTTGTTTGAGCTTTGTGAAATTATAACACAAAAAAATAATAGTAATGTAATCATCTAAATTGATTCATTAAAGTTCATACAAATAAATAGGCGAAGTTGTTCCTAAAATTTAGGAAACAAATCACAATAATAAACGAGTTGTTTTAACATCTCATTAATAAAAAACTATATATTAGGTTGTTTATAACAACCTCATAACTCATTAAATTACCTAATACAAATATAATTATCACTAATGTGAGCACTAATTAAGATATTCCTAACATTTCCTTTTTAGCGTGAACATGGGGAAAACTTGCCTTTGTACTTGCACCTACTCATGATCTAGTGATTTTCACAGGATAATCACAAACCTGACTGATGGTTTTACAAATGGTTGACCACAAACCAAAAATGGTGGTTTTACAAGTGGAGTACCACAAACCAAAAGGTGATGGTTTTGCAAATGGTTTACCAACAACCAAGAGTGGTGGTTTTACAAGTGGTTTACCACAAACCAAAAATGAAGGTTTTACAAGTGGTTTACCTACAACCACATCATGATGTGCCAAGTACTATTATCATCCCTCATCAATATCTCACTGTAGGGAATAACATAGGAAAAAGCTGCTCACAGATTATAAACTAAAAGCTGAAATGAAACATTGGATCATTCCCCCTCAATGTGAAATTTCCACTTATTCACACCACACAATAAAAATAGGATCAACTTTGAAATATGAAGTACACTAAAATCGAAACTCTAAAAACATGTAGCGGAAAGCACACTTGTAAAAAAACCGAAAGCAAACTGCAAACACACATGTCACCAAATCTTTTTGCGGCGCCATCGTTGGTGACTAACGAGAGGTTGATGATTGACCTCCAACCTCCGTATGTTTGCCTTCATCCTTCGGCGAGATGCTACTAACTCGGCGTGATCTAGCTTTGAGGATCTTTGAACAATTCACCCCCACAAGATGGATGTCACATACAAGTAAAAATGCGTCCAATTATTGAAAAGTGAGGCAAATTTTTTAGTTTTAAGACTTTAACAATGACACAGATTTTGACGATAACTCACAAATTTGATAACAACAATTTTGACTCGGACAAAAAGACTAAAAATTTAAAAAGTAATAAAATGAAATTACTTTTAAAATAAAAATGACTATGACAATACCATTAAAAATATTTCTAACTCTTTTACAAGTGCTTGTTACAAGAATTTTTACACTCGACTAATGGTCCACCAAAAATATTTTTTAAAAATATTTTCAAAACTTTTGACGCTAAACACTTGACTTACAAAACAAATTGGTGGTATACTAGTTGAATGACGCTTTATCACTTCTGAATAAAATGAAAAATCTATTGATACAAATTAATATCTCAAAAGTGAACACCATATTCGAAAATTTTACCCAAAAATCGACTACAATATATATATATATATATATATATATATATATAAACTCACGAAATAAAGTTGTGACACTCTGAACACAATGATGAACTGCGATTTTGAGGATATTGTCCACATGTACTAGTGGCCGCAGTGGAGTTCTGACTCACTAATTTTGTGAGAATACATGCACAACGTATAGATGGAAATAATGCGAACTGCGTACAAGGGAGAATCGACCCAATTGATGCATTGTGGAGACATTGTTGGTTCAGAACTCAAACGTAGAAAAATAATTGATCTACTCTTTTCTGTTGATGTTAGCCGAGCTTCCGTTCCAACTATTTACACCTCCAATCGCCAATCTGATCAGCTATCTTTAATATCTAGAAAGTATACAGAGATAAGAGTGGCAGAGACGTTTAACCATGGGTCTGTAGAGAGACACGTCGATGCACACTAGGGTTTCAACATATCATAGAAAAATATAAAGCGTTCAAGGTATGTACAGATTTTTCAGCTCGTAGTATATGACATGAATGTTGCAAGATGCACAGACAATACTCTTTGCAGAGAAGCCAAGTTCTCAGGTTCAATCCAAGACTCCGGTCAGCAGAAAAGTTGGATGTGGATTTTGTCCCAACTTTGCGAAATTATAACACAATACAAATAATAATAATGTAAAGTTAAATAGGTGAAGTTGTTCCTAAAATTTAAGAAACAACTCACAATAATAAATGAGTTGTTTTAACAACTAGTTAATATAAAAATTATATATTAGATAACAACGGTATTAATTTTTTTAATAAATATTATTTTCGATGAACAACTATTACTTTTTAAATATATGGATTCTCTTCAAATCTTATATAGAAGATTATTCTATTTTTTTTTTTTTTTCTGAAAATCCTTCATACATTCTTATGAACTATCTCATTTTGTTAAACCTCGGATTAGTTACAAAGTTTTGTGCTGCATTTAACAATGAACTGTAGCTATTTCAAAGACTCAAAAAATACATGAACATAACTATCAAATTTTTCATTATTAATATATGGTTAATTCAAAATGTAATTAAATGTCGAAGGTCCCTTGGTCTATTGGTGTTAATGTATGGCTTTCAATGAGCCCACCATAAATTAAGTCTTGTTGACTGCAAGACTTGGAGACACCTAATATGAAGAGTCAAACAGGTTGAGGCCTGCAGGATCGTGTCTTGGGTGATTTTGATGGCGCCGATGCCCCTTATTATTAGATCTATATGTTTGGGTGATTTTGATGGCGTGGACGTCCCTTATCATTGAATCTATATATTCCCTCGAGAACTTAGACAGAAATACCAGTGCCTAATTGTACGACACCCTAAAAGTGCTTAGTCAACAATATGATTAAATTTACTTCATATAAATGGTTTAAGTTTAAAATCTATTACTAAAATTAAAGTAAAATTAGACTGAAATTATAAGTGATAAATTGTAAATTCTTTGTCAAATATTTGATATTTAATTTAATATCTCTATATTTTAAAATGAAGAAAAGATTGCTAGATGCAGCGAATGAGAGATGCAGCGTTATAATTAAACTATTTGCAATCATGGAAAGAGATGCTGTATTATTAATTTGCAGATTATATTTGATTTTTATGTAGAATGTCAAACACAATTATATGGATTGTACAATATAAATACATAAGTTTCAATTTGGATATATACGAAATAATAACAGGGTTGAATAATATTTTTAATACATATAAATAATTAACATTAAATAACGTTGATTCGGACGTAAATTGAAATTAAATAGATGAACAAACTATCACACAATTTCCATGTTCTTTAAAAAATATAATCAATCTCATATTGACTGTTTTAATTATCCTTTTAAAAAATTAATATAATAAAAATATTAAATATATGTAAACTGTTTAATCATTTACAGAGAGTGGAGAAGATAATCAAATATTTGAAGGGCCACTTCACAGCAAGCTGTATATTAAAATCCATTGAAATAAAAAAACACAGTATGATGTTAGACATATAATTTAATTGTGGCTATTTATTTTTGCATGTTGTTGTTAAATGCAACAGATGGCAGCAAACACTATCGATGTATTGTCTGTCATGAAATATTCTGATTTTGCAGGCCTTGATTCCACAGTATGGAATCAGGGGGAAATATATGTTTGATTACGTATCATCTCTTTTGTTGCTCCTGCTGGAAACCTCTCCACTGCCGTACAAATTAGTTTTTGGTTCTTACACAATTTACATCATTCTGTCATTATAGTCGACCTCAAAAGCATTTATATCTCTTTAACCGGCTTACGCACCATTTTTTTTTTTTGGGCCCTTCCCTCGGTGTTCTCCAAATTGGGGAACATGTTTAATATTATTAGAGTATTATTATTAAAGCATTATAATCTTGTTTAAGGCAAATGATTCTAGTGTATCAACTGGAATCGGTATTTTAAGGTGTTTATCAAGGATCAATATATTTGATATTATACGAGGATACGCTTGGATCTGTGTATTTATTTCATTTGGAATAATTTTTATAACCCTTGGTCATGTTTATGGGCTTATCAATACTAAAACTTAGCAATCATTTGTATGTATCATTAGTTTTTGTTTCTAGTAATAAGAATACAAAATAAACTACAATTTTTATGTATTTATAAACAATTGAGTTCAAAATAGGACTCTTATCTTTCATCTGTATACATATAAATTAGGTAATTTATTATTTGGAAATGATAATTTTGACTTTGAGCTAAAGTATGACTTGTGTGCACATTCCAAGTTTAGATTACTTATCCTTATAATCTCTCTTCCATGGCTTGCTTATCTATGCACACTACTCAATAGCTCACATAACCAATCACAATACTCCAAAGCAATATAATTTTCACAAGAACCACTCCTAGAAAGTTACAAAGTCCTACAAGCTACTTGTATAAGATAATTTGGATGAGGCTAAACCATTTCATGGTTCAGTCCGAGAACAAATAGTCTTATCTTCCACCTCCCGACAATAACTTTTCCAATTGAATATCTTTTAGTAGGTCATTTCATATCCCATAGGTCGACCTTAATACAAAATTGAACAAATAATTGACTATAAAAGAAAGTCTAACTCACTTATTAGCTCACCTACGAATCAATTAAGAGAACTCAATGGCTAAGACATTCTTATAGCACTCCAAGCTCTCCTAAACCATTTCAATGTAGCATCACAACCTAAGAACAACCCATGCACAACTTTGAAGCCATCAAAACCATGTTCAAGAGCCATGATTATTATCCTATAGACTTTCCATGACAGAGGCCAAGCTTAAGCCAAGGAAAATTTTAGTGGTGATTCTTCGCTAATTCACGAATATTTACATTTTTGAAATTTGCATTTTGTTATTTTTTGGAGTTGTATAGAGCAATGTTTCGCTTTGATATTTTGGGTGCAAGTTACTTTTGTGGGTCACTCACCTAGTGTTTAAAATAACTTTCATATATATGCATGTATATCATTGATGCCTCGAAACAAAAATTAGGTACATTCACCAACATATACTAGTAAAAACTCTAAGCATCTGTGAAATTCAAATTCCACAAGGCTCTTTCGAAAAAACTCCAAATGCTTATGTGCATAGTCCGGATGCACGATCCAACACCATAGTATAGACGCACGGCCACTAATTTCGAGACACGTGGTCTTATTCGACACCCGCCTGCATATGGAACCAAGAGGCTGCATGCACGGATGCCCGATGTGGGTTCGAGCCCTTTAGCATATATAATTGGGCGTCTATACATGTAGCCGCCTAACTACATATGCAAACATATGTCTGTCGGTTTTGATTCCCGACATGGATTTTCTGAATAATTTATTCACTGTATCAACATATACATTTTTCTCATATTTGTCATCAACATGAAATTTATTTTTGTAGATTCAACAAAAAAAAATCCAAGTTGGACTTTGGTAGGGGTCTTAAAATTTTCCCTAGCTTAAGTGTGGTAAGCCCCCATTTATCATTGTTGAAGGATCAAGTTGTTGCAGTAGTTATATCCATATAGATATCACGTGCTAGGTGGATAACTACGTGTGGTTTGAGGCTTTTTAACACTAGTGTCAACATATGCAACCATGAGACTCTTGAACACAAACACTAACCTTTTGTTGGGGTCTCCTACCCATGATTAATTATTTAGGTTGTTTTGCATCACAAGAAGGGTCTTGCAAATGTGTTCAACCTTGCTCATGGGTTTAGTGTGAGTGTGAAGGCCATCATAGACTATCACACCACGTGGAAAGTTTTAGAATACCAGTTCATATGTGTTCAAAATCCTATAGCTCAACACTATTTCCTACCACACTATAAGATAAGTCATACATTTCCATACCATCTCATTTTGTAGCTATAGCTCTAGAAATGAATCACCTCCTAATCATTTCCAATATGCACTTCCGATCATGCCTATATCTATGTGTTTAAGAAATTTTACTTCATATTTTCTATTTTGAGAAACCATATCTATTGTCATATATTGTAACTTACTTTTAGAGCTATATTATGAGTCAATATACTTTTAGAACTACTTTCAAATTCATGTTTCCCAAGCTAGAAGCCTCACAAGCCATGTCAAGCTATTAATGCCAAGTCATTTTTGTTGCATTTTCAAGTGATAAAATCACTAAATTAGTTGCATACACATAGATATCACATGCAAGTTGGAGAACTATGTGCAATTTGATGGACACGTTTAAAGTATTTCTAGCACATTTAAAGTATTGCTAGCACGTAGGTTGTGTATGGATTACACTTCATGATACCAATAACATTTTTGTAGGGTCTCCTAGCCATGGTTATGGTTTGAAGCTATTTCACATGGCATGTAAAGGGTTTTACTAATGTGTGACACCTATGGTTTTAGATTGAACTAGGTCACCATAGTGAGACACATGCATATAAAAAGTGTCAAAGTGCCAAGACATTTCCATACTACATCACTTGAAAAGTACCAGCCCATATGATGCTTCCATACCTACTAGAAAGTTCTATACCTACTTAGTTTCACACTACAATTATATAATTTAAGCATTCCCAAATTATTTAAATAATTCAACAATGCTAATTTAGCTCTCTTTCTTTATAACCACCTACATGCATCCACTCCTTATGTTTTAATAATTATTTCCATGTTCTATCTTATAAATTTTTAATTTGAGAGTATATTCGAATTTATGCATTATTGATTATTAACCAATCTAAATATAACACATGTTGTTAACCTTGAACCCCTGGATAAATAAGAAACAATTACCTTACACCCCATTAATTTATTTAATTTAGTGTTGAATCATTAGGTGACATTATCTTTATGCAAAGGCATTCCCAAGTGGAATGCCTCCAGCCTCCGACTCATTTTGACACCATTAATCACACCAATGGACAAGATTTCAGTTGGAGGGGAGATGTTGAAATTAGACAAAGAGTGATATCTTCTCATCGACAAAGAAACTCCACATCAACTCACTGTCTCCCAGGGAGCGGGCTACCCATCACTGAAAATGCACCTATGTATGGTGCGCCACCCATAAAAACATGCATCCATGACCATTCTTTGCAGATGAGGTGGCAGTGGAAGGACGGCCGCGTAGAGTTGTCAGTGCTAGAAATGTTGTCGGAGGTGGGAGCCCAAATCTTCACCAAATCCTAGCATTTAATACCTTGGGGAGGCCGCTACCCGCCTAAACCAGTTCACCGGTTTCCCATCCGAAGGACTTAACCAGACCGCGTCCCCTTCCCGCAAACAGTTTAGCATTTTAACGTTGGGTCGTATTAGAAGCAGCAGAGCAAAGCCAGCACTTTGGAGGATAAGATTCAAGGTAAAATAAAAAAATTCACCTGGAGGAGAAGATTATTTACACGCATTATTGGATTCAACTTGTTTACCAGGTACAATAGGATTTTACCATTACAGTATAAGCAATTTTAGTGTTTGTAAACACTGTTAGTAATGAATTTTTGTTTACAATATAATTTAGTAATTTTAGTGTTTTTAAACACTGTTACTAATGAATCTTTGTTTAAAATTCTGTGGTAAAAATATTGACAAAATGATCTCAATGTCACATATACAAATTGAAAAATTGATTACCATTGAGCAAGACTCTAATTAAATGATGTTTGAGTTTAATGTTTGGTTCAAAATTTAAAATTAGATTATTGGACAATTTTATGGGTAAGCACAAGTTGAACATCTTTAAAATCCACTAACATTGTTCTTATCATCATATCTTGTATGCAAGAACATGTAAGAGTTGTATATTAAGTGTTAGTAGAGGATAAAGAAACAAACTCACTTCCCAATCCAAAGCATTAACCTAAAGTAAACTTTCTATCATCAAGAAAACATTCAAAATTTAGATTTTTGTATGCAATTAGACATAATGAACTTACCGGTATGAAATCAATACCAAAATTATGAGTATCTTTTCTATACTTGAAAAAAAAATCACTACCTATAAATGCTTCAGTAATGGATTGCCCATAAATTTAGAAATTAGTTAAATCCAATAACAATTGATCTTTTAGACCCAATTTATAAGTTGGAGGATGAAAAAGAGTTCACGTATCACTCTTTTTCATTATAATTAATCTCATTTTTCATAACATTAACCCATTTTTTCCTTAGACTAGCTTACGCGTGATTTCTAGGTTTACTAAGCATACATAACAATGCAAATATATTATTTTCGGTATAAATGTTATTAAAATTTTGAATTCTTTGACTTGAAGCCTTGTGATCGTTCTCTCCTAATTCTGATTCAACATTTAATTTTCTCTACAATGTTTGACAAGCTCTATTTTTTCCATCTACATCTAGATATATAGTTATAACATTCATATTTGGATTAAACAAATGTTATCACCAATCATGAGTCAGGGGACCACATATCATACTAAATGCATAGTTACATTTTTAAGGGGAAAATGTTTTCCCTCTATTTTAGTGAAAAATAAAGGATTAAACCCACTGTCCACTATTTACCCTTTGTATTTTATGTACGTTATAAACTTTCTATATATGATAATAATTAATTACATCAGTTAAGATGGAAAACACAGCCCACTAGTCCATAATATTTTTTTCGTTAAGATGGAAAACGCAATGTGTTTTTCATCAAGATGGAAAACACATTGTGTTTTTCAACATGCTGAAAATCATGTTGTGTTTTTTAGAATGTTGAAAAACAAGACAGTTTTCCACATGTTCAGGGTGGCCTATTTGAGTGCCAAGTATTAGTTTGTGTTTGTTTTGTTAGGATACATTGGTTATTAGATTAGGTGTCTATCTTATCTCTTATCTCTTATCACATCATTCTCTGCTGATATTGTGGATCTTCTCAACTTAGTTAGGGAGTCAGTTCAGATTTCATAGCTATATATACTGTACGTGTGCTTTGTTCTAGACAGAATAATATGAGATAAATCTATCTCTGCTATTTCTCATTCCGTAGCTTTGCTTCAGTTTGGTATCAGAGCGTGGCAGAGATCTGGGAGGCGTTGGACAGGTTTTGGTCTAGTACATTGCCTTCCACTGTAATTTTCTGAGCAAAGCGCTCGGCTGTTCCAGTCTGTGTGCCGAAAAACACAGCAATTTTCTTCTTATTTGCCAGTGAAATGGTATCTCCCAGCGCCTCGTGGAGAATCTTGTTGTTCACGTGGAGAATCTTGCTGCTACGTGGAATAGTGTAATCCCATGAGGAAACATTCTTGCTTGTCGCGTGGCTCTCTCAGTCTGGTATTACGTTGGAAAACCATGTTTTCCATCTGCTGAAGTCTGACTCGGAAAATGCGCTGCTAATGATGAAACAAATCTGTCATTTCATACATTCACTCTCTCCAGCTAAAGATCAGATGTGCCAGTGTAGCGGCCGGTGTGATTAATCCTGTGCTCCTCGCAGACCACTTCTCAGAACTTGGAGCCAAAGACTGCAGAGCGCGCTTTGAAGCTGCTTTGCTGCTACGTGGATGCGCGTGATCCATTCACCAGCAGCAGCATTTTGGAGCAAGGATCGATCACTCCATTAAGTCAGAGAATCAAAGACTTGTTAGAAGGAGCCTGCGCAGCCTCTGCCAAGTAGTAGAAAAGAGATCTGCCAGTCTTATCCAGAGTACTGTCTGAATGCAACATCTCTGGGCTGTCCAGGCAGAGCTGTAATTAGATCATCCTCTTGGTGTTATTGCAGCTAGCGGAATCAACGTGAACGTGGAAGCTGGACGTGGAGATCTCACTGGGAGAGAGAATTTATTTCTGTGCGCGGAGACCTTCAAACGCTGTCGAGGTAGTTTTGAGTCTATAACAGTCTCTTCTACACTACATCGAATGTCGAGTGTAGACAACTCGATTGAAAGCGTCAACAACACGGTCGCCACAGCTGAAAGCCACAACATCAACTCGCTAGCCAGAGAACACCGTGGAGAAGCTCCTGAGAGCTCCGGGTTCTACTTTGCCTTGCTGAACGAGCTTCAAAATTGCGGCAATCTTGCATTCGACAAACTTGTTCGAGAAGGACTCCTTGAGTACTTTCTTTTCGACGTCAGCTGCCAAGCAAAGCGAGTACGGGAAGAATTAGAAGCCGGATACGACGCCAGCGGTGACGACGAAGAAGAACACCCTACAAAGCGTCGCCATCTCACAGCACGCGAATATCGCGAGCATCTACAAGCCAATCATTCTTGACAGTGAGTCCAAATTGTAATAACTTTTTTAAATAAATAAATATTTTTTTTATTACAATGTCTCGCTCAAAGAAGTTACTTCATACGATGCTCAGTTGCTCAAAGGGCCTAATTTTGTGGCCTGGAAGACAAAAATGAAGACAATCCTTCAGTTTGAAGGATTATGGGGAATTGTCACAGTCTGTCCCTGCTCCCATAGCCCCCGATGAACTAGTAAAATATGACATGGCTAGTGCTAAAGCCTTGATGCTTTGATAATGCTCGATGATCGGTGATGACGTGCAACCGCATGTTCGGAATGTGGAGAAACCCAAGGAGGCTTGGGACAAGTTGGCAACCATTTATGAAGCCAAAAATCAGACAAAGATTCTTCATCTTCGATCAAGCCGCATACCCTCTCTATGGGTCCGACGAGAAAGTGGAGGAATTCTGCGTCGCGTGGCTGAGTTGAGATCGGAGTTATTGCGCTCGGTGAAATGGTAGATGATAAACTACTCGTCCCAATCACCTTGAGAGCACTCCTTCTCAATTTCGAGTGTTTGTTACAACACCGAATGTGTCTAAACAAACAAAGTGACATTCGAAGAGCTTGTGAATTTCTTTGCAGCGGAAGAAGCTATCACTTCATCGCATGGAGAGTCTCGGACAAAGCCTTGTTCTCAAAGCCTAATCGTGGCCGGAGAATCGGAAAGGTCCCCGAGAAGCCAAATATAGCGCAATCCAAACAGAAAGATCAAAAGTCAAAGAGATGGTGTCACATTTGCGAACCAATACTCACGACAACTTGATCACTTTGTTGGCACAACACTGAAACAAGGGTCTTCAAGCCATACAAGCACATCTAGGTGCAAAGATTTTCAAAAGTCTAAACACGTCCCGTTGGAGAAAGCAAAAGGACATCTTGCAGCCCAACAGAGGATGATGAATCGATGAGGAGACATCGAAGGAGCCCTTTGTAGTAAGAATCTTGTACTCGTCTCTCAAACTTCTCACCCACGAAGAAAGTCCTATTGATAGACTCGGTGCAAGCAAGCATATGTCGTGTGACAAGAAGTCGCTTTGATTCACTACGCGAAGAGCCAACTGGAGATCGAGTTCGGATAGCAGATGACAAAGAGTACATTGCAGAAGGAATAGGGAATGTGACCATTCCTCTGGGGCCACGAAAATGTACACTTACAAAGGTACTATATGTTCCTGGCTTGACTAGCAATCTTTTGTCAGTTACTCAGCTCTTGAATCATCACCTTAAGGTTGAATTTCTTGTTCAAAATGGCATTAAATCATGCTTAATCTCCCGACAAGGTACGGTTCTTGCTAAAGCCTTTGTAAAAGATAAGTTATTTTCTTTAGATACTGTTTCATCTTCTGCAGTAGCTTTATCTGCTTCAACAATAGAATCAACTGCCTTATGGCATTATAGATATGGACACTTGTCGGTCGGTTCACTGCACCAGATGAGTTCAAAAGCAATGGTCCGTGGACTACCCAAATTGTCCAGTTCCTTGCCTATTTGCCCTGGTTGTCTTGCAGGAAAACAACATAGAGATCCGTTTCAAGCGAGCACCTTCCATGCCAAGAAGTGTCTGGAGATAGTTCATACCGATCTGAACGGCCCATTGCCTGCTTCGTTTTCAGGATACAAATACTTCCAGTTGTTCGTGGATGACCACTCTCGCAAGATGTGGGTATATTTCCTAAAGTAGAAAAGTGAGGCTCTTCAACACTTTCAGAACTTCTATCATCGTGTTGTCAAAGAATCTGGACAACCACTTCTTCTACTCCGCTCAGATCGAGGGGGGGAATTCACATCAAAGAAGTTCTTGGCCTTCCTAAACCATCACGGCATTAAGCAAAGACTCGATCGCTCCCTACACGCCCCAAAGAAAATGGCATTGTTGAGCGTCGCAATCGCACTGCTGATGGAGATGGCTCGCCGCATGCTATCAATCTGCAAAGCTAGGAGAACGCTATTGGGTGAAGCAGATAAAATGGTCATATATCTTCTCAACAGGCACCAACAAAGATTCTACCGAACAAGATGCGAGAAGAGGTATGGAGTGGTAAAAAGCCATCGATTTCTCATTTGCGAGTATTTGGTTGCAGCATACATACATGCATGTTCCACTCGAAGAGAAAGAAGGTAGAGCCAAAACACTCCCGTGTATCCTTCTTGCTACAAAGATTACCTCGAAGGCGTATCGTCTCATGGATCCTGAGACAAAGAAAGTATACGAGAGTCGGGATGTGGTTTGTGACGAGTCATCCTTTGACTCAATAGTATCAACAGAAGATTCACTTCCAAACACATCTCACCGATTAGTCTCTGAATCAGATGATGAGCTGGAGGAGACTACTCAGAGAAAAGAAATGCTACCAGGAGAACTATTTGTTGACCTTGGAGAACTGCAGAATGTGACTCCACATCAATCCTCACGGCAACAACACAGTTCTTCTCAAAAGCAGTCAAGTTCTCATCCGAAGTGGGTACAAAGAACTATCAAGGACTCAAATTTGCAACAACTCCCAGATACATCATCCGAGTCAAAACAAGGAGTCAAACAAGAAATGAGGTAAACTTTGCACTCATGAGTTCACTGATGAATAGCTCCGAGCCAGATAATGTTCATGAAGCACTCAGTCAAACTCAGTGGAAGGAAGCTATGGAAACAGAATATGACTCACTCATGAAAAATCGACATGGGAACTTGTCGATCTGCCTACAGGAAAGAAACCCATAGGCTGCAAATGGGTCTTCAAGACAAAATATAAGGCAGATGGATCCATCGACAAATATAAAGCACGACTTGTAGCCAAAGGATATGCTCAGAAAGAAGGCATCGACTATGAAGAAACCTTTGCACCCACTGCGAAGATGAAGACCATCAGAGTAGTTTGCACACTTGCAGCACAGAAAGGATGGAGACTTCAGCAGATGGACGTCAAGAGTGCTTTCCTAAATGGTGATTTGAAAGAAGAAGTATACATGACCCAACCTGAAGGATTTGTTGATGAAAATCAGCCTAAAAAGGTATGTCATCTCATCAAATCTCTTTACGGACTGAAACAAGCTCCTGGGCATGGTATATCAAGATCGACGATCACCTTTTGCAAAGATGGGTTCACTCGTAGTCCCTCGATTCAAATTTATATATAAAGAAGGTAGGCAAAGAAATTATCATTCTGGTTGTTTATGTAGATGATCTTGTGATCACTGGTAGTTCAGAAGATCAGGTTGATATTGTAAAGAATGATCTTAAAAGAACCTTCGACATGACAGATTTGGGGTACTACATTACTTGTCTTGGCTTGGAAATATGGAAAAGGAGCATCACATCTTTGTCTCTCGACAAAGTATGCCAAGACACTCTGAAAAGTCTTGAATGTCCGATCAGTAAACCTATATCCACTCCCATGGAAAAGGCTTGCAACTTTCAAGATTCCAGGACTCACCTCAAGTAGATGCTACTCTCTACAGGCAATTGGTTGGAGGGCTCATCTATTTGACATACACCAGACCAGATCTCTGCTATGCTGTCAGCTATCTTTCCAGGTTCATGCAAGAGCCAAAGAAATGTCAATACATGTTAAATTAATGTTAGGTGTTGTATTATAGTTTAGGGTGTTGTAATTGTGTTATTTAAGATGACAAGTTAGTGTTTAGGGCATCATATCAATGTTTGGGTGTTTAGGGTATCGTATGATTGTTTAGGATGACACATTAATATTTAGGGCATTCTAATTGTGTTTTGTAAAGTGGCCAATTAGTTTGTAAGGTCTCATTATATTCTTTAGGGTTTCATATCAGGTTTACGGTTGTTTTGTTAATGCTCAAAGTATCTCGATTGTCATTTATGTTATTTAGGTTTACCCATTAGTGTTAAGGTTTTTGTAACAATGTTTGAATGTTTAATATGAGTGCTTATGATATCAAATTATTCTGTAAGGTGTCCTAATTATATTATATACGATGATCCCTTAATGTTTATAGTCTTCTAATAGTGTATAGTGTTTCATATTAGTGTTTATCATGTCTTATAATTTTTTTAGGGTAAAACATTTGTGTTTTTTTGTGTCTAAATTATGTTATTTAGAGTAACCCATTAGTGTCCAAGGTTTTGCATCAATTTTTGAGTGTTTAGGATGTCAGACAAGTGTTTAGGGTGTCGTATGAGTTAATAGGGTATTACAGTGAGGATTATCATTTTGTATGAGACCATGTGTTTCATTAGTGTTTAGGTTATCCTAATTATGAAATAGAGGATGAATCATTTGTGCATAGAGTATCATGACATTATTTAGGGTATCGTATCAGTGTTTAGGGTGTTAAATTAATGTTTAGTGTATCTAAAATATTATATGTGGGGTGACTAATTAGTGTTCAAGGTGCCGTATAAGTGTTTAAAGTGTCCAAAATTATACGGCACAAAGATGTCACAAAACATGGCACAAAACAACCTAACAGGCCATGTTCTATGGTTAGTAAATTTAAATAAGTTACATCAGCTCAACTTGTGATGTTGATATATTCTGCTCCACATGTCTTGAACTCTAAAGTGTCATGCAAGTGAAATCCCTTAAAATTATTGTGTTCTAACTACTTGTAAAACACTATGATTGCATTGAAAAAAACAACTATTGACATTGGGAATATTGAACAACAAGGACTTTCTTTCTGAGATATCTCAAAGTACAGTACCTCAACAATATGTGTATCAAACCCCTTTTCTTCTTCAAATGATAGTAAGAAATGGAGTATGGGGCTTATATTGAATTCTAATAGAATGTGGGAGGATAATGGTTTTAAATGTATTATAGGCACAAGAAGTAACTCCAACCATCATATTTATAGGCACAAGAAGTAACTACAATAGTTGAAGTGGGTCACCTTCTTAATCCTCTTATCTATTTGGATGTGACTCATCACATTTTGATCGTTGTGTGTTCTCAACCATCATGGTCTTCCTTGTGTGACATACGACATTTAACCAACAAAAATATGACACTTACATGTCACTTCATCTCATATCTACCCAAGTTTGAGCAAGTAACCAAAGTTGCACTTAAGCCTTTCTAACCCATTGCATGCCCCACTTTGTAAGATGTTGTAAGTGCATAATACTCCCATTATGATGCACAAGCTTGACCTTTGTGCCATGCTTCAACACTTCTACACCTAGGGAGTAACTCCAACCTTTATGCAAGATGACTACTATATATAAGAACAAAAGGCACAACCTGTGGTGCTCTTCCTCCTTGTCACAAACATGGAATCCACATCAACAACTTTCAGGTGGAGAAGGGTTGAGTTTTTTCCAATGCGATGGAAAGTGGGGTGTGTTTTCCACCACGTTGAAAAACACACGGTGTTTTTCAGCAGTTTCAAAACCCGACCACGTTCTCCAAAAGGCGCAACCCACCGCTCTTCCTCCTTGTCACAAACATGGAATCCACATCAACAACTTGTCAAGTGGAGAAGGGTTGAGATTTTTCCAATGCGATGGAAAGTGGGGTGCATTTTCCACCACGTTGAAAAATGCACAGTGTTTTTCAGCAGTTTCAAAACCCCGACCTCATTCTCCAAAAGGCACAACCCACCGCGCTCTTCCTCCTTGTCGTAAACATCAATCCACATCAACAACTTGTCATAGTGGAGAAGGGTTGAGTTTTTTCCAATGCGATGGAAAGTGGGGTGTGATTTCCGCCACGTTGAAAAAACACAAAAAGGTGTTTTTCAGCGTTTCAAAACCCCACCACGTTCTCCAAAAGGCGCAACCCACGGTGCGCTCTTCCTCTTCCTCCTTTCCTCCTCAAACATGGAATCCACATCAACAACTTGTCAGGTGGAGAAGGGTTGAGATTTTTCCAATGTGATGGAAAGTGGGGTGTGTTTTCCACCCATGTTTCTCCAAAAAAACACACAACTGGTGTTTTTTTTCCAATGGAAAGTTGCAAAAAATGCCCGACCTCGTTCTCCAAAAGGCGCAACCCACGGTGCTCTTCCTCCTTGTCACAAACATGGAATCCACATCAACTACTTGTCAGGTGGAGAAGGGTTGAGTTTTTTCCAATGCGATGGAAAGTGGGGTGTGATTTCCACACATTGAAAAACACACGGTGTTTTTCAAAGAGCTTTCAAAACCCCGACCACGTTCTCCAAAAGGCGTAACCCGCCATGTCTCTTCCTCCTTGTCATAAAACATTCCAATCCACATCAAAAACTTTGTCGGGTGGAGAAGGGTTGAGTTTTTCCAATGCGATGGAAAGTGGGGTGTGTTTTCCACCACGTTGAAAAATGCATGGTGTTTTTCAGTAGTTTCAAAACCCCGACCACGTTCTCCAAAAGGCGCAACCCACCGTGCTCTTCCTCCTTGTCATAAACATCGAATCCACATCAACAACTTGTCAAAAGGGTTGAGATTTTCCAATGTGATGGAAAGTGGGGTGTTTTTTTTCCATTCTCCAAAAATGCATGGTTTTTTTCAAGAGTTTCAAAACCCCGACCACGTTCTCCAAAAGGCACAACCCGCTCTTCCTCCTTGTCACAAACATCAATCCACATCAACAACTTGTCAGGTGGAGAAGGGTTGAGATTTTTCCAATGCGATGGAAAGTGGGGTGTGATTTCCTTGCCACGTTGAAAAATGCACGGTGTTTTTCAGCAGTTTGAAAACCCCGACCACGTTCTCCAAAAGGCGCAACCCGCACGCTCTTCCTCCTTGTCATAAACATGGACTCCACATCAACTACTTGTCAGGTGGAGAAGGGTTGAGTTTTTTCCAATGCGATGGAAAGTGGGGTGTGATTTCACCACGTTGAAAAATGCACGGTGTTTTTCAAAGTTTGAAAAAACCATTTATACATTTACACCATAACAATTACATTGAATCTGTATAACATTGCAAATAAAGTATGAAAAGATGAGAAGTTACACTTGAACCAATGAAAACTATTTTGTAGTCTTAATGAATGGTAACACACATTTAAACTAAGATCATTCCATTGTAATGTATACATGCAGTATGAAAATTACATGCTTCAATGAGAACTTGAAATTTGAATTCTCTATAAAATGTACATTAACTAAAAGTAACATTCACAATACTCACACATTTTAAATCTTATTCCAATTTAAATCTTTTTATTAGACTTTAAAACCTTCTTATTTTTTATTATGTTTTGATGGTATAAATATTATTAACTCTTTTAAAAACTAGAATATACGTTTAACCAACACATGTTGATGTCAAAGGTCACATGGAAAGTGTCATTTTATTACAAAGTCATATTTTATGTCAAAGGTCACTTGGACAATCTTCGGTGTGAGTGACTGGTACTTTTTCCTCAGTAGATGCCTTGGCCAGGATGTACATCTTCTTCCATGATTCTTTGTGATGTTCGTGAATTTTAACAACTGAATTAAAACTTGCTTCTTGGTTTTCAACACTTTTTGTTGGATTCACACGTTGTCTCCCAATTCTTAATTTCTAATTCCAACTCTAGAACCTCAAGCTCCAACTCCATCTTCTTCGAGGAAGCAACTAGTAATTGGTCCAATAATTCCTTATTTATCTTTGACAATTTTAAATATTGCAGTCTAAGTCTTTCACGCTCGGTTTTATAAAACTTTTCCTTGCTCTTTGCAAGTTTCAGTTCTACTTCCATACTTGCAAGTTTCAGTTCTACTTGTAAAAATTGACTCCCCATAAACTACTTATCAGGTGGAGAGGGGTTGAATTTTTCCAAAGCGATGAAAAACATGGTGTGTTTTTCGCCATGTTGAAAAATGCATGGTGTTTTTTCAACATTTTGATAAACGCAATCCCGTTCTCCAAAAGGTGTAACCCACGGTGCTTTTCATTCTCCTTGTAAACATTGACTCCACATCAACTACTTATCAAGTGGAAAGGGGTTGAATTTTTCCAAAGCGATGAAAAACAGAGTGTGTTTTTCGCCACGTTGAAAAATGCACGTGTTTTTCAGCATTTTGAAAATCGTAATCCCGTTCTCCAAAAGGGGTAACCCATGCAGTGATTTTCCTTCTCCTTGTAAACATTGACTCCACATCAACTACTTATCAAGTGGAGAGGGGTTGAAGATTTCCAAAGTGATGAAAAACAAAGTGTGTTATTCACCAAGTTGAAAAATGCATGGTGTTTTTCAACACTTTGAAAAATGTAATCCCGTTCTCCAAAAGGTGCAACCCACTGGTGTATTTCCTACTTGTTGTAAACATTGACTCCATATAAACTAATTATCAGGTGGAGAGGGGTTGAATATTTCCAAAGTGATGAAAAACGGAGTGTGTTTTCCGCCACGTTGAAAAACACATGGTGTTTTTCAGCATTTTAAAAAATGTAATCCCATTCTCCAAAAGGTGCAACCCATGGTGCTTTTCCTTCTCCTTGTAAACATTGACTCCAAATAAACTACTTATCAGGTGGAGAGGGGTTGAATATTTCCAAAGAGATGAAAAATAGAGTGTTTTTTCCATCACGTTGAAAAACACACGGTGTTTTTCAACATTTTAAAAAATGCAATCCCATTCTCCAAAAGGTGTAACCCATGGTGATTTTCCTTCTCCTTTTAAACATTGACTCCACATCAACTACTTGTCAGATGGAGAGGGGTTGAAGTTTTCCAAAGCGATGAAAAATAGGGTGTGTTTTTCACACGTTGAAAAACACACGGTGTTTTTCAACACTTTGAAAAACCCGATCCCGTTCTCCAAAAGGCGCAATCCCCGGTGCTTTTACTTCTTGTTGTAAACATTGAATCCACATAAACTACTTGTCAAGTGGAGATGGGTTGAATTTTTCCAAAGTGATGAAAAATAGGTCGTGTATTCCGCCACGTTGAAAAACGCATGGTGTTTTTCAACACTTTGAAAAACGTGATCCAGTTCTCCAAAAGGGGAAACCCGTGGTGATTTTACATCTCCTTGTAAAAATTGACTCCACATAAACTACTTATGAAGTGGAGAGGGGTTTAATATTTACAAAGTGATGAAAAATAGAGTGTGTTATTCGCCACGTTGAAAAACGCACGGTGTTTTTCGAGCATTTTAAAAACGTAATCCCGTTCTCCAACAGGTGTAACCCATGGTGATTTTCCTTCTCCTTGTAAACATTTACTCCACATCAATGAATTATCAGGTGGAGAGTGGTTTAATTTTTCCAAAGCGATGAAAAACAGGTCGTGTATTCCATCACGTTGAAAAGCACATGGTGTTTTTCAACATTTTGAAAATCGTAATCTCGTTCTCCAAAAGGTGTAACCCATGGTGCTTTTCCTTCTCCTTGTAAAAATTGACTCCACATCAACTAATTATCAGGTGGAGAGGGGTTGAATATTTCTAAAGCAATGAAAAATAGAGTGTGTTTTTCACCAAGTTGAAAAACGCATGGTGTTTTTCAGCATTTTGAAAATCGCAATCCCGTTCTCCAAAAGGTGTAACCCACGGTGATTTTCCTTCTCATTGTAAACATTGAATCCACATCAAATACTTATAAAGTGGAGAGGGTTTGAATTTTTCCAAAGCGATGAAAAATAGGTCGTGTATTCCACCACGTTGAAAAATGCACGGTGTTTTTCAGCATTTTGAAAATCACATTTCCGTTCTCCAAAAGGTGTAACCCATGTGCTTTTCCTTATCCTTGTAAAAATTGACTCCACATCAACTAATTATCAGGTGGAGAGGGGTTGAATATTTCTAAAGTGATGAAAAATAGAGTGTGTTATTCGCCACATTGAAAAACACACAGTGTTTTTCAACATTTTGAAAAATGCAATCCCGTTCTCCAAAAGGTGTAACCTGCAGTGATTTTCCTTCTCCTTATAAACATTGAATCCACATCAACTACTTATCAGGTGGATAGGGGTAGAATAATTCCAAAGTGATGAAAAATAGAGTGTGTTATTCGCCACGTTGAAAATGCACGGTGTTTTTCAGCATTTTGAAAATCGCAATCCCGTTATCCAAAAGGTGTAACCCATGGTGATTTTCCTTCTCCTTGTAAATATTGTGTCCACATCAACTACTTATCAGTGGAGAGGGATTGAATCTTTCCAAAGTGATGAAAAATAGAGTGTGTTTTGCACCATAGAGTATAACAGTATGTCCATAACCTCATATTGGTGGTGTGCATATATCTACCAATATCTAAAGATGATTTGGAATTTGGCACAAGGAAAGAACTTTAAACTTTTACCATGAACTTCTTTCTGTAGATGTGTGATGTACACACATGACATCAAGGAGTGCAAGAGTTTGAAATCACTTATTAAGAATTATAGGGAATGTAACCTTTCGTGTTTGAGCTAATTATTTGTTCACACATTCTCGATGATCTATGTAGGCTACATATATAGATTTTGTAGAGGGGTCCTATTTTCTAATGTATACATCATAGCCTTAGTGATTGATCTCATGGGAATAGGTATTGTACTGACATCCATAATACTTATTAGTTGTTAAATATTGGTAATTGTAATGTTGTGAATGTTTAATGAAAGTTGAAGCTATAAAAATTATGTGATATCATACTCTGACTCTCAATTTGGCATATGGGGAAAGTGCCTCTGAAAGAAAAATAGAATTAATCGTGTGCTTAAGGGGGCTTGCCCCTTAGGATGCCACATCGATATGCCCAACTATCGTTATCGTGATGAAGGGGCTTGCCCCTTAGGATTCCGCATCGATAGATGGGCGGTAGACTGTGCTGAGAAGAGGTTTTTAAAGTCACCCGCCGACCTTCCACTCAGAAATGCACCCTCCTCAGTATATCACAACCGTCCCTTTTGCAATGGACGGTTGTGATATTATGGGAGGGTGGTTCTTGGGTGAAGGATAGCCATTGGCATTTATCGATACTTCTCATTTTTGGTTATTGTGATTATTTTATCATATTGATGACATATATTTGATTTGACATGTACCGTACTAACTTAATTGTAATTGTATATTTTTGTTTGTACTTGTTACTCTTTTGTAATTGTGTACCATGGTGATGTTGTAACTCATTTGTGTCCTATATTTCTATATATATATATATATATATATATATATATATATATATATATATATATAATATTATTAGTTGTTAAATATTGGTAATTGTAATGTTGTGAATGTTTAATGAAAGTTGAAGCTATAAAAATTATGTGATATCATACTCTGACTCTCAATTTGGCATATGGGGGCAAGTGCCTCTACAAAGACAACAATCGGTGCATGTTGAAGGGGCTTTCCCCTTAGGATGCCACATCGATACACCCAACTATCATTGTGTGATGAAGGGGCTTGCCCCTTAGGATTCCGCATCGATAGTGGGCGGTAGACTATGCTGAGCAGAGGTTTTTAAAGTCACCCGCCGACCTTCCACTCAGAAATGCACCCTCCCGTAATATCACAACCATCCCTTTTGCAATGGATGGTTGTGATATTATGGGAGGGTGCATCTTGGGTGAAGGATAGCCATTGGCATTTATCGATACTTCAATTTTTCATGGTTATTGTGATTATTTTATCATATTGGATGACATATATTTGATTTGACATGTACCGTACTAACGTTAATTGTATATTTTTGTTTTGTACTAGTTACTCTTTTGTGCAGTGAATATGAATACCATGAGCCTAATATCTCACGATCATGTTTGTAAAATGGAGAGATACGAAAATACGAGTTTCCACGTAAATTGAAGATGAAGGGTGTTCACATAAAAAGTTTGATAGTTTTTAGCTAAATGTCGCATTCTTTGTCACATTATAGATGACCATATTGTGATATAGTTGTGCACTGGAAGCAGTAGGCAATCCGTATAAATAGTTATTTTCCTTGCATTTCAATACTGTCTTTTATACACGTGGCTTTTGAATTAGACAAAAATTTGAATGCTTCCAATGTTTTAAGATGGTATTCATGTTGATGATGAATCACAAGTCAAAATTTATTTTGGTAAGTATGAAATAAGTATTTCATTAACGATACAAAACTGCATGTAATAATTTTTAGGATGGGAAGGAGGCCCAAATGGCAGAGCATGATCGATCTTCCTATCCAAGAGATTACAGAGGAAAAGAGTCAGTTTTCATATGATGACCTAGAATGGACACCAATAGGGGATGAGCCGAGCATCGACATTTGTGCCGCCATACCACTCACAAGACTACATGCATTTCTAAAGGGGGAAGGTTCTAACGAAAGTTTTGAGACTACCTTCACCCGCACACATCACACGTCAACAAATATAGAAAATCCAAAACCACAAACAACCAAGTCATATTCTAGGTTTGGAAATTCACTAACAAAATATTTTTTTGTACGTTCTTTTCATAAACAATTGTATAACATTTGATGTTACCATTTTTAATGCAGCTATTGGTGTTCGTATGGTCCAAGCGACAATAGAAATAAGTTAGTAACAAGTGACAAAGTGAGTAGGTGTATAATTAAAAGGGGTTGCCAATGTCATTTCAATGTGAAGGTTTTTTATGGGAGACCGACAACAACGGATAATATTATACAACCAACCATTTCATTGTGATGTAAATGGTGAGTGTTGTCATGGGAAGAATGAAAATACCATTAATGATCCTCGTCTAAATGTTGCCCCGTACTTATCTAGATGAATGCAAAACTTATATTGAGAGTCTTTTGTTAATGGGAGTCACCGTGGACATGGTGTACGATAAATATATAGAGGATCCATCAAACGTGGGTATATCGAGTAGGAGAGAGATGAATACATGACAAGAAAGGACGTGGTGAACACGTGGAAAAGAGTTCACTGCAGAAGGTCTCAAAAGCATTCCGATGATGCCATGAGCGTGAACTTATGGCATGCGGAGGAAAGAGACATATTTTTCTACTATCAACGCCCAAATGGAACCACCATTCCATTCATTATGGGGTTGCAAACACCGTGGATGTGTGAGAGAATGGTTCAACATTCACACAATTCCATAATCTCCATGGACTCGACGTTTTGCTACCAACAAATATGGCATAAGTAATTGGAATGAATTTTGAAATGATGTGTAATTTACGTATCATTAATATTATTCTTTTTCTATTATATTAAACTTCGTGTTACCATTTGATGTCATATTTCTTGCAGTACCAATTATACACATTGCTTGTTTTTGATGCAAAGAAGTGGGTGCCCATAGCATGGGCCATCTCTTCGAGGAATAAAATCGAAGATATTTACAGGTGGTTGGCGGAAGTCCAAAAATGAGGAAAACCTTCGTGCTGATTGGAAGATCAATGCGTTCATTACGGATGATGCATCGGCTGAAATCCAAGCCATCAGGTGTGTTTTTGGTTTTCATGTAGTGCTATGCTTATGGCACGTGTGCAGGGCATGGTTGAAAAACATGCACAAGTATTGTAGCAAAGAGACTAGGTGGAAGATTTTTGAGAGACTAGGTACCATCATGTATGGTTCAGAAATTCATCACGAGCACACATTTCAATCATTGAAGACTTCTTTAATGAATTCAAAGAGGAAACTAAGTTCCTCGAGTACTTCAGGAATACATGGTGTGAGAGCAAAGAACGTGTTGGTGAGTGTGATCCTTTGTGTGTTTCCTTATTAATTATCATCAATTATAATTCTTGGTTTATAATGTCACTGATTTTCAATCTGTGTCACTTGACAGCTATGTGGGCAACAAATTTTAGAAACTTCTCCCATGCGAATCAAGAAACAAACGCATCTATCGAGTCCTACCATTGTTTTTTGAAGACTAAATACTTGTGTGATAGACAAAAGAAATGTACTCACCGGATGGACTATTTGTTCTACACACTTGTGTACAAGGTGGAGCCATTTTACAAACACAAGAGGAAGTTACAAAAATCCAGCTTCTTGACCAATTTCAAAAAAGAAAGACATCTATTGACAGTGGTTGAGAGAGCAAAGAGTATTCCTGATACTGATTGCCTTGCAATTGCACCTGATTGCAATCAATTGTGGGTTAGGAGCCAAACAACTAGAAGCTCATGGTATTTGGTAATGAAATGCGGAGCCTTGGACGTTTGCGAATGTGCTTGGGCTATCAGAGGAAACACATGTAAGCACGTGTTGAAGGCATTGGATTTTCACAAGCAATATGTGTCGATGTCATCATATCAAGCACCAAAAGTGACAGGTAATTCAATGCCATCATATGTTACCATTGTATATTGCTAAGCATAAGTCATAACGAAATAAGCATCGTGTTGAATTTCTTTTCATTTCAAGTAGTCATATAGATTGCTAAGAATAAGTCAACAAAATAAGCATCGTGTTGAATTTCTTTTCATTTCACGTTTATGGGGAAGTAATATTCTATGGGACAAGCGGGGTAAATGAAGACACATTCGACATGGCCCCTCTTCGTCGTATCCAACATCAAGTTGAAGGTAATTTAATGTCATCGTATGTGCAAGTAGTCAATATTGTTAAGGGTCATAATGAAATAAGCATCGGTTGAATTTCTTTTCATTTCACGTGCAGAAGAGCAATACTTATGGGGAGACAAGTAGGGTAAATGAAGACACGTTCCGACATGGCCCCTCTTCATCATATCCAACATCAGAAGTTGAAGGTAATTTAATGTCATCGTATGTGGCAAGTAGTCATATAGATTGCTAAGAATAAGTTGTAACGAAATAAGCATCGTGTTGAATTTCTTTTCATTTCACGTGCAGGAGGCAATACTTATGGGGAGACAAGTGGGGTAAATGAAGACACGTTCTGACACGGCCCTCTTTTCGTCATATCCAACATCAAAAGTTGAAGGTAATTTAATGTCATCGTATGTGGCAAGTAGTCATATAGATTGCTAAGAATAAGTTGTAACGAAATAAGCATCGTGTTGAATTTCTTTTCATTTCACGTGCAGGAGGCAATACTTATGGGGAGACAAGCAGGGTAAATGAAGACACGTTCCGACACGGCCCCTCTTCGTCATATCCAACATCAGAAGTTGAAGGTAATTTAATGTCATCGTATGTGGCAAGTAGTCATATAGATTGCTAAGAATAAGTTGTAACGAAATAAGCATCGTGTTGAATTTCTTTTCATTTCTCGTGCAACAACCAATACCTATACAGAGACAAGCACTGTAAATGATGGCATGTTATGGGATGGCCCCTCCTCACCACCTTGACACTCACTGACAGTTGATGGTTAGTTGTGTATAAATAAATAATTTTCTATAATGTCTTATCCATCACAGGAACTCCTAAAATAGTTGGGGCTGGTGGTTTGATGATAGAAAGCGAACCAGATTTTATGGAACACACATCCAAAGAATTCTTGAAGTCAATCTTTGATACATGACTGAGTACAGATGAACAGAAAAAAAAATTCTTTGAATGTGTTCAAAGGTTTAGGAGAGACCTAGAAGCATCAAATATGTTGGATGTTGCTTTCAAAGGAGATGTCAATGAGATTTCCACCACCCGCATGCGTCCATGGTTTAGTGCGAGTAAAAAATGCCACCGCAGTGTGAGTAAGAGGCCAGTCATTGTAGAAGATTTGAACAATCATGCTGAAGACTACGAATGCTTCCAATTTCCCAATGGAAATCGTGCAAAGAGGAGACAAACCACACAAATGGATCATACAGGTTAAAACATTGAACTATTAGTGTGAACTATTCACAAGAAATTTTAATTGTGGAGGCGAAGACTAACATATTGATCATTTATTTTGCAGGTGGTTCAAATGCAGCTGAAACATCTCCCCACCGCCACTTATCTTTCAACAATTTAGCATCTGCAAGGTGTGTATTGAATGTCCTTAATATCATAACATTTTTTACTGTATGTAAGGTAAAAATCCTTTGATACCTTGTCTAATATTTAATTCATTGTTGTCAGATGATGCAACGGATATGCAAATGGTGTATCTTACAGAATGAGCAGGTTGAGCTTTGGAAAGTAAATGTATGGCATGTTCAGTGGGCCTAAATTATAATTGTAAACATTTCCAATTCATGTATAGGAGATTGTACATTGCGTATATTTAAAATACATAAATATGGAACGTGTACAACTGACCTACTCTTTGACTATTTTTAGAGTGTTTTAAAAAAGTGCTTGGTGGTGTTAGCCAACGTAGAACCACTCACGTAATATATGGATAGTATACAATATTTTAACAAATAGAAAGTTGATGTAATTACGATGAAAATATGTAATCAACAAGATAAAAATTATCATGTCAAATTTAATTGCTACTATCAAAGTGCTGAAAAATAAACCTTTTTCAACACTATATAAAATATTTCAACATGTTGAAAAATGCACGGTGTTTTTAAGCACTTTGAAAAATGTGACCCCGTTCTCCAAAAGGCGCAACCCGCGGTGCTCTTCCTTCTTGTTGTAAACATTGACTCCACATCAACTACTTGTCGGTGGAGAAGGGTTTTTTTTCAAAGCGATAGAAAGTGGGGTGCATTTTCCACCACGTTGAAAAAACACATGTGTTTTTTCAAATTGAGTTTGAAAAAACCCCACCCCATGTTCTCCAAAAGGCATGAACCCACCACACTGTTCTTCCTTTCGTTGTAAACATGGAATCCACATCAACAACTTGTTCAGTGGAGAAGGGTTGAGTTTTTTCCAATGCGATGGAAAAAGGGGTGCGTTTTCGCCACGTTGAAAAACACACGGTGTTTTTCAAAGAAGTTTCAAAAACCCCACCACGTTCTCCAAAATGCGCAACCCATGGTGCTCTTCCTTCATTGTAAACATTGACTCCACATCAACTACTTGTCAGGTGGAGAAGGGTTCAATTTTTCCAAAGCGATGGAAAGTGGGTGCGATTTCTGCCACGTTGAAAAATGCACGGTGTTTTTCAGCACTTTGAAAACCCCACCATGTTCTTCACCAAAAGGCACAACCCACGGTGCTCTTCCTTCTTGTTGTAAACATCAATCCACATCAACTTGTCAGTGGAGAAGGGTTGAGTTTTTTCCAATGCGATGGAAAGTGGGGTGTGATTTCTGCCACGTTGAAAAACACACGGTGTTTTTTAGCAGTTTGAAAACCCCCACCACGTTCTCCAAAAGGAGCAACCCGCAGTGTCTTCCTTCTCATTTGTAAATATTGAATCCACATCAACTACTTTTCAGGTGGAGAAGGGTTCAATTTTTCCAATGCGATGGAAAAATGGGTGTGATTTCCGCCACGTTGAAAATGCACGGTGTTTTTCAGCACTTTGAAAACCCCAACCCTGTTCACCAAAAGGCGCAACCACGATGTTCTTCCTTCTCATTGTAAAGATTGAATCCACATCAACTACTTTTCAAGTGGAGAAGGGTTCAATTTTTCCAATGCGATGGAAAAATGGGTGCGATTTCCACCATGTTGAAAAATGCATGGTGTTTTTCAAGACTTTGAAAAACCATTCTCCAAAAGGCACAACCCACGGTGTTCTTCCTTCTTGTTGTAAACATTGAATCCACATCAACTACTTTTCAGGTGGAGAAGGGTTCAATTTTTCCAAAGCGATGGAAAATGGGTGTGATTTCCACCACGTTGAAAAATGCACGGTGTTTTTCAGCAGTTTGAAAACCCCCACCACGTTCTCCAAAAGGAGCAACCCATGGTGTTCTTCCTTCTCGTTGTAAAGATTGAATCCACATCAACTACTTTTCAAGTGGAGAAGGGTTGAGATTTTTCCAATGCGATGGAAAAATGGGTGTGATTTTTGCCACCACGTTGAAAAATGCACGGTGTTTTTCAGCAGTTCAAAAACCCCCACCACATTCTCCAAAAGGAGCAACCCATGGTGTTCTTCCTTCTCATTGTAAACATTGAATCCACATCAACTACTTTTCAAGTGGAGAAGGGTTCAATTTTTCCAAAGCGATGGAAAAATGGGTGCGATTTCCGCCACGTTGAAAAATGCACGGTGTTTTTCAGCACTTTGAAAACCCCCACCACGTTCTCCAAAAGGAAACCCGCGGTGTTCTTCCTTCTCATTGTAAACATTGAATCCACATCAACTACTTTTCAAGTGGAGAAGGGTTGAGTTTTTCCAATGCGATGGAAAAATGGGTGCGATTTCCGCCACGTTGAAAAATGCATGGTGTTTTTCAGCAGTTCAAAACCCCCACCATGTTCTCCAAAAGGTGCAACCCGTGGTGTTCTTCCTTCTCATTGTAAACATTGAATCCACATCAACTACTTTTCAGGTGGAGAAGGGTTCAATTTTTCCAAAGCGATGGAAAAATGGGTGCGATTTCCGCCACGTTGAAAAACACACGGTGTTTTTCAATAGTTTGAAAACCCCCACCACATTCTCCAAAAGGCGCAACCCATGGTGCTCTTCCTTCTTGTTGTAAACATTGAATCCACATCAACTACTTGTCAGGTGGAGAAGGGTTCAATTTTTCCAAAGCGATGGAAAAATGGGTGTGATTTCTGCCACGTTGAAAAATGCATGGTGTTTTTCAAAGACTTTGAAAACCCCCACCACGTTCTCCAAAAGGCGCAACCCACGGTGCTCTTCCTTCCTTGTCACAAACATGGAATCCACATCAACTACTTGTCAGGTGGAGAAGGGTTCAATTTTTCCAAAGCGATGGAAAAATGGGTGTGATTTCCGCCACGTTGAAAAATGCACGGTTTTTCAAAGCAGTTCAAAAACCCCCACCACGTTCTCCAAAAGGCGCAACCCGCGGTGTTCTTCCTTCTCGTTGTAAACATTGAATCCACATCAACTACTTTCAAGTGGAGAAGGGTTGAATTTTTCCAATGCGATGGAAAAATGGGTGCATTTCGCCACGTTGAAAAATGCACGGTGTTTTTCAGCAGTTTGAAAACCCCACCACGTTCTCCAAAAGGCGCAACCCGTGGTGTTCTTCCTTCTCATTGTAAAACATTGAATCCACATCAACTACTTTTCAAGTGGAGAAGGGTTCAATTTTTCCAAAGCGATGGAAAAATGGGTGTGATTTCTGCCACGTTGAAAAATGCACGGTGTTTTTCAGCACTTTGAAAACCCCTTACCACATTCTCCAAAAGGCGCAACCCACGGTGCTCTTCCTTCTTGTTGTAAACATTGAATCCACATCAACTACTTTTCAGGTGGAGAAGGGTTCAATTTTTCCAAAGCGATGGAAAAATGGGTGTGATTTCTACCACGTTGAAAAATGCATGGTGTTTTTCAGCAGTTTGAAAACCCCGACCACATTCTCCAAAAGGTGCAACCCACGGTGCTCTTCCTCCTTGTCACAAACATTGACTCCACATCAACTACTTGTCAAGTGGAGAAGGGTTCAATTTTTTCAAAGTGATAGAAAGTGGGGTGTGATTTCCACCACGTTGAAAAATGCACAGTGTTTTTCAACACTTTAAAAAACGTGACCCCGTTCACCAAAAGGTGCAACCCACCGTGCTCTTCCTTCTTGTTGTAAACATTGAATCCACATCAACAACTTGTCTAGTGGAGAAGGGTTCAATTTTTCAATGTGGCGAAAGTGGGGTGCGTTTTCCGCCACGTTGAAAAATGCATAGTGTTTTTCAACAGTTTGAAAACCTTGACCACGTTCTCCAAAAGGCGCAACCCACCGTGCTCTTCCTCCTCATTTGTAAACATTGACTCCACATCAACTACTTGTCAGGTGGAGAAGGGTTCAATTTTTTCAAAGTGATAGAAAGTGGGGTGTGATTTCGCCATGTTGAAAAATGCACGGTGTTTTTCAACAGTTCAAAAACCCCCACCACGTTCTCCAAAAGGCGCAACCCACCGTGCTCTTCCTCCTTGTCGCAAACATGGAATCCACATCAACAACTTGTCAGGTGGAGAAGGGTTGAGTTTTTTCAATGTGATGGAAAGTGGGGTGTGTTTTCCGCCACGTTGAAAAACACACGGTGTTTTTTCAGCAGTTTCAAAACCCCCACCACGTTCTCCAAAAGGCGCAACCCGCCATGCTCTTCCTCCTTGTCGTAAACATGGAATCCACATCAACAACTTGTCAGGTGGAGAAGGGTTGAGTTTTTTCAATGCGATGAAAAATAGGGTGTGTTTTCCGCCACGTTGAAAAATGCATGGTGTTTTTCAGCAGTTGCAAAACCCCGACCTCGTTCTCCAAAAGGCGCAACCCACCACTCTCTTCCTCCTTGTCACAAACATCGAATCCACATCAACAACTTGTCAGGTGGAGAAGGGTTGAGTTTTTTCCAATGCGATGGAAAGTGGGGTGCATTTTTCCACCACGTTGAAAAATGCACGGTGTTTTTCAGCAGTTCGAAAAACCCCCACCACATTCTCCAAAAGGCGCAACCGTGGTGTTCTTCCTTCTCATTGTAAAGATTGAATCCACATCAACTGATTTTCAAGTGGAGAAGGGTTGAGTTTTTTCCAATGCGATGGAAAAATGGGTGTGATTTCCGCCATGTTGAAAAACGCACGGTGTTTTTCAGCAGTTTGAAAAACCATTTATACATTTACACCATAACATTTACATTGAATCTGTATAACATTGCAAATAAAGTATGAGAAGATGAGAAGTTACACTTGAACCAATGAAAACTATTTTGTAGTCTTAATGAATGGTAACACACATTTAAACTAAGATCATTCCATTGTAATGTATACGCAGTATGAAAATTACATGCTTCAATGAGAACTTGAAATTCAATTCTCTATAAAATGTACATTAACTAAAAGTAACATTCACAATACTCACACATTTTAAATCTTATTCCAATTTAAATCTTTTTATTAGTCTTTAAAACCTTCTTATTTTTATTATGTTTTGATGGTATAAATATTATTAACTCTTTCAAAAACTAGAATATACATTTAACCAACCCCTGTTGATGTCAAAGGTCACATGGAAAGTGTCATTTTATTACAAAGTCATATTTTATGTCAAAGGTCACTTGGACAATCTTCTGTGAGCGACTGGTACTTTTTCCTCAGTAGATGCCTTGCCAGATGTACATCTTCTTCCATGATTCTTTGTGATGTTCATGAATTTTAACAACTGAATTAAAACTTGCTTCTTGGTTTTCGAACACTTTTTTGTTGGATTCACACATTGTCTCCCAATTCTTAATTTCTAATTCCAACTCTAGAACCTCAAGCTCCAACTCCATCTTCTTCGAGGAAGCAACTAGTAATTGGTCCAATAATTCCTTATTTATCTTTGACAATTTTACATATTGCAGTCTAAGTCTTTCACGCTCGGTTTTATAAAACTTTGCCTTGCTCTTTGCAAGTTTCAGTTCTACTTCCATACGAACTGACGGGGACGACTCATCTTCGTGTCCAACTTCAAAATTTTCATTTGAGGTGCTCTCTTCAGTCTTTCCTAAAACATTAGTACTGGGACTATTGAATTTCGCATAGTCTTTTGGTTCCGGCACTGGTGAGGCCTTGCGCTTTCCAACCTTCTTTTTTCTCATCATCTAATTAAACCTGTATTTAAACAACCAATTATTATTTGTTAACATTCAAACGTAATTGTAACCATATACCGTACATGGAAGTAGAACCCAACAAAGTAACCATATACCATTTACCGTAATCCACATTCATAGTCACATTAATACATTAACCATATACACAGTCACAACATCATTATTTATGCAATAAATGAAATGTCACAACAAGAATAAAAACCATCTAATGTGCTATAAACAGAACCACAAACCATATTCAATTTAACAAGAATGAAATATTAAATCGTAAACGTCAAACAAAATAAAGTAACAACCTCATCACACATATATACAATTGTCTTCTAATCACACGGTGTATTACTCTTCCTCATTCATCACATCGCATACCAGATATAACAATTGAAATACATGATCTAAATACTAATTAACGTGCACATCATAACATCAACCGAAAAACAACCATATTAGTGTAAAATCACGTACGTCTATCCATATCATCTATTATGCTACAAAGGCAAGATTCATCAAATATAACTAATTTGTTGCATACCACATAATCAATATCTATACATATATGTCTAATATATAAGTAAAACTTGACAAATATGTAAGTGAAATATAAAATTTCTATGACTGGAATATTCATTTGTTATTATTGTCTAAGCCACCAGTGCGTGTTGTTTTTTCATCAAATGCCACCTTGGCCTGCATGTACATCTTCTTCCATACTTCCTTATGATCTTCGTGTGTTTTAAGAACGTTATTAAAGTTGGCTACATGATTTGTGATCACTTTTTTTTCCACTTCACGCATTGTCTCCCAATTCTTAATTTCCAGTTCTAACTCTTGAACCTCGACCTCCAACTCCATCTACCTTGAGGCAATATCTCCTATTTCATCCAATATTTCCTTGTTTTTTTCAGTAAAATATAAATTTTCCAATGGTGCAAAGCTTTCACACTGGTTTTGATATATCTTTGTCTTCTTTGTTACAAGTTTCATTTCTAACTCCATACGAACTGACGGGGAAGGCACGTCTTCTTGTGTAGCACCGACATCTTTGTTTGTAGAGTTATTTGCTTTCTTTTTGTACGGATAAGTGTCACTATCGAATGATTCATGGTCAATTGGTTCTTGCACTGCACAGCCTTGCACTTTCCAGTCTTCTTTAGTCTTGCCATCTAAATAAACCTGTATTATAACAATCGATTATTATTTGTTACCATTCAAACATAATTAGAAAGGAAATAATGCACTTAACTTATACGTAACAAAATATTATCATCGATGAAATATATATGAAAGTTTCATAACCACATCAAACCCAAGTACGCATACATGGATGTAGAACACAACTATGTAACGATAATTACTGAACACGTCAAACCCAAGCAGGCATACAAGGAATAAGAACTCAACTATGTAACCACATACCAAAAAATCGTAATCCACAATCCATAGTCACATTAATACGTCAACCAGATACACAGTGACAACATCATCATTTATATAGTAATGGAATGTCACATAACAAGAATAAAAACAATCTAATGCATTATAAACAGATCGTAAATGGATAACTCTATGTAACCCATAACCACAAACCATATTCAATATATCAATAATGCAGTACTAAGTCGTAAACCTCAAACACATTAAAGTAACATCATCGTCATATACACATATATACTAATCCGACTCCTCACAATCAATGTTCTACACGGTGTTTTCATCTCCTTCGTTGCCTAGTGTTAGCGACAGACAATAGTCCATCATAAAATCTAATACGTTTCTTCTCATTTCTATGAACAAAATTTGGCGTGATGCCAAGAATGGGTGGCACATCCGATGTCTTTATCCGAGTATGGCGCGTTGTCTCAACGTGTACCACATCATCCTGAGAGCCAACCATGTAGTAAATAAGTGAACGTAGATGAATCTCTCAGTTAAACACATAATTAAATTATATCATTCATCCAAAATGTCTAAGTACTCACCTCTTCAGGAGTGTCAAGTCTGATATCACTGAGATCCCAAATAGCAAACCCTTTGACACATTGTGCCAAAGTGTTTGCAAATGTATTAGGGTAGGGCAATGGAGCAGTGGGAACAATGGCCTCAAAAATAATCACTTTGACAGTAAATTTGGGGAGTGTGATGCCATGACACTTCATGTGCGGGGTACTATCACAAACCACTCCTCTCATGACAACCATATTATCTGACATTAACCTGACTTTGGTCCCACTAGGAAAAGCCTATAATAACGACAATCTCAATTGCATTAATAACTTTTTCTTAATTTCACCAAAAAAGAATACAAAAAAACAAATGAGAACATTCAATAACTTACCAGTCCAGTTCCACCCTCGCTCGTACTACCAGCAATGGTGTTTGTGTCCCTCTCCTCGTGCCTCCCCTCATAACCCTCTCTCTCCTTGACTGGAAAAGAAGTTTCAACTCGGGATTTTTCATCTCCACCTTTCTTACCTCAAGTGAAGCTATCTCTCCAATAAGATCGAGACCACAGGTTGATTGAGAAGGGGGCGTCTTATCGCAAACGTCCACCTATAACAATCGAGCCATCATGACAATCAAAGTATCAACAACATAAGGCAACATACATTTTTCAAGAGCTTGTTAAGTGATTTTTTACCTCTCTCTGTTTCGCACTATGAATCGCATGTCTCTGTTGGCGTAAGAGTTGACACAAGGGAATGTCATAATCCTACACACATATATTAGTATATACAAAAATACACAAAAACTACATTGTATCTTTACTTACGAAAGACCAATAATTACTTACGTTATCATTCGTAGGGGCGTCAACATTTTTGCTACTTGTTCCACCCTCTTCTCTAGCTTCCTGTGCATGACAGAATATCAAGTTTTTGATTTCCAACCTAACATTATATTTAAATTTCTATACCAATCTTAAATTTACCTCTGTTATGATATTTGAGTTTTTATTTCCTCTCACTCTCAACCAATGCTCCTCTCTCACCTTTCTCATCTCCGCTGAATCGTAGGCACGCATTGCATCATCCACCTCCCTCTTTCCTTCTCAGCTCAACTCCTCAAATCGATATTTGCATTCTTTTTGCAAACACGATCAATAACCCTCCTCCGCTGCAAGTAGAATCGTTGCCTTAGGACGTAGTTCACATCCGCCTCCCTCTTTTGCACACGTATGCCCTGCTTCTATCTTGAGAGATAGGTGTTTGTTTCCCCATATGCTTACGGCCACGCTTACGAGGTTCAACGGAGGGAAGATTGTGTTCTACTTGGCGATGTCTATTTAGTCTATGCAACTCAGAAAACCTAACATCCCCACTATCAACACATGATCCATGCTGACAGACATAACGAATACGACCATTAACATATTCAATTTTATATTCTACGGGTGGCTCATGGATATCTGAGTGAATGGGCTCCGAAGGACCAGCTGTCGTATCATCATCAACTATTGGAGGATCATCTCCCTTTTCTTCCTTTGTGATGCTTGCAAAATGCGTACGCACCATGTTATGTGAAGGTACTTGTATCTACGGAGTCCAAGTGCATAACTATTAGCCCGACATAAAATATTAAGTATTTTGCAAATAAAGTAATGTTCACATATTCGTATATTATCATCATGGAATGTGAAGAAACCTGTATGAAAAGACATCAATTTCATAATTGTTATCTCAACAAATGACATAATTGTTACTAGGACAAACAATTAATGTTCACAAAGTTATATATTACCATCTCATTATTTATGTCTTCCCCGAAAACATAAGAACGGATTGTGAACATGGATCAGCCCATGTCACCGAGCTTCCACATGTTTTGTTCATGTCCATTGTCATAACCATCATTGAAGCGACGCATTGTAAAACAAGTTAAACTGAAACAAATGGTGCACGAACTTATTTATTCATATTTTGCATTCATATTGAGAAAATCGTGCACAATAAACGATTTGTGACGAAATTAGCCACACATTCTTTTTTTCAAAACTGGATAATTGACTCTAGATGTTTCCGAACTAAACATGAAATGTGAATTGCAAGTGTGTTAATGAAAGGAACGATAAGAAGATTGTTCCAATCTGCGATCTCGAGATGATAATAGCACACCACATTCTTTTTAAAGCGAGAAAGAGCTAAAATACCATATATGGAAATCCATCATAATCCATAATGCTCAATACATTACAATATAATGACTTGAATTATTCCATAAGAAAGATATACATATAGGTGGAGGGAAGTGCAACTACTACCTAAATCAGTGGTGAAGAACTCCCACTAACTAACCGATACTTTAAGGTAGTTAAGTTAACTCCAAAGACTAGTAAGCTAACTCCACATAACTGAGAAGCTAACTCAACACAACTAGTATACCTAAGCAAGCTAACCCAACAAGTGTAGGGCTAACAAAAGTGTAAGAATTATCCTAATAAATAAATAAAAGGATAAATAATAACCTACACTAACACCCTCCCATAAGCATAGCTTAGGTGGGTGGAAAAGAAGGTGGGTCCCGAAACAAGGCCTGATGAGGTACCCACATATAATAACTAGGAAAAATGGACACCGCAAGGTACCCAAAACCAGTAATAACAAAGTAGAGAGAAAAAACTGCTGCAAGATATCCTCAGAAGCTTGACTCCAAAACTTGTACAATGTTGAAGAAGTGTGGTGCACACTATGGTCTGAATCCACTGCTCGATCATATAACTCAAAAAAAACTGACACTAGGCTTCACCAGAATAGCTCCATGCAAGGAGACTATCAATGGAGTGATGTCGAAAAGTGAAAAAAACACCAAACATAATTTGATCAACTGCTACAAATAGGTGTGCCACGATCCAAGAAAAACCAAGGCAACAAGGCAAGGACACGAGATCCAAATAAATAGGAGTGCCACGATCCAAGAAAAAGCCAAGGTATCAAGGCAAGGGCACGAAACTTGAAGAAGCAGTATCAACACCACACCCTCCCATACTGTAGAATGGGTAGAGTGACACCACAGATCTGTATGAGTTGTCAAAATCAACTACTCGAACACTGACAAACTAACACTGGGCTCCACCAGAATAGCTCCCCCACAAGAGAGACTATCAACATGCCAAAAAAAAGTGTCAAAAATATAGATCCAAAATATCTCAACAAACAAGAGAGATATAAATGTATACACCCATAGATACAAGAATGCAATACCCAAAATTTTAGGACATCGAGCTCAACCGAAAATGCATCCACAAGTGATCACAACACCCTCCCGAATTTGGAACTTTATAATTGAGTGCATATAAATATTATAATGAGTAACAAGTACCTTTTACATTTGAAATATGTGTATAAAATGTCACCAATGCGTAGATCTCGAAAAAATACACAATTTCAAAAAAAAAATCACCTTAATCTGAGCTACGGATCAAAAGTTATGAGCTCTACAAGGTTTTGCTATTAAAATAATATTTTAATGCTGATCTTTTTAAAAGGTACACGTGACACCCAAATGTCCAAAGGGTAAAAGAGTGCATCCACACGATACATGCTTGCAACCAAAGGATAAAAGCCTGCGCCCAAAACCTAAAATGTCCAGAGGGTAAATCATTGCATCCAGAGGGTACACGCTATATCCAATGGATAAAAGAATGCACCCAAAGGGTATAGATCTCAAGCGTCCAAAGGGATAAAAGACGCATCCAAAACCAAAATACCCAGAGGGTAAAAGAATTCATCTGGAAGGTACACGCTTATATCCAATGGATAAAAGAATGCACCCATAGGGTATAGATTTGCATCAATGGATAAAAGACTGCATCCAAAACTGAAATACCCAGAGGGTAAAAGAATGCATCCGGAAGGTACACGCTTATATCCAATGGATAAAAGAATGCACCCAGATTTGACTATCTCAAAACATGGTCAATTTTACATTGATTCTAGGGTTTTGGCACCTTCCAAATCCAATTCTGCACTTTTTTTTGCATAAAAATGCATGCTGCAAAAAATTTCTAACAAATTCTATATATACATGAAAAAAATAAACCCTTGCTTGTAAAGAAAAACTTACTAGATGTCTACATCATCTATCACTCTGATACCATGAAAGGAACGATAAGAAGATTGTTCCAAGCCATGATCTCAGATGATAATAGCACACCACATTAGATTTGCAAAGCAGAAGAGCTAAAATACCATATATGGAAATCCATCATAATCCATAATGCTCAATACATTACAATAGAATGACTTGAATTATTCAATAAGAAAGATGTACATATAGGAGGAGGGAAGTGCAACTACTACCTAAATCAGTGGTGAAGAACTCCCACTAACTGATACTGGTAGTTAAGTTAACTCCAAAAGACTAGTAAACTAACTTCACATAACTAAGAAGCTAACTCAACACAACTAGTAAGCTAACTCCACACAACTAGTACACCTAAGCAAGCTAACCCAGCAAGTGTAGGGCTAACACAAGTGTAAGAATTATCTTGATAAATAAACAAAAGGATAAATAATAACCTACACTAACAGTTAAAAGAGATTATAGGATAAAGCATGATGTATCCAAAATGCCCGGTTTATCAACCAACACTATATGATGTAACATCATATTATCCACAAAATATATAATATATACGCTAGAGACAATTCACATAATATTAGTTATTCACAATCTAATAAATAATGTATGTCTACCTTTACGCAAAAAGGAAATACACATATATCATATCGAAATGTCTTCCATGGCAAGTGCTAGCAAAGCTACCACTTCTTGGTTTATAGTGTCCCTAGACACTTGACATACATCTAACCTACCTCTGTTAACTTTTACATGCACGTATGAACATTTCGCAATGCGAGATACAATCTCTAGCACTTGAACTCGAAGAATTGAAAGATTTACATTGTTACATTGGTATACACCAGTCATTTGTTTCACAACAAGCATATCATGAGAAAACACACAAATGTTCCAAACATCGTGGCGTATCACTTCCTCAAGACCCAATATCAACGCCCTATACTCAGCCTGGTGGACGGTCGTACTGGCATTTCCGACAATTGTACCTCTTTCTACTATCTTGCTTCCGTCATGGCCGTATAATATGAATGATGAACATGCTAGATTTTTAGGAGGTATTCGACACTCCATGAATTTCCAATCTCCAAATTTCAACCATGTTTACCTTTACAATGGACAACAATATATCGTAAGCAAACATTAAAAAAATAGAATGAACACTTCTAATTTGAATTTTTCAATACAAACATCTATAATTTAACATATGACAAGGCCCTATAACATATGCTCCTGAGTTCGTTCATTAATAACGATTTCTTATTAGAGAGTCAATGGAGTTAGTACTTTGTCTACTAAAACTAAAACTAAAACTAAAACTTCCTTACAATACTAAAACTTTGTATTTCGTATGTTAGACTAAAGTGCAAATAAATTTTGGAATATATTAGAATCGTAATCACGAGTTTGGGTCCATTCCACTCATTTTTTGAATAGATAACTTTATATTGCTAACATATAATTAATACAAACACAAGTTACATTTTTTTAAGATATGTTTTCCGATAATTACGAGTTTATAAATGTAATGGGTAAATATTAAATTTGAATAAATCACTTAATAAATTGATTAGTATATTATGAATAGACAGAGTTCAGTCTATTTGCAATATCAATATCTATAAACATTTGATTAATTACAGTATTGCGAACGACATTCCAATAATTGTTATAGCCTATAGTATTACGAACGACATTCTAATAATTGTTATAGTTTATTCACTAAATAACCATTGTAATGTATATCTAGTATTTAAATTACATGCTTCAATGAGTACTCGAGTTCTCTAGAATTAACTCCTTTTCAAACAATATTGGTTTTCTATATTATGTATATTAAGTTGGCTACAGGTGCATCTGTATATGAGTTGAACTCATAAAACAACACTCTTTACACATAAATAAACGATGGGAAATGATAATTGCACCAATACAATCCTAAATTTGAACAAATGATGATAATCCCATAGTTAGTGAATTAGAAAATCGTTACCATTACACATTTCCTACCAAAATATAATTTTAACAAAAATGAATTTTATTAATCTAAACTTGCTATACAAATATCTAAACATTGGTAATTTTAAAACTATAATCCATAGAAACACGTATTAATACTAAGGAAAACATATTTAATCAAGAATATATTCGAACAACAAAACAAAATATGTTTATGTTGGTGTGAATCGACATCCGACAAAAATTAAATATTTATATAGGTTTTTCTCAAACACATCATAAGTTTTTTAGAACAAAACATAAAAAACCGTAACTATTTTTTTTTGTTCTTAGCAGCAAACTTGGAGTTGCTTCCATGTGCAATCTTCTTTGCACGATTTTTTGGATCTATCACCGGTTTTATGACCGAACTCCCATCTTTCTCAGCTTATGTGGAGGCTCGTACTTCTGGGCATCCTCCATCATGTCATACGCTAGACCGTATCCTCGCGAATGCGGCCCTATAGTGTGGAACTTAGATAAATAAATGACAGAAGTTTTGGAAAATTGAGTCGGGCCTTAACCATCGCTGCAATTTCTGGTTTCGGTGGCTTTGACTGTTGATGATGGTCTATAAACACCACAAATGTGGACCTCCTAAAACTTTCCTCCCTTTGGAATTTGGGAGTTGTTAATGTTATCCCTACGGGATTCATAGGAACTAGACTTCGTGTATTCATTTTCCCCATGCAAAATACAAACTGAATACAACAACACACATACAAACAAAAATATACAATTAACGTTAGTACGGTACATGTCAAATCAAATATATGTCATCCAATATGATAAAATAATCACAATAACCATGAAACTGAGAAGTATCGATAAATTCCAATGGCTATCCTTCACCCAAGATGCACCCTCCCATAATATCACGACCGTCCATTGTAAAAGGGATGGTTTTGATATTATGGTTATTGTAAAATAATCACAATAACCATGAAACCGAGAAGTATCGATAAATTCCAATGGCTATCCTTCACCCAAGATGCACCCTCCCATAATATCACAACTGTCCATTACAAAAGGGATGGTTGTGATATTACGGAGGGTGCATTTCTAAGTGGAAGGTCGGCGGGTGACTTTAAAAACCTCTGCTCAACATAGTCTACCGCCCATCTATCGATGCGCCAATATCGGCACTCATCCATTGCGAAAGGGATGGTTGTGATCCTAAGGGCAAGCCCCTTCATCACGCAATGATAGTTGGGCATATCAATGTGGCATCCTAAGGGGCAAGCCCCTTCAGCACGCACCGATTCTTGTCTTTGCAGAGGCACTTGCCCCCATATGCCAAATTGAGAGTCAGAGTATGATATCACATAATTTTTATAGCTTCAACTTTCATTTAACATTCACAACATTACAATTACCAATATTTAACAACTAATAACAAATATATATATATACAAATGAGTTACAACATCATGTCCACCAACAATTACAAAAGAGTAACTATTACAAACAAAAATATACAATTAACATTAGTACGGTACATGTCAAATCAAATATATGTCATCCAATATGATAAAATAATCACAATAACCATGAAAAATTGAAGTATCGATAAATGCCAACAGCTATCCTTCACCCAAGATGCACCCTCCCATAATATCATGACCATCCATTGCAAAAGGGACGGTTGTGATATTACAAGAGGGTGCATTTCTGAGTGGAAGGTCGGCGGGTGACTTTAAAAACCTCTGCTCAGCACAGTCTACCGCCCATCTATCGATGCAAAATCCTAAGGGGCAAGCCCCTTCATCATGCAATGATAGTTGGGCATATCGATGTGGCATCCTAAGGGGCAAGCCCCTTCAGCACGCACCGATTCTGTCTTTGCAGAGGCACTTGCCCCCATATGCCAAATTGAGAGTTAGAGTATGATATCACATAATTTTTATAGCTTCAACTTTCATTAAACATTCACAACATTACAATTACCAATATTTAACAACTAATAACAAATATAATACACACACACACACACACACACACACACACACACACACACACACACACACAAAAAAATGAGTTATAACATCATGTCCACCAAAATTACAAAAGAGTAATATAAACAAAATATACAATTAACGTTAGTACGGTACATGTAAAATCAAATATATGTCATCCAATATGATAAAATAATCACAATAACCATGAAAAATTGAAGTATCGATAAATGCCAATGGCTATCCTTCACCCAAGATGCACCCTCCCATAATATCATGACTGTCCATTGCAAAAGGGATGGTTGTGATATTACGAGAGGGTGCATTTCTGAGTGGAAGGTCGTCGGGTGACTTTAAAAACCTCTTCTCAACACAGTCTATTGCCCATCTATCGATGCAGAATCCTAAGGGCAAGCCCTTCATCACACAATGATAGTTGGGCGTATCGATGTGGCATCCTAAGGGGCAAGCCCTTCAGCACGCACCGATTGTTGTCTTTGCAGAGGCACTTTCCCCATATGCCAAATTGAGAGTCAAAGTATGATATCACATAATTTTTATAGCTTCAACTTTCATTAAACATTCACAACATTACAATTACCAATATTTAACAACTAATAACAAATATATATATACAAATGAGTTCCACATTCGCAATATTTACAACTATAATGCATCCAAGAAATCAAACTTTTCCTAATGTATTTACTTTAAAACAACTAAGAGCAATGAAATCACAACTAACAGCTCGAAGATCGCATGCATATTTAACCAATACCAACATGATATCAACATAATTAACTAGTCTCATACCAATGATTAATAAACACAAATTGTAGAAATTACCGAATCCTCTATCATTTATTAACAAACACGTGAATACAATAATATCACAATAATAAACTAGTTCACACTATTATTTAGTGTCTATATACTAAACAAAATATTTGAACACGTCATTCGTTTTGAAAACATGCTTCCAAACAATTGTTCGATATATTTGTACTTATGAAAAAGTTTCATGTTATATTTGTCCTTGTGTATATCAAGCACATACATTTGTTCCTATTTACAAAGTATTAGGTAATAGATATGACATCAAATTGCTTCCTTTTCTTACAGTTTCAAATATATTAATTATTTTCTAAAACTATAATTATTTTCTAAAATTTAAGGTTCATTTAAGGTTTAGGTTTAGGGTTTGGGGTTTAGGGTATAAAAGTTGAAATATAAATATTGAAATGAAATAATTGATCATAATAAGAAACGTTATATAGAAAATGTTGTGGAGTTAGGAAACCTAACAAATGCATTCCTACTATTTGAATAAAATATGAATGATTAGAAATTGGACTTAGACACCCTATTAAGCTAGGAAAAAGGACTTGGACTTACTAAAGATCGAAATCTGACAAGCTAGGAAAAAGGCCAACTTTCCCAATCACTTACTAAAGTTTATAAATCTGCCAAATGTACTTTGTTTATGTAGATACGATATTATAAATTATTTACATGTGGGGTTTGGGTGTCTACTGTTTTAAGGCACACAAATTCAATTTTATTTACGCCCCTACATAACTCTAAAAGTTGAATTTCTTCAAACTTCTCCACATAGTCCCAATTGCACTCCTCACAACTCTAAAGGTTGAAATAGTTCATGTTGCACACATTCCCATTTGTACATATCCCACAATATCACATATTTATTTAGTCATACTTAGTTAGGATTTTTAAAATTATATTTCTAGAGGTTTGTGTGGATTTTTAAAATTATAATCAACAACACCATAATAGTTTTTACACAAACCAATAATTAAATTGTGATTCAACAACACACAACTAATTTTGATCAACACCATAATAAGGTGTACGCTTGAACAAAAGAGTTTATGAATTGTTTGGTTATGAGAATTACCTTAAATATTGCAATCCATAAGTTTCATAATCTTATCAAACATAAATTAACATAATACTTTTCGAATCTCAAAGCCATGTGTTTTTTTCTTTCCTTTATTCAAAAATATTAAAATAGGAAAACTCTGCATGGAGTTACATTGTATACGTTTTAAGGGAGGAGGAAAACTTGTGGACATTAAAATAGAACTCAATTCTTCAATGTTAAAGTTTTAAAGTAACTATAACTGATGGTTTATAAAGGTATAATATGGGATGTCATGAAATTTAAAAGTAGTTTTTCAATTATAGTAATTATAGTAAGAAATTAGTTTAAAATTTCATTGTTGAAAAACACAGTGTGTTTTCAACAATGATGAAAAACACACTGTAATTACTTTTAAACCAAAAATTACAGTGTGTTTTCAAAATTATTTCCTCCATATAGAAAATTGTTGACAGGAATGATACCAATAATAGACAGGTAATGATACCAATAAGTGCACTATTGACATTATTATAGGTACTGTATTATCCATATAAAATTCTTCTTATTTGTCAAATTTATTTGTGTGGGCATTTTTATCTTTGCAAAGTTTTTTAAAAAAATGATAAAGTAAAGTAGGATTAAAGCCTCGATAGCCAATAATCAAGGGTTAAATTTCAGTGCCACCAATGGTCATATTTAAAGTTTATATCTTGTTTTTGCAATATTTAAAGTGATGCAGGACAACTTTTTCTTTTCCTAAGATGTGTCAATGAACATGACGGGAACTCAGGCTCACTCGGGTCGTTTACATCCTCTCATCAGTTGGGGGGTTCACTATACTCACTTCAACATGTCAACATGTCACTAAGATTTTTCTTAACTACCTTTGTTTGACCATCTATTTGAGCATGATGGATAAAACCAAACTGCAAATTGGTGTTCAAATTCCTCCAAACTGTACTCTTGAGATGTCCCACAATTTTAACCATATTTTAATATCTCTACTAGACACAGTGTTAGGAGATATTGCTCAACCTTTGTACTTTCGTAAGTAATTTTTTACAGACATTTTTTAAACACTTTACATAGATTCTTTGTGGCATTTCATCAAACAGACGATGTGTGTATTAAAACAATTACTCACATCGTGATGGGTGTATTGTAACCAATGATTAACTTACCATTTCTTTGAGACATTTTGTCAAACAGACATTTTGTCAAATAATTCACAGTCTTCTCAACAGTTAGACATTTTGTCAAACAGTTCACAGTCTTTCGAGGAAGCAGTGATTACAAAGAATTTCAAATAGGTTAAAAGGTATGCATTCAAAGTTCACTTACAGTCAAAGTTCAAAGTTCACTTATAGTGAAGAAATGCCAAAGGAATAATGCAGAGTGGAGGGATGTATAAAGAAAAACAAAGAAATGTGACTAGTAATGTATAGAGAAAACCACATAATTTTTTTCCCCGACTGGTAACAAAGAAATACAAATGATTCAATGTTAATGTATAAAGAAAAAAAGAAATTTTTTTGCCCCGCATGATAAAGGGTATGGGCTCTTACTATTGTCATGGCCGACAATGGCTCCTTCCTCCTTCCTCGTCTATAAGCTCGCTCGAACCCTTACCCAAAACAAATGGATCACCAAACGGATGCTCTGAAATTTCTCCTTTACTGGAAAAAATGTTGCAAACCCGTGTAAAATGGCTCCCTCCCTCCTTCCTGCTTTCGGAAATGTGCGAAGAATGTGACAGGGTGCGATATCAAACGTATACAGTGCGATTACCATGCATTTGGGTGATTACTAGATCATTTTTTGATGATTACCAGACCTCAGGTGCATACAATAGTGTGCGAAGGAAGTGGAATGGCGGGGGCACGTTGTTCAATAATTCAAATTTCTCCACTTGCGTCATCATCGTGCCACGTCAGTCGGAGGACCCCTCTCCCAACTTGCATCGTCATCGGGACTGCGATGACATCACCTTTCCGGTGGACGGCGATGGTGGATGGGTCATAGGGGATGGGTCATGCGGGAGCTCTCCATTCACCATGCATAGGTGCATTTTCGGTGATGGCAGGTACATTCCATCAGAAGAATAGCCCTGGCACTTTCCATAGGGAATCACGGGGCAAAAGTGGAATAGTTAAGGTCATCTGTTTTCCTTATTTTGCGTCGACGGCGAGTCTTGATTGAAAAATGAGTGGGAGTGCGAATTGAATTATTGGAAGATGGTGTGGGGGTGAAGTATTGAGAATGTTGATGCGGGTAACAGTCGTGGGTTTGGGTATGGGATTTGGTATAACATAGCGGTGATTGTCCCTCCTGTGTTGTTTTTGATGTTTCTTTGGTTCGTTTCATTTCTCAATCTCCTCTAGTGCCCCCTTCAAGTTCACCTTCTAACCCTTTTCCTGTTGTATTTGGATTTTGTGGACTTCCACATCCATAATTTTCGCTTATCTATCATTTAATACAGGCATCGCAGGGTCTTCCTGCACAAGCAACTGCATTTAATGTGTTGTCTTTGGTAACAAGATCTGGGATGCTGCTCATGGAAGATGCAGCCAAACCTCTCAAAACTTACACTGAAATCTACAGAGAGGTGGAGAACGATGAGGTTGCGAGGAAGGATAAGAAGTTGACACAGGAAGAAAAGTATTATTACCACGATCTCATCTCCATTAAAAGGTCGGGCCTCCACAAATTTGCTGAAAAACCTGAGGTATTCCACTGTAAGGACTTGTTTAAGAGCTGCTTTGCAAACTGTATTATGAAAGATGGCATTTTGGCTTCTCCGGCCGGTCGTACCGTTGCTATTATAGCGGGCACCATGTTTAATGAGCTTTATAAGACTACGAAGCCCACTTACCTTTACAATAAAGATTCGGCAGAAGGATGGATGAATGAAACAAATGTATATGGGACCCTGAAGAATTGGAGCCAATACCCAGAAAAATTCAAGAAGAAGCAGAATATGAACTATCCTATATCTCATTTCAGGCGGGGAATCAAGGTGGGCATGGTGCTATTGAACTGGTTGTATGGGGATCCTAAGACTGATCATATCAATGAGAACTGGATCCCAACCATCAAGTTGTCTTGTGCTCTGCGTTGTAAAATGGGGATTCTTGCATGGGTATATTGTTCTTCACCACTATTATGGAATGAATAAGTTCAAGAACATGGTCATTGTCATTCATATCCTGTTTGTGTTGTTAGGCTAGAGCGTTATCTGTTGGAGGTGGGTGACGAAAGTGGCAATCCTTAAATAACATGCACAAACTGCGTGAGGCCCACAGTCTAAACCAATAGCAAAATGTTGTTCAAGTCGATCGGACGACAGTAGTCTATTTTTCAAGATGGACCAAGTGTTTACACATGGAGTATTTCTAGATGAGGTGCATTGTTGAGCTGCAAGAACAGTCAAGAGCCCCATTATTTCCCAAAAACAAAAAGGATAAAAAATCTTGCACTCAGATTGTGATGGAATCACTGAGACTGCACCATTGTTTCCTTAAAACTGTTGCTTTTTTGGCAGAGAGTTTTGGTTTTCATGAGCATGGTCTACTGGATTTTTTTGAGTTGTCATTTTTTTGAGTTTTAGGTGTGAGTAAATCATCATTTTTTTTAGTTTTTATTGAATGTTGAAGCATTACATTTACGTTGAAGAACTACTAAAATAATATAAAGGGGAGGGCAACCGTAAAGTTGTGACACCGATCATGTTGTCTAAGTACTTGTCGCATCGTACAGTCGTAGCTCCCTATACCCACAATCATAGCCCCAATCTCAAAATATAGGCTCCATAAGGTCCTAACCTTAACCTTCCCAAACTGACAAATTTTATAACAATGATCCTTGCCCCACTTCCCATGACTTATTTGCATTGTTTTCTCCACCTGTGGCATGTTCTTCTCCATACAACCCTACACCCTAAATGTCTAATACATAAAGCCTCAAATCCCAGACGATGAAGCCACAACAATTTCATCGGTGACCTCCTTTATTTTAATCAGAAAATCGCCCACTATATATAGATCGTCCACTATTTACAATCCTACTATGAGTGGGAAACTTGAGGATTTACGTTTCCTTTATATTGTGCACCATCCTCTAGGATTCACAATGAAACTTGAACTGATATGCTATCTTGCAACTTCTTCATCCTTTATAATGACACATATTTGAAGCTTATGACAAAACCCTCATTCTAGGAATTATAGGTTGTAACTCGTAATCTCACTTAAATTATGTTCAATTTAAACATAACAAGCTCTACAATTTAATGTCTTCGATGAAATTCTAAGTTATTCCTTCACCTTGTTTACTTTTTCTCCCCAATTTTTTTTAGAACCCTAATATCAAAAAATACAACATAAATCTCATAAAATCATTAACGCTTTCAGGTGAAGTCGAATCTAACAAAGCTAATCAATACTTTTCTATATTTTTTTCAAAATTGCAAAAGCATATGGTTGTGTATTGGCTTTCTATTTTATTTTTACCTCATGTCATTGATAGTATTTATCTCCTCTTCGTCCTCAGTTGGTCTTCTGATTCTCTTGGACATATATATTTTATATGATTTTTGATATACAGATTGTATGTGGGATCCAATGCAATTCAAAATGATGTGATGTTGATGGAAAAAGATAGAGATAAGATCTATTAATATAGACAATTTTTGTGTGAGAATTAAATGTTGGATTTCAAATCCTTGACGTCAAGATTTCTAAACCTATGCACAAGAGGTTTCCACGAATAAATTTAACCAAAAATAAACAAATACTTGCAAGAATTTTTAAATAAGTATAATGTAAAATCCTTGACCTTTATATGCATTTGAACCTCAATTTTTACAAATAAAGTAATGAAAATGTCTCCTCTCTGTGTATTTCAACCTCTATCTTCACAATAACAATGTTCAAATACTAAAAAATGATCAAATCCTTCAAAATATTATCATAGTTTAATAATCGTAATCAAGCTCGCCCCTCCGCTCCACTACCACTGATTCTTTCCCCCTTCCCATGGATTCTACGCATTGTTTTCTCCACCCCAGGAGTAATTCAAAGGGTGGCATTGCATGTTCCATGTTGATGATTACTTTCCTCTGTACAATCAAAATCCTCAACAAACCACGCCTGTGCTTTTTGTGGGTGATTTTGAATGACGATGTCATCACTATTGTTAATGAGTAGAAACTTACATGGGGTCACCACCTTCAGATGCTACTTCTACTCCACATCATCTTGTCCATATTTATGCAAGGGCTAAAACTACAAACACAGTTTCACTTTTGGAATTTTTTTCTACTACTCCTTATGTTGATAAATATCTCTTTACGTTGTTTATGCATCGTCTAAGACAACATCCCAAGTCCCCTACAAGGATTGACATAAATGTCATGCCATTTTTAATGAAGATTTTCACATTGTTTCTCCTTTGCACATTCTCCACCCAAGTACTTGTCCACCCTCTAAGCACCTTCTACTTCACCCTTCTTCCTCTCATATTATTTGTCTCCCTCCAATATAACTCCTCTAAAAGATACCCTTCGATGTTTCCATCGTACATTTCACGCATTTATCAAAGTATCTATTATCTTATGAAGCTTCAAACATGTTAACTCAATTAGAATTTGGTTAAAGTGTTAATATATCCAACACACGCTTTGATTTATTCAATATTGAATGGATACTTTGAGAAAATATTATGTTTGATAACTTAGAACAAGTTCTTATGTAATATAGAAACAATATTTAAATATAATTTTTTGGAGTGGGATTCAAATATTTCATTTTTTGTTTTTTAATTATATACTAAAATATATTTGTTTTTTAAGTTTTAAAACTATATAAAATATCAATTAAAAAATTCCCTTCATTATTGTAACATTAAAACAAGAATATATTGAAACGATTTTTTTACTTCATCACAACTTGCCATTATAGTTGTACTCATGTACTACCACCATTCCTTCAATGACAAGTGTTTTTGGTGCCACCAACATTAATTTATGCTAGGATAATTCATATTTATCATTGACAAGTTTTTCTCGTGCCACCAACATTACTTTATGCTAGGATAATTCATATTTATCATTGACTCCGACACGGGCGTGTCTTGCCCTAGCAACCTAGGCGATTAGGCTAGGGTACTCAAAAGGAGGGCGCCACTTTCTTTAAAAAAAATTTGAGGTGGCAGGAAATTAAATATATTCGAACTATTTAGAATGCTCTAAAATTTTACTATATCCGTGGACAGTGAATCTTGCTTCCGTTTATGTGATCGCTGAAATATAAATCTTGATTTGCTTTCACTATTTTTTTGACAATGACAGTGTTGTTTTTACAAATTATATATTTATTATTTATAGACAGTAGACTGTATTTATTTAGCAAGTAGCAATGTTTCGGTTTACACTTTTGCTTTAAAAGTTTTAAGTGCGAGTCACGAGACTTGTTTCAAGTTTTCAACGTGCCTCGGCTTTGCGCCGGTTAGGATTTCTTTTTGGCGTGGAAACTGGAATGTTGGACTTGGTAATTGTGTATTGTAATTTGTGACTCAGACTGTAGACAAAGATAGTGAGGTGACTGAGCAGTGACTCAGTGAGCAGCGTCACCTTCTATAATTCTAATATCTATGATCATTGATGGACTTGGTGTATTGCGACTCACTCGGACTCAGATCAGTAGTACTCTAGAAAAAGAAACCGAGGGCCGAGGTGGTTGAGTAATGAGATTATGAGTAGCTTCTATGATTCTATTAGACTATCAATAATCAAGTATCGGAGATTCACTAATTCAGTCTTTCAGATATATGTGTTAATGATTGTGCAACTACTGATCGCAGTCATCATGTATGCTCTAAACTGATTGAAAAATATCATATTCTCCAACGTGACTCTAAATCTCCTAGCCCTGCGGCTGCAAATTACAATGTGCACTTGCATCAAATGAAAACAAATTCCAAAGCCGCAAAGCCTAAAGTTCCTTTTAAATCAAGTTGAACACCGGATCTGGTAGATCATTATTCGTCTTGGGGGAAGAACATAAAGCTAAGTTATCAAACCCTAACTGCTCTAGCATCTTACATTTGATGTTGCATTAATTTTGTTCTCGATTGCATCAATTATATTATTACATTTTGATTTAAAATTTTAATTATTTTTATTATGTAATTGTTATTGATTGTATTTATATTATTTCACTTTTGGAATAGTATTGTCATTGATTATAATTTATAGCATCATTAATACATTATCAACAACTTAACAAGTATTCGTGTAGTTATTGTAACTTGATAAGTGTTTAGTTCAAATGGATAAAACAAAAAATTAAGTGGTGCTCAATTTCGAAAAAAAGCTAAACAAAAAATTGAGGAGGAAAAAAACCTTTTGAAAAAGATACCTAAAATAAATATATTTTTAAGTGCATCAAATGAAAATTTAAATTCAAATGTAGTTTTTAATGAAAATGAGAATTATTCTTCGATTAGTGACAAAAATACACAATCAAAGTCAATAGGAGATGAAAACACACAAGAGAAGGAGAACACACAACAAGAGAACAATGAAAATACTATTGTTCAACCCATTGTTAATGAACATTTCATTGTTGATCCTGATCCTGCAAAATGGGTAATAGACAATGATACAATAGAATATATAATTTTAAATACACCAAAACAAGATATGAATGTTGATTTTTCAAATTCAAAACACCAATACTCAGATTGTTTTAGATATGTTTCTAAAGATTTGTTTCAATGAAACTTTTAAACAATGAACAAAAATTAAGAGAATGGTTTCTTTACTCAAAGTCAAAAGGAGTTGTTTATTGCATTCCTTGTCACCTTTTTCAAACAAAATCAACCACATTTTCCAAAACTGGATTTAATGATTGGAAAAATGCATTGGCTAGTTTGAGAGAGCATGAGGATTCCCCTTATCACAGGACTTCAATTCTTAATTTCATCACTCGAAGTAATGTTTTTGGAAGAGTTGATTCTACACTTGCAAGTCAATACCAAAATGAAGTAGAGTATTAGAGGAATGTTTTAAAACGTATTGTTGCAACTGTGAAATTCCTTGCTACTAGAGGTATTGCCTAGAGGTATTGCCTTTCGTGGTGGTGAAAATTTATCAGGATCTTCTAGAAATGGAATTTTTTAGGGTGTTTAGAACTTATTGCAGAGTTTGACCCATTTTTGGCAAATCACATTTCACAATATGGAAATGCAGGAAAAGGAGTTCCATATTATTTATCTACGACAACATGTAATGAATTTATTGACCTTATGGCACAAAAATTTATAAACAAAATAGTTGAAGAACTCCACAACGCAAAATATTTTTCAATTATTGTTGACTCAACACCTGATGTATCTCACACTGACCAGTTAGCATTTGTGGTAAGGTATGTTTCTCAAGAAGGTTTTCCAGTTGAACGATTTTTAAAATACATTCCTTCAGTTGGACACAAATCATGTGATTTAGAAGCTTTTGTACTTACAACACTAGATGACTATGACATTAATATCAAAGATTGTCGGGGGCAAGCATATTTCACAAAAACTAGACAAGTTAGAAACTTGTGTGATGTGTTGTACAACTTAATACAAGGATGGCCCTAAAGGCAACAGCACGGAAAACTAACACCGTGAACAACTTCACACCTTTTTCAAGGACAATTTACTATTCACTTGTGAAAGGACATGGCATGGCAAAAGACCAACCACATTACATAGTTATAGCTGAAGACATCCCACTTTGTGAAAATCTTCTTAAGATTACTTGATTTACTAGAGCCATCTTACAATTCTTAGCTTACGTTCTAGAAGGTTCATGATTTGTTTCATACCATTCTTCTTATAGGATTAAGTTTCTTTTCTTTTATATAACTTGAGGGCTATCCTAGGATCACCTATAATATGAAAATTCCTTGATTAATTTGTTTACAAAACCAGTGGTATACAATTCCACAAGGCTATCTATCTAAACCCCCTCTCTGAAACTCGTTTCATACCCACATTGCATAAGGAGGCAAGCGTAAGATCAAAAGGAGAGGAGTATCGTTAAGGTTCAGAACCCTAATCATCTTTGATCAAGAATTAAAATTTTATCATAGCTTAGACAAGGACTACAAGGTACCATGGTAATGGTTAGAGAGAGAAGATAAATTTATTTTATTATGATCTATTTAGTTATTAACCGGTCTTTTAATGAGTCTTAAGAGTTCAATTGAATTTTGGTAAAAGCTTCATTTAGAAATCATCTTGATTAAGTTCGTCGAGGGATACACAGGGGTTCCCAACATGGAAGCCTTATACTTAATGTGTTTTTATTCAAACTCCTGTACTAGATAAGATCTACCGATATCCCCAAAAGCCAACAGTGATATTACTTTTAAAATTGATTAACGTTTCCCAACAAGAGGACAATGTTTAATCCATAGCTTAAGGTTAGCAATGGTAGATTTTTTTTTATTTTTTTATTTTTTTTTTACATCGTTAGATAAACACTTTCTTCCAATTAAAGACTCTTAATTTTATCAACCAAATACAACTTCATTATTATCTTCTTTATTTATTCATCTATGTATTCCTCTTCTTTTATCTTTGATTATCTTTAGAAAAAGGGGGTTTCAACCCACTAAAATATGCCTAGAATAACATTGATACTAGTACCATGGAGGGTTACTAAACCAATAAGCATTATGACCTGAAAGAAGAAGAAAATTATCGTTATTTAACAAGAACACAAACCACGGTTATAACATTTCCATTCAACATGGCACATGAACCAAAGGAGTCAAGAGATTGATTTCACTTGGGTCAAGAACAAGAAGGTAACAAAATAAGCCAAGCCATGCTACAAAATTTTCATGATTTGTAAATGATATCACCAAAAGAATACTCATAACAAGGTCAAGATTGAATATTATTTCTCACAAAGGTAATTTCAAGTTTGACTACACAAGAACAAGACACTTTATTTCACCATTACCGAACAATACAAGGCAAGAGGTCATATCAACTCTCTTTACAAGCAATGTTACACAATTTACAACACATTGGACATTTTTACAAGGAACTTCATAAATTGTACGAGATGAACCTTTAACACTCTTTTCCTCTAGTCTACTCGCATAATCCATCTGCACAAATATTAACTAGAGTCAGTTCACTAGAACTGAGCATGTTAAGACTACCCATTGCAACAGTAAGCTAACATTTTATAATATCATGAAAGTAAAATTCTAAACTCAAGAATGGATCAATCACAAACCACTAATCAATATGTTTCACAAGATGACGAGATTTAAACCAGCCAACAAGGAGGAATCCCAATATTCAAGTGAGAGAGATATTCCAAAGACAAACAAGGTGAGACCTTATTGGTGAAGACAACAAGGTTGAGAGTATTGAGATTTCAGTCATGTAATCCTATGGATTACGTGATTGAAATCTAACACCCAAACATCATTCTATTATTATTAACCAAAAGATAAAGATCAGTCAAATGACTTAACATATTCAAAATTGCTTGTTAACAAGACTGCATTAACGCACATCCATGTTTTAGGAAGAATATAGGCCCCAACCATATATGAACACAAATCAGTCAAAGATTAAAGTTAACTTCACTCGGCTGAATAAACCAACATACATATAATACTCACAACACTATAACTAAATCTGAAGATTCAATATACCAAGCAATTCTCACCGAACCTAATTATTTTTCATCAAGAAGTTAAATAAATTAGATTCTATCCAACTAAAATTACATACAACAACTATAGTTGGATTACACAGGCAAGGATCAAGAAGAAGTCTTTTCACCAAAGGTTGTTATTATCTTACATCACATAATCAGTAATAAACCCGTAATCCACCCCTCGTATGATCATTGTAAGAGTTAAGGACTTAGCTCACTAAAATATGTAATTGAGTCGATTCCTACCTTTTCCATTTTCATACAAGTCTAACCCAATTCAAGAAGATAACCATTCTATTTTCATACATGCCTCGAGTCAACACTTACTCGTAAAGTCCCTACCTAATTATTGAAGGTTTGCTAAAGCTACAAAATGGATTTAATAGAAACCCATTTCATTCGATACTTGAATTTAAACAAGCAAGGGATAGTCTCGTTGAAAATATAAGTGAATCGACACAAGATCCTCTACCGTGACCCAACTCGAGTCACCAATCACAAGGTTAATATCAATAAGGGGAAAATACAAAGCAAAATACTCTTCCTACGAACTATGCCTTCTCTTCCGTCTCTAAAACAACATATGAATAGCTTGGGCATACCCATCTATCTCACGACAATCTACTCGACCTATCCTCATAGTCGCTCCAAAGAAAACATCTGCTACTACAGAGTTCGATTCACAAGGAAGATAATTTACATAGAATGTCTATAACATCATACACTTTACCAAGAAAGAGAAAAACTCTACAAATTTTAATTTCTGCCTTTCACTATTACATCCATTTAGAATAAAAGCATTATCAGCAGTCATAAAAAAGCAACCTAGCCAAAAAAAATTTTTTTAAAAAAAGCTGAATTAGAATTGTAATCGGTTTGAGATAGCTTTTCATAAATTACCATTATTGATCGAGAAAATTAAGTAATTAATAACATAAACAAAGGTTAAGTTTTACTGTTTACCTAGTTCATTCATTTTGTCCATTGTGAAATAATTTTATGCTACAAAATACCATTTTCGAAGCCAGAGAGCAATTAATTGAGGAGCAAGGAAAAAGCAGAAGCCCATTCTAAATGCCATAATAGATAAAAGAAAATAGAAGGACATTCAATTCATGACATAATAAAAGGGTAGCAGAAGATTGCAAGGGCAGGTTTAACATGCCTGGTTTAAAACGCCATCTCCATATGCATATGATTGTTTCAATGCCACTGCTTTCCCTTAACCCAAAGTGCTCTGCGAGCTCGAGCTAGCGCCACATTCACGCGGTGAAAAACAGCTACAAAGCCAACCCCATGATTTGAAGCTCGGACACAAGACATAAAGATTACATCATGCTCCTGGCTCTGAAAGGCATCTACCGTAATGATAAATAACCTTTTCCTCCATCAGGTTTGAGGACAACATCAAACTCTCGGTGCAAACATTTCAGCTGTAGCTTGTAAGGTGATAATTCCAACAGGAAACTTTATGCCTGCCAACTTAGTGACTCGTTGAAAAAGCTCATATAATGGCAAAGCAAATTGTGTTTCATGAATATTCTGATATGAAACAGATCGGCCTCTATGAGGTTCTCTTCCATGAGTTACATCGTACAACAAGTAGGATCTTTGTAAATAAATTTCATCAGTCCCCTTCCATTAACACCTCACAAAGAGATCCATTCGATTTTGAAAAACAAATCTTGTTAAATCGGCATGATCTCAATCTTTGAAAAAGCCTATCCTCGCTACCTTCATCTCCCAAGACATTTTCTCCAACATTGCATAGATCTCCTGTGCCCGTGGGTGTGATCTGCCACCTCCTTTCCATGGGGTGTTATGAGAAAATCTCTTGTATCTGTTGTCAAGAGAGATTTCAAGCACTGGTTGGAAGCCCTGTGTAGGGATTGATGAACAAGTTGTTGAATCCTTTCTTGTGTGAAAGGATAAGCATCAACACCCCACTCGGGACCCAAAGAATTTAAAACCATCCTTAGTATACGCGTTTGCATCGCCATCGAAAGTTTGAAAAAAATCCAGAGTGAAAATACCAGATCTCAGATGCTAATGGGCTGTGCTCGCACATCGGAGGTGCAGGAGGGCTCGAATGGAACTATATTTTCAAACTTCAGTCGGTTTTGTAAAGATCCAATTTAGCCATTTCAAAGCATTCCATATCACAACGTCCATCAATCTCGGTTTTTCAAAGCCATACATCATTGTTTGAGGATGAACCCAAATGACCTTCTCATGGCCGTCCGAGGTCCTGCCGCCACATACACTAACACCACTTCCTTGCCTCCCTTTTTCAGTTCCTCGTGTGACTGGAAAACCACACCAAGCGCATGCTTTGATGGAAGCGACTTTCAAAATGAAAAGGCAATGAATGTGCACAACTAAAATTTGAGATGAAGACTACGTGCAACATTTTGCAAACAGGCGATCATGACGCGTGGTCTATCACATCAGAGATCTTCATTCGCATCCTCCTTTCCATACAATATGTTTTCCAACTCTGGACAAAAACAACGCACGATTCTTCACAAACCTATTTGTTGTCTCACCACTTGGATGCCAAGCGACTTCCCAAAATGAAAAGGCAAGACACTCTCAAAAAATTTCATCTCGTTCTTCTACTACCTGCAAGCAAGATTTTGAAACACATCACGACAGAGGTCACTGCTCACACAAACATCGGATTAACACCAACGGTTTCCTGGGAAACTCACGCGGTCAAGGAAGGATGTCGCACTTACTCTCTAGTAAGGAGGCCACCGATTTTCTGAGATAAGTTTACTTCTCGAATTAAATGAAGGTGGGGCGGGTGCATAAGGCCAAATACTTCCTCACCAAGCCTAGGCGAGAAGAAGTTGAGTTCTACGGCAGCCCACGGACCTAAAGTTTTGATTTTAATTCATGATTTTGAGAACCCACACCCTACCCCTCCAACATCCACGCATAGACCTTCATTCACCATTGTTTTGTTTTTTTTTTTTTTTTTTTTTACTTAAATTTTATTTCATTTCATCTTATTCTTATATTTATACCATCGATCGATTGTGATTGATATATAATATAAAAATATTGATATATTGTTGAATAAATGAGCTCTTCCCTTTGTTATGGTGGTTAGACTAGAAAACAAGTGTCCTCCAAAAATACAGATCCGGAAAATCATTTTTGAGCAACGACACGAAGGGGGGTGGGGAACAATTAAGTCACTCAAGAATGAACAGAGAGAGAAGATCTACCATGGCTATCCCAACCACTCCTCACATTAACTCGGGTCAGATTGGATACGGCTTCAGGATCTTAAAATCCTGTTTGACATTTCTCATGCGATGAAGGGGAGAGTCAAGTATTCCACAATGGGACTAAGGGGAGTCACCCACACTGATCGGCGAAGGCAACAAAAGAATTAATCTCCATGCTTAGCACTCGATCACCAGGGAAGGAAGATATACGGTGGGTGGGTAGGAAAACAATTAGTTTCATTACTTCTCACCAACTATATGCCAAACAAGGCACTACATTCTCCTCCCCTTAACAAGATAAAGAAGCAAACACACCCTATGGTTTAAAATTTTAGTCGATTAAAGCAAGTTGTAAGCAAAGAGGAACATTTGGTAGAAATTTTAACTTTCAAGGTTCTGTGAAGATTGGCAGTTCTTTCTTGTTCATCATTTCATTAGTCTCTTTCCATTATCATTATTCTTAGTTTAATTTCTTTTAAAAATTTCATCATTGAAGAGTTTTGGTTTATTCCTTATTGTGGGTGCCCAACATGAACTGCTAACACAACACCCTATCAGGTTCACAAGACCCTACAGATTCACAAGCACACAAGTATATACTTCAAGATTGTATTACACCACAAAAAGGTTACTCAAATATGGAATGGAATAGGCACAGTCCACATAACATAGTACTCGACACACATCAATGACTGACATACCAAAATACTTAACCAAAACAGTACTACAATCCACCAGACATTTCCTCAATTCCATCGATGAAATTTTCACATAACACCAAAAAATGCTACATGTACATAGTGTCCACAAGGGAATCAATGACATATCCACAACATCACAACACATATCCATCTGACATGAGTAACACATACATCAAAAGACCACTACCAAACATCACAATAACTCAACATATATCCTGAAACATCAACCATACAGACAAATATCATAAGCCTCCCTCAAACTCTTATGCCTCCCTCAAGTCTCTTATGCCTCCCTCAAGTCTCTTATGCCTCCCTCAAACTCTTATGCCTCCCTCAAGTCTCTTATGCCTCCCTCAAACTCTTATGCCTCCCTCAAGTCTCTTATGCCTCCCTCAAACTCTTATGCCTCCCTCAAACTCTTATGCCTCCCTCAAGTCTCTTATGCCTCCCTCAAGGAGGCCGGTTGACCCTATGGTCCAAGACACATAGAGTTCGAACACTCCTAACCCAAGTGACATAATAACGCGTGGTTCAACAACCCGCTAGTTATATGTACTCCTTGGGGCGTACCCCCATACAACGAAGCGGGTCCATAGGTCCAACCAATCCATGGTGCATCCTATGACCCTATTCCACACATCACGACAATAGAACCAGCACAACAATCCAATCCAAAGTGCCAAGTGGCAAAGTACAAGCCTTGGGCAAGGCGGTAAGAATTCCAAATTTAAAAGAAGACCCCAAATCAAGCTAAATAAATGGCCAAATAGCCATAGTTAGTATCAAAATCCCCATGTTAGTGCCACAAACCAAGGAAATGCCCAAAATTGTAAAGCATGGCAATCAAGAAAAGCTGCTGGTCCTTACAAAATAAAGTAAAAAGCTCAATTTACGAATAAAATCAACTTATAATAATGTCACATTACGATAACTGTGTGGCCTTATCTGGCCACCAAGGGGTACTCAACGAGTTGCTAGCACTCGGAACATCGAGCCTCAGCTCGTAAAATACATATCAATAATACAACTGTCATCATCTCAATCGGAATCATCTCGCCACAACTTCAACAAGGCCCAACATAGTCAAAGTCACATTGGTTAAATCCATACGACAACCATATCGGGAGAGAGAAAAGAGTGCAAGTCACCATCTACTGAGCCTGAGGTGTCCACGAAACACAATATGTATGACACCCGTTGAACAAGTGTCACACATACCAAACAAACGAAAGTGGGTTTTCAGCCTATGTAAGGCTCCACTTCCTATCTCGTACTCGGCTCGAGTGACTGGTCAACGGTACACATTTTCTCACTCCATACATACACAGTCTACCGATTTCCCTCAGGTTCGGTTAGTGTAAGGCTCACAACATAACATATAACTACATTACTAACACCATGGTGGTACACACATAGCTACCATAACGTCTCACGTATGGTATGTATACGGGTAGATCACAATCATACATTCACGAGTGTAACACATCACTTTACCACATTCTGCACCCAAAGTGCAATCACCATACGATAGGGTTCATACACTCACCGTATGACCCAAAATCACAACATGAAGCATTACATATTTGCACAAATCATACATACGATGAACATAGTACATCTCAACATAACATCCATTGCTACATAACAAGGTGGTACACACATTTCTTCAGAACATGGTAAAAAAAAACATCATGATACAACTCATTTCTTTTAACATCAATCTAGTCATACAACACATTGATACACTTACATATCACAATATGTCACAATATTCCAACACTCCGTCATCCACATTAGAATTCTTTTCACACATCACAAACAACAATTCACACGTGAACTCTTCATAGAATCCACAAGAAGGAGAGAGAATACTCCCATCCCCAACATATCAACATGATGACAAACACGCACAAGGTGACATACACATCATGTGCATTCACAATATCACAATTACGACAATAATCACATCACGTTTAAGCACATTACTCTTCCAATATCTACCACCATCATGCAACATCATCATCATCATGCAGTATCATCATGTAACACCACCACCACCATGTAACATCATCATATAACACCAATCCGGCCCATAGGTTCGAGAGCATGAACCTATGCTCACGATACCAAATGTAACACCCAAATAATCACACACACAACAACACAAAGTGAAATACAGGATAACTTTTTTTTTTTTTTTTTGACTTGCTTGACACATAACATGACGCAACATGTCATCACCAAGGATACAACTAACACTGTGAACAACTTAATACAAGGATGGCCCTAAAGGCAGCACGGAAACGTTCACACCTTTCAAGGACAATTTACTATTCACTTGTGAAAGGACATGGCAAAAGACCAACCACATTACATAGTTATAGCTGAAGACATCCCACTGTGAAAATCTTCTTAAGATTACTGATTTACTAGAGCCATCTTACAATTCTTAGCTTACGTTCTAGAAGGTTCATGATTTGTTTCATACCATTCTTCTTATAGGATTAAGTTTCTTTTCTTTTATATAACTTGAGGACTATCCTAGGATCACCTATAATATGAAAATTCCTTGATTAATTTGTTTACAAAACCAGGTGGTATACAATTCCACAAGGCTATCTATCTAAACCCCCACTACTGAAACTCGTTTCATACCCACATTGCATAAGGAGGCAAGCGTAAGATCAAAAGGAGAGGAGTATCGTTAAGGTTCAGAACCCTAATCATCTTTGATCAAGAATTAAAATTTTATCATAGCTTAGACAAGGACTACAAGGTACCATGGTAATGGTTAGAGAGAGAAGATAAATTTATTTTATTATGATCTATTTAGTTATTAACCGGTCTTTTAATGAGTCTTAAGAGTTCAATTGAATTTTGGTAAAGCTTCATTTAGAAATCATCTTGATTAAGTTCGTCGAGGGATACACAGGGGTTCCCAACATGGAAGCCTTATACTTAATGTGTTTTTATTCAAACTCCTGTACTAGATAAGATCTACCGATATCCCCAAAAGCCAACAGTGATATTACTTTTAAAATTGATTAACGTTTCCCAACAAGAGGACAATGTTTAATCCATAGCTTAAGGTTAGCAATGGTAGATTTTTTTTTTTTTTTTTTAATCGTTAGATAAACACTTTCTTCCAATTAAAGACTCTTAATTTTATCAACCAAATACAACTTCATTATTATCTTCTTTATTTATTCATCTATGTATTCCTCTTCTTTTATCTTTGATTATCTTTAGAAAAAGGGGGTTTCAACCCACTAAAATATGCCTAGAATAACATTGATACTAGTACCATGGAGGGTTACTAAACCAATAAGCATTATGACCTGAAAGAAGAAATTATCGTTATTTAACAAGAACACAAACCACGGTTATAACATTTCCATTCAACATGGCACATGAACCAAAGGAGTCAAGAGATTGGATTTCACTTGGGTCAAGAACAAGAAGGTAACAAAATAAGCCAAGCCATGCTACAAAATTTTCATGACTGTAAATGATATCACCAAAAGAATACTCATAACAAGGTCAAGATTGAATATTATTTCTCACAAAGGTAATTTCAAGTTTGACTACACAAGAACAAGACACTTTATTTCACCATTACCGAACAATACAAGGCAAGAGGTCATATCAACTCTCTTTACAAGCAATGTTACACAATTTACAACACATTGGACATTTTTACAAGGAACTTCATAAATTGTACAGATGAACCTTTAACACTCTTTTCCTCTAGTCTACTCGCATAATCCATCTGCACAAATATTAACTAGAGTCAGTTCGCTAGAACTGAGCATGTTAAGACTACCCATTGCAACAGTAAGCTAACATTTTATAATATCATGAAAGTAAAATTCTAAACTCAAGAATGGATCAATCACAAACCACTAATCAATATGTTTCACAAGATGACGAGATTTAAACCAGCCAACAAGGAGGAATCCCAATATTCAAGTGAGAGAGATATTCCAAAGACAAACAAGGTGAGACCTTATTGGTGAAGACAACAAGGTTGAGAGTATTGAGATTTCAGTCATGTAATCCTATGGATTACGTGATTGAAATCTAACACCCAAACATCATTCTATTATTATTAACCAAAAGATAAAGATCACCAAATGACTTAACATATTCAAAATTGCTTGTTAACAAGACTGCATTAACGCACATCCATGTTTTAGGAAGAATATAGGCCCCAACCATATATGAACACAAATCAGTCAAAGATTAAAGTTAACTTCACTCGGTTGAATAAACCAACATACATATAATACTCACAACACTATAACTAAATCTGAAGATTCAATATACCAAGTAATTCTCACCGAACCTAATTATTTTTCATCAAGAAGTTAAATAAATTAGATTCTATCCAACTAAAATTACATACAACAACTATAGTTGGATTACACAGGCAAGGATCAAGAAGAAGTCTTTTCACCAAAGGTTGTTATTATCTTACATCACATAATCAGCAATAAACCCGTAATCCACCCCTCGTATGATCATTGTAAGAGTTAAGGACTTAGCTCACTAAAATATGTAACTGAGTCGATTCCTACCTTTTCCATTTTCATACAAGTCTAACCCAATTCAAAGAAAGATAACCATTCTATTTTCATACATGCCTCAGTCAACACTTACTCAGAAAGTCCCTACCTGAATTATTGAAGGTTTGCTAAGCTACAAAATGGATTTAATAGAAACCCATTTCATTCGATACTTGAATTTAAACAAGCAAGGGATAGTCTGTTGAAAATATAAGTGAATCGACACAAGATCCTCTACCGTGACCCAACTCGAGTCACCAATCACAAGGTTAACAGTTAGTGAAGGAGGAATACAAAGCAAAATACTCTTCCTACGAACTATGCCTTCTCTTCCGTCTCTAAAACAACATATGAATAGCTTGGGTATACCCATCTATCTCACGACATGAGTCTACTCGACCTATCCTCATAGTCACTCCAAAGAAAACATCTGCTACTACAGAGTTCGATTCACAAGGAAGATAATTTACATAGAATGTCTATAACATCATACACTTTACCAAGAAAGAGAAAACTCTACAATTTTAATTTCTGCCTTTCACTATTACATCCATTTAGAATAAAAGCATTATCAGGCAGTCATAAAGCAACCTAGCCAAAAAAAAAATTTTTAAAAACTGGAATTAGAATTGTAATCGGTTTGAGATAGCTTTTCATAAATTACCATTATTGATCAGACAATTGCAGTAACTAATAACATAAACAAAGGTTAAGTTTTACTGTTTACCTAGTTCATTCATTTTGTCCATTGTGAAATAATTTTATGCTACAAAATACCATTTTCGAAGCCAGAGAGCAATTAATTGAGGAGCAAGGAAAAAGCAGAAGCCCATTCTAAATGCCATAACAGATAAAAGAAAATAGAAGGACATTCAATTCATGACATAATAAAAGGGTAGCAGAAGATTGCAAGGGCAGGTTTAACATGCCTGGTTTAAAACACCATCTCCATATGCATATGATTGTTTCAATGCCGCTGCTTTCCCTTAACCCAAAGTGCTCTGCGAGCTCGAGCTAGCGCCACATTCACATGGTGAAAAACAGCTACAAACCAACCCCATGATTTGAAGCTCGGACACAAGACATAAAGATTACATCACGCTCCTGGCTCTGAAAGGCATCTACCGTAATGATAAATAACCTTTTCCTCCATCAGGTTTGAGGACAACATCAAACTCTCGGTGCAAACATTTCAGTTGTAGCTTGTAAGGTGTGATAATTCCAACAGAAACTTTATGCCTGCCAACTAGTGACTCATTTAAAAGCTCATATAATAACAAGGCAAATTGTGTTTCATGAATATTCGATATGAAACAGATCGCCTCTATGAGGTTCTCTTCCATGGGTTACATCGTACAACAAGTGTAGCAGAGTGCACCCTTTGTAAATAAATTTCTCATCACGGCCCCTTCCATTAACACCTTCAAGACAAATAGATCCATTTTGGAGAGGTAAACTTGGGCATATCTTGTTAAATCGGCAAATAAGGCAATTTTCTTCTCCCAAAAATTTTCTCATATTTCAAGATCTCTCCACCTGTGAACTTACTGTTATGAGAGAATCTCTTATCATATGTCATAGAGATTTCAAAATGTGGGCCAATAGAGTTTTTGAACATCAGTTGGAAGATCTTTCTTGTGTGACAGGATAATTTCACCCCCACTCGTCCCCCAAACCATTTAAAACCAACTTGGTATGCGTTTGCCATCGGAGCCGACAAAAGCGGGAAAATACCGGAGTATATCTAATGGGTAGTCAACATCGGACGTGGCCCTAACAGGAACATGGGGCACCCCACGTCTAAAAAAATCTTTTGCACCCGAGATCAAATCAGCCGAAATCAAACCTGGATGGCTAAAACCAGCTTTTGAGGGTCAGTCAATGACCTCCTCGCCACGCCGATCTACCATTTCAAAGATCCATTCCATTTCAAAAATGCCATCAAGGCCATCGACTTCAAAGGGAATACTATCATTGTTTGGGATAGAACCCAAAGTCCTTCCATGGCCGTCTGAGGTCCTGCCGCCACATACACTAACACCACTTCCTTGCCTCCCTTTTTCAGTTCCTCGTGTGACTGGAAACCACACCAAGCGCATGCTGGATGGAAGCGACTTTCCAAAATGAAAAGGCAAGACAGCTCAACTAAAACTTTATCTCGTTCTTCTACTACAGCTGCAAGATTTTGCAACAACTGATCACGACTATGGTGGTGTGCGTGCAGCAACCGAACATCGGGATCAACACCAACGGCTCCTGGGATCACCTGCAGGTTGCCGCACTTAACTCTCTCTGGAGGCCACTGATTTTCTGAGATAAGTTTACTTCTCTACCCTGTAGCTGCTGCATATAGCCAGTTACTTCCTCACGGCACTCTCCTAGGAGAATTTTAGTTCTACGCTCTCCTCCGCACGCAGTCCAACAACCAGGAAAAACTCACGCGGTCAAAGAAGGATAATACAGCAGCAAGGGACGCAAGAGATTTGCAAATCAGAATTAAATGAAGGTGGGCGCACAGGTAAGGCCAGTGGGAGATGGCCACGCACCAAGTCTAGATGACAGAAAGGGGTGAGGGACGGTAGAGCCCTAGGCACAAGGACCTAAAATTTTGATTTTAATTCAGTCTCCTCCAACCTGCGCCTCACACCTACCCCCCCTTCTTTCCACGCAACCACAACATTCTTTTATTTGTTTATTTTTATTTTATTTTTATTTTTTTTACTTATATTTTATTTCATTTCATCTTATTCTTATATATACATATATATATATATATATATATATATATATATATATATATATATATATATATATATATTTAAATAAATAATAAACCAGGCTTCGAACACGCAAATTTCCATTAAATAGGGAAAGAGTAACGGTCGCCGCGGGGGCCAGCACAGGAAGCGTTAGCAACGACACGAAGGGAGGGGGGGGGAACAATTAGAGGTTACACTCAAGAATGAACACGGAGTAAAGACTACCATGGCACCAAGACGGGCAACCCCTTCTTCAGCGCGGGTTGGGGTTCGTCCTACAACACGACACCAGTAAACACGATGAAGGGGGAGATGATTGAGTATTCCCTGTGACTAAGGTGAAGCCCACCAATGATCGACAAAGGCACAATGACGCTCCATGCTTAGCACTCGATCACCGCAGGATGAACAGGTGCAACGTAGAACAGGGCATTACAGTATTCTTGAAAGAATGGATGCAACTAGCAAATATCTACAAAAGGTAGACATTGACTTAACCATGATTGTGACTCAATATAATTTATTAATAGATTATATTCAAAATATTAGAGATAATTTTGATACATATGAGCAACATGCTAAGATCATTAGTGGAAAAGAAGAGTACGAAATTGATAATAAAAGAAAAAGAAAAAGAAAAGTTCACTTTGATGAAACGAGAGATGTCGAAATTCCACAAACAGGAAGGGATCGTATGAGGGTGGAGGTATTTTATGTTATTATAGACAACTTAATAAGGGAATTATCAAGAAGAAATGAAGCATATAGTGTGTTAAATGATAGGTTTGGATTTTTGAACAATTTAAAAGATCTTGATAATGAGACAATATTGAAATGCTCTAATTCTTTAGTAAAAATATATAACACAGACTTGGAAACCTCCCTTGACATTGAATGCATCCATTTCCAGGCATTAGCAAGACGTGAAAACTTGACAAGTATATCATCAATGTCAAAATATTTAAGAAAAAGTGGACTAGACACCACGTTCCCAAATCTAGATGTTGCAATACGAATGTTTCTTTGCATTCCTATTGGAAATTGTAGTTCTGAGAGAGCATTTTCCACTCTAACAAGAGTAAAAAGCAATTTAAGGTCAACAATGGGTGAAACTAGATTGAATAGCCTTTCTATTTTGACAATTGAACGTGACATCGCTACAACAATAAATTATGATGATGTCATTGATAGTTTTGCTATGGCAAAGGCAAGAAAAAAACCTTTATAGCTTTAATAAAATGTGTCAAGAGTTATACTAAGTCTATAATTGTTTAAAAACATTCACATATAGGTGGGTCGTTGGTCCCGAGTGGGAGGGGGTGCATGCTCCGAGTACTGCCTAGGGTGCTCAGAAACCTTAATTCGGCCTTGCTCCCACATTCAAGGTAAAAAAATAAGATCAATAGTTTTGGTCAATTGTAAAAAATATCAAATGCATGTTTTAAAGTATGGGCACTTCATACGAGGTATTTATACCATTGCGAAAGGTTTGAATGTTTCAAATCCAAAATTCACATACTCTATGATGTTTTTGTTTACGCTTCTTATAACCTAACAACCATTGTTCTCTATTTCACATTCTCTTATCATGAAAAATTTTCACAAGATTTCCTTATATATTTTTCACATCAAAATGCCTATAAAAGTGCCTTAAATATACTTTTCCTTCTACAAAAATGTCTATAAAGTGCCTTATTTACAATGAATTGTATTTCTTTTCTCTTGTTGTTTTTGTTGGCATAATTAATACATTGTTATACATATAACAATGTATTAATTATGCCAACATTCCCCTTAATACATTGTTTTTACAAATCTACCCTGATTCATCATCTTGTAACGTCGCGACATGTCCTATTTGCTTTTGCAACAAGGAATTTGTCGGATTTTCTTGAATCTCTCAATGACAAATGTGCTCTTGTTAGTAGAAAAAACAGATGAAGTGAGCTCAAAGCTCGTGTGGTGCGCCACGATGTTTGAGGGCATTTAATCTCGCATTTTCATCTGATCGACACAACTCTTCTTCGTCTATATGTCGAACAAGACTCAGTCCATTATGTCCTCGGATTGCAAGTTTTGGAGACTGGCTAAGAGTAGATACCGATGTTCTTCGGTTCTCTCAAATGCGACACGTCTCTATGGTTGCTTGCAATGCTGCTAACATCTCTGGGCATGACTTTCATGCTCTCAGACTGTTGCATGGGATCATAGGCTGGTTGTTCACGTCCATCTTTGATAGCAAATTTGATGAATGAATGAAGGGGCTTAATCTCGTTTTGTTCCGATTTGATTCAAACAAATTCCACATGTCTCCTGATCTTTTGTACGATGCGCTTGCTAATGTATTGCATGGTCTGCAAACAACAGTTGAGAAGATGTTGGGGAAGGAGTCTACCAACGCACACCTGGGTTTTCGGTGGTCGATGCCACTCATGTCAAACTCCACATAGTGCTTATAAATTGGTCAGTGGTCATTGCCACATGCTCTCTTCTCCTTCTTTTGTGACTTCACATGTACATCTCCCAACAGCCATTCTTACGATCTTAATGTAATAATGGCCAAAATGTATGAGCAAATTAACTCGCATAATCTGCCAGTCAATACTTTATACAATATAATGCCAAGACAGACACATCAATCACTGTTCATTCGCAATGTTAACAGCCTGAAGAAATGTGTATTTGGATATTTCCTCTTTTAGACAAATAAGAGATATTCGATACCACTGTTGGACACAACAAATGATGAGTGATGAATAAAAACGGTTTCATAACTACCTGCTTCGTCCTGTACCACGGGTTTCCCCTTTGACTACGCTCACGGCCTGAATATTTGCTTTTCTAGTCTCTGCGATGCCACTCACTGCCATGGCAAAGCAATCCCGAGTCCCTGCTCTCAAGCCGTGAAGTAATTGGATTCTTCTACAGCCACAAGCGCGTGAGCAAATGGGGGTGACAGCGTGCATAGGCGATATCCACGGCTTCATTGACAAACTGGAACGGTTGTGGCGCAATCTTGAACGCCACCTAGGTTCCCTTGCATTTGCGAAGCACGTCTTCCTCGCCGGCAACCACGAATTTGCCTTTGCCGCCTTTCTGCACCTCCTCCGACATGATTGTCTCGGCCTCCCGCGACCATTGCCATCTCCTCTGACGGCCAGTTCGCACTTTCTGGCTCGTGGGACGGCGAGCTCCGCCTCTGGGATCTCAACACCGGGCATACCACCCGCCGCTTCGTCGGCCACGCGAAGGATGTCCTCAGTGTTGCCTTCTCCATCGACAACCGCCAGATCGTCTCGGCATCGCGCGACCGTAGCTCTTCTGCTCCAGCGCCAGGAGATCGGATCATCATTACAGGCAAAGTCCTTGTTGGTTTCTCACTTCTGTCAAACTGTCAAATGCAATTTCCACGCAGGAGGGGAAGTGGTGGTTCCAGGAAGCACTCCATCCATTATCTTCACGCTTCCATGCTCCTGCTTCCTTCCACGCTCTCCGATACCACTTTGTTGACCGGAAGAAATGTAAAATGTCTGAATGATTTTATTCACAATGAAGAGTGTATTAATACAGGAGAGAATTCAGTTAGCAGGTAACCACCTGTAACTGATAGGTCGGTTATACATATAACAATGTATTAATTATGCCAACAGTTTTCTACTATTATATGAGGAATTTCTCTTTCTTATGTCATCCTTTAATTGTCTTCGCTACTTGAACACACCTAATGTACAACCTTCTTGTTTGCAATGTCTCAAGTGCATCTATTGTAGCACATTATTTTTGGTGTTGAACCCTTCAAATATTTAACTTTTACAAACCTTCATTATCAAAAACACCTAAGCACAACTTTATGTTTTTGGATTATGTCTCTTTTTCTTCAACATGTAACATCGGTGGTTGATTTGTTATAAATATCGAAATAGTCAACGGATTTTGTGTTATAAATAATCTAAATAAATACATGTAAATTTTAATTTTAACATTATGATGAAATTTAATACAAAAATAGAAATAAATCTTATGTTTGAACCACAAACTAAATTGAGTATATGTAACTATGATTAGTTTGAAATTTAAAAGAAATCATAAACCTCCCCTTTATAATTATCAAACCCCAAATATTCCTATAAAAATATTATATATTTTAATTGACACAAACCCACTTTAATAAATATGATAATTTAATCATATAATTATAATTATAAGTGATAAATAAGTCAAATATTTTAAATTTAAGTGTATTCAATATTAAAAAGATATAACATATTAATAATAAATAATAATAAAAACTACAAATTATGACATGTTTTAATGTAATCTTGTTATTCTATCAATCTCATCTAGTTATATGTACATATCTAACCAACTCTATTCTACTATTCTATGTAGCAACCTCAAGACATCCCTTGTATAAGATAAAATGAAGTGTACAACTAATGCCTAGTTAGTACAGTTATATAAGTAAGGAAGTTTACACATTGCAGTAGATAATGGATCAATATAATGGTTTGTATACTTGTTTAGGAGGAAATTCCTTTAAGGTTATTAGAAAGAATAAACTAGAGGAGCTAATGATAATTTATAGGAAAAACACATACATGTATAAATGGAACAAAAAAGCAAAGTCTTTTGATAAGTCCTAAATTATTTATTTTGTTTACTCTTAAAGTTTTATGTGAAGTAAAATTGTATTTATTTTAAATGAAATGTTCATAAATTTACAAAATAAACTTAAAAATATATACTAAATATGTTTATTAGCCTTTCACAAACACTTACAGATATATTATTACTAATATAAACATAAATTACATACAATTAATCTATTAATAACTTTATGCAATAATCTAAATTTCAAATCACTTGGAATTGAATTTCAAATAATAATATACAATAAATTTTGTAAAAAAAAACGGAAAATAATAAAATACCTTATAAATACAATATTATTCTCTCTAAATATAGATTGAAGAAGATATGAAGAGAGGGGAAAAAACCTCAAAACCATAAGACATGATATAATGTTCAAAATGTTCATGGCAAAAATATTAGTTGACGATTAAAGCATTTTTCTCTTTTTATATTTGAATTTTTTATTCACAACGTCACATTATGTACAAATATTGTATTTGTATAAACACAATTAGACTAGCAATCGCATGTGTACAATGCAATGTGAATGCCAAACGGTATATGTTATTTGATTTAGAGGGATAGTTATTACTTTTGTAGTTGATGTTGATAAGGGGTGTGATTGATTTTGTAAGTGTAGAAATATAGATGAACTACTTAATTTAAAGGTTCTCTCTACATTTCAAACTTGTTACAAATTCATACATGAATACATTTGATACCATTTTTGATAGTTAATTACTTTTATTGTTGACATGGTTTGTATTAATTTTGGGGTAATTGTGTTAGTGTTGCATCGGTTGTTTGGTTGGTATTTTGTTGAAAAAACCTGTTTTGTACACTCGATAAGGCATGTGATTGATAGTGGTAGTGTAGGAATATAGATGAAACATTACATTGAAAGGTTGTATGTGTACATTTAATTTTGTTACAGATTCATACATATAAAGTTGCAAATCATATATCACAACATCAGATACATGAATACCTCTGTACACATAACGAAACATGTATACATTTGCAGTATTTATATCATGAATGGTAGCCTTTTGTGGGAAATTTTATTTTCAGTAAACATGATTACATTTGATACACCTTGAACGACAATGTCATTTTGGATACAAGAAGTGTTGAGTAAAGTAGTAGTGGAGGTGCTATAAAAGTAAAGGTTTGTATTTACGAAGGGTTGAGGGATAGTAGTCTTGACTCTTCCTTTCTTCTTGCTCAATTGTTGGTACGTGCACCATTTTTTAGTACCTTTCGAATGAAAAAAGAGGTGAAATGCACATTTGCAAGCAAGGGAACTCTAGAGAAAGTTGTGAATGTCAAACCCTGCCTTTCAGTGGTTCCAATGTCGACAGTTTCTCTATGCAAAGTAAGTCCCTAGGACTTGTGGATAGTTAATCCCCAGGAAATTTTAACCAGCAATTGTCTTCGATTCCCTCTTGAAATAGGGGGTATTAGAATATGTAATAGGTTGGAGGTATCCCAACATAGGCTATTGTATCTATCAAATTTGAATACAACAAATAAAGGTAATGATGGCGGTGGCATTGATGCGTCATAAACAACGTCGATGATTGTTCATGTAGTACCATTCATGAGGCCCGCATCAACCCATAAATTTGCAATAAGAATGATTTTTTGTTATTTGCACAACAAAACTTTGTATTCCAACTGATCATCATCAAGATCTCCTATTGAGGCCCACCTGTTACTTTCAACAATGGATTGGGTGATCGAATGTTCAATGCCTTCAACATTTAAAGGTTGTGGGAGTCCACGAGATCATTTTTGCAAACAAATGTGGTGCATCCTTAAAATTTTGAGCTCTTGTTGAGTTAGGTGTGTGTTTGTGCGAGACATTAGGAGTTCCTAGTCCTTAATAAGAGGAGTTGAATCTCGCATGTGGAGCAAGAAAATTCGAATGAAACTTGTGCATTGGTTGTTCCTTATTGCCGAAATATTGATTGCAATGTAATGGAAGAATAGAATCCCTTCCAAAGGCTGGTTCCATAGGAATTACTTGCATTAAGAGGATTGTCCAAAACCACTGGTAATTGGCTGAGGTCACCAAGGAGGATGATTGATCTATTCCCAAATTCAGATGTTTTTGAATGTGGGAAAGCTTTGCATAGCCTACCGTCAATTTTTCTCAGCAACTTTGGGCCAATGAAACTCATTTCATCAATAAGAACATATTCTATACATTTCATCAAGTAGAGGTGAGGGAGATGTGGTTGATCTTGCTGCGAATGAATTCTGGATTTTATTTATCAGAAATGATTTTCCTGTGCCAGTCATTCCTTGAATTATCAATCTTAGTGGAGGTAAAAGGGTTTTGTTTGTTGAATGGTGTAGTATGGTATCAAGAGCTAGTTGTGTTGTTGTTCTGAAGACAAAGGAAGTGTGGAAGATGGTGGTGTGGCTTGCATGTTGGTGTTAATTGTGTCTGCCTTTTCTCTCTCGATGAATGATGAACCAATTATCTACAAATCATGTGGAACATCATGTATGTTCCAATTATTGTGTATGTCAAAATCTCGTTTCCCCAACATTTCAAGACTATCAAGTCCCGTGTTGTTTCCCGGATGAAGTTGTGCAAAAACTGTCATTCTTGCAATGGTTCATGTTGAATACTACATTCGACCTCAGAGTCAGAACTAACATCTGTAGCATGTCATGTGTCTGCAGTAGTGCGTAAAACATGCCACGGTTTATGGTAGCGCATCAAATGAAGAGCGTATTCATGCATTGGAACTTCTTTTATGCGGGGTTATTTCCACATTGCTTTTCCTTCCGAAAACAAAGTTGGGAAAGCCATTGAGAAAAGGCCCTCCGTATTGTATTCATTTATTAGCGAGAGTCCAAGCTTTGGCCATGACATGGTACAAAGATTGTATTTGTATAAACACAATTATATTAAATAGAATATTACAAAGAGTTATTTGTTTTAACTACAAAAAGAAGTTATGTAATACTGGGTAAAATATTGTAAATTAAAATTGAAGTATCCAAAAATAAATTTCAATAGATCAATTATACATAAAAGCATCCCCGTTAAAAAGTCACCAAAACATAAATGTACATTTCTATAGTTATTCTTTATATTTTAATAATTTTTTTCTTTATATTTTAATAATTTTTTTAATTTTTTTTTTTGGTTAAAGGCTTGGAATTAATCCAGTCTCTTTTAATTTAGATGTAAGGTATTTCAGCTAAAGTTTAGGAGATCCCAGTCCCATCCTTTATTATAGTGCTTACACATTTACATCCAGATAAAATTAAATATCTGGTGGGCTCTTTGTGAACCTAACAACTTCACCAATAGACCAACAACAGCTGATTAACTAATTAAGAAATATTTGTTTTGTGTGCTGTTTTGTTCTGCACATAAGTTGATTAGAATTACGTTCCATTTTAATGAATCAATTGACAGCACAAATCGGAGCCAAATCCAGTGAATTCCACAGCGTCTCCAGGCCATCCGCCACCTCCGCAGAATCGGAAGACGAAGGAAATGCTAACAATTCTTTGGTTTCAGGAGCAGGATAAACCTGATCACCATTGGAAGACTCTGACAAATTCAGTGCAGGCTCAGCGGTGCAATTTAAATACTCAGAAATCCCATTCATGGCATACAGAGAAGCGGAGATCTTCCTTTCATACATCCTTCTCTTCATGTCCTCTCTAAACATTGTGGAATTATGTTCTGAACCTGCGCCAAAGTCATATGGTTCTTCCTCAATCACGTCAATGGTGGGCATTATCTCGTTATCCGCGGGCTCTGCAATTTCTGCAGCAATGGCAAAGGGAGAGTACCCAAGTACTAATTCATCGCCTCCCATTAAATTTAAACTGTTATTATAAACACCATTTATATTTGAATTCACCACATTAATGGAGTCTGCAAGAGGAGAGGAGTTGTCCATTGTATAGGCAGAATTCTTACCACTTTCTCCATCTGGGCAGCCTAGAGGATTATTAGTATTAATCACACTGATTCGACCAACATCTAAAAATTTATCTTTACATTCAAGTTGGGCATCACCCATGGGATTGATATTTGAAGTAATAAGCATAGTGGAACCAACATTACCATTATGAATGCTGGGAATGTGTGATGGTAAGCAGAGGAGTTTGCTTGGTCCTTGTATATCTTCTTCGTCTGAGCTCAGTGACTCGGCTTCCTCTTTAATTTTAGAATGCAGAGAGACACTATTTTCCTCGGAACAATCAGAGTTGCAGAGCATAGTACCGCCATTATTGCTCTGGAATTCATCGTCACTGGTTCTGGCATTGGCAGCCTTGAGCCTCTGCAACAGCATCCGAGCCGTCCTGGATGGCAACGCCGAGATGCCTTCCGCATGAGGGGAAGGAGATGGCCAGAAATTGGTGCGGGTGTTATTTCCTCTGAGCAGACAGGCGGCCTCGTCGTAAGCTCGAGCTGCATCCTCTGCAGTGTCGAAGGTGCCGAGCCAGAGCCTGATCTTTTGTATTGTGTCTTTGATCTCGGCCACCCATCGGCCTGATGGCCTCTGTCGAACCCCAACAAATCTTTTTCTGTTTCTTCCCAGTCTTCTGCTCCAAAATGCAGGGCCTACGTCGCTCGGATCCATTTCAGATGTTGCAGAATTGTTGTTACTGATATTGATATCATCAGCCATGAAAATATCACGATGAGTTGTGGATCCCCTCTTCAATTTGCCTGAGTTTTCCTTGGCCATTGTAATTGTTCAAGTTTTGATTTTGAATCTGTTCTGCTTCTAATGTGCAATGTAACCGGCTATATATAAAGTCATTGATTCCCGCTTTTTATTTTTTATAATGGTTTCTTCCGTTCGTATTGCCTGAAAGTTTGTACACCTGAAAACCATAATAAGGACATGAATGGTCGGGGCGGAATATTGATCACAAGATTCTAGACATGTTGTTGTGCCATGTGGCAGATTTGGAAAAAACTTTGAATGATTTCACCAGTTTGTCTGCATTAGTGCAGTTCCTATCTTATCGACGTCCCATATGCCTGTCTGCAGGAATGGTGAATCTGGTTTTTATGTCTTTGTTTTACTTCTCACATTTATATCCAGTTAGACGCTTTATTATTTTATCGGTTTGTTAATGTTTAATGCATACTCGGTCTTGTTCACTCTAATTATTTGCTTTATCCCTTATACATTAATTATTATTATAACTAGCAATCTTATGTGCACTATGCAATGTAAACACTGAATGGTATATGTTATTGTATTTAGAAAGATAATTATTACTTTTGTGGTTGATATTGATAAGGGGTGTGATTTACAATATTGATTTTCTATTAAAACCAAAACAAATGTTGCAAAATACATTAGAAGGGATGCTAGATAATAGTTAGTTGTGTAATAATTGAATACAAATGCAAGTGAGACATGTAAGTTTGCTAATACTCACTCTCAAGAATGTTGTGAATGTGAAGTGTTGTTGTCAAAGTAGATTGAAAAAATGACTAAGTTTTTTAACATATTATTTCTCCATGAAACTAAAATGAGTATATATAAACAAATCTGAAATGGTTATGGTACATTCCAAATTTCTTTATTACTTCAACGAGTTTGAGTGCATCATTGTTAGAGCTATTTTGTTCACTCTAATTATTTGCTTTATCCCATATACATTAATTATTATTATAACTAGTACAAATCTTTATCCATTTGTTTGAAAATTGTTTATAGATATTCATATTATTACACAATAGAATTACATTCATATTTCTCATACAATGGTGATAAAAAAATCCTTGTGAAGGAAAAATGGTTTCAAACTCTAGGGCATGACTAATATATTATTATTTTTATTTTTGAATAACTTTTCAAAATTAAGAAATAACAAACAATTATAAGTGACAATTACATAGATGTAAATTTTCAAATTGAAGTCAAATTTAATATAGAAAATAAAATCTTATAGAGTCATACCCATTACTTTTTGTTATTGTAGAATGCCCATAGGCATAACAAATGGACATCGAATATAAAATAGAAAATAAAACCTTACACAATCACACCATCACATCTCACTCCTTGTTACCGTTATAGAATGCCTTTCAACATAATTATTATTGTTCGCGCAATTTTATATCTAAACTAATCAAATCAACCATCTTTCCATATAAATATAATATAATACATCAAATATAATAATTTTATTAAAGTTAATTTTAATGGAGGAATATAACTTTAATTGTCTGCCCTCCCCACCCCACACACACAAATTATTAATGATATATTTAATAAATAAAGTGAGGTTTTAAATGCAAATTTAAGAGATCTAATTTCGTTTCATTAAAATTGAAATACGTTTATTTTAAGACGACTTTTGTATCGCCTTCTACTTGTTCAGAATTTCACTAAAGTCGCAACTTATTAAGACAATACAAATTGTGTCGCTTAAAATTAGGTAGCTCGTGAAAAACCGGTGGTAACAATGCACGGAGATATTTTGGAGCAGGTTTATTTATTTGTAGCGGACTGGGGAGTGGGGTTATATTGCTTTATTTGACAAACACTATAATTAATTGGATGATGTGGAATATAGTCAAACATCTTTAACGTTTTCTGTTATGATCATGTTTGTATCAACCCCTTTGTTATATATGCTGTAAGATTCATCGTCCACTTTAGGCCAATTATTTTAATTTTTACTGTTTGATGTACGGTTTACAATAATTATATTTACAAATAGCTAAAAACTTATTTCTTTCTGAGTTATCAACATGTTGAATAAAAAATTGAATCGCGTAGAAAATGATTTAATCCAAACAAATACTAAGTACAAAGAGCTCCAGCTAAGTAAAATATCAAGCAATGAATCCCCATTGATACAGGCTATATGTTTGTTATGTTAGAGAGGAGATAAAATACTACAGATTTAATTTAATCGGATTATGTATTCATAAATGATTACAATTAATTTAGAAATGTTAATTCACTATAGACATATTAAATGTCTTTGATAGGTATTTATTAATTATTAAATTTCATTTTATGTCTGTATATTTGTGGATTACGTGTCTAAATTTGGATGACTTGTCTAAATTTGGTTTTATTAGTGTAATTATCAATTTTAACTTCACATTCCCTCTCAATATCCTTCTTGAGCATTTTTCTTCAATATCCTCCCTAAATCTCTATATTGATTACGAAGCATCTCACATGCTTTTGGTCCCTTTTGAAGCGTCCCTTTAGTTAGACTATGCATCTCCTCTTATTTGACCTCTTGTGTTTTAGATCACTATTGAATTTTAGAACTAGTGTTAATTGGGTACTAATTTGAATATGATTTATTTACAAATACGAAAGCATTGTAGACATGAGGGAGCACACTAAGTATTCATTGTAGAGTTTCTATTGATAATGCCCAAAGATTCTAGAGAAATCACAAAACTATTACAAAATTCATCATTAAAATGTGAAGTAGATGCTACACGAATAGTGATTGGAGGGTGTTTATACCTTAAATAAAATAAACAAGGGTTGGGTATATAACTATTTCCTTAGTTAAGAAATGGTGTAAGGTTGTTACATGTAGAATATTATGAATTAATTTAAAAAATATTAATGTACTAACAAGAACATAGCTATAAATACACTAGAGGATGATAGAACAATGAAATAATTCATTGAAACACAAGGAAGGAAGACTAATTAGTTAAGGAGATACAAGGGTGTTATGGGTGTGCAAACTAGATGTACATACTAATAAGAGACTTCAAATGCTTTTTCTCTAAAACAATTCCTACAAATTGGCATGGAATGGAAGCATACATCTTCTCTTGGGGTGTAGTGTGGTCTTGGTCTTGGGATGTATGGTCTTGCTCCTCTAGATGTTAGGATTCTACAACTTCCGGTGGTTGTCGACGATCTAGAAGAATGATTATTTGTTTTTCACTAGGGATCACAACCTTGTGATACCTTCATGTAGTGACCTACAATAGATTAAACCCTAGAATACCGGCACTAATAGTTCATGAACAAGATTATATAACAAAATGATAAATATGTGTGTGGCTGAAGTTGGATTGACCTTGGGAGTTAACCCCTAATAAAATAATATAGGTGATGCTTTAAAGCCCTTACAAGTGGAAGAAAACTCCAATAGTTCTACTAGCATAATGTGTACAAGTGAATATGTAAATATAAGCCAAGCATTATGCTTCCTTGTTTCTCTTGACTCAAAGAGTAGTGAGCATAACTATAAATAGAGTAGAGATCTTCCTTGCACAATAGTGATCTATAGTGTGATGTCACATCAAGGTTAACATAGGGGATAAGAAATGATGCAAACAAAGACATAAAATTGAGAAAAAGTCACTAGAAAGTGGGAGACGAGACCTTCTGACTCATCCCAAACCGTAATTTATGACTTAGTACCATACTCTACGATTTTCAATATCCAACTAATGGTATTCAATAAATATTAGGGAAAAATGCATATGAGTAATGCATTTCTTTGGATAAATAAAATATAGTGAGTGAACGAGAGAAGTGTGTATTTTAACAAGTCACGTTAAAGAGAAGGATGCATCAATTGGGTTTATGATGTATAAAAGTCATACTATAGAAATAAATCCAAACATGCCATTGTTAAAGGATAAGTTGCCCAATATATGTGTCTACATCATGACCCGCCTACCACTTGATGAGACCAAATTGGGTTTCACCTAATGCATAAAACAACTATATTCTCTCTCTTATAAAGTGGATTTAGATGTGTTTCTAAAAACTTGATAGCTTATTTAAGATAACATATAGATATATTTGATCTATTTCTTACAAGTCCATTGCAATCTAAACATTGTTATTTCCTAAATTTATTGTAAGTTTGAGCGCAGATTGTGTATAAATAAGTCATTTCAAGATATTATAGGATGAATTTTGAAGGCTACATCACTTGTAGACACTCAAAATTGGTAAACCTACTCTTCGACACTATTGTTCTTAACATTTCTCTCTTATTAAAATAACTACACTTTACCCATCCTCATATGGTATATATATGGGTCTCTTTTCTAGCATACTTTATCGTACACACTCACATGTCAATAGTTTTTGAGAATTGAATGCATAAAACATAGTAAGAAAATCCACTTTCCAACTTCCAAAGTTCATGTTGCAAGTTTTTACCCTTTGGTTAAAAATATACAAGAGGGTCAAGAATCTCTTTACACTCCTAACTCTATTATAAAGCCTTGACCCGACTCACTTTTATCCCTAACTTCATGTTTCACATTATTCTTTGGGTTAATTAATTTCCCTTAATCGACCTTTATGAACTTGAATTAACTTTATAAGCATATATAAGAAAGTAAAACTCGCCCCATTTGAAATAGAGACAACAAGGAAGCAATCTTATGGACTCTTATTGCAAAAGCTAGCACAAAAGAAACCAAAACTCCGTATACTCTGAAAATAGCTTTGTAATTTCATTATAGTAGCACTATATACAGGTCTAAATATTACCATAAGGTTTAAGGGACTAATTTTAACATGTTCAAGCATCCAGAGTCACCCACACAGTAGATTATACAAGAGAAACTCAAGTCAAGTGTTTTAAAAGAGAAGATGTAAAATTTGATTGCACCACAACCGATAACACATGCTAGGAGAAAACATGTGGTTTGAGTCCTCTTCAATTGCTATCGATTTTATTTGTGTGTAGGGGTGCCCAAAACCCAATTAATTCTTTCTTGCAAGACTTCATCGACATTTAGGGTTTTGAAGTATTAATGAGAGCATTTATACCCTCATAGTGTAATCAAAGGTGATCAAAAGACAATGATGGAGAGAATCAAACAAGAAAAAAACCCATTAAGTCACAGGAATCACTTTTGAGTTGGTGCAAAACCATATAAGTAGGGTAAAACCATACATTCATTCATGTCCCTATTGTACGCTCATGTCTTGCATGTTTTTCAACTCATAGCTCTAATTTTGAAGCTCTGTCAGTCTAGAAACCTCTATTTTAGCCTTGAGAATACCAGATCAGCCCATAATCACTTGTAATCAGCTAAGTACACTCAATCCTATGTATGTTTGAGCTTGTATTGTATTGTGTACATTTTTGCAAGTATTAATGCATTATTTATACATTGAATGATTAATGTTGGAAATTGATTAGTTGGAATATACCCTTGTAACTCCTCTTTCATTCTTAATTTGGTTATGGTTGTAAAATCCTAATAAAACTTATAAAAGGGTTAAAGAATTAGGTGAACCCAACTCTTAAATCAAACATCGTGTCTCAAAACCTTAGGTGTCTTAGGGTTCAAATTTCTTATTGTTGTCACACTTCTTCTACTAGATCTGATTTTTCAATTTCTAGTGACCCTAATGGGTTCTTCTCAGCTCAACCTATATCACTCTTTGAATTTCTCAAGTATAACCATTCCCATAGGGTTGCACTCTCCAAACACCTTCGCATGGCCTTGATTCAACCCGATACACCCTTTGAGAAGGTAATGTTGATTGTTATGCCATAGTTGGTACATTTCGTTAGCGGTGTCCCTCCCCAAGAGGGGGTAGCTTTGTTCAACATAATATTCATCATACACCATCTCCTAATTTGGAATATATACCTTTTATTACTAATGACCTAACAATTATACCTACTATTTTGAATACACATACACTGTGCATTATTATTCGATTACGGTTGTGATGATGATCTTAATACATAGTTTATTAAAAAGACATGATGATTCCTCTCCTACACAAGATCATGTAGCATCACTTAGAAATTAATTTGCACCTACCCATGTTATAGCACTCAATTCCCCTCAAACACCTTCTTCCATGGATAATGTCAAAATAGATTCCACACCTCATGTTGCTACACTTTTTGATATTTCTCTCATACATGATAATGCATACACTACTTACATTTCACACCATTCTTCTCTTTTGATGGACTATAGTGCTAGTGGTTTACATGATGAACTTTCTATTGACACCCATGAAACTCCTCTCACCGTGTCTCATTCTCATAAAAATGATGTCTATCTTCAAATGCATACTTCTACATACTCCATTTATCCATATATTTTTCCACTATGGTGATTGCTACATCTACAATACCTATACTTTGTTGGGAAAAATCATAACCCCCTTCACAATGCCACCATAACCATGGATTTCAAATATTTTCTTGGAACACCTCTCAATGCAATTATAATAATATTATGCTCACTAAGTCCAATATTAAATCACTTGATACAACTTCCCCACCACAAGTAGGAACTTCATGTGTTGATTTGATGTTGCTTGATGATGCTCTTACCTTGCTCCCTTTTCGAATTTCTATGCACAACTCATATACTATGGCTACACCTCATTTTTAACATCAATGGGGCAATTAATCCCCCTCTTTCCAAATTTATGGTTTCTCCTATAGTCATATGGCCTACTACATATGGTTCTAATGCTTCCAATCTTCCTATATTGCACCTATTGCTTATGAAAATTTTTGTGTCTCTCCCTCCATTGCTTAAGGTTGATACTTGAAAAGCCTCATAACACTACATATATGTTGCACATCTCTTGACTCATGCATTGATCCTTATGTTTACACTTACTCTTGCCACTATTTCCAATAATCCCAATGTTCCATCTGTTCTAGTTGTTCCTAATGAACACACACATATTGCTTATGTCATTACACTTACTACTCATATAGTTGGGATCTTGGACTCTATAGAGTTCTCGCTTCACTTTATTGACATTTTTATATGGTATTTCTTGTGTTACCCTTATTCTCTGAACATAGCTATGTAATGAAAATTCCAAAACTAAAAATATAATCACAAATAGTAAAAACATTCAATAATATGAAAAAACACAAAACTTCGAACTCATTTATTTAACAAATGTTGTTAGCTTTGTAGTATTATACATGTTTTTTATCCTTCTGGTTTGATAGATATCATTTTTATTTACACACATGTAGTCATAGGGTATATTAATCATGATGCAAGACATATAGATCGATACATGATTATAAGAGCTATCACAATTCCTTACATGATCATAGGTAGAAAAGAATAATCCACGGGGATGTGATTGTTGTTAGTAAGAGGAGAGATATCAATATGATCATTGGATTTATTGTTTAGCCAATTGCTATGCCAAAAGGGAATAGGAACTGAAACATGTGTGAATTAAGCTATGAAAAGAATAATATACCATGAGAGTAGAATAAACCCTAAGGAAATTAGGACTTGATCCAAAATATTACATTCAAGAGAACTAGGTTCACCAAAGGTTTATACACTTATTAAATTTTATTAATTTTATATAAATGAATAACAAATAAAAATATCATGATACATATACAAGGGTTTGTGCCCTAACATGATGAGTCATAACGCGAGTGCAGAAACCCTATTTTGTTCCCTAATCTAGTGTGGAATGGCGTTGTTTTCTAGGTGTTTTTCCATGATGATGGGGGTAAGGCTTCTTCCAAACCCTCTACCATTCCCCTATGTGTACCTTGATGTAGGCTTTAGTGGTTTGTGGTGTGGAGGAGAACGTCCTAGTTCTCATAGGAAAAAAATGGTGGTGGTGACTTTGAGGGCTCTGTCTTGACCGAAAATCGACGCCTTGATTTCAGTCCTATGGAAGCCCCTAGATCTTTGGAGGAATTCTCCCAGCCACGCCTCTCGGCACTATCTCAAGCATTGGGAAGATATGGAGTGCTACAACGTATTTTCGTGTTTCGGTCTTGAGGGTTTGGTGGGGGTTTTGGGCTCCACTTTTGACTTGCATCCTAGGGTTGTGCGGAATGGTGGAAAGTTGTTTAGAGAGGTCATTAATGGTGGGCAAGGGTGACTCGGGGAGACATGTCTTTCCTTAAAGCAACTAGATGTCGGGGCCGCATATCTGCTAAACCCATGTCTTATGCTAAGATGACCCCATTTATTTCTTTCGAGGATGAAGTCACATCAAATGAGGAATTTTTCTAGTGATGCGGATTGATATACTGATTTTCAAACTTCTCGCTAGGCCTTCCAGCTCTACACAAGTGGATTTACGGACAATGGAGGCCTCTTTTGACGGTAGTCTCAATATTTACCCCTCTTCCCGTGGTATTTTCATTGTTTTGTTTGATAACCCCTCTGATAAGGAGGAAATTTTTGGAAAAATATGCAAGCTCCAGTCTCATTGCTTGATATTGAAACCACAGTTCTCCTAGTTCAATCGCTTATTTGAAACTTTTAATACCAAACCCGTCTAGATTAGACTCCCTTACTTTCTATAATGCCTCCATCGTAATTGATATCGTAACTTTTTTCTTCACTATAATGTGCAAATGTAGATATATGAATATTGTTCTAAGATGGTTTACTCTCTTGATTGATGGTCATGTTTATTATTGATTAAATAAAATTAATTTCTAATCTTGTTGAATTCATACTTTGTAACAAAATAATACTAACATTGGTGTTTCACCGATTATTGTCAGATAACAAATGATAAAGGTAAGTAAGTCGTGAAGGAATACATGTTATCATGTTGGTTGAAGGTTGAGTGTGCGTGTTTCTGATTTTTGATCCGGTTTATTGTGTGAGCTTCCTTTTGGCTAGGAGGAACTACCTGTAATACAAAGCAAGACCACAAGATACAATTAATAGCAAAGGTTAGTGGACTACCTAGCGTGAGCTAGATCCAGGAAGTGTGATACTTCCTTGACGGTTGTCAATCCACTGATATATAACTCAATATAAAATAACTGAACATGCAAATAAAAGAATCTAATGCTAGTGTTACGATTTAGGTGTCTTAGACTACTATCGTGTCAATCTAATTAAATGTTTTATAAGTAAACCTGGTGAAGCTCTGGTTTAGGTTGCAGCAGTGCTGGTAGGTGGTCCAAGGTCACAAACAGGGGGTTTGGGTAAGATTTGATGCAGTTTGGGCTGATTTTGGGTGATTAGGAGCTTCTTCGGTCTAAGGCGCTTTTCAAGGCACAAAGACCAACGTTGGTCATGGTATGACCAATGACGGTTCAGGATGACTGGTATTGGTTACTATGGGTAATGGTAGAATGTCAAAAGTGGGTATTTAGGCTCTCCCTATGTCTACACAAAGAGTTGGGAAGGTCATGGTGAGGTTGTAGGTGGGGTATTAGGTTTGGGTAAGGCTTGTGAGGTTTTGGGTATATTAGGGGCAATTTAATGAAAGTTGATAGGAGACGCAGTAACCAACGTCGGTCTAGTGACCAATGCTAGTACAGTACAGAGGGAGACGAATAATGATTAAGGTGACCGGTGTCGGTGGGGGAAATTTGGTGGTAATTAAATAAATGGTAGATTTGGAATTCTCTATGATTGCGGAGAGAGGATGGTTGGGTTCGTAATAATGTCAGGAAGACTCAAAACTGAATAGAGAAGAGGTATGGAGAGCTAGAAGGATGTGGGTGGTTGGATGGGAAAATTGGCAAGAAGGTGGGGATGGAGGAATGTAGAGAAGAACAAGATATAGTAACAAAATGATAAATAACCTACACTTTAAGTAAGTACAAAATGATGCAAATCAAATACACTTGTATTTGTAGGCGTGGTTGGTGAAGGAATATAATGGTCGATCCGTGAAGAACTTTGTGGTCGGTCTTACGAGAAAAAATTTGTGGAGTGTTCCCGTGAATGCTAATGCCTTTGGACGAGTATTAGGTGCTTGCTTAGGCTTGCGGTTGAGTGTATTCCATGCTGAGAAGTCTCTAGTTCACACTTGAGTGCAATATATCTCTCAAAATTTAGAATGAACAATGTAGGTAAAAGGTTCCAAAACTTTATATAAGGTAAAAGGTTCCAAAAGTTACAAATGATCGGCATTGGTTGAGGGTTAACCAACATCGGTTAAGGCAGGAAATCCTAGGTTTGCCAAAAATAGGCAAATCCTTACTATTTTTGGCGTGCTCTTATTATCCGTCCGGGTCTCAAGTGAGTGTTAGCATTTAGATAAGAAAGAGAATTGTTGGAGAAGGAATAGGAATTTAATTTTAGAGTTAGACTAAGTACTAGTTAGTTAAGATAAGTGGAGACTCGGTCTTACTTAATTAATAGACTAAGAATAAGTCCATGATGAGGCATCTAGGTGATGTGGCATGGTGAGGTGTAAAATAATTTAATTAAAGTAATTAAATTAATTAATAGTGAGGATGCGCATTAATTCAATTGTAAGTAATTAAATTAATATGAATGCAGGGTAAGGGGTCATGGTTAGGCGAATATGTTACGTTAATTAATTAAAGGGGACCAAGGGAGTGTGACCCAAATTTGGTGTCTACGGTTGGAATTTTATTCATGTGCTCACTATGTTGAGTTTTAGAGTATAATAGATATATCCAGGATGGATTAAAGTAAATTTAGAGGATTTGTGCTAGCAAGATAATTAAGCTCATTATTTAATGTGAACCATAAATTTATTCTCTTCTATTAAAGATACGATCATACATTAGATCAATTTTAGTGATCCAAGGCATGCCTTCGATCAATAAATGATACGATCATTTTTATTATTAAGTCTAGCTGACTTTGACTTATTTTGAGCGTGACATCTCTACCAGGCATGAATGAAGAGATGCCACCAGAGCACCTAGAAGCATCCTGTAATGCACTCTTCAGTAAGAAACAGTCACTTTGTGAGGTGATCACATGTTGGCAATATTCTCTTTAAATGTTTAAGTTGATACATGTGGTAGAGACCTATTTGAAACTATATTAAGGTGACATTTATTATTTTTGAGAACCTAACTTTGCTAAGGCATTTGATCCTAATCTAAGATGGGAAGTATTTTGGGAAAGGGGATTCTAATTCCTAACTACCTAAGGAATTATTTTATCCTAAGCTAAGGTTTTAATGTTTAAAAGGGACCATAGACCTAAACCTAAGTAGGAATTAAACCTAACCTAGACTGAAAACTAAGGTTACTTAAACCCTAAGGGTTTGAACAAGGTTGTTGGGTGCCAACCCAAATAGTATTGTGGGAATTGAATTACATTTAATGCATAGCGTGCGCTAATCTTAAAGGAAGACAAGATAAATATGGCGGACACTAACTCCAGATGGTTAATAGGAAATAATTACATGTTTATCTTTTGTTAAGTTATTGTTAAAGTTAACTAGCAGTTGGTGGAACTAGTGAGGGACTGTCAAACCATCCTTGCATTAATTAACTTTGAACAACGAGTGGAAATTGGCTTGGAATTCGCCAGGATGGTTTGGGGAGAAAGGAAGTTAGTGGGTTTTGTTCTCCATTTTTTATTTTTGAGCTCAATGGCTCTACATGTAATTTTTCCATTCTTCAAACTATTAGTTCAATTCTGTTACAATTTTAAGATTGCTATTGCATGGCAAAAATAAAGGCAAAATTTATTGAAAAGGCTATAAAATAATATGAGAAGAAAATGGGGATTTTTCAAAGGTTTTGGTTGGAGTTTTTGGTGGAAATCTTTCTCTGGAACTTCACAGAAGAAACATGAAGCTTGGAAGAAAGAGTTAGAGAGCACTACTAGGCATGATAGGCTCTAACCCATTAAGATATTTTTCCATGTTTATCAATCTCATGAAAATAACTCTTCTCACTCTCTGTTATTGTTTCTGAGTTGAATCTTTTGGTTGGAAAAAATATTGGGTTGTTTGTATCTTACTGGTTTTCTATTAAATCTTCATGAAAATTTGTATTGGAGTTAGAGAAATTATTATTTTTCTTATTTCAGCAGAATCATAAAAACTTCAAGTATATTTATGACTTGATTTTTAGGTCTCAATTGCAAGGTTTGATGGGTAAATGGAAATTTTATGTAAACTAGAGCATGCTTTTCTTTTGACTACATTATATATGATTCTTTGTTACCTCCTTTGCGTATAATATTTAAAGTCATCTTTCAACGACTCTGTAACAAGATGATATTATAGTTGGTTATTGGTTTAGTATGGGACTGTGGAAATACTTTGGGGTTTATAAGGATCAATATTTTGATTCAAGCCATTCAAGGTAAGGCTAGTAGGCAAGAAAAACTAGGTTCGTTACCTTCCTTATCCGTTTTTGTTATAGGTTACTTTTTTGGTCTTCATGACCATATTTTTTTGTGATCCTATTCTAAACCTAAGGGATAACGAAGTCATTTTGAACCGCTCATGGTTGTGTTTGCTCATAGTGGTTGATAGGAAAAATGTTTATTCTTAATGTCGATTCCCTGTTTTGGGTTGTGTTTATTTGGCTTGAAAGTTAGCATATATATGGATTATTAGGTTTCAAGGAATGTTATTCTTTATGTTTCCTTTTGAACTTTTGGATTCACTATTTTTCCTGAGATACTTGACCATGGACCGAAAAATATTTTGTGTTTGGTGTTCTTGGTTATTGTTGGGTTTTTATGACCAATGGTTGATATTTTTTTAACAAAGTGTTCGTAGAATCTTGATATTATCTTTAAAACTATTTGTTTGTATGTGAATGACTGTGGAAACTACTAATTACCTCATGTAGAGGTTGAATGTATAATCTAAATGGTTTGCAATTATTACAACGCTCCTTTGATTAAAGTTTTTGCTACAAAATTATTTGGATATAAGTTTGGTACAGTTGAATGGATTCTTCTTTCTATTAGTTGATTCTTGTAGATGATAACTTGTTGAATATTGTTTACATTGATTTATTTTATTGATTGTATATGATCATCAACCTATGTAATGAAACATGATGATAGCTAGAAAAAGAGGCCACAAAACAAATGTTTTAAGTTGATTGGTATTGCTAAATCATTTCCTAGACTATATGAAAACTTAATAAAAGGTTAAGTGGGTAAAATGGACAATCTAGAAATTATTATAGTTTTCATTGCAGTCGAGTTATATTTCCTTAATATTATAGAAGACTGAGTTGATTGGTAAAGTCTTATTTTTTTCTTGAATTACATTCAATATATTTTCTTGGCAGTAATAAGTTGATTATTAGATGATGGTAATTGATTTTAATGGGTATAGTTTGGATCCCAATCATGTAATCTTTATGATTACCTGATTGTGATTCCAAACCATTTGACCATCCAGTTGACTATTAGATCAATTTTTTTACTTGAGGGATCTCTAACTTTTGTTAGATAAGGAAAATGGTACATAAAAGGGTACATGTAGCTTCCTTCTCTTAACTTGGCATTGTGGTATTTTTGGCATGCTTTTTGGGAAAGGGAACTTAGAACAATTTCATGGAAAGGAAGGGTTCTTTTCATGAAATTGATAGATGTTAGCATGATGTTATAATGTGTTAGTTTTTATCATTCTCAATTCTCATGAACCGACATATGCTAATAAATATCAAGATGGATTTCGTGACAAGTGAAAAGCAAAAGACTCATAAAAAGTTGCACTTGTTTTACTGATTGAGTTCATTTTATTTTGATGTAACATTGTGAGGAAAGGATCTTAAAAGGAAAAATGTTTGAAAATCAAAAAGGGCATAAAGCCTTAGCGATTGTAATTGCTTTGAAAAGTTGTCATTATTGATTGCAAAACTTATGAAATGTTTATTAAGTTTGAATAAAGAGAAAACTTCCTTGTTTGATTAATTTGATATATGATTGTTGTAATATGATTTAAAAACTTAAATCATAAAAACATTTGACTTAGTAAGTTGACTAAGATTATGAGAATTGCATAAATGGTATAGTAAGTATATGTCAATTATAGTCAAGACATTAATGAACTATACTTAGATATAATCCTAATATATAGGTCCTTAAACAAAGATGGATAATAGTATCAAATTAACTTGAAATGAATGATGTTAATATTATTATTCAATTAGTACCTCATATTTTAGTTATATGTTTTGGTTTAAGATAGTTGATCTTAAAATGGACATAAGGGTAATACACTACTTATAGTAGTTGATAAGATAATAATGAATGGAACTTACTTATGTTGATCAATTATGTCTATAGTGGAATGATTGAATGATCTACTACTTAAGAGCCCTAAAACACAACAATTGAAAAGATAATAAGGAAAGATAGGATGGGTTGAAAGGTAATGAAATCATTAATTAATCTAATAACTTTATAACCTGTTGTATCACATATAATGGAATTAATCAAAAGAGACTTGATGATGTCCTTACTAAAATCATATTTAATTTTAAGACTCAATGAATTAAGGACTATGAATAATGAGATCATGATCAGGTATGCAGAAATGACCTGCATACCTTCAATTAGTGTAAAGGTGCATTACGATCCTTTTCTTAAAGGAATTATCGTACAAACTTAGTTGACCTTCTTAGATATGATGTGTCATGTAAATTAACTTAATTAATAAGTGGAAGGTTAATTAAACTAATGACTCATTAAGTATGTCAATTCCATTAAAGGAACTTAGTGGGTTGTTGCAGTGTAGTTGTTGTTGCACAGTACCCACTTAATGATGAAATTCATTAGGTGGATATTGTGAAGCAACCACTATGCCTCATTATCCCACTCATATCCTCTAACTCGATTTTCATAAGTGGAATTTCAGTTCATAGTTTTACTCTAAACTAAGATAGGCATATAGTCGAGTGTAGTAGTCAACTCATGTTGACCTAGGGTGAATAAACACACCCAAATCAACGTAAGTTGATTCGAGTATGTCTACTTACCCTTAGTCACCACAAGTAGACTACAACACTAGTGTATGTGAGTTGTCCCTATTTAGTGTAAAGACTTTGATTTGGAATTGGTTAACGGAAGTCAAGGAAGACTAATCTAGATAATAGATAAAGTGGGGTGAAATACATATTCCTTTTGACGAGTATGTTGTCTAGGAATGTAAGCATGGTAAACATGTTTAAAACTTTGGCCAAAGTATCACAAGTTGTTGGTTCATGTTGTCTTATGTCACCTGGTCTAAGGTTGTGAGATTTTAGATGAGTATCAATAATAAACACTCAGATAGGCATCTTAGATAGTAACACTTGAATGACCCGTAAAGGGTAAGGAAACCAAAGTATACTTTGTATACACAAGAACAAGTAAACATGAGAGATTGGTTTTTAACCGAGTCATGAAATGAGAGATCGGTATAATACCGAGTCATTACAATTGCATATGGTTTTCTGTTATGTGATGGATTAGCAAAGGAATGTGTGTTCTAAATTATGTAAATTTAGAATAGAGAACATTATGTGTTTAAAAAAAAATCCCCAATTTTCTAAGTCATAAATGAGGATGTTACATTTTTGTATCAGAGATGAAGGTTGCAACTCTTGGACCTACTGAGTACATATCTGATAAAAACTTAATTTATTGTTAACAAAAAATGGTTAGAAAAAGGGGAGGTGCTACAAATAACCCACCTCCAAGTGGTGAGGAAAATATAGAACAAAAACTTGATGAGATCCTTACTGCCTTGTTGGACATAAGAGATTGTCTTGTTGATGATGTTGATAATAACAATCAATCACCTCTAGGAAACAACATTAATGGTGGAAATCTTGGCGTTGATAACAATAATGCAGAAAATAATAATGTTGCAAATGCCAATAATAATTGTGTAAATGCAAATGTAAATGCACCCAATCCTCCTGAAAATAAAAATGCAAGACTAACAACTAAACTTACTAATGACATAAAAAGAATAAGTCCACCAAAGTTTGATGGCACTACACTGGGGGATGGGGCTAAGAATTGGCTTAGTGAAATGGAGAAGTACTTTGCAATAAGGAACTTCTCGGAAGAAACCAAAGCAATATGGGGAGCTTACCAACTTTCCCATGAAGCATCCTCTGGTGGGACAACCGTAAGGCTGAACTAAACATTGAAGAAGAAAGCATTACATGGGATCAATTTAAGGGATACTTCAAGCAACGTTGATTGCCACAGTTCTATTATGATAAAAAGAATGACATAATTTCATAATTTAGTAAAAGGAAAGTTAACCAGAATCGAATACTGGATTCGTTTACTAAAATTCTCAAGTATGTCCCACAATATCAAACTGATGAAAATTTTAGGATATAAAAGTTCATTATGGGGTTGAATCCTATCATTGGTGGAGAGGTAGATGTACACATCCCAACCACCATGGAAGGGGTTGTAGAAAAATCCATAAGGAAAGAACAAAAATTGAAGGCAATTTTTGCACATAAAGAGGAGAATCGAAAGAAAATCACCAACTCTTCTTCATCACTTGCACCTAAGAAGGTGGCATGGAAAAAATTTGGCACTAAAAACAAGTTTTTGGCTGATAACAATAAGAAAACAGGCAAGTAAACCTACTATAAATAACAAAAATAATTTTGTAAAGAATAACAACAATTTTGTAATTTCAAGACTAGAAATAAGTTTGAGCCAAAAAGGGGACCTGTATGGGGCTGTTATAACTGTGGTAATGATAACTACGTAAATCAGTTCCCTCTAAAGCAATATCTAAAAAGTAGGCTACGCCCATAGAAGTGTTAGGTAAAGTATTTGGTACACCTGTTACTATACTTTTTGATATTGGTTGTACAAAATGTTTCATTTCTAACAAATTAGTTGAAAAATTAAAAAAAACTAGAATAATGGAAAAATCATGGACTATCCTTTATGGTAATAATGTTGTCCATACTGTTAGTAAATGTCTTTTTAGTGTAGTTTTAGAATTGCCAAGTTTTTCTACAGAAGTAGATCTATATGTGGTTCCTTTAGGGTCATATGATGTTATAATTGGCGTAAACAAGCTTACTGGTCATAAAGTCAAATTTGATTTTTATGAAAAACACATTAAATGTCTTGTTGATCTGCAGAAAACAATAGACATACAAGGGGTAAAAAGAGAGATTTCAATCGAGAAACCGATAAAATGACTATACAACTTAAGAAGACCAAAAACAAAGGTTGCATGTTATATGCAATAAAAATATATGAATCAAGTAGATGAAAACAATGATTTTATGGGAAAATATCTATTGTTACAAGAACACTTGCTATGTGTTTCTCAAATAACTACCTAGTCTTCTCTACAAAATGGGAATTTGACTTCACCATAGAGATCAAACCTAGGATGGAGCCTATTTCTAAGGCACCTTACCGAATGATTATAACTAAATTAGTGGAACTTAAGGCACAATTACAAGAACTATTGTCTAAGGGCTTGATAAGACCGAGTGTCTCGCCTTGGGGAGCACCGGTCATTTTTGTCAAAAATAAAGATGGAACACTTAGAATTTGCATAGATTATCGAATGTTAAACAAAGCAACAATAAAAAATAGATATCCTCTTCCTAGGATTGATGATTTATTTGATTAGATGCATGGTGCATTAGTTTATTCAAAGATAGATCTTTGATCTAGATACCATCAATTGAGAATTAAGGATGAGGATATTCATAAAACAACTTTTAGAACAAGGTATGGACATTACAAATTCATTGTTTTACCTTTTGGTTTGACAAATGCACCTGCATCTTTCATGAATTTGATGAACAATATCTTTTAGGAATACTTGGAAAAATTTGTGCTTGTATTCTTGGACGATATTCTTATCTATTCTAAAAGCATAGAAGAACACAATGAGCATTTAAGGATTGTACTTGAAATTTTGAGGAAGAGAAAATTGTATGGTAAATTGTCAAAATGTTCCTTTTATGAAACAACAAAGACATTATTTAGGACATGTCATAAGAAAAGATGGAATATCAGTCGATCCATCAAATATTGCTGCCATAATTGAATGGCCAACACCTAAGAATGTTCATGAAGTCAGAAGCTTCATGGGGCTTGCTAGATATTACAAAAAATTTGTTAAGGATTTTTCAAAGGTTCTCCCCAATTACTTCATTACAAAAGAAAGATAAAAAGTTTGTGTGGAGTGATAAATGTGAAGCAAAATTTAAAACTCTAAAGGAACAACTAACTACAACACCTATTTTGACTGTTTCTGAATCCAAATGGAAGCTTTACAATAGTTACAGATGCTTCTAGAGAAGGTTTGGGAGGTATATTACTTCAGAATGATCACGTTATAGCTTATGAAAGTAGAAAACTCAAGTTACACGAGTTGAATTATGCTCCCCATGATTTAGAGCTTGTTGTCATAGTTCATGCACTTCAAGTATGGAGACATTATCTCTTAGGTAGACCCTTTGAGTTAAAAACTAACCACCTTGGGCTGAAGTATATTTTCACTCAACCAAATCTGAATGCAAGAGAACAAAGATGGTTATATTTTTTTATCACAATATGATTTTGACATAGTTTATATTAAAGGTAAAGAAAATAGAGTGGCATATGCACTAAGTCGTAAGAAACATATTTCCACACTTGTAACTTTGAAAACTCGGTTTAAGGATGAAGTAAAGAACGCAATGAATTCTTATTTGTATTTTTAGCAAGTAAAAACAATGCTTGCTACAGATCCTAATGATGCTAGATACAAAGGTTTCAGTTTTGATAACGAAGGAATCTTAAGGTATGAAAATTGGGTGTATGTACCCTCAGAAAATGAGTTAAGGAAGAAATTGATGATTGAATTTCATAACTCTCCTTACTTAGGACATCCTAGAGTTACAAAAATTCTTGTTGATGTAAAACAACAATATTTTTGGAAAGGGATGAAGAAAGACATAATTGATTTTTTCTCACATTCTTTGGAATGTTAGCGAGTTAAGGTTGAACATATGCATCCAACTGGTTTACTATATCCTCATAGCATACCGCAATATAAATGTCGTAATAAGTATGGATTTTTTTCAAGGACTTCCTATGTCTAAGAATAAACATGATGTTATTCTAGTTGTGGTTGATAAATTAACTAAGGTAGCACATTTTATTTTTGGTAATCTTAAATATGATTCACCTATTCTAGCAAAAAGATTTTTGCATGAAATTTTCAAATTGCATGGTGTTCTTGAATTAATCATTTCTAATAGAGACCCACGAGATAACCTCACATTTTTTGCAAACACTTAACGCAGCCTTAGGATCAAAACATAATTTTAGTTCCACATGTCATCTGGAGATGGATGGACAAATAGAAAGATAGAAAGAGTAAATCAAGTAATGGAAGATATGTTGCGAATGTACTATATGGACCAGCAATACAAATGGGAATAATACCTTCCTTTAGTTAAATTTGCATACAATAATACTTATCATTCTTCTCTTAAGATTGCACCTTTCGAAGAACTTTATGGATGAAAGTGTAGAACCCCTGTTAGTTGGGATAATATTGAAGATAGAGAGATAATTGGACCTGAAATGCTTACTGAAATGGAACAACAAGTGAAATTAATCCATGAATGATTAAAAGAATTTGCTAATAGCGAAAAATTATGCAGACCTGAAAAGGGTAGATAAGAAATTTGAACTTAGTGAAAAATTCTTTTTACGTGTCAAGCCTAAAAAGAGCTCGATTACTTTTGGCAAGGAAGCTAAATTATCACCTCATTTTGTGGGACCTTTTGAAATTGTAGAAGTGATTATCCCAATAGCTTATCGCTTAGCATTACCTCCCACATTGGCACGGATGCATGATGTTTTTCATATTTCTTTACTTAAGAAATATGTTTCATATTTATCACATGTGTTGAATTGGAATTCCTTACAGGTCCAAGACCCATGAATAATCGTGGTTGAACCCATTAGGGTGTTGGAAACACGCAAGTTGCACTTGCGAAATCATGAAATAAGCCAATGTAAGGTTCAATGGGACCAATTTAGTGAAGAAAGTGCAACTTGGGAAAATCTTGAGGACATAAAAACTACTTTTCCTCATTTTTTAACAGAATTAATTCTAATTTTTGTGATATTTGACTTTTAAGTCTGAAAACTATCATTAATTTTTGCCAGTTTTGGGCAAGTACTTATTCTATAAGAACTAAAACAACAAATTGATGTTGTAATAAGTTTAAAGAAATTTGAAATTTCTGTAATTTGATATCATGTTTAATAATTTTGATGGATAAATAAGATATATTTATGCCTATGTTCTTAAAATGTGTTTGGATTAAGTTAATCATTGGGACGATGATGCTTTTTAGAGGGGAGGTATGTAATGCCTCTATTGTAATTGATATTGTAACTTGTTTCTTCAGCTGTAATGTGTAAACATAGATATATGATTATTGTTCTAAGATGGTTTACTCTCTTGACTGATGGTCATGTTTGTTGTTGATTAAATAAAATTAATTTCTAATCTTGTTGAATTCATATTGTAACAGAATAGTACTAACATTGGAATTTTATTCATGTGCTCACTATGCTGAGTTTTGGAGTATAATCGGTATAACCAAATGGATTAAAGTAAATTCAGTCCTAAGGACTATGCTGGTAAGATACTTAAGTTCATTATTTAATGTGAACCATAAATTTATTCTCTGCTATTAAAGAGACATTCATACCTTGGATCAATTTCAATGATCCAAGGCATGCCTTTGATCGATAAATGATACAATCATTTTTATTATTAAGTCTAGTTGACTTTGACTTATTCTAAGTGTGACATCGCTCTGCTAGGCATGAAAGAAGAGATTCCACCAGAGCACCCTAAGCATCCTATAATGCACTCTTCGGTAAGAACAGATCACTTTTGAGGTGATCACATGTTGGCAATATTATCTTTAAATGTTTAAGTTGATACATGTGGTAGAGACCTATTTGAAACTATATTATGGTGACATTTATTATTTTTAAGAACCTAAATTTGCTAAGGAATTTGATCCTAATCTAAGATGGGAAGTATTTTGGGAAAGGGGATTTCTAATTCCTAACTACCTAAGGAATTATTTTATCCTAAGATAAGGTTTTTAATGTTTAAAAGGGACCATAGACCTAAACCTAAGTAGGACTTAAATATAACTTAGACTCGAAAACTAAGGTTACTTAAACCCTAGGGGTTTAAACAAGGTTGTTTGGCACCAACCCAAATAGTATCTTGTGGGAATTGAATTACATTCAATGCAAATCCAACGCTAATCTTGGAGGAAGCCAAGATAAGCATGGCGAACACTAACTCCAGATAGTTAATAGGAAATAATTGCTTCTTTATCTTTTGTTAAGTTATTGCTAAAGTTAGCTCGCGGTTAGCGAGAACTAGTGAGGAACTATCAAAATTTCCTTGCATTAATTAACTTCAAACAACGAATGGAAACCACCTTGGAATTTTCCAGATGATTTGGGGAAAAGGAAGTTAGTGGTTTTTGTTCTCCATTTTGATTTTTTAGCTCAATGGATTTACATGTAGTTTTTCCATTCTTTGAACAATTAGTTTGATTCATTTACAAAGTTAAGATTGTCATTTGCACGGCACAAATAATGGAAAATTTTATTAAGAAAAATATAAAAGAAGATGAGAATAAAATGGATATTTTTCAGAGGTTCTAGTTGGAGTTTTTGGTTGAAATATTGTTCTAGAACTTCTCGGAGAAACAGTAGCTTAGAAGAAAGAGTTAGACAACACTACCATGAATGATAGGCTCTAACCCATTAAGGTATTTTTCCATGTTTATCAATCTTGTGAAAATAACTCTTGTCACTCTCATTATTGTTTTCGAGTTGAATCCTTTGGTTGGAAAGAAAATTTGTGTTGTTTATATCTTACTAGTTTTCTATTAAATATTCATGAAAATCCATATTGGGTTAAGAGAAATTATCATTTTTCTTATTTTAAAAGCATGTTAAATCTTCGAGTATATTTATGACTCAATTTTTAGGACTCAATTTGCAAGGTTTGATGGGTAAATGGAAATTTTATGTAAACTAGATCACACTTTTCTTCTGACTGCATTATATATGATTCTTTGTTACCTCCTTTGCATTTAATATTTAAAGTTGTCTTTCAATGACTCTATAACAAGATGATATTATAGTTAGATATTGGTTTATTCTGGGACTATGGAAATCCTTTGGGGTTTTTAAGGATGAATATTTCAAGTCAAGTCATTCAAGGTAAGGCTAGTGGGCAAGCAAATTTGGGTTTGTTACCTTCCTTAGCCATTTTTTTTGGCAGGGATACTTTTTCGGTCTTCACGACCATATCTATTTTTTATCCTATTCTAAACCTAAGGGATAAAAATTCATTTTGAACCACTCATGGTTGTGTTTACTCAGAGTGGTCGTTAGGAAAAACCTTTATTCATAACGTTGATTCCTTGTTTTGTGTTGTGTTTATTTGACTCGAAATTCAACATATATATGAACTATTAGGTTTTAGGGAATGTGATTCTTTTGTTATTCTTGTTGTTTCCTTTTGAAATTTCGGAATCACCCTTTTTCCTGAGATACTCGACCATGGACTAGAAAACTAGTTTATTTTTGGTGTTCTTGGTTATTGTTGGGTTTTTTACGACCACTAGGTCAATATTATTTTGATAGTGTTTGTAAATCTTGATATTATATTTAAACATGTTCATTTGTATGCGATGACTATGGAAACTCAATAATTACCTCTTGTAGAGTTCGATTTGTATAATCTAAATGGTCTGCAATGATTAGAATACTCCTTTGATTAATGTTTTTGCTCCAAATTTATTTGGATATAAGTCTGGTATAGTTGAATGGCTTCTTCTTGCTATCAGTTGATTCTTGTAGATGATAACTTGTTGAATATGGTTTATATTGATTTATTTTATTGACTGTATATGATCATCAACCTATGTAACGAAATGTGATGATAGCTAGAAAAAGAGGTCACAAAATGACTGTTTTAAGTTTATTGGTATTGCTAAATCATTTCTGGACTGTATGAAAACTTAATAAAAGGTTAAGTGGGTCAAATGGACAATCTGGGTATTATTATAGTTTTCATTGCAGATAAATTATATTTCCTTAATATTATAAAAGACTAAGTTGATTGGTAAATTCTTATTTGTCTGTTTGAATTACATTCAATATCTTTTCTTGGCATTGATAGTAATAAGTTTATTATTAGATGCTGGTAATTGAGTTTAATGGGTATAGTTTGTATCTCAATCATGTAACCTTTATGATTACCTGATTATGATTACAAACCATTTAACCATCCAATTGACTATTAGATCAATGTTTTTACTTAAGGGGTCTCTAACTTGTGGTAGATAATGATAATGGTACATAGAAAGGTACATGTGGCTTCCTTCTCTTAACTTGGCATTGTGGTACTTTTGGCATGGTTTTTAGGAAATGGAATTTTTAACAATTTCATTGAACGAAAGGGTCATTTTTAGAAATTGATAGATGTTAGCATGTTGTTATAATGTGTTAGTTCTTATCATGCTCAGTTCTCATGAATTGACACATGCTAAAAAATGTGTAGATGGATTTCGTGAAAAGTGAAAGGCGAAAGACTTATAAAAAGTTGCACTTGTTTTACTGATTGAGTTCATTTTATTCTGATGTAAAATTGTGAGGAAAGGCTCTTGAAAGGAAAAATGTTTGAAAATCAAAAAGGGCATAAAGCCTTAGTGATTATAATTTCTTTGAAAAGTTGTCATTATTGACTGCAAAACTTATGAAATGTTTATTAAGTTTGAATAAAGAGAAATATTCCTTGTTTGATTAATTTGAGATATGATTGGAATTTGATGACTGATTTATCTACTCTGTATGATTGTTGTAATCTGATTACAAAACTTAGATCATAAAAACATTTGACTTAGTAAGTTGACTAAGGTTATGAGAATTGCATAAATGGTATAGTAAGTATATGTCAACTATAGTCAGGACAGTAATGAACTATACTTAGATATAATCCTAATATGTTGGTCCTTAAATGGAGATGGATAATAGTATCAAATTAACTTGAAATGAATGATGCTAATATTATTACCCAGTTAGTACCTCCTATTTTAGTTGTATGTTTTGGTTTAAGATAGTTGATCTTAAAATGGACATAAGGGTAATACTCTACTTATAGTAGTTGATAAGATAATAATTAATGGACCTTACTTATGTTGATCAATTATGTATATAGTGGAATGATTGAATGATCTACTAATTAATATCCCTAAAACACAAAAGTTAGAAAGATAATACGGTAAGATAGGATGGGTTGAAAGGTAATGAATTCATTAATTAATCTAACAACTTTATAACCTATTGTATCACATATAATGAAATTAATCAAAAGAGACTTGATGATGTCCTTACTAAAATCAGATTTAATTTTAAGAATCAATGAGTTAAGGACTATGAATAATGAGATCATGATCGGGTATGCAGAAATGACCTGCATACCTTCAATTAGTGTAAAGGTGCATTACAATCCTTTTACTAAAGGAATTATCTTATAAACTTAGTAGACCTTCTTAGATACGATGTGTCATGTAAATTAACTTAATTACTAATCAAAAGGTTAATTAAACTAATGAATCATTGAGTATGTCAGGTTCCATTAAAGGAACTTAGTGGGTTGTTGTAGTGTAGTTAAGCTACTACACAATTACTCACTTAATGACAAAATTCATTAGGTGGATACTGTGAAGTAGCCACTATGCGTCATTATCCCACTCAAATCCTCTAACTAGATTGTCATCAATGGAATTTCAGTTCATAGTTTTACTCTAAACTGAGATAAGCATATATTCGAGTGTAGTAGTCAATTCATGTTGACCTAGGGTGGATAAACACACCCAAATCAATGCAAGTTTATTTGAGTATGTCTACGTACCCTTAGTCACCACAAGTAGACTGCAACACTAGTGTATGTGAGTTGTCCCTATTTAGTGTAAAAACCTTGATTCGGAATTGGTTGATGAAAGTCAAGGAAGACTAATCTAGATAACAAATAAAGTGGGGTGAAAGACATATTCCTTTCAACAAGTATGTCATCTAGGAATGTAAGCATGGTAAACATGTTTAAAACTTTGGCCAAAGTATCGCAAGTTGTTGGTTGTGTTGTCTTACGTCCCCTTATCTAAGGTTGCAAAGATTTCGTGACGAGTGTCGAATAAAACTCGGATAGAAATCTTAGACAATAACACTTGAATGACCCGTAAAGGGTAAGGAAACCAAAGTATACTTCATATACACAAGAACAAGTAAACATGAGAGATCGTTTTTTAACCGAGTCATGAAATGAGAGATCAATATAATACCGAGTCATTACAGCTACATATGGTTTTTTGTTATGTGATGGATTAGCAAAGGAATGTGTGTTCTAAATTATGTAAATTTAGAATAGAGAACATTATGTGTTTAAAAAAAAATCCCATGTTTTCTAAGTCATAAATGAGGATTTTACACTTTCCCTTGCAATTTTGGGTGAGAACAGATTTAGGGCCATTGGTAATGCTCTAGGAAAATTCCTTGACATTGATTCCAAAATTGAATTATTTGACCATACTACCTTCAACTATATTCTAGTAGATATGGACATGACTGTGACTTATCTCGCTACTATAGAGCTTAAAGTAAAAGACAAAATTTGAATACGAAATCTTGATTATGAGGGGTTTCCTTTTAGATGCAAAAACATTTTTTTCTCTTAGCCATTTGGCCTTTAATTTTCATATTGTTAAAAAACAGTTGAGGGGTCATGTTTCTTGGTGGAAATATTTTAATCTTGAACGTTTAGTTGTCAAAGGCCATGAGGAGATTGAGTCGATAATGTTCTTGTTGGGCATGATGATTCGTCCAAGTCTATTACCAAGGAAAGTTACGAGGAAAACCTAGTTTCCTCAAATTTGGTTAAGAATTTTGGAGCATATTGAAGAGAAATAGGATGTGGGCTTTCCTCAACCACCTATCTCCTCGAAGATTCAAAGTCCAACAAACAAAGATATTGTTGATTTTTTTCTACCAATTCATCCAGAAGAGAATGTGGATCCTAACAAGGGGGAAGGATGGATGGTAGTGAACAAAAAAAACGGAAAGAAAAAATTCCTTTGAACCATTAAATATGAACCTTCAGTCTCATAAGGTGGAAAACCTGGATAGAAAGGAATGTCTCTAGGGGCGGTCAAGTTTTTTTGACCTTTCTAGTGTCTTCCTTTTCTTTGTTGTGTTCTTCTTTTTTTGTTGTTCTTGGGTTGTCTTTTTTTTTTCTTGTATGGTCTGGTGGACTGATCCTTGTTGTTTCATTTTTGATCCTTGATGATTACCTTTAATGTACTGGGTTTTTTGATCCCTTCAAAATCAGAGATTTACCTAATCTTAAAAAAAAAATTAAAATGTACTGTAAAGTTTGTTATTGGGAATTATTCTTATTACTTAACTTCTAACACTAATTATGTAATATAAAAATAATGCATTAATACTTAAAACTAGTGATAACAATATGCTACAATTTCAAATGCATAATAAGAGAGATGAAATTAGTTATCCAAAGTAATACTAGATAGATTTATTTATATAGACTAGACAAGCTAGGAGCATGAAACCCGAATATTCTTCGGTATTAAAATTGTAACAAAAAATATGTTGTAAAAACCATATAACTCTTAAAGGATCACATATATGGCCTTGGACATGTTGTATAGTCTTGGACCTATTTGGAGTTGGTTTCTCTAACTTCTTGTGCCCTTTTGTGGTCTATAATTGTGTTTCATTGTCAAAACCTAAGCATTGTCATGAAATTATCTAAAATATGCCGAATCAAACTCAAACCCAAAATATGGGTGGAAGACCCTATAAGAAGGTTAATGTTTGGGTTGAAGTGTAATATGTGCACCACTTATGTTGCTACAAGTTCGAAGATGCTTCAAACCACATGTAGTTCTCCACCTAAAATGTAATATCTATATGAATGCAACTAGTTAGAAACTTTTACCACTTTTGACCATGCTTGAGATGATTATTCTCCTACTAAGACATTTATTAGGAATATTTGGATTCTTGGAAATGATGGAAGTTGAACTTATTAACTTGGTTGTGTACTTTAGAACTATAGTAGTGACTACACTAATGGATGTGCATTGGATTTAGGAATATTTAGGGAGACTTGAGTGCCCTTGGCATTACTACTTTTAATGATAAAGCTAAGTGATTATCAAGTTAGCCAATGACACGGTGATAGATTGCTTATATAGGGTTTTGAAGGTAATTTGTTATGTAAAGGCCAACTGATGTAGATAAAAATACCTAAAAGATGATTGAATTGAAAGTAAATTCGGAGGATGTGTTGGTCCAAGACCATATAGGATGGCGAGGACTATAATTCACATCATGATTCTATTGTAAGGTTTTAGATAGGGTGAGTAAGTGAAATCTAGAAGTTGCATCATGATAACTAGAAGTGAAGTAATAGTTTTATGCATTTATATTTAGAAGACAATTACACATCAATGTGTAGGAATAAGAAATTTGGGAGAGAGATAGTAATATGTACTAAGTGGGGATATGATTTCAAAGGATTTTAAAATTTGCATGTCAAAGTATTTAAAAATACACACTTCAAAGGATTTCAAAATTTGAACTTGAAGAATTTCAAAATTTAAACTATGAAGGATTTAAAATGCAACAATATGAAGGATTTCAAAGTCCACACTATGAAGGAATGAAAATCCGCACTACGAGAGGATTTTATCAATTTTGACAAGAATATTCGAACTACCATAACTTTTGATTATGATAAATCATTTTTATGATAAAATATCTGAATTATATACCCACATCTGTTTTTGGATTTGATATTGTAACTCAAAAAATTGTTGGAGTATTTCATTGTTTACGTGGGTGGTCTCTTGACCTTCCACCTCCACACCTGTCCATTTAGCTTCTCTCCTCCTTGAACGCATGTATAAATATGCATATGTAAGCTATGTATTATCATCAAATGTAATTTAATATTTCTTATTTACCATCATTGGTATCAAAGCTACTTCATGGATTCTCAACTCCATGTGCAAATATTTGCATACTTGCATTGAGGAATCAAAGACGTGGTTTACTGAACTTAGGTAGTGGTTTCAAAGAATTTTATTTTTTTGCGTTTGGTAAGAAATCAAAGTGACCTGCTCATATCATTTTGCATGGATTGAATCATTTTTTTCCTTCTTGCGTGGAAGTCTCGGACTTGGCATTAGCGTTTAGAAAATTTATCGGAGGCATATGTTTTCATTGGAGTGGCATCTTGGCATGGAGCTATTTTTTTGTTTTAGATGTTGCGTAGGAATTTGTGCCCTTGCTATGACCTATTTTCCCCATACTATGTGTGGAATGTTCAAAGGAAACATGGCTAAAAATTGTTCTTATATCCTTTTGGCATTTGTGTCCTCTTGTCAATCACCTATGACGGGGTCACACCTTTTATTTGGTGATGTTTTTGTTTTTGCTAAGCTTAATGTGTTTCTTTTTTGTTTGTGTTGTTCAATAAAGGTGCGTAGAATGTTTTCCATTTTGGTACCTCTGAATGAAGGACATTGTGAGGAGAGAAAATCACTAAAGTAGCACTTGGTTCTTGTGTAAAGGGTTTGTGGAAATCTAAGAAACCACCAAAGTGTACAGTTGAGGCATCAAGTCACCTCCAGGTTCGTGGTAAACCTACAGTTGGAAAACCATATGGGTTCATGGTAATCCAGGGAAACCAGAAACCACCAAGGTGTTCTCAAGGTTGGATGTGCTCAAGTCACTTCCAAGTTTTTGGTAATCTTGTGGGGAAAAACCAAGGTGTCACCAAGACCAAGAAGCCAGATGTTGGCATGCCACCTCAAAGGTGAGCAAAGGCTACATGGAGAGTGTAATAAACTTTTTATTGTGTTTGGAATAAGGGGGTCCATTATCTAGAAATATGATGTTTGTAGAAACAATGTAATAAGGGGGAATGTTGGAGTATTTCATTGTTTACATGGGTGGTCTCTTGACCTTCTACCTCCACACTGTCCATTTATCTTCTCTCCTCCTTGAACGCATGTATAAATGTGCATATTTAATCTCTGTATAATCATCCAATGCAATTTAATCTTTCTTATTTACAATCAAAATTGGACTTGTTTTTGCTCATATATTTTGAACCTAGGATCTTTTTAACATGAGACCAATCTCATTGGAAATTGTTTTCAAATTTATAAACTCAAATATCATTTTTAGGAGAATGATGGAGATCATTAGGAGATTTTAATAACATAATTTTGATTCGTTTTAAGATATTTTCTAATTAACTCATGCCAAAACTATTTATAGATGTTTCTCGGTTGATTCTCTTTGTATCATGATGCTTCTTGGATGGTATATACTCCTCGTGCACCCAAAAAAATAATATAATGGGTTGAATGGTCTATCTAACCAGAAATGAACTCATTATCGTGAGTACAAATACATGATTATGACCAAAAACAAATGTTTGGCAGCTCACTCATTATCTATCTCCCATTATTTCGTGGGAGTAAATTTATCTAAGTTAGATCACATCCACATCAAAAATATCTAAAGGATTTATTATAAGTAAAGGCATCCCATATGGGTGTGAATCATCATGAGACTAGGGATTTCCTTTTGAGCCGGTTTGTAAGGGTAAAACAGACTAAACATCTCTCATGGAATCTTCAGATCCCTTCTCCTCTCTTCTCCTTCTATAAATGTAATGAGTTTCATAAGTGAAATTATCCTCTCTTGAATGCAAAGAAACTTTTCCTAATTAGTTTTGAGTGTTCTAAGTCTATGCAAACCCTTGTGTTGAATTGTGCAATACATTCATTACCTTCTCAATGAATATGAGAGATTGTGTATTTCTTAAGAAATAATATCTAGTTAATTGTGATTCACATCTATCCCTTGTTTTGTATTATTTCATCTTACATTTCTTTTATGTTATTGTATGATGTGTACAAACTATATCTACATAATTTTTAGTTTATTTCTAGTCACTTATATAGTGGATTAAATGTTTCTAGAATGTAGTGTGTATTTTGGCTCATATTTACCTCTTTATCAATAATTTCTTCAATTTTTCCTTTATCTCAAGGAGAGTGATCCCTTCATAATATGGTGTATCACCATTCTTATTGAATTTCAATAATCTTTACCCCTTAACTTTGCAAAAAAATACTTAGATTAGAGTACTGATTAATCTAGATATTTTAAGGAATCAAGGGTTAAGGTCCTACACCTTATAGATACTCCCATTTTTGTAGAGACCTTCAGAAACTTGAATAACTTCCTAAATAATATGGGTGCACACAATTCTCTACCAACACTATCTTAGAATCTATTCAGTATTTACACCATGTTTTTCAACATACATTTCAAGCTACAAATATTGTGGTCACGTCTCTCAAGGATAAGCTAGCATATCTATTGGATTCTTCCAATTCCCATATCTATCATCATCAATTTACTTTCAATCCCACCGATAAGTAGTGTAATACCTTCTTTATGCATAATATGTTTTCCTATACAAGTTAATTCCAAGTCATGCATAGAGGGACTAATGTGTATGTTACACATGATCAATCTTGAGTACTAAGGAAAACCCAAACTAAGAAACTATTCGGTTTGAAAAAAATGTTGCACAACATGATATCCTATCTAAGAAACCCATTAATCAGTTAATCACTTTGTTACCTACTCATTACTACCGCTACTATCGAATTATAAAAATCAAAGGTAAATAATTTTTTAATTATTATGGAATTAATATACATCATGAAAATGATTGATAGGCTCTAATGATGAATTAAGTAACTAGAGTGTAAGGGATTTATATCCTGTTATATGTAACATTCACCTCTACCACCATCTCAAGTTACAAAATATAAATAGAAACCAAAATCTATAACATCGTACCCAATGAGCATACTACAATACTACATGATACACCTTTGGACATACAACAAGAGTCATCTAATCACAAATTGGATACAAGTAAAATACCACCATTGGTAGAGCAAAAACAAGCCCAATTAGGGAGCAACATAATAATAGATTTTACCAACCTCTATAATATTCCACAACACAATGAGATAGATTCTGATTTAGATGATGATATTGATGAACAATGTGACATTTTAGATGTACATTTATGCACATTATATTTCAATCCCATTAGGGGGTTGAATATGATATTGATATCAATGGAAATTATCAACTCAATATCATAAAAAGGTAATTTTTGTGTCTTTTTTCTCCACACATTACTTTTCCACAATTACTTGAATGTAACCTTGTGTCTCTCTATCCATTTCTTGATGTTAATACGCGTAAGAATCATAATAATAGCTTTGATTCTATTACTTATTGTAACTATCATATTTGTATTGTTCATTTCATTGATCAATGTATCATATTTTTCATATCATCGAAGATATTATTATTTAACAAGAAAAAGGCTTTTTTGGTTGGGACCCTACCTAGCTACAAAAAGGGTCTCAAACCCTAGATATAATAGTACATCCAAAAGATCATATAAAAAAGTAGCCATGTTTTAGCATAAAAACACTAGACAAGTAACAAAACTACCCCAAAATGGGGGAAAAATACATCCAACAACAAACTATTTTAGGATATTAGAAAAATCCTTCTTCAAATTCTCCAAACCCTTATGTAAATTCTTGATGTAGATCATATTAGGTTCTCTAATCTTAGACTTTTCCATAGCCTTACCTTTATCCTTACATCATACAAGATATCATAGACTCTAATGAAATTGAATGGGATGAGCCCACTAAATCATGATAAATATTATGCCTCCTAAATATTAACACTAAAAAGTATATTTTTATAGTGCATAATGTTCATCATGCTATAAAACATAAATCCAAATTACAATAATTATCACAAAAAAATAAAATCAATATCAATCAATTGTAATCTTATCAATACACAATGATTATAATCACAAATATCAATTAAAAGCATTATACTTCACACACTACTCATTTATTTATTTCATCTCATAGGACTTCTTTGGCACACATCACTACTATAGTACCACTAGTACTGAGTCACATTCTTTGGCACACTTGAGGCCCATACATATATCCTTTGTGATAGTTACTTCACATCTTTAAAAGGGTATCCTTGGGTAACTCTTGTGCTATCCACTTTCTTCTACATAGCTAAGAAATTTAAAAAGAAATAAACATTAACATAATCTCAAAATACAAAAACATTAACATATTTTAAAAAATACAAAATTAAGACCTATGCATTTCACTTGATTTGTTAGAAATTTACATTAAATTATACATGTTGTTTGTCACTTTAGTTTGATAGATAACATGTTACTTTAATCATGATGAAGGAAATGCATATAACATTACACGATGATAGGTGTTGGTTGAATCCTTTACCCACACTTCCTATTCACTGGGACTTATTTTTACACTGTATGTCTAGGAGTTATGATTATAATATAGTTATTTTCTACTTCCTCATTATGTTTGATGACATGTATTGCGTCCATGTTATATTTTGAGCTAACAGGACTAACACATGTGTCTTGTGTAGCGCCGACATGTATTTTTTTCACATATTTTACATATCTTGGATATTAGATTATGTTATCATGATTTGACACTCTTATTTCATGCATATTTGTTTGTGTGTGTATTGGTATTTTTTATCATTTCTTGTAGCATATGTGCCTTTAATTTCTTGCGGAACTATAGGTTTCCTCTACCTTAAATCTCGGGCCCTATGTCTCTCCATCTGGCTCCACAATACAGAATTCTCAGCCACCTACTCTGCATATTGGCTTTGGAGCTCCACATATCATGTAAAAACATCCTAGGCTAGGCCATCCAAACCCACCTCCTATCTCTCCAACTTCATTTTTACACGAGCCTTGTTCCATTCACTCCGCAACACCGTACATGTTATTGTTGTTATCGTCATTGGCTCAAACAAATGGACATTCTTGCCCGTTATTGCATCCACTCACTTTATCTTCCCTCCATCCACGAGAACATCTAGGGGCACGTTTTGAGTCAACATTTATATAGAGGTATCCATGATAGGCATCACCTGCAACCACATGACACACACCTCATATTAGAAATTACACATATTCATATACATCAACCTAATTAATAAGTAAGCAAATAAAAATGTACAATACTTATGCTCTTGTCACGCCGCTACTACATCATCTACCTCGGGAGGAGGTTCTTGACCCCCCCGACTCCTCCACTTTCTCATCCATCTTCTATTCCACATGCTACATCCAAAACCACTAGAAATAACAACACCCATCGATGTGTCACCCACCACTTCCTATACACCTCCATACACCCCGCATCATCCACCTATATTGGCCCTATGTCCTGGATCTACCTCATCCGGACCTGGGGAACTACTTGTGCTCATGTGGGACCTAAAATCCATCTTGATCATCTTGCAACTCTAGTATACCGACACCATACATATGGCTCTAGGGGATTATCCCGAACCATCCCAAACTACCGAGATAACCACTTACCCCGGAATAGCTCTGCCACTCCTAGAAACTTGTCCTCTAACTACATAGTACATCGAATTCACTTTGTAAATCAACATTGTCCTCCACCCATCTCTATCTGATTCCACATAACCGCCTTTAAGGCTCATCTCGATTTAAAATTGACATATATGTGGTTGTGTCCATCCTCCTACTCCTGGTCCCCACCCACCTCACCAAAATAATCTCTAGTCGATCCCAATTGACCCATGGCACACTATATGGCCTCACTATCGCTATATGCTCATATACCCATATATTTAATATGGTGGTCGCTCTTATCCCACCACCATGATCCTTATGTGTGAATCAATACAAACCTCTATATAAATGAGCCAACACACACCGTGCCCATACATACCTTGTACCATGCTCCTCTATCCTTCGAAAATCTCATGCATCTTATACAAAATACTAACCCCACCACCCTCCATGACCATTAATGAAGTTAATACAAAAGCAATAAATTTCCACAAGCATGGAACCACAAATCTCATAATCACATCTAAGCTAATATATGTCTCAGCCTGAACTCGAGCTCCTAAAAATATCATCGTGCATCCATCATTTGGATGTGAACATCTACTACATCCATAATATGTACCCTCTCTCTGATGAAATAAAACCTCAATATCCTATATACATCCTCTAGTGTCACCATCATCTCCCCTGTTGGAAACCAAAATGTGCAAGTATCCACACACCACCTCTCACACAATGTTGTCAATAATGACATATTATGGGGTACCTCCCCCAATCTAGTGATGTGTCGCAATCCGACACAATCTAATACATCCCACTCATCATCAGTCAACCCTAAACCAAGAAATGTACTCAAATGATGCCCTGCACGGAACTCCCTCGAGTGTATATCTCTCCCGCAAAAAAATAAATAAGAAAATAAGCAAAACATTAACATGTTGAAATACTTAAAAATCAATCATAATATCCTCAAAATAGTCTAAATTCACCAAACAAGTAAAAAAAAATAGTCTAAATTTACATGTCATGCCATCATGTATAGGTTTGTGATAAAATTATGGAAACTAAAACGAATGATAAATAGATCGTACAAAAGCCACCAAGAAGTTAGCTGTTAATAAAACACCACACTCAATAAGATGAAAGTAATTTTCTAGAATAACTTTATTAAAACCTTCGCAAAAATGAGCAACAATATCATATATCATTATGGAACTCTATGAAAGTACAATAATAAAGGGCCTTGTTTATATAAGCAAGGAAGATCAATCTAATAACTAGTCAAGGTCACAGATCAAACCATAAATGAAGGAAAGAACTATTCAAGACTATAGATTTAAGAAAGAATTAGTTATCAAATAACTATTGAATACCATAGATCAACTAAAGAACTATACCTAACAACTAGATAATATCTTCCTAATATATAAATAAGATAAAATAAATATCCACACACATAAGTGGTTGAGAATAAATAAAAGACAAGGTCAATAAAGTACCTAGGTGGACATGAGCTAAGGTAAATACCTACTCTAACATAAACCCATAGAAGGGTGATGAAATATTCCTTTCATTTAGGTCAAGATGATGAGCCACGATAATGGGTGTCCCACACGAGTCATTCATACTATATTTGAAAGTGTGAACGTTTTTCTACCATGTTCATATTAAGGGGTAATGTTAGGAAATCATTGGTTAATACTCACATGATGATTGCTAATTTATGTATGGTAAATTATCATCGTGAGTAATCATATTATGTGATTGAAATATTTATTTTGTGAGTTATTTTAATAATAAGTCATGTAGGTAAATCATTTGTGTGAGCTATAAAACTCATGTGTATAAGAATATGAGAGATATTCTAAGGTTAGTAGTTGAAGCAATTTCCTAGATAATAATGATCTAAAAGCCTATATCTATGGAGTGATGCTTCTTGTATTTGTGACCTGATTTAACACAAGAGTTATTGTTGTGTTATATTTTGATTATTATTTTTATTGTATAAAATCTAACCAAATTTATTACTTGGTCAAGGTGAATGTTGGATGAATTGTATAAAGAAGGAAATAGATAGCAAACTCGAGTTGATCTAGGAATGAGCTCAAGAGGAGTATGAGTCAAGGTTGAAAACCTATACAAATCATGACTTAGTGAGTAGGGTTCACTAAAAGATGAAGAAGCTGACTTAGGAAGCAAAGAGATAAGACTACGGCAAGTAAGGTTTGACCTTATGTCATTTAGGATTTTAACTTAAATTAATATAGATAAAAAAACATTGGCAGCTATGTTACTTTAGAGAACACAGAGTTGAGCCCAATCAAAATAGATCTAGGTTGAGAAAGGTATAAGGGGCCAATCTAGATGAGCTATGGACAATTTGATCAAGAACCAAGTTAGGTGAGTTGGGGCTGATCCAAGCTAGTACATATTGGAAACACAATCCAAAAAGGTAGATCCGGCTGATATGCATACATGAGATGGATGGAAAGAAGAGATCAGCTTGATTAAAGAGCTTAATCGGGGCCAAAAGGATAGGAGGTCCAAGCCCAAGATAGAATGTTCAGTTGAGATAAATATATTGAAGTTGAGTACAAAAGCATGAGGAATTCCAGGATAAGTAAGATAGGTCAATTCAATCGCATAGAGATCCCGTCACAAAGTTTGAACCACATGTGAGCTAGGACACACCGATAGAGATCAAATGTAAGATGAGAAATATGGAACAAATAAAAGCCAATCTAGGAGACACGTTAATCTATACTAGTAAATCTCACCAGATGGATAGGAAGCTAGGTAAAAAAATAGCTCTACATAAGAATATCACCCAACAATTCTAAACCAAAACTTCAACCCAAAATGGTGTAAACCAAGTACTTGTAACATTTTATTTCAATAGGGAAATGTCTTCTAGAGGTTTTTCTAATCATGGGGGTTCACTTAGTAAAAGTATGGTATAGCATGTTCGTTCAAGGGTATTAAAGAATACCCATAATGTTAGTTTTTACCTCTAACTCATCATCAAACTTATATTTTTTTGTTAATGGATGGCATGTAAATTGGTGAATATACCACTAAGGAATAATATTTGTTTGATGGATATTAGTTTGGGTCGTGGAATTTTAATGCCCACCATGTAAGTTAATCAGTTGGTAAAGTTTTAAATAAACTTAAATTTAACTTAAGTTGCTTGGAAAATGAAGAATGTTTGGTTATTGAGTTTTATGGTTTTGGGTTAGTTTTATTGGAAGCCACAACATGACATGGTAGTTAATGAGGTCTGTTGCAAATTAAATGAGGAGCAAAGTGGCTTGGGAACTATTAGCTTCTTGAAGAATCTAAGCATGGAAACTAAACACATTGTTTCTTTTTCATTGTTTTTTCAGCTCTGCATGGAGGTTTTGGGGAAGTTGTTTTGAGTGAATTTGCATGCGAGTTATTTTTGTGTTTCTATTTATCATGGAATTTTTTTATATAATTTTTTTGTGTGGATTTGATGGTGTTTTGGGAAGAATTCAATTTGGAAGGTTTCAGAGGAGTTAGAAGTAAAATACAAGCATGGGTTTTCATACTTTCATTCTCTGTTCTTATTTTGATGATGTAACAGATATGTTTTTGGGTTGGGATCATTTTATAGAATTATTAATTCATTTTCTTTATTTTTTTATTGTGAAATATGGAAAATGGTGAAGAAAAAAGGAAGAAAAGTTTTGGGATATTGATTGTTTTGTGATATTATGAAATTGCATACATTTTTTTAATATTTTAGGTAATCTGAAAAGAGAAATGTTTTGATCTAGGTTATTATGTGAAACTAGAAATAAATACATTTTAGGTTTTTTTGTGAAATCTGGGTAAAGAAATAAGAACTTTCAGCTCTTTTTAGAGCATGGACTTTATTATTCCTCCTCCAAACTCAATTTTTTGTATCTCCATATTATGATTTGGAAAAGGAAAAAGAGTTATATTTTATGGCTCTTTTTAGAGCAACCATTGTTGTATGTAATGTGAATATGGTTTTTTGTTTGATCAAAATGCGAAAATGGTAAAGGGAATACATTTTTGGTTGATTTTTTTGATCTATAAAAGAAATAAGGGAAGGTTATTTTGCTTCTTTGAGTTTTTCTACGATATCATTTGTTTATAATCTATTTTAAAGCATGGTTGTTATTAATCTTTCTCTTTGCAAATGTTGTTAATTTGGGTTATTTTGTGAATTTGGAAAATGAGGAAAGAGTTAGAAACAACTCCATCTTGAGCATTATTGCTATCATTTTTCTTACATTTGGGGTTTAATTATTATCTTGAATTCGGGGAAAGGAAGAAAGAGTGTTACAACTCTCTTTTAGAGTATAATTTTTGTCATTGTCTCTATGGATATGTATTTTGTTTGGATTATAGGATATGCAAAAATAAATTGAGACAATTTTATAGCTACTTCTTTGAGCTTAGTTGTTGTCTTTATTTATTTAATATAAATAAATGGATAATGGGGTCTATCATTGTTAATTAGATTTTTCTTGGAAATAGTTACATAATGTTTCGATTCTAAATCTGAAAGTATTTCATGCTTAGAAAATTTGAAAATATGAAAGGCATATGTTTTGGAATATTATTGTTTCAATTTTGAATTAGGGATTTGTAGGAATGTGAGGTGAGTGCATGAAGTTGGAGGGCCAAAAAGCGCATACAAAATCCAAAAAAAAAGAAAAATGCGCATCGTTGTCACACTCAAATTTTCCTCCATTTTCCAAGTCTAAAAATGTTAAATTTTGAGTTAGTGCCTTTGAAGTATGCTGAAAAGAGGTATTTTGAAATTTGGTACTTACCAAGAGATTTTGGACTTTTAAAAACTTATCCATCAGATGGGAAATCTCTCCCCTTTCCGAAAGGTCAAGAAGTCCCCTTAACTCCTTGTATTTTGAAAGTTATGGCTCGGCGGACCTATGTGGTTAAATTTTCCCTTTGGCGGGTTGGCGGACCTATGGAGTTATTTGTGTTTTTTGCGCTTTTTGCCAAAAGGGATAAGTTGGCCAAAATGATCTGCGGCCCATGTGGAGAAACAGAGAGATAAGTTCCATAAGCCATCGGTTTCGACACGTGTCCTCTGGGTTACAAGTTCGGCGAAGCAATATTGTTTTCACACTTTTTCCAAAAGGAGTTAAAAGTTTAAGTTTTTCCGCCTCCTTGGGGCCCCGCATCCAAGTAGAAGTAGACACGTGTCCCTGGGGGCCATTGACCCATGGATTAAATTAAGTTTTTGTGCTAAAATGATTAAAATTTCATGAATTGAGCCCTATCCCCGTAGCCCATTAGATCCTCGAACCATGTCTTGGTCAAACCGTAAGGGCACCCGCAGGGAAATTTGAGATTTTGCAATTTTTTCCCAAAAGGCTCAAAATGGTTGTTTTGGACCACTTTTTCTTGTCCAATCGATAGCACCATGTGTCCAACCTTTGGTGGAGCTGCGGAGAAAATTGAGAAATCGTGCCTTTTCTCCCAAATGTTGGGAAACGTATTTTTTCCACGTAGCTCATCATTCCTCAAATTTTGACACGTGTAGGGTCCTGATTTTGAGGTAAAAGAGAGGGAAAATGGCTAATTTACATCTGCATCTGATTTTTCATCGCCATTTTTAGCCCGAGCTCTATAATGGATGAATTGCATCATTTTTTGTCCTTTCTTCTTTGCTCGTGGTATTTTTCTGTGGAAATGCAGTTTGGGCTTGTTTTGGAACAAGATCAACAGTTTTCACAGGGATATGATGGATTTTCAAGGAGGCAGAGTTTCTTGTGTTCTTGCAGGAAAAAAAGGAAAAATGTGCCAACTGGGCACTTGAATGTTTTGGAGGCAGTTACAAAGAGATCATGATGAGGGAAAATGGATAAGGAAACCTTCATTCATCTCTACCCAAAAGAAATCACGTTTGAAATAATGATTTTCCCCTTTTAGGGCATCTGCATTTTCCATGAATGCATTCTTGTTTCCTGTCTCTTTCCAAATGAATCTCCAACAAACTTGATCCCATTGGGATATTCTTTCCTTGGAGGTAAAGCAAAGATGAAATAGGTTTGTTATAAAAGCATGCTTTGCCATTGTATACGGGTCCTGGCATTTTTGAGAAGATTGTAAGAAACTAAAATTGCTCAATACATAAGTGTTTTTCTTATTTTTCCTCTACTATTCTCTCTCTTTTCTGATTCTTAGTTAGTGGGTTGTTCATATCTACATGAAAAGAAACTTTGTGTCTGAATATTGATACATATTGTGAAGGTGAATGATCTCATTCTACTTTTTTCTATTTCAATACAAGTAAGGTTATACTCTAAAATCTATATATCCAAAAAGTATTGTTGTTATTCCCTCCCTCCTTTCCATATTCTCTATCTTTATAAACCCTTTGTATTGATGACATTTTGGTATGAAATCTCTTAAAGTATCAGGATCCACATGATGAGAATTATGTATATGTATATAAGTCTTTACTTCTTTCAATAAGGGAACCTCTCCCATTAAAGAGGAGGGACTTGTTGTCCCCCTCGACCGTGGTTTCACCCAAGTGTAAATTTGAAACCCAAAATTTTTTTGCGACTCTATTGGGGAATCCATTGTGAATGATTTCCTATTTTGAAGAATTACTTCCTGATCATCTTTGATCTAGCGACTCCAAGATATACTAGGGGTAGAAGAACCCTTGGGGAAGAGGATCCTCATTTCCAGTTGTTGGACAACCAAGGTTTCTCTCTTCCTTGATCAACAATGAAAAGAAGAGGAGAAATATCTGCAAGCACTCCTCCTGATAGAGATAAAACTTCTGGGAGTGATAGCCCTCAAAATCTGATCAGCCCCACTCTGCATGCTCTAATCCTTGCTGGTGTTGTTGTTCCTCTCTAAACAATATTTCCAAAATGGCAGCTCCTCAGCCTTGGGGTTAAAGGGTTGGGTCTCTTGCTCTTCCCGACCATTGCATGAATTTCCTTGAGGTAATAGAAATAATTTTCCCAAATTCAGAGGTGATGGGAAAGTTCATCCAGATGAACATATATCAGCCTTCATTGTTGCTTGTGGTGTTCTTGGTGTGGAACATGAGGATGTCTCTGTTAGACTTTTTGTGGAGACATTGCAAGATAATGTTGTTGATTGGTTTTATCACCTGCCTGTTGGATCTATCACCAATTGGAACACCATGACAACCATCTTTTAACAACGCTTTAAACTAGCTGAAGATGTGCATGCCCTCTTGGCTTAGATTTCCCAAATCAAGAAAGAATCTCATGAGCCTATGAGGGAGTTTATATCTAAATTCAATAGGCTGATCAACAAGATCCCACTAGCTACACGTCCTGTAGATCAGATTCAGAAGTGCTTCTTCCTTAATGCTCAATTGCCTGAAGTGAGCTATGCACTTAGGAGAGCTAATATTCCCACCTTGGATGTTGATCAGAGGTTAGCTATTAGTGTGGAAGATGATCTGATTATGTCTAGCAAGATGAGGAGAGATTCATCTAAATCCAAGGCATCCTCTTCCTCCACATCTTCCCCTAGAGTTAATGTAGATCAGTTAGTCTAGAAGCTTGCTAATGATTTGATTGCTCTCAAGAAACAACTAGCTTAGCATGCTCCTTATCAGGATGTGCCTAGAAGGAATTTCCAGCCTAGAAATCAGTTGACCTCTCCTCAAACCAGATTAGCAATTGAAGGTCCACCTATCAAAGTTCCAATCAATGCTACATGTGAAGTGTTAGAACTTGATGATGAAGAGGAGAATGAAATCCATGAAGAATTGGAAGAGGATGATGAATAATTGGAAGAGCTGAGTGGATCCCATGTCCATTTTCTCACTATTGAAGGCATGGAGGAAGAAGATGATTATGAGGAAAGAATTGCAGAGATGAGTAATGAATCTTATGCTGTCATGACTCGTGAACAAACAAATAAGAAAGAGAAGGTAGTGCAGCCTACTAAAAGATCTAAAGATCCTCCTACAACCATTCCAGTGATTACAAGGAGGGGAGCTCCTATTCCAACTTCTTCCAAGCAAAAGGTAGGCCTTGCTATTCCTTCTTATTCTACTTCTACTCCTAAAACTTCTTGTCATCCTAGTGATAAAGTTGATAGATCAAAAGTCCCATCTACTACTATTAATAATGTTGCATCTACCTCTGGATCATTTGATATTATTGACCATCTCAAGAAAACTAAGATTCAGATCTCAGAGGCTGAATTCTACCAAACTCATCCCAAGGCATTTGCTAAGGTGGTAGACTTTGTGAATTCTAAATCTAAGCCTTCACTCCATGTTTCTAAGGGCCTCTTGCCAAATCCTTCTCCTCCATCTCAACCCAGCCTTGTAGCAATGGTTACTTCATCTGAGATGAGGATCGAACCATTTTATGTTACCCTCCTCATAGCTGGTCATAAACTCAACAATTGTGTCATTGATTCCGGTGCTTCAAACAATGTGATGCCCACTAAGGTAGCTCATGCCCTAGGCATAACCCTAACACACACTTTTGGCTCATAATATTCAATGGAAAGTAAATATGTACCATTGGTCGGTAGAATCAAGGATGCACAAGTTACATTTACTTCTATGCTAGAGAAAATAATTTTAGCAACCACCTTGGCAACTAATATACCTCCTTCTTATGGCATGCTATTGAGTAGAAATCTGTGCAAAGATGTTGGAGGAGAGATCATGATGGATCGGTCACATGCCGTCATTCCAATGAATGGGAAGATGAGGAAGCTACTTGCCTCGAAACAAACTAAATATATTGTGCAAAAAGATGACCCAAAGGCACAAATAATTTATGCGACATTGGTCATGGTAACTACATGAATTATTTCTTGATCCCAATGGAATTTGGACTTTGGAGTTTGATGGGAGCTGCTCCTCAGCCGGTTCTAGAGCTGGTGTGGTACTTATTTCTCCTGAAGGGAAAATTCACCCTTTCTCTTACAAGCTCCAATTTGAAAACACAAATAATACAACTGAGTATGAAGCTCTCATCCTCGGTTTAAGCATGGAAAAAGAGATGGGGATCAAGAATCTCCTTGCTCATGGAGATGTAAAGCTGATTGTAAAACATGTCAGAGATCTCTATCAAGTGAAGAATAGAAGGTTGAAACATTACAAAAATCTGATTTGGGATTCCATTGAGTTCCTTGATGCCTTTTCAATTGAAGCCATGCCAAGGGAAAGGAACACTAGGGCTGATTCATTGGCTGTCTCGGGTCTCTATTAATTCCTCATCCATATTTCTCCCAAGAGAAGTTCACCATTGAGATGATCCATAGACCTAGTGTTCCTGACAATGCAAACAACTGGCAGGTCTTTAATGATGACCAGCACTTGCTTTCCTTCCTTGAACTCAGAGATAATTTTGATCAGCTTTACTTTGAAGGAGGTGGGAATCTGCCTAGGGAATGTGTGCCTCCAAATGAAGAAGATAGCAAAGAAGAAATGGATAATGATGGCTGCATAAAACTAAAAGGTAATAAGATACCTAAGGGATTAGTGAGTTTGGAGGAACTATTTGATAAGCATGATGGGTATGTTAAGCCCAAAACTTCCAAAGGAGCCGACAAGTCCACTGAGTATGAGAAGATAAACATTGGAAGTTCTCATGAACCCAAGCTAGTAAACATCATAAAGAAGAGAAGAAGAAGGCTGCAAATTTGTTGAAGAAGTATGTTGATGTCCTTGCTTATTCCTATGATGATCTTAAGGCTTTCCAACCAAAAGAAATGCAGCATTTCATTCCTCTCAAACCTGGGATCAAACCCTTCAGGAAGAAGCAGAGGAAATATAATCCTAAGATTGCTGATAAAATCTTCCAAGAAATTCAGAAATTATTAAAAGCAAAGATCATCTTTCCTATCCACCATTCAACGTGGATTGCTAATATTGTGTTAGTTAGAAAGAAGAATGGTGAGATCCGGATTTGTGTTGATTTCAGGAACTTGAATCAAGCATCTTTGAAGGAAAATTATCCTCTTCCCGCTATGGATCGGTATTGCAAGTTGTCACGGGTTCAGAGATGTTATCCATGCTTGATGGGTTCTCAGGTTATAATCAGGTCGAAGTAAATGTTGTTGATCAGCATAAGACCGCCTTCACCACTCCTTGGGGCACCTTCGCTTATAAGAGAATGCCATTTGGCCTCATCAATGTTGGTGCTACTTTTCAAAGGGCTATGGACCTGGCCTTTGGCAGCCTCAAGGGAAAGTGCATAGTTGTTTACCTTGATGATCTAACTGTGTTTTTGAAAATCAGAACTGATCATTTCAAACACCTTGAAATAGTCCTCCAAAGGTGTAGAGAGCATGGCATCTCCTTGAATCCAAAGAAATCAGTCTTTTTTGTCACTGAAGGAAAAATTTTGGGACACATTGTCTCTAAGGACGGGACAAGATTGATCCGAGAGAGTCCAGGCAATTCAGCAGGTCCCTCTTCCAACCAGCAAGAAAGGTGTGCACTCTTTCTTTGGCAAAATCAATTTCTTGAGAAGATTCATACCTGATTTTGTAGAGCTTACTTTGGGCATTGCTCACATGATGAAGGGGAAGTAGACATTTGGCTGGTCCTCTAAAGGCAAAGTTACATTTGAAGGCATCAAGAGAGCTATAGCAAAGACTCCAATCTTGGCATGCCCGGATTTTGGTAAAGACTTTATTATTTATTGCTATGCCACCAAATACACTCTTTCTGCTGTGTTAACCCAAGGAAATAATGAAGGTCATGAGCTCCCCATAGCATTCATGAGTTATATTTTGAAAGCCCATGAGCTGAAATACACCATGATGGAGAAACATGCTTTCGCAGGGTTAAGACGGTGAAACAGCTTTTGTTTTTATAGATCCTCAACTCCCATGCTATTGTTCTTGTGCCTGATACAACTATTAAATCCATTCTAACACAACAATAATTTGGGACCAAGAGGGGTAATTGGGTAGCCAAAGTTTAGGAGTATGACCTTGACATCAAACCCACCAAATTGGTTAGAGGGAAGGGCTTGTGTGAGCTGATTGCAGAAGGGGTTGATGCCAAATTGTTAAAGGAAGATGTTGATACTCCTCTTGTTCTTTTCCTCAGCTCAACTGATGAGTGGTATGCTGACATTGCACACTTCCTCACTTATGGGGAATGCCCATCCCATTTGACTGCCAAGGAGAAAAGAACCATCAAATTGAGATCTGCTCAATATGTATTGTGGGAAAATGCATTGTTTAAACGTGGTATTGATGGAAGGTTTTTGAAATGCGTTGATAAGGAGCAACAAAAGAGATTATTCTCAGCTTTCCATGATCAGGCATGTGGGGGTCATTTCTAATCTGCAAATGTGACCCACAAGATTCTTCGTGCTGGGTATTATTGGCCCACATTATTCAGAGATGCATCCGAGTGGGTAATCAAATGTGAAGCATACCAAACCTTTGTTGGAAGACCCAAATTGGCTGCTCTACCTCTCAAACTAGTAGTGATTGAAGAGCCTTTTTAACAATGGGGTTTAGAATTTATTGGCACACTCAATCCACCCTCAAGTGCTTGGACACACTCATGTTTTGGCTGCCACTGACTATTTCACCAAGTGGGTGGAAGCCATTCCAGTCAAAAGTACTACTTTGGAGGTTGTTTGCAATTTCATCAAGGAGAATATCTTAATAAGGTTTGGAATACCAAACAAGATTGTCACTAACAATGCTTCAAAATTCTCCTTTGCTGAAATGACTAATTTTTGCTATGGCTATGGCATTTCCCTTGCACACTCTTCAGATTATTATCCCCAAGGGAATGGGCAAGCTAAATCAACGAACAAGAACTTAGTCACAATTTTCTGAAAGCTTGTAAATGACTCTTAGAGGAATTGGCATAAGAAACTGTATGATGCTTTATGGGTTGATAGAATTACACCTAAGAGAGCCATTGGAATGTCTCCTTTCCAAGTGGTATATGGAATTGATGCTCAGCTTCCAATAATGTTGGAATTGTTGGCCTTGCACTTGATGAAGGCCATTGAGGATGCCAGTTTTTCCAGCTCATTGGACAAAAGGATTATGTACCTTCAGAAGTTGAATGAAGATAGATTGCAGGTGATTGATAGAATATCAGCTCACCAACTCAAGGTAAAAGCTCTATTTGACAAGAAGGCTAAGTCTAGAACTTTTCAAGTGGGAGATGTTGTTCTTATTTTGGACAAAAGACATGAACCAAGGGGCAGCCATGGTAAGTTTGATTCTCTTTGGCTAGGCCCATTCAAAATCAGACATCTAGCCGGTGAGAATTATTTCTACTTAGATTACATCGATGGTTCTTCTCTCCCACTTCCTTATAGTGGGAAACACTTGAAATTATTCAAATTCTAGTGACTTGGGAGCCATTTGAATATTTTATATAGCTTTCCCTTTGGTTTGTTTTCCTTTTTTTGGTTCTGTTTCTTTTCCCGCTTGGTGTGTTCCCCCTTCTGTTTTGAGCTTGTTTTTGACTTCGTTGCCCAATGGATAAAGCACTGGTATTCTTTTCACAAATTTTTCTAAGGTTCTTGATCTTGCCTTTTTTTCATGCCAAGCCAAGTCATCCTCGATGGAGCTAGTTGTTGTCACCCTCAAATTTCCCTCCATTTTTCAAGTCTAAAAATGTTAAATTTTGAGTTAGTGCCTTTGAAGTATGTTGGAAAGAGGTATTTTAAAATTTGGTACTTACTAGGAGATTTTGAGTTTAAAAACTCATCCATCGATGAAAAAATCTCACCCCCTTTCCGTAAATGTCAAGAAGTCCCCTTAACTCCTTGTATTTTGAAATTTATCGCTCAGTGGACCTATGTGGTTAAATTTTCCCTTTGGCGGGTTGGCAGACCTACGGAGTTATTTGTGTTTTTTGTGCTTTTCACCAAAAGGGATAAGTTGGCCAAAATGATCCGCAGGCCTCGTAAGGTGCGAGAAACGGAGACATAAGTTCCACGCACCATCGTTGTCCGACACGTGTCCTCGGGGTTGCGGGCTGGTGGAAGCAATATTGTTTTCACACTTTTTCCAAAAGGAGTTAAAATTTTAAGTTTTTCCACCCTCCCTTGGGGCCCGCATCCAAGAAGAAGAAGACACATCTCCCGGGGCAGCGAATCATGGACCCGCGAAGTAAATTAAGTTTTTGTGCCAAAATGATCAAAATGTCGTGAATTGAGCCCTGTCCCCATAGCCCATCAGATCCCGACACGTGTCTTGGTCAAAGCGGAAGGACGGACCCACAGGGAAATTTGAGATTTTGCGCTTTTTTCCCAAAAGGCTCAAAATGGTTGTTTTGGACCACTTTTTCTCGTCCAATCGGATAGTGCCACGTGTCCAGCCTTTGGCAGAGCTACGGAGAAAATTGAGAAATCGTGCCTTTTCTCCCAAATGTTGGGAAACATATTTTTTCCACTTGGCTCATTGTTCCTCGATTTTGACACGTGTAGGGTCCCGATTTTGAGGTAAAAGAGAGGGAAAATGGCTTATTTACATCTGCATCTGATTTTTCATCACCATTTTTGGCCCGAGCTCTATAATGGATGAATGTGCATCATTTTTTTCCTTCCTTCTTTTCTCATGGTCATTTTTTGTGGAAATGCAGTTTGGGCATGCTTTGGAACAAGATCAATAGTTTTCACAGGGATATGATGGATTTTCGAGGAGGCAGAGTTTCTCGTGTTCTTGCAGGAAAAAAGGAAAAATGTGCCAACTGGGCACTCTAATGTTTTGGAGGAAGTTACAAAGAGATCATGATGAGGGAAAATGGATAAGGAAACCGCTATTCATCTCTGCCCAAAAGAAATCACGTTTGAAATAATGATTTTCCCCTTTTTAGGCATCTGCATTTTCCATGAATGCATTCTTGTTTCCTGTCTCTTTCCAAATGAATCGCCAACAAACTTGATCCCATTGGGGTATTCTTTCCTTTGAGGAAAAGCAAAGATGAAATAGGTTTGTTATAAAAGCATGCGCTACCATTGTATATGGGTACTTGGCATTTTTGAGAAGATTGTAAGAAACTGAAATTGCTCAATACATAAGTGTTTTTCTTATTTTTCCTCTGCTATTCTCTTTCTTTTCTGGTTCTTAATTAGTGGATTGTTCATCTCTACATGAAAAGAAACTTTGTGCTCTTGTTTATAGGATCTCTGGATTTTTTTGTCTGAAGATTGATACGTATTGTGAAGGTGAATGATCTCATTCTACTTTTTTCTATTTCAATACAAGTAAGGTTATACTCTGAAATATATATATCTAGAAAGCATTGTTGTTCTTCCCTCCCTCCTTTCCATCTTCTCTATCCTTCTGAGCCCTTTGTATTGACGAAATTTTGGTATGAAATCTCTTAAAGTATCAGGATCCACTTGATGAAAGTTGTGTATATGTATATAAGTCTTTACTACTTTCAATAAGGGAACCTCTCCCATTAAAGAGGAGGGACTTGTTATCCCCTAACTATGGTTTCACCCAAGTGAAAATCTGAAACCCAACAGTTTTTGGCGACTCTACTAGGGAATCCATTGTGAATGATTTTTGTTTTGAAGAATTACTTCCTGATCATCTTTGATCTGATGACTCCAAGATATACTAGGGGTAGAAGAACCCTTGGGGAAGAGGATCCTCATTTCTAGCTGTTGGACAACAAAGGTTTCTCTCTTCCTTCATCAACAAGAAAAAGAAGAGTAGAAAGATCTGCAAGCACTCCTCTTGATAGAGATAAAACTTTTGGGAATGATTTTGCCACAAGATGCAACTATGTAGACTATGAACGTAGTTTTATTGGGGAGACCACCAATGTTCCAACTGTTCATTTTAAAATAATGAATATCTTCAATCAAATAGAGAATGAAGAGCATGAATTTTTTTGGACATTACAAAAGTTTGTTTGTGCCCAAAAAGAAGCCGAAGGCCTTATAAATTTTTAGTCTTCAACTTTAGATGATAATGAACATCGTGAAGAAAAACAATTAGGCAAAGATGTCACTATGATTGAATGAAAGTTTGAAGCTCTTTAGTACTAACATGGAAAAATTGTTAGGGCCCTATGAAATCCTCTCACGGTTTTATCCATATCCATCTGGTTCTCTCATTGTCCTATTGTTTGCAAACACGTGAAATAGTGCAATCTAAGTCAGTGTAAGGCTACCAGACGCTATATTTTGCAAATGGTAGCTCATGGGACCAAACATTCGGGCCAACACGTCTAGATTGCTTGGTGATTACTAGTGGAGCCTTCATTTTGGTTCCCTATGCTCCTCGTGCTTTTGGGCTACCTCGTCTAGGATAATCCCTTAAGAGCCCTGAGGCCCAAACACGCTATATCTTCGATGGGTGATTTATCAGACTCCGTGGCACCTAGAGATGTCTCGTCAGATCCGAGACCTCCATGTCGGGGCCCTCTACAAAATCCTCTCATGGTTTTCTCCATCTCCATTCAGTTCTCTTGTTGTCCTATTATTTGCAAATGCTCCAAATAATGTAGTCCGAGTCGAGTGTAAGGTCATGTTAGATGTCAGTATTTTGCAAACATGAGCTTGTGGGACCAAACCGTCTAGGCCAAAATGTCGGGATGGTCTCGGTGAACGCTAGTGGAGGATTTTTTTTGGTTCCCTATGCTACCTCGTGCTTTCGAGATACCTCATCCGAGCATAGTCCCTTAAGAGCCCTGAGGCCCAAACATGTCATATCTTTGACGGGTGATTTCTCGGACTCATGGCACCTAGAGACGTCTCGTCATATCCAAGACCTCCACGTTGGGGCCCTCTACGAAATCCTCTCACAGTTTTCTCCATCTCTATTTAGACTGAGTCAGTGTAAGGTTGTCCATTACCAATCACCTAAATAATATAGGTGGTTCATGCAATATAAGTGGTGAAATGAGAATTTAATAAGATATTTTTACAATATAGGTGTTAAAATGAGAATTTTTGTTGTTGTTCCTTTCTAATATTTAATTTCTCTTAGCTTCACTTGGCTTCGAGAATAATAAATTCTCTAGACAAAGTGCCAACCACGTGAAGGTGGAAGATTTTTTTGGCACCACTAACCTACATAAACATGTTAGTAAGAAATTAAATAGAATTTTAAATCATACAAAATTTAAACAAAATCATTTAAGTAAATATTCAAATTAAATTCATGAAGAACATACCTTTGCAAATTCAATCCAATGAACCACAAGGATCAACTCTATTCTTGATAGTAGCAAGAATTGCTTCATGATATGATTCACGAACCTTCCACAGATTCTTGTTTGATGGCCAACCTCGATATTTGATCAATTTAATATTTGTTGCAAGGACCAAATGTGAATAGTGAAGTATCTTCCGATGTACTTCATAGTCTTCAAACAACCAAATGTTTGATTTTTTGATAGGATATCATCGAAGCCAAGTTCTAGTGACTACCACTGACCCAATGGGATACTCAAGGTCTTCACCATCAATGACTGTGGAAGTCAATTTTTTTCCCCTCTACACAATGAGACAAGAAGTAGTTTGTTCCCTCTTTATTAAATTTTGTTGCAATAACTGCAAAAACGTGCCCTATGTATCACAAAGTAAAATTGTTCAGTCAATTTAAAAATACATTAAGAGTTGACCATTTAATAATTTATAAATCTAAAACATGGCATGTACATATATGTATGTACCTTGTTGCACTAAATCAGAGACTTGGTCAAAGTCAAGTGATGTTGTCATTTGATTTGAAGACCTTGTAAGTTGTAATGGTCATGGAACTTGATGTGTGTCAAGTGGAATTAGAGGTCTACAAGTCCATTCATCTACCCACTGTTGTGACTCACATTCATTCCACACAAAATCAATGCATGATATACAAAAACATGTCATGCACCTAGTATAAATAGTCAAAACATTTGCATCTGAACTACGGAATGTGTGCATATCACTTGATCTTAAATCGTTGTCATACAATCTTCAAAGTTTGCCGAGATGTTATTCCTCTATCAACCAAAAATATTTATGAACCATTGATCTCTCTTGAGATTCATGGCCTATATTCTTAACACACCAATCAATAATGTTTTTGCATTTGTAAATTTAGCACTTTCTTGAAATTTAACACTTCTCTTACTGCAAGTGCTCTTTTGACACATGCTCATGCACCATCATGCTCTCCTTTTCCATGCCCTGCCTCAGTAAAAATCTAGATATGTTGTACATTTGTTTCTTTGTGCATCCTTCTTAGCCAATAAAATATTTGTGCATTCTTGAATTGTGATGTGCAGTTGTTTGACCAAATGTAATGTTGATCAAAACTAATGTTCCTCTCATTCAAGTTCACATAAAACACCTAGAAACACCCTTGTACATATTCTGTAGAATGTGTCCGATCATCACTGATGTAGAAATGATACTCTCTTAATATTTTTTGATCTTGCTCAGTGCTTTCAGGAGAGTTCATGAATGTTATATGCATGAAAATAGAAACTTGCACTGAGTTATAATATTGAGATTGAACCTCCATTTGTGGTTGCAATGTGTAATTCTATGCGGAGTCAACTACTGAAATAATAGTACCAAGTGGGAATGTGTCCTTGCTTAACTTGAATTTCTCATCCAACCATCGAGCTCTATGTGTGTACCTTGCATACTCATAAAAAATTTCCTCTCTGAATTTGACCATATATTCGATACATGTAATTGTTTTCTAACAAGCTCACACCTCTTGGATTCTTTTCCATCTTTTAATTGATATGCCACTGATTTATATTTGGTGAAATCAAAAAATTATTTTCTGATTGAATATGTACTCTCCTCATGGATACAACTTTTCAGATTTGGCAAGCCACCGCATACATTGCACATTCCATCCAAACATGCTTTGTTATAAAAACATTGTCTTTTCTTGATTTTTCACAAAATATTGTCAGAATAAATTCCATTAAAGATTTTTGTGGGAAATTTATTCCACACTCTTGCAACATGATGTCAATATGCAAAACACGATGTATTTGACAAAAAACATCATAATGCATTGAAAATTTAACATGATGCCTGCAACAACAAGCGGTACATGAGATATTGATTTTCACATAAAAGAGTTTTCTCATTTCAAAGAATCTTTGGCTAATGTTAATTTGTGGATTTTCATTCTTAAACTTAGAGAAAATTATGTTTAAATCATATCTAAGAAATGTTTTGCACATGATTCATGATTACGAGAAGGGTCAAAGCACAATAAAATGTCCCACTTTTTGGTATGTTTTGTACCTTTATAAACATGAATTTTCAGTTTCATTGATTTTCTAAAGGTAATAGCCACAAAACCGTACACATTCATGAAATTCCAAAACTAACGAAATGTTGTGTTTAGAGTTTAGAATACATGTATATTTTTAAAAATAAAATTGGTAAAAATATGGTCTTTTTCTTAATTTTTTATACGTTGTTTCTTAATTTATAAAAGAGTAATGAATGTTCTCGGGTGGTTTATTTATATGAAAAATTTATTTTTTGACCATGAAATTTTAGATGTATTTTTAAGATTTGAATTTTGAGATTCTGTCAAATTTTCATTTTTTTTTACTTATATTTTTTTAATTAATTATTTAGTAAAAATATTTTCAAATAAATAGTGTACATATGTCTATGCCAATAAAATTTAAGATTTATATCAAAATTGAGGTTTTTTTCACAGGTATGAAGAAGATTTCAATAAATAGTAATTTTATTTTTTCAATTTTTTTGATATATTCTACTATTTTTCAAATTTGGTTGATTGTGTACTATTGATTGTCCTAAAATATTGTATGTTAGTAAAAATTAAAAAATAAATAACAAAACAGATTTTTTTAAAATGAAAATTACATTTTTAGAAAGCTAATAAAAATCTGAATTTTGTGTCAAAATTTTGTAATTTAACTAGTTCGTTTACCCTAATTACGTGGCACTGAGTGGCAGATTTTGGCTCACAATTATCCCCAAAAGATTTGGAGCCAAAATGTGCCACCTCATGCCACTTAGAGGGGTTCGCGCGAATGGGGGTTCACGCGAACCATGTTCACCCGAACATGGTTCGAGTGAACCCTCGTTTGTGCGAAACCCCGCGCCACCAAAGCACCGCCAAAACATCCTTCTAAATTTAATGTTTTGCAATTGTGTCTCCCCTTCTAAATTTAATGTTTTACAAGTTACTTATTTAATATTGTTCGTTTTTAATGTTTTAAATTTAGTTTTTTACATATTTTTTTGTTTTAAACTAAGTTTGTTTTTTTAATTGTTTTTAACCAAAAATATGTAATATTAAATTAGAAAAGTTGTTTTACATATTAAATATAAATTCTATTAAAATTAGAAAAGTTGTTTTAAAGTTATAAAAACTAAAATTAAAAATAACCTAATTTCTACTGAGATTTGTATATAAATAGAGTTGCATGCACATATAGTTTTGTATCGAGTTTACTCTTAGACATTCAGATCTATCACGATTTATGTGTGCAGGTGAAAATTATTGAAGTGGATGAATCATGGGAAATGCAAAGAATGAGAAACGAAAATATACCGAGGAAGAGAATGTAGAGAAGAATGCTAGAAGATCTATTCATAGGAAGGCACAAAGAGAGAGAGAGAGAGAGAGAGAGAGAGAGAAGACACAACAAGTGAAAGACAAGGTGTAAAAAATTGGTACATATGTATAGAAACCCTTGATAGATCGTAAATTTTTTTAGTTCTAAGGTTTAAATATGATAATATGTTTTTTAGATTGGGTAAAGGCAAGGGTTTTGATAGGATCCCATAACCTAAAACAATAGAAATAATACATGTGAAAATAAAATCATTTGACATAAGAATGATGTCAAAAACAACTAAAAAATAGTAATGGTTATATCATAGAGAATGTGCAATCATCATATGTTTCCTTTAAAGTTATAATGGCATCCTCTAATTTGTCTATGTAGAGAACAAACAAAGTAGGAGAAATTGGACAACCATGTTTAATACTAATGATGATATTGATATCTAGTGTAAAACCAGTATGAGTTCGGACCTGTCCAACCACCTTCTCATCAAGTGTCATCAAAAGAATACTCAAATGCCTTGGAATATGTAGATCTCAAAGATGTTGGATTAGAATCTATTTGGGAATTCATATTGTTAAATTCCTTCCAACAATGATCAACAAAACAACAATAAACCTTACACGTATTTGGTTTTTCTTCTTTGATTTTAACCCTAAGTTCCAATATATGGTATATTATATAGTGATTCTACTTAAAACCAATTTTCCTTATTTATCTAAGTTTCATAGTATTAGTTGAAAAATAGGACTTGGTCAAGTAGAAATATTTGAAATTGGATCCCATGAAGTGCATTTTGAATTTATTACCAAGTGGTGGGCACTTCACTTTTCAAATAATAAATGTTCAAAACATTTGTTATCATTTCATTCCAAATATTACCCCTTATTTTACTAATATTGACCACTGATCCTATTTTTCTACCAATCATTTTTAGTTTATATAAATATGTCGTGTATAAAAATTATCTCATATAGATAAATTATTGACAAAATTTAAATATAACATGGTATAATGTCATGAAAATAAGGTTAACCCCCCCCCTTAGTGATTAATCTAGGGGATAAATTTGATGGTAGATACCATTCTACATCATTTCAATAAAAAACTTATGTATTTACTCTCTAATATTGACCTTCAATTAAATTATTAGTGATGTTTTTAATTTTTAAATATAGTCATTTTTTTAGTTTATATAATTTATATGTCAGGTTTGATTAATAATGATCTCATATATAGATGTAAATTATTGATAATAATGTTAAATATAACCTATATATATATAATATGACATTTATATAAAATAATTTTATATATTATGAAATTTATTATATATAAATATTGTATGTAGATCTTGGTAGCATTCTAAAGAGGACATCATTTTGAATTGGACAATGCATACTTATGTATTCTTCTACACTCTCTCTTCCCTATTGAGCTCGTAATTAAATTATTAGTGATGTTTATAATATTTTATATAGTACACACACATATGGGTATATATACATACATACATACATATATATATATATGTATATGTGTATATGTATATACATATATACATATATTCATATATATAGGTATATATTATATACATATATACATCTATATATATATATATATGTGTGTGTGTGTGTTAGTGTGTGTGTGTGTGTAGATTTCAAGAAGGACCTCATGAAGCTATCTAAAGACAATTTTAGTGTGGTCAACTTAATAAATTATTGTTTACTAGATAGTAAGCTATTTTTTAGATATTAAAGTGTTTATCAGCTTGGTCATTAATGGTGTAATCACATTTGTATGTTAATTTTTTTTGCAAATTTTGGTGTACTCACATGTGTATATTTATGGACACAGATCATGATGCTGAAGTGATAACAAAAGTTATGGAATTACTTCCTAAGAAAAATGTGAAACACTTGGTGAAGATGGATTTACAAAAATTAAAAGAATTTTCCCAACAAGAACCACTATCACGAAAGAAAACAACAAAAGTGTAGAGATAATATATGGTGAATTTGTTAATTTGACTACAGTTGCTAGAGCACATTTGTTGGTTACATTCTTGAATCATGTTGATATGAGGGAAACATTAGAATTGTTGGGTGTTGATTTTGGATGGAAAAATTCAAAACGTGTAGAAGAAGAATTTGTTGGGAATGTTTTTAAAGGAATAAGTTCTTTGGGTACAAAAACTAGGTCTACTAATAAGAGTATTTCTCATAGAGCAAATATTAACTTCAGTTGTAAGTGAAGATACAACAAAGAATCATCATGTTACCATCATTTCCAAGGCATTGGGTTTATCTAGAAAGATGGTCAACAGGTATGCAAAGAGGAGGAAGACATTGGATGACTCTACTATGGAAGGAAATTGGGCACTAATGTGTAGAAATCCACGTTCTGATAAAATAGAGGATAATATTGTGAAGATAGTTTCTAATTTTTGGACTGAGAGGACTCGTCCTTCTCCGAATGTGAGGGATGTTTTAAAACATAGGATAACTCGCAATAACTATGATGAACATATAAAACATTGGCTTGAAATAACTCAACATGAGATGTACATAAAGTTTACAGAAGAAAATCCAGATGTTAAGATTGGACAACGAATGTTTGAAAATTTGAAGCCTTGGTATGTGCGAGCTGATAAAGTCCTTGACACATGTTGTTGTCACTATCACGTTGAGTTTGATTATCACTATCAGGTACAAAAAAATTATAGATCATGTATATATATTTTGAGGTGTGCTTTCATTTATATCTATATATTTGAAATTTGTTTAAATATCATTTTTTGAGATGTGATTTAAAATTAATGTATTTCAAAATCTATGTTTTTTTCAGTGTATAGAAAGTTACGGGAAGAAAATGCCCCACCTACACGTGTCAGTGAATTCATAACTTCAATTCTTTGCACGATATCCGATGATCATGTCGATGATCATATGACTTGCATCAAAGGTGTTTGTGACAAGTGTGGGGACTTGAAATTATTGCCAAAAACAAATGAAGATTTGGACACAGTTAAAATGGTTGCTTGCAAGAGGTGATATATATAAATTTATGTTTTTAAATTTGGATGTTAGATTTTATTTTGATTTTTATGTTTACTTGCAAATGAATACATGATAATTTGTCCATGTTATGAATTGATTTTGTAGGTTCAAATACATAAAATATTTAACAAGGCTTGGAAAAGATGCAACTAGGTTGGATTTGGTAGAAGAGGAAATCCCCATTGCTACATTCATGCAAAGTTTCCAAGTTTAATTAGTCCTTACATCAAACATTCTCACTATTCAAAGTGGCAGGCTACACAATTCAAGACTAATAGAGACACATTCCCTATTGGTTCCATATTGTCCATGGTTGATTTTGCTGAGAATTACTCATTTTCTCATCAAAAAGAAATTCAAACACAGTATTATCATACTGACTAGGTTACTATCATGGTTTAAGTATTTTATAGGCATGCACAATTGGATTTGGATGGGGTTGAAAGTACATATGTGAAGCGAATGATCAAGAAGGAGTATCACTTCTATATAAGTGATGACAAGGAACATGACACCCACTTTGTGCAACATTGTTTTGGTTTGTTCTTTCAATATCTTCATCAGTGAGGAATACAAATAGATCAACATTTTTTTTGGTCGATGGTTGCACATCACAATTCAAATCCTCTCACCCTTTCTTTGCACTCAGTCATTATCATCATCATCACAAAATTCCTCATTTATGGAGTTTTTTTAGAGTGGTCATGGGAAGGGAGAACACGATGGTGTGGGTGCATGCATCAAACATGCTCTAAAGAAACAAAGCTTTGATTATGAGGGAGATCAATTGATTGATGCCCACACCATTGTTGAATGGTGTAAGAAACATTTTACAGTTCAAGTTTCAACCTCACAGGCTTCAACATCACACGCTTCAACCCCACAAGCTTCAACCCCACACAGAGTGTTTTGGGAGATAACAGGTACATGCACATTTAAAACATAGATATGTAGATCTTGATGTGATTTATTAAGTGAACTACAAGTTACTAACTTTAAATTTTTTTTTTGAATTTTGATGTTTGTTTTAAACTTTATTGATCTTTTGAGCATGATTAAATGAAGGTATTGATCGAAGGAAAAGTATGGATGTGAAAGGATTCCCAATTCTAGGTATTTGCACTCTTTGATGACTATGGATAGTAATAACTAGACAATCTGTACAAGAGATTATTCTTGTTTTTGTTATGAATGCATGAACAAATCATATTCAAGTGTACAATAGTCAAAAACATGGGTATGTAGGTGAGTGGAAGCAAGTTCCTTTAGTTGTGGATGACACATATGGATCAGATCATGATGATAGTTTTGAAGATGTGCCATTAATTTCAACTGATTATGACCACATATCTGGATTGGTTAAACAAGGTATGTTTTATTTAAAAGGATTGTATAATTTGATAATTAAATATATATTTATACTATACATGGATCATTGAATGTTTATTTGCATTTTGTTGTAGGTGATGTATTTGTAGTCATTGCTGAAGAAGAAAATGTTGAGAAAGTGGAGTACTACTTGTTGCATTGTTGCACAGAAGAGAGAACAAAGCTAACATGTGAAATAACAAGTGAAGAGACAACATTTTATACTGGCTCAGTTGTAGTGTAGGGAACATACTTACAACAAGTGAAAGCCCTCCAAAGTGGGATTCACTTTGTTGATTACAAACTAGAAAAAAGGTGTATCATTACACCCATCACATAATTGCTACAGGGTTACAATTGCAGTAGGTGAAGACTAAAACTAGTCAACGCAAAAAATGGAGACTAGATGTAGAAGACCATGAAAAAATTTTACAGGTCATTGAACAACGAGTAGAGCCACTTGGTATTATATAGAAGGACATGGAATATTATATATTCATGTCTTCCAGAATTTAAAATATTTTATCTATTTTATTTGTCATTTGGCATACATATTTGACAACTTTCTTGCTATGATATTAAGGATGGGTTCATTAATGATGTAATTTTGTTCCCTAGTATCTCCAATAATATTATTTCCATTTATATCTATATATAACAAATGAGTTTTAAAAACTTAGTATTATTTTTTCCTTGTTTTAGTTTCTCTTTTCCAACATCTTTTATAACAATTTGAAACAAGATCTCTTAGTGTCAATAAATCTAACTTGAATCATTTAAAATTTCATGTGAGCAAAATGATAGACAATTAAATTTTGATATAGACAATAAAGAACTACATGACTCTTGTATTAATAAAAGATCTAGAGCTTGTATTTATCCAAATATAATCATTACATGTTTATAAGATCTTTATATCAATTATGATTCATATATCATCTTTGCACATAAATATGGTTATATATCTTAAGTAGAATTTCTAGTTATAGAATTTTTAACCCATGAATTAAGCCTAAAGGTTGACCTAATGAAAGTGCTAGAGATGTGTTTAAAAGGCAACTATTTCCCATGTGAGGAAAATGATGGTAGAGGAGGACAATAAAATTCACAATAACATTTGATTCCAAGGTAGACGAACCATTTGGAGACTACAAGTATGGGTTTGTGAGATGGAGAATGTATGTGTAGGTTTTATAATACATTCTTGTATATATTCAACTAATCCTGAGTAGGTATAACTTGGAGATAAAGGTGACTAAGATGATGTATGGTAAATTAGAAAGAATGAAAGTGTGATAAAGAGCCAAATATATGTCAATCATCCAAATGTGCTAAAGAGTGTCAAATCTAATGTTGCCAAGTGTTAAAGACTAGGTTTATGTGTCTATAATGGCATGTATTTACTGGTGAATGTGCCTACTCCATGTTGAACATCTCTCAGATGTTTTCTTTGTGCTTGATTATATGCTTGACATGGTTTCTACCATACTTATTTTCATTAAATGTTTACCATGTTTTATGGTGCCACGATCCACATCGTTCATAATTCTATTTTCATACTTACCTATGTTATCATGATTCACATCATACATCTATTGGGGACAAGGACCCATAATTTTACTTTACATTGATCATATATTTTTTGATGATCCACATCGTTTGCATCTTTCCCACACAAGGATATATTATTTTCAATGGTATATCATTTAAATATAGTGCCCTCGTGATTTAAATATTTCTCATATCTTGACCATATGGGATAGCTTATTCCTATGATTATTTTGACTACATTTTCTTACTTGGAGCATATTATCTTTTTGGGATTTCTTTGATTATACTTCGTTCATATGGGGCATCTTATTCATGCACTTTCATTGCCTATATTTAACCCATAAAAGACATCTTACACTTATGCTTATATAAATTATATCATAAATCCACATATGGAAAATTTCATATTACATATATGTTTTATGCACGTTTTCAAGGTGAAATCTTACAATATTAGACATCAATGATTTTGTTTCATATTTAACCCATGATGTACGTAATCCTTTTCTTTTGAGATACATGCTTCATAATTTCATCGCACACAATCTCAAAAAAATAATATGATTGAAATTAAAAGTAATAAAGAGTTCTGATATAAATTAATGTGTAAACTAAACATTCAAAACACATACATATAATTAATAATAAAAGATGCAAAATACATTTATTACTTGTATTGAAAGATATTATGACTCAAGGTTAATAATATTACAAATGGTGGTAGAAATGCGAGTGAACATATTACAAATGCAGATGAAGACTTATTACTCTTTATGAGGTAGGATGGCACGAGTTGTATCTCCAAAGACTTTGGTTTACATTGAGGCATTTTACGTTAGGTGTTTTAATAGTACAAATCTCCAAATAAAGTCAAATTTACAATTACATTAAAATAGTATAAATCATGGAAATGTATTGCATTACATTTACTTCATTTTCCATCATTTCGCACACTTGTAACAACACATGAGTTTATATTTCCCGAGTTTAATATCAAAAATCATGTAACATAAAGTATTACTAAAATATCAAAAATCATGTCTAATGAGTATATACATGTCTAAAATCTCTAAAAGTATGTCTAAAATGTCAAAAAGTATGTCTAAAATCTCTAAAAGTATGTCTAAAATATCAAAAATTATGTCTAATGAGTATATACATGTCTAAAATGTCTAAAATCTATAAAATATCACTGAAGTCTCCTCTGTGCACTAGGGCGAGTGCGAACCCTCACTACACTCTCTTTGCACCCTGCATGTTAAAAAAAAGGAATATACACGTCATAAACTATATATAGCATGTACCATATATTAAAATATATAAGCAAAATTCTACAACAATTTCTTGATTAATTCAATACATCATATAACATATATGTACAATTGATTACCTCAGTATCTGTCCTTGGGCGGATGTTGGGAGTATCTACACTATGTGTAGATCTTTGTCCCGTAGATCCCTATGAAACAAAATAAATAAAATGTAAGAAGTTGATAAATAAGTTTTTTGAATAAAGTTCATTAATTTCTAACATTTCAATTTAGATTAAATATTAATTCTATTAAAACATGATTCTATACCTCTGCGAGAATGCGTCTCCAAATCTATGGGATTGCCACCCACGACCTCAACACCAACAAATATGTCACCAAGTGAGCCAAGCTAACTCAGGCCCGGAACATCAAGATCCATGTTGTGCTCTATCAAGAGTCAGTGTGTATGTCACATGGGTAGATGGTGTGGGCTGTGAAGCTCCACACACTGGAGTAGAAGCCTAAACACAAAAGTACATGTTTAATTTTAATATTAATAAATTATAAAGTAATGATGAAATAAAATAAATTTTAATTAAATATTGGGTGTTTAATTTTCACACCGAACAAAAATGTGTTGAACATCAGGTGTGATGATCCCAACGCAACAAGAAGTCTATCTGTAGCAGCGGTAGTAGTACCCTGACTAGAAGATACACTCCCACTCTACTCTATAAAATCTAAAACCCCGATAGTGGAATGCTTTGCAATGCCGTGAAATCACCTCATATGCACACAACAAGTCAGCAGCCATGATGCATCCTAGCCGACGTGCCTGAGTGGGATCTGTAACTAGCTCAAAGTCATCTAGGGAAATCAAAGATGCACGAGCGTATACCTCGTTGCATGCATCACTACTACTACTAGCACCTCCACTACTAGTATCACATCTCTGAAGGTATTGACCCACATAGTCAAAAGATATCAATTGGGTCTCGTGAGCAATTCTAGCAAGACCCTCGATAGCAGCCTCATGTGCAGTCATAACAACAAGTGCTGCGACATCCTAAAAGCCTAATAAGAATGGTTGTGGCCTTGGTACAAGCTATCGCACGTCAACAACTACAGGAGCTCCCTCCTTTCTATATGCCTCCCTGTGGCTAATACGGCCACACCCCTACCCCAAATAACTAGGGATGTCTAAATAGTTCACCTTTAGGTTTAAGTGAACCTCAACATGTAGCATCATTATGAAGTATAATGGTAATTGGTCATTATTCGAAATTGGCCTTGAGAGGCCACAAATCTAGGATAAATCAAAGGGGCACATAGGGGACATGAACATTTGTTTACATAATATGCCCTTATTTTCCATTTGTCTACATAAAAACTCCAACAAGACCTCTTAACGACTTCCTTATCGGAAATTCGTAATGTAATCTCATTATATCCCACATCTCCCGATACACTTGATTTTAATGAATCCATAAATTTTTTTATTGACTCATAATCAAAAGGGTTATATGTTTTCAAACTTGTCTCTATTCTACAAAGATCAACCAATATTTTTTCACAATGGGCTTTATACTGCCCAACTGTAGTTGGATTTTGGAGAATAGATTGCAATTTTGCAATCTCTAAATCGGTCCTCTCAAACAAATTAGGACCGAAAGAAGCCATGACTATAAAAAATGAAAGTAAAATTCAATTAATAGTACTTTTAATGAAAAAATTCTCCTAAGATATTCTCCAATTTTAATGAAAATAGAAATATGATTTTAAAGCTTCAATGCAAATAATTTAGAAAATAAGAAATTACATATATCTTATAAGTCATTCGAATTGACCCTAAATCCAAAAACATAATTTAGGGTACAAGCATAATTGGCAAGCATAATTGACCCTAAATTTCCAAACCTCTACGTCGGAATTATAAATGGATCATGTAACAATTTACGATCATTCATCTCCTCAATACAATGTACAATGGACTCCACCATATCCATATAAAATTCTAATATGGGATCCACCTTATTTACAAAAAATTATAGGTTGGGCACTAAAATTTCATACAATCAACCACATTGTAACATTACTCAACCTTAAGGACCATACAAGGGATACCATAATTATAATTAGGGCTAGAACACTCCATAGATGTCAAGTGTAATGTGTAACATGGGGATACCAAGGTGGTTACTAGTAAATAATAATAGAGCCTCGACCCCAAATGTGGTGGTTCTATACCTTTATTTAAAGACAAATCACATTTTACAATTTTTCCCATCTAATCAAATGCAAGAAACATATTGCACATATCGTAGAGTTCCTACACAACTTCACACATAAGACTATCCCACATTGGAGATAATGTGTAAGGATAAGTAATTACATAATGTCACAATGGTCAATATGGTACCTAGTGAAGATATAAATTTGTAATCCATCACCATATCAAAAATTCCAAGGAATAAGCATTAGGAACCATGTAGATATAATTGAGTAACCTTTGTGTAATACTTGGAAGATTCCTCGTAATACACAATCAAATAAACCATTCTTAGACAAATATTTAAAATATGGAATAGATTCCCTACCAAGCTAGAAAAATGATAGTTTTATAAGTTTACACATACATACAAGGATTACACCCATCCCAATGAGGATATCCATATTCCATTAGAGATACCTTCATCCATTAGTGGGGATTATGATGTGGATTTGAATAATTGGATGCACATATCATGAAATCAAACTAATGAGAATGTTACAAATGGAAGAAAGATAAAAATTACAGTATTTTGGTGCACCTAATTAGGATACTTTCCTAATAAATTTTGGTGCATGATGTGGTTTTTATGACAAATTGTTTGTTCTCAGCCCAGATCTAGGGCAAACAATAAGAAATTTTCTAGTTGGTGGAATTTGATAAAACTTGATGGGAACAAACTATGAGTTGAGAAAGGGGAACTCTCAAACTAAAAGGTACATGTAATTTGGTGTACCATGGATTGGATGAACCCATCCTTGAAATGAAGATACAAATATGAATAGTATTGAATTTTGAGGCAAGCATCTCTTTAGGTTTAGTCCATGTGGACTTGAGATATACTCTATACATATCAAGTATGAATTCCATTATTTATCTCTCTTAATGAGGAGCATCCACGTGAAAGTTATGCCTAGGGGTAGCCTTTAAATATCAAGACCAATAAGGCAAAGAATGAGGATGTTCTCACGTACCAACATGAATCAACCCATGTATGTTGTGTCTACTCCATAGATGTTTTGAAAGTGGGTTATTGATACCTAAGGCAACCACTCTAGGAGTTACCCAAATGCCTTAGTCTTTGAATCATAACTATTGTGTGAAATATCAATGAAGCAATGAGCGGTGTTGTGCCAAATTCTATAAGGATGATGGCATGAGGGCTTGATCTCTTGGCATGAATATGTCTGGACAACATTATGACCATCACTCTCTATTTTTTTGGTCTCAACTTGAAGGTATAATCCCTAAGTCTTAAAGCCATACAAGAGGGAAAGTGTGACCAATAATTAAAAGAAGCAGGTCTTCATCTGAATGTCTTGAAAACATCATTTTTTAAAGTATGGTGAGAGTTGCAAATCCCTTTTTCAATCTTGAATCTATACATGGAATCGAGCTAACACATGTTCTAGAGAAGAGAACCCCAAAATATACAAATGAAGAGACTAACTCAACCCTATCCCCTTTGTAAATAAGAATCACCTCATTTTATTGATAGAGATGTTGAAAGTCATGACACTTTTTACCTAAAGAAATTTGAAACCCATGAGTATCACAAAAGGAGGTTATATAATATCAAGTTGTTTCTAAAGACGTCTTATAGAATGAGACACCAAAATTATGTCATCTGAAAATTGAAGAATTGTGTTAGAGGCTCCAAAGAATAAGCAACCATTTGTTGTATCTAATGTATTTATTTCTACTAGCTCATTAATGTAATGGCCAAAAAGTGTCAAAGAGAGTGGGCATCCTTGTTTAATATATATGACATCCTTTATATCACCATTTCTCATTTGTACCTTATCAACAATGGTCTCATAAGGTATCATCACAAGTGAAACTATCAAGGGTGGAAGATCCCAAGCCTTAATCCTTTTAACTAACAAGCTATGAGGAATTGTATTAAATACCTTGTAGAAGTCTACAAAACAACAATATAATTCACAATTATTTCTTTAGCTTCCTCAATGATAGCGGCCAAAGTGAAGATACAATCACTAGTATGGTGGTCCCTTCTAAAACTTGCTTTCCCTTTGGCTCTCAACCTCTTAGTCTATGTCCATGTGGCGATATTAATGTCCAGACTTGTGGCAAAGATCTTGGCCAAGGTGTGTCCAATGATGATATTGTGGTAATTAGTATCATTCATGTCTTTACTCTTGTAGATGGGATGTATGATATAGGAGGTCCAAGAAGGTGGAAAGCCACAAATCACCATGTGTAGTTAAACATGTATGCACTATGTTTAAAAAATTGAGCTTTGAGGTTCTCCATATCATGAGCTTTATTGGATTACAACTTAGAGATGGCGTGAAGGATTAAGCGATTAGTATTGAAATGACAATGAGAAAGTTTTAGATTGACTTGAGTGTTTGGTTGGTTTGGAGCATTATATAGGCTAGAAGCATACTCAAAACAAGTAAGGAGATTTGATATTGCACATACTAATTTCTTAGGAAGGAATACTCAAAAAGGAAGAGAGATATTTTGGGCTTTACATTTATCAATGAAATGAAATGATATGAATTTCACAATGATGAGGCATAAGTGTAAAATGCTCTTCACACTTTATTAAAAAATGTTAGTAAGAATTTTAAAGAATTCCTCTCCTAACTAACAAATGAGAAAAACAAGGCTTCTTCCCTTATTAACAAATCTCTCCTTCCACTAACAAACGTAACGTTCATAACCTTCATAACATTTCTCTCCCACTAACAAACATAACGTTAATAACCTTCTTCCCCATTAACAAATGTGAAATTCAAAATATCCCTCTTTTTACCATTAATAATCATCTTAATAACTCAAACAACAACATTATTCTACAGAAGGTATATTTTAAATTTAATATATCATTAGAGCAGAAATTACAGCTCTTATAGCACCATTATTCTACAGAAGGTATATTTTAAATTTAATATATCATTAGAGCAGAAATTACAGTCTTCAGAGCACCATTATTCTACGTAAGGTATATTTTAAATTTAATATATCATTACACCAGAAATTGCAATCTTGAAGCACCATTATTCTACGAAAGGTATATTTTAAATTTAATAAAACATTACACCATAATTACAGTCTTTAGAAATTATTTTAAATTTAATATATCATTACCAAAAAATTATAGTCTTCAGAGCACCATTATTCTAAGAAGGTATATTTTAAATTTAATATATCATTACACCAGAAATTACAATCTTAAGAGCACCATTAGTCTAAGAAGGTATATTTTAAATTTAATATATCATCACACCAAAAATTATAGTCTTCAAAGAACCTGTATATTTTAAATTTAATATATCATTACACCAGAAATTACAGTTTTCACAGCACCATTATTCTTCTACTGTTGGAAACTAAACACCGAAATTTGTGAAGCCTGGTCATGATACAAGAGATTTTAAATGGGGTTTTACAAAAAAATGAGCTAGGGTTTTCACATTTTTCACAGTTTTAAATTTAATATATCATTACACCAGAAATTACAGTTTTCATAACATCATTATTCTTCTACTGTTGGAAACTGAACACCAAAATTTGTGAAGCCTAGTCATGATACAAGAGATTTTAAATGGGGTTTTACAAAAAAATGAGCTAGGGTTTTGCAAAAAATGGTATCGAAATGGCTACGGTTTTGCTAAAAATGGGTTTCAATTTTTTTCACCCAAATACATCACCAATACAACACCCTAGTATCGAAATGGCTACGGGTTCCATACCTGGTCCCTCATCATCATTGGTGGTCTCGTTGTTGGTGGGCTCATCTGTTAGGCATCGTTGGTGGGATCGTTTTGGGCATTGGGCTTCATTGGTGGGCTCGCTGGTGGGCTCTGGTTTGGTCTAGTTTATGCAGGTGTCATTGGTGGGCTTCTTTGGTGGGCTCTATTCTAAGTAATCTTCACGCAAAGGAGGCGGGCGGAGGAAAATGAATTCCTTCGTAGCACCTCCAATATATAAACAGAGTGTTCGCGCAAACCCTCATGTGAACACTTTGCACGAATGGGGGTTCTTGCGAACCCCATTTCATGTGAACCACATTAAATGTCACACGTGGCAAGATAATGGCCTACGTGTCACTTCGCCTAAACCCTGTTCATGCGAACAGGGATTCGCGCAAACCCTCCTTGCATACCACCCCATGACCTTCCCCACTCACATTTTTGGGACAACAAGTGGGACACAACACCATGCATTGACCCATAACCTATTCTTATTTTTACTATATATCTTCTATTCGATGACACCCTTGTGTTCTCATTCCAAAATTTTACAATTAATTATTTTAGAATATCGATGTACTCGTGTCTTTTAGTGGAAGTTTGCTAGGGAAAGCCCAATAGTTAGTGTTATCAACTAACTCAAGACATTTACGTCTCTAAATTACTTTCATTAGTGTTTTTATGTTTAGCTTCAAAGTGCTTGTTTTTCTAATCAAGCGTTTATTAACTATTTTATCACTTACTATACAATTAGTAAGTGCATGCCGTGTAACATTAAGTTATATTTAGTGTGTCTTTTTCCACCTACGGTTTGGTATGCTTTATGTATGTTTTCAATAATTGACGATTTTGATCAACAACATTAGATGTTCTTAACCCTGTGGTCTTCATTATAGATCTCATCTTAATTAATTTTATCAATGAAACAAATAATTGACATCTTTGTGTGTCATTTAAATTCTCAAATTAATTATCCCAAATTCCACATGATTTTCTTCTTGCATTTCTTTTAGACATTTTGTTAGTCATTGGTTTTATAATGTTTTCATCAATTTCGATTAAGTGAATTGGTTTTCTTCATAAAATGGAAGGAGGTGTTCTTAGAGGTGAAGATTTGTTTACGCGATTACTTTCTTCATTCAATGTTTTCATACAAATTTTAGGGTTAACATTTGGATTCTCAAGTAAGGGTTCAACAATTGGATTCATATCAATTTCTTCATCCATACCAACATTATCATTCAATTCAATATCATTATTCATTGCAAAATCATTATTCTCTACATTTTCATTATGTATTTCATCCCCATTTTCTAATACATTAGCTACATTTGATATAGCAAATGTACCTTTTCCTGCTCGAAGTTTTTGCATTCTCTTCAATTGCTTTATTCTTTTCTCTTCCAATTGCTCGTGTCTTGTTCTTGACTTTTCTCTTGTCCTTAGCTCGACGTTTATCACCCATGATTAGAAAAAATCAACTATGGGGTAGGGGAAAAAATGAACTACTAAAAAATTGTGCAAGAATGTAGAGAAAATTGCAGACAAAATAGAATGTTTGCAGAATTCTGTGAAAGAGATGAAAGGGACATTGGGGGCCACAATATATAAACAAATAAATATGCATACATGGTATGTAACGCGTATGCATTTTGTATTTTCTCTTTTTCCAAGCCATGTCTCAAGGCTTGGGATCCGTTTTGGGTCCCCAAGCTTAAGGCATGGACTTGTACAAGCACAACAAACAACAGAGTGTTTTGCAAGAAAATGTAAAAAATGCCACTTCCTCTATGATAAATCAAAATAAAAACTCGATCCATTTTTTAAAAATTATATCACGACATAGATAGATCAGAGTTTCTTCTTTCTAATAATATAATTTTTCAAATTTTCTCACTAATATAAGGTTTCCATATTATTTATTTTCTAACTATGCATTTTTATAGCTATTTTTTGAAGTGTAAATATGTCTATCTTTCCCGGTGTATCTTTCTTTTGGGTGATTGAAATTTTAAAAAATTATACTATACCAAACTAGGCATAATTCTATACATATTAAAACAAACTAATTTTCAATATTTTTTGAGGTAGTTGGGGGCACGGTCGAGTTTCCGTTAGTTTTCAAAACATAAAATTTATGTACTAGAAAAATCATAAATAAAAAAATATCTCGTTAAAAAAATCTAAAAAATGGAGCCCAAACTAGATGCTCCTAGCTATCTTTCTACCAAAGGGTTTTCAAAAATACTAAATGGTGTTCAAAAAATGGTGTAACATTCCCATTTTAAGATACCAGAACAAGGGAAAAAAAAAATTTGATAACATTCTCTCATGAATTATAAAATTCAAACACACGTTCAAGTTTTAATAATTGTTCTCTGCCCAAACAACACAGTTTGGATCACACAATTTATTTTTAAAACGAATGTTCCCTGTTCGCATATTTACAATATGGAACACACATTCAATGCCATTCAATCTTATAACAGATTCTATATGCTGCTGTAAATGACTCGAGGAACTGCCGATCTTCCATTTTCATGGCTCGGAGTTTCAACGATCCTTCATTTCATGACTCGGCAACAACCGATCCTTCATGTTAATTTCTGCATAGTATATTATATATATACTGTTCTCATAACCGTTTCCTAAGTATCGAAGTGATCCATTTAAGAAGCCTATCTCAATATATGTTATTCGATATTCATCTCGACATCCCGCATCTTAAATTAAGTGATAAGGACAACGCAACCAAAGAATTGCGATACTTTGGCCAAAGAATTTCACATGCTTTGCATGATCATATTCCCGGGATGTGATACACATAAACAAAATACGTCCTTCACTTCACTTCACCTGTTATCTAGAAAGGTCTTTCCTGGTTCCTACCAGTCCTCTCCGTTTAAGGTCAGTTTTAAACTTCCAATTCCAACTAGTAATATGAACGAATATAGGAAGGCACTCCTGGTAACTAAAGATACACAGACATACGGTGTCGTTTCCCCACGACTCCGTGTGTCTAGTTATCTTTAGTATTCCAGAGTCACTCCGTATACCAGATCATACCCTATCCCCTGCTAAGAGTTACACATTCAGCCTATGTATTCTTGATGTTTTAATTCGGGAGGGCATTGCAATATGTCAGCTGCAACATTGTGTCGTCATGAAGACCCCGTCTTCATGGAGACACCTTGCTGTAGCTGGCGTATGCCAATGTCCTACAGAATCCTCCCATCGAGAATACACATCCTGCTCAAGTGATTTGGATACGATTTAATAATTAAGAGTCAACTTTCAGCATCCATGTTGATCCCTTTATCCTCATTTCCGTTACAGTTGTATATAGCTAAGAGGGACTAAATCCGTCCATTAGCTTGCTATGCATCTTCTCCTTCGTATCGAAGGGCTACATTTCCCTACTTGGTTCACTTCTTAATCATTGGATTAAGCAGTCCGTACCGTCGGACGTGATAAGTTTAACCTATTAAACTTAGCCAAGATTTTCCCAACTGTAACTAAATTCAGAATACTAACTTATTAGACGTCATTTAAACGAGGTCTAATTCCCAAGAATGTATTCATTTATTCTCCTTAACGTTATATAGTTAAGGTCCATTAGTTATGGATATACTTATCCTATATCCTTTATTCTGAATTTAGCATACGAGATCATTAATGGAGTTCGAAAACGAAGTTCGAACACTCCGAAATTAATTGATATTCCTTAGCTCCTAAGCTAATCCTGAATACCCTTTCGATTATGGAATCATATTCTTCTTAAACCTTTTTAATGTCAATTAAAAATTCATCTTTACCCAAGTATGAACTAATTGCATTTTTCAACTTAAAATTTGCATTTAGATAAGAATAGATATCAGTTTCATTTAACATCCATCCAAGGACAATGAAGCAAATCCAAATCAAGAAATAACATTATATTTCCAATTTAGCCAACAATATCAAACTGATATAATTATTAAAATATCACACTTGTAATTGTATTCAACATTTCATGTCATAATCTGTACATTTGCCAATCCAACTGAATGGGCATGGTTTACATAAAACATCAATACAACTCATGATGAAGAATATACTTTCTTCTTTCCACAATTCCTCGAAGAGGAATAAAAGCAACAATTACAATTTATCTTTCACTAATCAAGAAGCATCGAAAAACAGCCATGTCTTCATTCTAATCAAATTCCATCTCGCAAAATGATTTGCATGGGTCGATTGCCCAATGAATCGAGCATATTAAGCACTTATCCTTAAAATAAGGTGCTTCAACTAACTGTCTCAATAAAAGAACCCTGCTTTTATGAAACGACAGTAAAACATCAATCACGAAATAGGCACAAAAGAAAGATCAGCATAACAACTGAACTATCAAAATATCATCACAATCAGCCAAAGAACCGTTGTCTCATTTCCACATAACCGCTTACAAGTATCATTTCACAATATTGGTAAAGTTAGGAATTACAAGTAGCTTACTGCTGATATAACATACTGTTATCCTTTTCACGCCTTTCATTAATAATAAATGCAAAGGATGAAACTAACTGAAATGTAAACTCATTACTTTCCTTTCAGTTCATGCATCATATTAGAATCCAAGCAATCAAGCACAGACAAGAAAGCGAACAGCAATGCATATAGTCGCTCATATCTAAGCACTACAAGATTCGTTACCAACGAATTATAGATTTCCAACTGAATAAAAGAAGAACAGATCATTTTTCCCAGTCATTCATCCATGACCCTATTTCTTTCCAAATGGCTGTTCTAAAATGGAATCCAAATGAAACACAAATCAAGATAACAGTTCAGAGTGAAACTTACAAAATCCATTCAGAATTCACTTTCCAGCAGTAGAGTAATTTCATTCATAATCAGCTTTAATGAAAACAGGGAAGAATTCATCATCCATATCCATATTTCATTTGAATCAGGCTCATATGGAAATCCAAAATAGGTTAGTACCACATTATGTTCATCCAAGATCAAACAGTATAAGGATGCATACCATATATTTACCATACTAAAAGAAACCATATTTCTTTCACTGTATGCTAAACAGATAAACAGTTATACAATCATACAGTCAATTAATCACATGACTTCCTAATCCTATGAACGTATCCCGTTCAAAATAACATTTTATTCATTGTTGTTACCTACAGCAAGTCCAATCATAAAGCACAGTAAGCCCCTAATGTTGTCTCCAAAATTCAACAACAAACAGAGAACATTTCCTGCCCTTAACCTTCACTAAGAAAACAACCATCTTCTTTGGACTCATCAAGAATTGTTCAAGCTGATTTCAATTCTCCTAAATGATAGTACCAGGATCGGAAGACCACACGAAATATTTAAATATTTCATTTGCACAGAAGGTACAACACTTAGAAAAATAATTTAATTACCGCTGCCACTTCCAACAATCCGATCCTATAAGGTTCAAATAACTTAATTACTATCTCTTTCGAAATCAACAGCAGAGGAGGAAGAACTAATTTCCCATGATATCAATAAGAACAATCATTTGCTCGGAATGAAATAAAACACCCATATTGTGCTCACTGCCAACAAACATTCTGCCCGAATCCCCCTTTTGGTTGAGTTCAAAATAATATGCAGAACTCCGGAATGCAATATCCAGTTATCAATACCTCTTTTTGAAGTAAACTCAGTATAGGGTGTTAAATGCATAAGTCGATACTGATTTAAGACAAACCCAAACAACAAGACAGAGTTCCCATGCATCACTTCTTTCGCAAAACAATTCAAGGTCAAGTTCGCATTCGCAAGATAGTCTGAACTAGGGGATTGAGCGGTCATCGATTAAACACAATAATTCATCATACCTTCTTCAACAAGAAAACAGTGTGTTATACTATAAGTTCAGGAGGAAAAACTATTTCTTTTTCAACTTTCATGAGCACTCATATAAAAATCTAATGCCCATTCTTTTAAAATACAAAATCCCATTTCCTTATAATCCCGAAACAATGAGAAGGAAGAGAAAAGTTCTATTTCTTTCAGCAAGAAAACCTTAGTACAGAAACGACATCAAGCCGTTCACACAACCTTCACCATCTTATCCCAAAATTTCATGTGACAAAAGACAATCACACAGTAATAAAATAATTCACACTGCCTGCACAGTTCACATTGAGCATTTTATGGAAAGAACCCGTTTCTAACTTCCATTTAACGTCAACAACTAGCACACAGGAAGGTATTACATTTGAGAAATACGAAGACAAGTTACACTCAAAGAACAAGAGACAATGTTTCTTATTATTTCAGAAAATGACAACAAGAGTCAATGAATTCCAATCATAGCAACATAACACGACTATATTTCCACTTCCTTTTTACATGCAAGGCAGTTCCAACACAACAGCAAGGAAACAATTACACAATAAGGAACGATCACACAGCCTGTTCCAATTTCACATAACATGAACAGAGAAAGAAACTATCTATTTCAATCCACCATACTGTCAACCATATAATACAGTAATTCATGTTCCAACTCGATTCGTGCAAAGACGAATCAAATCCTAGCAACCAGAAGCGAAGCTTCTTAACATTTTCCCAAAAAAAAGAAAACAAGAATCAACAAAATCCAAATCAATCGACTCGACAGCAATCACACAATCCAAACCCAAGAGCAGGGTTGTTTTAATGAGACACTTAAACAAAGCAAGAATTTTTAAAGAGAAGGGCTTAACATGCCTGTAATCTCTTTTCCAGAACCCGAAGAAAGCTTTGTTTGCCGAGTTATTTCCTTCCACCGCGGCAGCACAAACTTCCCAACACTCCTTTCTTCTTCAGGCTCAACAACAGCCTTAAAATCTCCAAGAACAGTGTCAAATTCCAAGAGCTGGTTCGACTGAACCAGACCAGAAAAACCAAATGCAGAGCAACTTTGCAAAAGCCCGAATCGACAAAATGAAAATCAAAATTCCCTCATACACTTTCCAAGGCGAGCTGGTCGCGAGGACCGAGAATAATCAATGCATTAAAGGCTCTGCCTTTTCCTAACTTCCCACGCCACTGCCAACTTGAGTTGGCGAACTCTAAATTTCAAATTTCCCATGCAAAACCGAATTTGGCTCTATCTCCACATAGATACCTCCATTTCTTACCTGCCCCGCCAAAACTGGCGCTGTCCACGTATGGACTTTCTATTAAATGCTAATGAATACCCTCCTTCCATCCTTATCCTTTCCCTCCAAGGGTCTGCGCCCCTTTAGATTAGGATTAGTTTAGGTTGCATATAGTGTTCAACCTAGGTCTTAGTTTAGCCTTAGGTTATTAGGGCTTAGGTCTATTTTTCCCCTTTTTTGTAATTTAAAAATCCACTTAGGATAGTAGTTTAGGATGCATGTTAGGACTTAGGATTAGTTTAGGGTTTTAATTCCTACTAACCACTAACACCAAACAACTTCCATCCAGCCTTCCAACTGACATTCACGTTAATGCAGAGCAGGACGTTCCGTCCTTTGGATCACGTGTCAAGGCCACCCGTGTCCAGGCATTTCTTGCCTCACGAGGTCCCAAGTTCGACAGTACAGGGTTCAAAAATCGAACCCCTGTCGTTGGCATTTACGTGCCAGCTGCTCATTCCTACAATCAGGCGTTGCACGTTCATATCAACCTCTGGTTTGGTTCAAGAGTAAATCGACACAGAAATCACAAGAAGCCCTCAGCATACTTTGGATCAATGAAATTGATTCAAGGTGTGTCATTAATCAGCATCATGAGAGTTTAGCAAGTATACGAAAATTTGTCGTCACATCAGCAAACACGCAAGTACAATAACTACTGTCCTAACAATAAATCACAGCATGCAAGAATCCAAGTTAGCAACACATTCCTTTAAGATCAGAGTTTATCTTAACATGTTTGCTTTCATTCCAGCAGTTATAACAGCATGAAAAACTTTCACCAAGATAACATACAAAATCAGAGCGTTACATTCTTCCCTCCTTAAAGAATCATCGTCCCGATGATCAGTTTAAACAAATCAAGGAGTTCCTAGGACAAAGTTCAGTTATTGTCCTTTCATTCATAAGTTCATACCAAAAATAGATTCACTCTTAAAAACAACGTTTTAAGACAACTGTACAATAGACTAATAATTGTCTAAATTTGGTAGAATTATCAGTTCTTTGAATTTCAAATTCAATTAAACAGGTGTGGAAAAGTAGATCTCATTTCTTCGAGATTTTCCCAAGTTGCACTTTCTTCGCTGAACTGGTCCCACTGGACCTTACATTGGTTCACTTCGCGATTTCTTAAGTACAACTGGTGAGTTCTTAACACTTGAATGGGCTTAACCACGATTATTCCCGGTCTTGACTGCAAGGAATTCCAATTTAGCACATGTGATAAATCTGTCACGTATTTCTTAAGCAAAGAAATATGAAAAACATCATGCATTTGAGACAAAGTAGGAGGTAATGCTAGACGATAAGCTACAGGGTTGATTATTTCAACAATTTCAAAAGGTCCCACGTAACGTGGCGACAACTTGGCATCCTTGCCAAAGTTATTGAGCTCTTTTTCGGCTTCACCCAAGAAAGACCTTCTCTCCCAGCTTTATAATGCCTCACAACCCACTTCAAGTCTCGCATAGCTCTTTTGCCTATTGGCAGCCTCCTTTAGATGTTCCCGAATCATTTTGATTTGTTGTTCCATTTCCATAAGGATTTCTGGCCCAATTACCTCTCTGTCCTCAACGCTGTCCCAGCTGATAGGGGTTCTAGCATTTTCTTCCATACAATGCTTCAAAGGGCGCCATTTTTAAAGAGGCATGATAGATGTTATTGTAAGCAAATTCTACCAAATGAAGGTATTCCTCCCGTTTATACTTTGGTCCATGCAATACATCCTTAACATGTCCTCTAAAACCTAATTAACTCTCTCAGTCTGTCCATCCGTTTCTGGATGATATGCAGAACTGAAGTTCAATTTAGTCCCCAAGGCCGCATTAAGCGTTTGCCAAAACCTTGATGTCATCCTCGGATCTCTATCCGATATGATTAATTCCGGTATTCCATGCAATCTGAAGATTTCATGTACAAATCTTCTTGCTAGCACTGGTGCATCGTCCTTCAAATTACCAGCAATGAAGTGTGCCACTTTGGTCAATTTGTCGACTACAACCAGGATAATGTCATGCTTATTTCTTGACATAGGCAATCCTTGAACGAAATCCATCATTATCACTTGCCATTTATACTGCGGAATACTGTGGGGATACAATAATCCAGCGGGGTGCATATGTTCCGCCTTAACACGCTGACATTCCAAGCAGTGTGTTACAAACTCTGCCACATCCTTTTTCATTCCCTTCTAGAAATATTGCTGCTTAAGATTAGCGAGCATTTTTGTAATGCCAGGGTGTCCAGAAAAAGGTGAATTATGGAATTCAGTTAACAATTTTCCTCTTAAGTCGTTTGCCACAGGTATATATACCCTGTTTTCAAACCTCAGAATTCCTTCATTATCAAAACGGAATCCCTTATACCTGACGTCCTGTGGGTCTGCAGCAAGTGCTGATTTGACTTGTTGGAAATAAGGATCTGATTCCAAGGCATCTTTCACCTCATCCTTAAACTGAGTTCTTAACATTATAAGAGCAATGATATGCTTCCTTCGACTCAAAGCATCTGCTACCCTATTTTTCTTGCCCTTAATGTAGCTTATATCGAAGTCATACTGAGACAAAAATTCTAACCATCTTCGTTGCCTTGCATTCAGATTTGGCTGAGTAAAATATACTTCAGCCCTAGATGGTCTGTTTTTAACTCGAAGGGCTTGCCTAAAAGATAATGCCTCCACATTTGAAGTGCATGAACAATGGCAGCGAGTTCAAGATCATGTGGAGCATAGTTCTGTTCATGTAACTTAAGCTTTCTGCTTTCATAAGCGATGACATGGTTATTCTGTAATAGAATACCTCCAAGGCCTTCTCCTGAGGCGTCCGTTACAACCATAAAATCTCCATTTGGATCAGGTACAGTCAAAATAGGTGCTGTAGTTAACTGTTCCTTTAACTTTTTAAAGGCAGATTCACATTTGTCTGTCCAGACAAATTTCTTTTCTTTCTTTTGCAGCGAAGTGATTGGGGCAGCAATTTTTGAAAAGTCCTTAACGAACTTTCGATAATATCCAGCCAAGCCCATGAAGCTCCTCACTTCGTGCACATTCTTAGGCGCAGGCCACTCCGTTATAGCTGTGATCTTTGAAGGGTCAACAACTATCCCATTTTTGCTTATAACGTGTCCCAAATAATGCACTTCTGCATCATAAAAGGAACATTTGGACAGTTTGCCATACAACTTCCTCTTTCTTAAGATTTCCAGCACTATCCTGAGATGTTCTTGGTGCTCTTCGACATTTTTAGAGTATATAAGAATGTCGTCTAAGAATACAAGCACAAACTTGTCTAAGTATTCTTGAAAAATATTGTTCATTAGATTCATGAAGGCGGCAGGTGCATTAGTCAACCCAAAAGGCAACACCGTGAACTCATAATGCCCGTACCTCGTTCTAAAAGTTGTTTTATGAATATCTTCTTCCTTTATTCTCAGCTGATGGTACCCTGATCGAAGATCTATTTTTGAATAAACTGATGCTCCTCGCATCTGATCAAACAGATCATCAATCCTAGGAAGTGGGTATCGATTTTTAATAGTTGCTTTGTTCAGCATTCTGTAATCAATGCACAGCCTCAAAGTGCCATCCTTTTTCTTTACGAAAATTACCGGCACTCCCCAAGGTGAGACGCTCGGTCTTATCAGCCCCTTAGTTAGAAGTTCTTGTAACTGAGCCTTCAGCTCTACCAACTCAATGGTAGTCATTCTATAAGGTGCCTTAGATATGGGTTCCGTTCCTGGTTTGATTTCTATTGCGAAATCAAACTCACGTTTGGGCGGAAGACCTGGCAATTCCTCCGAAACACATCACGGAAATCCCTCAACAATGGATATCTTTCCATGAAATCATTATCTTCCTCTGCATTTTCTGTCACTTTTACTGCATACAAAGTGCAGCCTCTATTTTTAGCCCTCTTTAGTTGCATAGCCGTCAATTTCCTAACTGCAACTTCCCGTTTTACACCTTGAATGACTGTTGCTTTCTACAGGTCATCAAGGCAACAGTTTTGTTTTTCATAACATTCGATCTTTGCCTTATGTTCAGCCAACCAGTTAACTCCAATAATGATATCATATGATCCTAGAGGAGTGACATACAATTCAACTTCGGTGGAGAAACTAGGCAGATCAAGAATTGCCCCAAAAAGGCACATTTCGACTATATGGACAGCGTTATTCCCATAATGCACTGTCCATGTTTTATCCATTCTTGTAGCCTTTATTTTTAATTTCATAGCAAGTTTAGCAGAAATAAAACATTTTGTAGCTCCAGTATCAAAAAGTATAATTACAGGTGTACCGAATAACTTACCCGTAACTTCTATGGGCGTCACTTGCTTTTCAGCTTGTCTGTTAGCCACTGCAGCGTGTATCCTATGTTGTTGTCCGCGATCATCCTTCTTCAGAGGACAATGATTCGCATAGTGGTCCTTTCCACAGTTGAAGCATCCTCCAGCTGGCCCTTTTCTAGGCTCAAATTTATTACCAGCCTTGAAGTTATCATTCTGGCTTCCATAGGACTTCTGTCCAATGCCATTCACTTTTGTGAAGCTGTTCCGCATGCTATTTACAGGTCTGTTCATCACAGGTTTCTTGTTGTTATCTACAACAACAAAAAATTTCACACCAAACCTTTTCCAAGGTCCCCTTTTTGGTGCAAGAGACGAAGAAGGATTGGGAATCTTCTTCCTTATCTCTTCCCTGTGAGCAGATATTGCCCTCAATTTCTGTTCCTGTCTGATTGCCTTTTCGACAACTCCATCCATGGTGGTTGGGCCGTGGACATCCACTTTGCCACCAATGATGGGATTCACCCCATTATGAATTTCCGTATTCGAACTTCTCGTCGCACTTGGTATCAAGCGGCACATACTTAAGGAGTTTAGTAAACCCTTCCCAGTATTCCGTCACCGATGCCTTCCTTGCACCAATTCTGAAATTTATTCATTTTCCTATCAAATAGAGTTGAGGCAGCCATCGTTGCCTAAAATAACCCTTAAATTGATCCCAAGTTATGTCTGATTCGACAATATTCAGCTCAACCTTACGGTTGTCCCACCATGATGATGCTTCATGAGAAAGCTGATATGCTCCCCATATCGCTTTAGTCTCTTCGGAGAAGTTTCTTATTGCAAATTATTTCTCCATTTCACTGAGCCAATTCTCAGCTCCGTCTCCAAGAGTTGTTCCATCAAACTTTGGAGGACTTATTCTCTTTATATCATTTGTAAGTTCAAATTTCCGCTAATCTTGCCCTTTTATTTTCAGGGGGATTAGGAGAAATTACATTATTATCATCAACACCCGGATTCCCTCTGTTGATGTTGTCCACTGGAGGCAACTGATCATTTATTTCAGCTTCATTCTCCTCCTCTTCATTGCCCATTGATTGTTGTTCCAAAACAATCAAACGATCCTCGTATCAAGTAGGCAAAGAAGGATTTCATCCACTTTTTAAGGGCCATCATTGCTTCTCCACCCAAGAATGGGTTATTCGCAAAGATTCGACCTCTTGTCATCTCCGACCATTTTCTGTTCAATAAGAAAATGTAAACCTTATTAATATCGTGGACTCATTAGGTCCAAGAGCTGCAACCTTCAGCTCTGATACCAAGATGTAACATTCCCATTTTAAGATACCGGAACAAGGGAAAAAAATTTTGATAACGTTCTCTCGTTATGAATTATAAAATTCAAACACACGTTCAAGTTTTAATAATTGTTCTCTCCCCAAACAACACAGCTTGATCACAATTTCTTTTTAAACGAATGTTCCTTTGTTCGCATATTTACAATATGGAACACACATTCAATGCCATTCAATCTTATAACAGATTCTATATGCTCAGTAAATGACTCGAGGAACTCGCCGATCTTCCATTTTCATGGCTCGAGTTTCAACGATCCTTCATTTCATGACTCGCAACAACCGATCCTTCATGTTCGTTTATGCATAGTATATTATATATACTTGTTCTCATAACCGCTTTCTCGTTATCGAACCGATCCATTTAAGAAGCCTATCTCAATATCTCATATCGATATTCATCCGACATCTTGCATCTTAAATTAAGTGATAAGGACAACGCAACCAACAATTGCGATATACTTTGGCCAAAGATTTTCACATGCTTTGCATGATCATATTCCCGGATGTGATACACATCAACGGAATACGCCCTTCACTTCACTTCACTGCTATATCTAGAATGGTCTTTCCCGGTTCCTACCAGTCCTCTCCGTTTAAGGTCAGTTTTAAACTTCTAATTCCAACTAGTAATATGAACGAATATAGGAAGGCACTCTTGGTAACTAAAGATACGCAGATATACGGTGTCGTTTCCCCACGACTCCGTGTTTCTAATTATCTTTAGTATTCCGGAGTCACTCCGTATACCAGATCATACCCTATCCCCTGCTAAGAGTTACACATTCAGCCTATGTATTCTTGATGTTTTAATTTGGGAGGGCATTGCAATATGTCAGCTGCAACATTGTGTCGTCATGAAGACCCCGTCTTCATGGAGACACCTTGCTGTAGCTGGCGTATGCCAATGTCCTGCAGAATCCTCCCATCGAGAATACACATCCTGCTCAAGTGATTTGGATACGATTTAATAATTAAGAGTCAACTTTCAGCATCCATGCTGATCCCTTTATCCTCGTTTCCGTTACAGTTGTATATAGCTAAGAGGGACTAAATCCATCCATTAGCTTGCTATGCATCTTCTCCTTCGTATCGAAGGGCTACATTTCCCTACTTGGTTCACTTCTTAATCATTAGATTAAGCAAATCATCATCGTCGGACGTGATAAGTTTAACCTATTAAACTTAGCCAAGATTTTCCCAACTGTAACTAAATTCAAAATACTAACTTATTAGACATCATTTAAACGAGGTCTAATTCCCAAGAATGTATTCATTTATTCTCATTATCGTTATATAGTTAAGGTCCATTAGTTATGGATATACTTATCCTATATCCTTTATTCTGAATTTAGCATACGAGATCATTAATGGAGTTCGAAAGCGAAGTTCGAATACTCCGAAATTAATTGATATTCCTTAGCTCCTAAGCTAATCCTGAATACCCTTTCGATTATGGAATCATATTCTTCTTAAACCTTTTTAATGTCAATTAAAAATTCATCTTTACCCAAGTATGAACTAATTGCATTTTTCAACTTAAAAGTTGCATTTAGATAAGAATAGATATCAGTTTCATTTAACATCCATCCAAGGACAATGAAGCAAATCCAAATCAAGAAATAACATTATATTTCCAATTTAGCCAACAATATCAAACTGATATAATTATTAAAATATCACACTTGTAATTGTATTCAACATTTCATGTCATAATCTGTACATTTGCCAATCCAACTGAATGGGCATGGTTTACATAAAACATCAATACAACTCATAGACAGAAGAATATACTTTCTTCTTTCCACAATTCCTCGAAGAGGAATAAAAGCAACAATTACAATTTATCTTTCAGCTAATCAAGAAGCATCAGAAAACAGCCATGTCTTCATTCTAATCAAATTCCATCTGCAAAATGATTTGCACGGGTCAGTTCAATGAACTGAGCATATTAAGCACTTATCCTTAAAATAAGGTGCTTCAACTAACTGTCTCAATAAAAGAACCCTGCTTTTATGAAACGACAGTAAAACATCAATCACGAAATAGGCACAAAAGAAAGATCAGCATAACAACTGAACTATCAAAATATCATCACAATCAGCCAAAGAACTGCTGTCCCGTTTCCACATAACCGCTACAAGTATCATTTCACAATATTGGTAAAGTTAGGAATTACAAGTAGCTTCATCACTGATATAACATACCGTTATCCTTTTCACGCATTTCATTAATAATAAATGCAAAGGATGAAACTAATCGAAATGTAAACTCATTACTTTCCTTTCAGTTCATGCATCATATTAGATTCTAAGCAATCAAGCACAAACAAGAAAGCGAGCAGCAATGCATATAGTCGCTCATATCTAAGCACTACAAGATTCGTTACCAACGAATTATAGATTTCCAATTGAATGAAAGAAGAACAGATCATTTTTCCAAGTCATTCATCCATGACCCTATTTCTTTCCAAATGGCTGTTCTAAAAATGGAATCCAAACGAGACACAAATCAAGATAACAGTTCAGAGTGAAACTTACAAAATCCATTCGAATTCACTTTCCAAAGAAGAGAGTAATTTCATTCATAATCAGCTTTAATGAAAACAGGGAAGAATTCATCATCCATATCCATATTTCATTTGAATCAGGCTCATATGAAAATCCAAAACAGGTTAGTACCACATTATGTTCATCCAAGATCAAACAGTATAAGGATGTATACCATATATTTACCATACTAAAGAAACCATATTTCTTTCACTGTATGCTAAACAGATAAACAATTATTCAATCATACAGTCAATTAATCACATGAATTTCTAATCCTATGAACGTATCCCGTTCAAAATAACATTTTATTCATTGTTGTTACCTACAGCAAGTCCAATCATAAAGCACAGTAAGCCCCTAATGCTATCTCCAGAATTCAACAACAAACAGAGAACATTTCCTGCCCTTAACCTTCACTAAGAAAACAACCATCTTCTTTGGACTCATCAAGAATTGTTCAAGCTGATTTCAATTCTCCTAAATGACAGTACCAAGATCGGAAGACCACACGAAATATTTAAATATTTCATTTGCACGTGATGTAGGTACAAAGACTTTGAAAAATAATTTAATTACCGCTGTCACTTCCAACAATCCGATCCTATAAGGTTCAAATAACTTAATTACTATCTCTTTCGAAATCAACAGCAGAGGAGGAAGAACTAATTTCCCATGATATCAGTAAGAACAATCATTTGCTCAGAACAAAATAAAACACCCAAATCGTGCTCACTGCCAACAAACATTCTTGCCTAAATTCCCCTTTTGGTTGAGTTCAAAATAATATGCAGAACTCCGGAATGCAATATCCAGTTATCAATACCTCTTTTTGAAGTAAACCCGTATAGGGTGTTAAATGCATAAGTCAGATACAGTTAAGACAAACCCAAACAACAAGACAGAGTTCCCATGCATCACTTCTTTCGCACAGCAATTCAAAGTCAAGTTCGCATTCACAAGACAGTCCGAACTAGGGATTGAGCGGTCATCAATTAAACACAACAATTCATCATACCTTCTTCAGCAAGAAAACAATGCATATTATACTATAAGTTCAGAAGGAAAAACTATTTCTTTTCCAACTTTCACGAGCACTCATATAAAATTCTAATGCCCATTCTTTTAAAATACAAAATGCCATTTCCTTATAATCCCGAAACAACAGAAGGAAGAGAAAAGTTCTATTTCTTTCAGCAAGAAAACCTCAGTACAGAAACGACATCAAGCCGTTCACACAACCTTCACCATCTTATCCCAAAAGTTCATGTGACAAAAGACAATCACACAGTAATAAAATAATTCACACTGCCTGCACAGTTCACATTAAGCATTTTACGGAGAAGAACCCGTTTCTAACTTCCATTTAACGTCAACAACCAGTACACAGGAAGGTATTCCATTCGAGAAATACGAAGACAGTTAAACTCAGCAACCAGAAACAATGTTTCTTATTATTTCCAAAAATGACAACAAGAGTCAACGAAATCCAATCATAGCAACATAACACGACTGTATTTCCACTTCCTTTTTACATGCAAGGCAGTTCCAACACAACAGCAAGGAAACAATTACACAATAAGGAACGATCACACAGCCTGTTCCAATTTCACATAACATGAACAGAGAAAGAAACTATCTATTTCAATCCACCATACTGTCAACCATATAATACAGTAATTCATGTTCCAACTCGATTCGTGCAAAGACGAATCAAAGCCTAGCAACCAGAAGCGAAGCTTCTTAACATTTTCCCAAAAAAAGAAAACAAGAATCAACAAAATCCAAACCCAAGAGCAGGGTTGTTTTAATGAGACACTTAAACAAAGCAAGAATTTTTAAAGAGAAGGGCTTAACATGCCTGTAATCTCTTTTCCAGAACCCGAAGAAAGCTTCGTTTTCCAAGTTATTTCCTTCCACCGCGGCAGCACAAACTTCCCAACACTCCTTTCTTCTTCAGGCTCAACAACAGCCTTAAAATCTCCAAGAACAGTGTCAAATTCCAAGAGCTGGTTCGACTGAACCAGACCAGAAAAACCAAATGCAGAGCAACTTTGCAAAAGCCCGAATCGACAAAATGAAAATCAAAATTCCCTCATACACTTTCCAAGGCGAGCTGGTCGCGAGGACCAAGAATAATCAATGCATTAAAGGCTCTGCCTTTTCCTAACTTCCCACGCCACTGCCAACTTGAGTTGGCGAACTCTAAATTTCAAATTTCCCATGCAAAACCGAATTTGGCTCTATCTCCACATAGATACCTCCATTTCTTACCTGCCCCGCCAAAACTAGCGCTGTCCACGTATGGACTTTCTATTAAATGTTAATGAATACCCTCCTTCCATCCTTATCCTTTCCCTCCAAGGGTCTACGCGCCCCTTTAGATTAGGATTAGTTTAGGTTGCATATAGTGTTCAACCTAGGTCTTAGTTTAGCCTTAGGTTATTAGGGCTTAGGTCTATTTTTCCCCTTTTTTTTGTAATTTAAAAATCCACTTAGGATAGTAGTTTAGGATGCATGTTAGGACTTAGGATTAGTTTAGGGTTTTTAATTCCTACTAACCACTAACACCAAACAACTTCCATCCAGCCTTCCAACTGACATTCACGTTAATGCAGAGCAGGACGTTCCGTCCTTTGGATCACGTGTCAAGGCCACCCGTGTCCAGGCATTTCTTGCCTCACGAGGTCCCAAGTTCGATAAAGACAGGCGTTCAAAAATCGAACCCCTGTCATTGGCATTTACGTGCCAGCTGCTCATTCCTACAATCAGGCGCTGCACGTTCATATCAACCTCTGGTTTGGTTCAAGAGTAAATCGACACAGAAATCACAAGAAGCCCTCAGCATACTTTGGATCAATGAAATTGATTCAAGGTGTGCTGTCAATCAGCAACGAGAGTTTAGCAAGTATACGACAATTTGTCGTCACATCAGCAAACACGCAAGTACAATAACTGCTTGTCCTAACAATAAATCACAGCATGCAAGAATCCAAGTTAGCAACACATTCCTTTAAGATCAGAGTTTATCTTAACATGTTTGCTTTCATTCCAGTAGTTATAACAGCATGAAAAACTTTCACCAAGATAACATACAAAATCAGAGCGTTACAAAATGGTGGGGGCACGAAAGTCACTCAATTATATTTTTTTAACAAAAACAAGAGCATCTGTTGGTATTTTAGTTGTTTGACCCACTTAAACTTATTTGTTTTCAATAAAATTTAGTAGCTTAGAAACTAGACTCAAAATGATATGATTCATATTTCTACAACATCTTCCAATTTTGAGTGTAACTATTTCAAAAAACTCGTACAAGTTGAATTTTTTTTTTTCAGAAAAATGTGTCCACTTAAGACCCCCTTTTGGCCCCCCAACTTGGTGCACTTACCCCGTGATACATCTCCAATAAAGGTAAACATAGTTCAAATAAAATGATCTTTCTTGATTTGAACGATTATGATTTAACTTTGGGACAATCTTTGGATTACCACTGTTAACATAAATACAAAATGGTTTGATTTTTTACTAGCCAAGCATGGCTTTTTTTAAGTTAGCTGGAAAACATTATGAGTTTTTACATTTGTAATTGTTGTTTGGTGATGTAGTATATGTTAGAATCTTGTCTAAAAATCTAATCCTTATTAAGTCGGTTGTAAATTGTGATAGTGAACATATTTATTTTATATAATTATGAAGCTTCATTATTATATATGTAGGAGATAAATTTCTTAATATAAACTAGGAAGATTATAATTATAACTTACTGACTAAGAATAATCGTAGCCATAACATATTCTTTTAATACATTATAACTACAACATGGAATAAGAGTATGCGGAATCATGTCATTTCATATGAATTGAACCATATCTATTTATCTCTCCTACAATTTTGCAGGAAAGGCCAACATACTTGAAGTAACTGATTGGATTAGATTCTTGATTATTTTTACATTTTTATTTATATGAAAATAAATCCAAGAGGATTAATGTAATCAATTTGTTCATGCGATTGAAAATTCATCGCATCATAAAATGGGCATTAAGACACAATGTATTACACTTGTTGATTTTGTATATCATTATTAATGGATATTGGGATAATTATCCTTATTTGAAATCTAGTTTATGAATTACTTTATTATTGAGAAAAAACATAAAAATCTACTTACACAATTGATTATTAATTAAGTTGATTGTTCTTAAGTTATGTGTTGATTATTAATTTCTTTAAGTCGAGATAGAATAATCAAACCAAACTAAATAATGACATATAAACAAAATAAGGATGTCTAAAGTAATTTATAGTATTAAATGGCATTAATGAACTATTCTTGACGAGTAAATGTAATAAAGAAACTCGGTATGGGAAAATGAATAGTTAACCTACACCTAACAAAAATTACTATGTTGTAGAAAATATGACAAGAGGTACTAATAATAGTTAGTAACTCGATGAGTTACTATGACCTCTTATGGGAACCTAATAGTATTTTGAAAACAATACTTTTAAAACAAGTCGTTAAGAAATACTTAGTTACTTTATCTAACTAAGGTAACCTATGAATATAAAAAGCGTGGGTGTGATAATCATAATTATTTTTGCTAGAATCTTGTTTTGTGCCAACTTAGGATGGCTATGGGAAGGGTAGTGAGGATGTAATTATGGGTAATCATTATTGTCGAAGAAAATGAAAAAGTAAAACATGAGGATTATGCAAGATGGTGTAAACATCAACCGAGTTGCACTCCGTAAACATGATGAGGTTTCATGGAGATTAAGCATCAACCATAACGTGCATGAAAGGATTAGAAAGGGTCACAAGAATCTCATCAACTCATCATAGATCTAAAAGGATAAGGGGTACAAATAGGGGTGTTGTGTAACCCCTAATGCATGTAATCATGACCTCTCAAGTGGAGAAGGGGAGTTATATTCCCGGAATGGGAAATAACTCCCATATGACACATATGATGGATCGACATGTAAGGAATATCATGATGACCCCTATTAACCCGAATGACACCTAGACCTCTCGACGTCATTTAAGTGAGATGACCTACCACGTGATGTGGAAAATGGCCCACACCAACACCCCCCTTCATAATAACTTAGGATGAGGCGGAAAGTCAAAAATGAGGAATGGGTCCCAACACTAAATCCTGATGAGGCACCCATACACAACAAGGATATTAAGCTATGGAGGAAAAATTAGTGGGGAAAACATCCACAACAAGAGATGGAAACCCCTCCCTAATGTAAGAAAGATGCCACGGATGGGTCCTCGAAATTGAGAAGCTTGATAAGGTACCCATGTATAAAAGGGAAAACTAACTCAAAAAAATAAGAAGAGAGGAGATGAAGGAGGAGACAAGAGGAACGTAGAAGATGTCATGGAGGGATATAAAATCTACAACTTTAGGGAGTCTCCAAGATGAGTTTCGATGACGTGATCCTCTACCTCTAGATTGAAGAAGAGCCACCCACAACAAACTATGTGTCTGCCCTTAGGAAGGACAAAAATGGTGTACTAGAAGTCCACCCACTCCGCAAAGGAAGTCAAGAAATCAATACATGAACTCGAATTTGGTCCACAAAAGTGCTACATAGGTATAGAAAATGAGCACCAAGGAATCAAGGTAATGCCACATGCGTAGAATTGTTAGAGTGTGAAGGAGGAACATCTGCTGAAAGGATGTCCAAGTAATGTGAAGGAAATGCAACAACCCCCATAATAGAAAGAGGATCCATAAGCAAGGGTGGATCAATGAAGGTCTCATGACAAGTGGAATTAATAAGACTCCCGCAAGGCTTAACTCCCAACAAAGGAGATGAAGAAATCCTCCGAAACACCTATAGAAGGATGAGGAACATGTACTTGCATCACAAGTAGGCACTTTGTGAAAAGATGACCAAGGTTTGACAGATAATCATCCAAATGAGGGGCTCAACAAATAGAATATCTATGTTGTACAAGTATGAATCATCACATGAAGGTAAAGGGGTGGAAAGGGCTTGACACACACTGGAAGTGTAAAGAAGGTAGCAGATGTAATGACAACATAATGCCGAGAATAAGACTGCTCGATGTCTGATGGGAAGGGAGGAGTGTCGACATACTCTAGAATAGTGAGAGAAGGTGGAGAGGAGTCCTTTGTAGCACTCTCATCATCAAAAGTGGAACCAAGCAATTTTGTGTCAAATAGAATTTTCATCACATGAAGAAGAAGCAAATGAGACAACTACATCGAGACCCGTAATAACAACAAAGATGTGAAGGGTCTCCAAACAAGGACTGAAAGATGCTTTAGATGGTGTGGGGAGGATCTAAGTTTTCCACATGAATGTGGAGAGGTCTAGCAACATGCAACATCAAGTGACCAATGACATGGTTACAAGTGTCGATAAATTCCTCAAGAAGATGACGATAAGTGGGTGTAGGAACTAGCCCATGCAAAAAGTGTGTAAGACCCTCATAGGAAAAGTAATATTCCATAAAAGTATGCCATGATGTGTAGTTCTCTATCCCAAGAAGAAGTGGTGGAGGAAGTAAATCGGTCCTGCGCGAAGCTCAAGTCTAGAAATAACATCCTCTATGATCTGAAAGGTACACAAGAAGAAGAGGGTGTAAGAATGCAAGATGTCGAATCATCTCGAGAATGCATCTGTGTGTAATACAACACCCAAGAGAAATAGTGAACCCTCTATTTGTGGAACTTTATAAGTAGTGTGTGATTACAATAAGGTGTGTTCATGCGACGTCAGACAGTTGACCACTCACCTCATAGTAGGTGACGAGTCACGCAAGAGTGGAGGCCACTAGAAGTCCTAGTCGGAATTAAAGGAACAACACACAATCAAACACAAAAGGGCAAAATAAGAACATGGGTACAAACACCGATTAGTGTGAGAGAAGGAATCTCACATCGCAAAAGTAAGGTTCTTTTTCCGCAGGGCTATGGTGGATGCGCCACCACCGCAGTGAAGAGGAGCAATACAATGCAATGAGCCGTAAAAGATTTCTGAAATCCCAATAACCCTATACGAAGGCCCTGAAAAAGATACCCCCTTAAAATAATGCAATTTTTAATGTTTTCCTCCTTTAATTTCCCATACAATGTTGAAAAGTGGGAAAAAATCAACAAAAATCCAAAGGGGAGGGGTTTAGAAGGTTCCAGAGGCCTAAAAGGGGTGAGCTGAAAGCATCTCGGCCAAGCTGGCTCGGTGGGCTAAGTTTGTGTTGAACTCGACGAGCTACAATGATGTTTCTCCGAGCCGAGCTACGAACTGGGATGACGCTTAGTTGAATGTTGGATGGTGGAAAATTGGACAACGCGTTGGATGGATGTCATGTCTCCGGAGCAGGTTCAACGCTGAGCGGTCAGAGTGGACTGTTTGAACCTGGGCTGCGAAGGGTTAACTGTTGACAACGTGTCAACTGGGTGTTGGAGAAGTTCGCTAAGATGGAACAAAGCGTCGTACGACAAGGAACTGACGAGATTTGTGCTGAGCCTTTAGGAGTGTCGGGACTGGCGAGTCTGATGGTGCAAGTGTCGTTGAGCTACATGGACTGCAGGGAGAGCATGTCGAAGTTAGAGCAGGTGAAACAGGATTCTAATGTAAGTTCGGTGAGCAGTCTGAAGGTGATTCGAGGACGCAACGGCATATAAACAAATCAAGCATACGAACTCATAGATGACTCATTCGGGCGTCCAACATGGAGAGAAGGAGTTGCAGAGCAGCAAAACTCTAACACAGAATGCGGAGCTTGAGGTTTAAACGCTGCAGAATTCAATAAAATCCCAACACAAGGGAAAACCATGCAAAGCACGAGCGGGTTTCCAATGAACATGAAGGAGGTGAGGCCATCGAACCGGAGGCAAAGCTTGACGGATCCAGAGAGAAAGCTAGAGCACGGATGCAACACGAGCCAATAGGGGAGCCCAAACCAGGATGCACGAGGGCCAAGGTAGGTGCAGAGAATAACGCATGCCAAAGATTAAATAAAACCAACTTAAGCCAATGCGAGAAGTCATGCAAAACCGGTTCATCAATGTACATGGTGAGTTGAAGACAAATGCACAAGCTTGAAGGAGAGAACAACAAGATGGAATCGATGCACAAGGTGGCGAGCTTGGGCAGCTCGGTTCCCATCTCGGCGAGCTGGGGCCGAGTTGGGCCCAGGAAAGCACTTCAAAAACTTTAAAAATGCATAGAACCAACACTTTTAAAACCTGATCTGCAACCTATGAAACTGCAACCTGAACTATAAAATACCTCCAAAAACGTATGCAAAACTGGGAAAACCACAAACACTAACCACGAATGAGATTTTAAACCAGAATTAATGCAATTAGAGCATGAATGGAATATCTATTACGATGGATGCACATGAAACCCAAAAAAACACGAATGGAGATCAAGAGAGAAATGGTAGATCATGAATATAACATGAATCCCACAACATGCACTCTAATACCATGACGAAGAATGTGAAAATATGAAGCACAAGGATCATGCGGGATGGCGTGAACATCAACTGAGTTGCACTCGACAACGTGATGAGGTCTCATGGAGAGCGAGCATTAACCATAACGTGCATGCAAGGATTAGCAAAGGGTCACAAGAATCTCATTAACTCCTCATAGATCTGAAAAGGATAAGGGGTACAAATAGGGGTGTTGTGTAACCCCCAATGCCTATAATCATGACCTCTCAAGTGGAGAATGGGAGTTATATTCCTAGAATGGGAAGTAACTCCCATATGACATATATGATGCAATCGACATGTAAGAAATCTCACAATGATCCATATCAACCACTTTGACACATAAACCTATGACCTCACCTAAGTGAGTTGACTTGCCACATGATGTGGAAATGGCCCACACCAAAAATTATGTGGTTCCTATCTTTCCTATAGGGATCCTAAGATGGCACGGATGGGATTCTCTTCGTTTAGGAAAATGAGCCAATAATGGACTCTCCCTATTCTAAACTAAATAGCCTTCTTAAAAAACAAAAAATAAATCAAAATATTTGTATGGAGATGGTTGTGCGGTGACAAAAGATGAGTTTCGTAGACTTCGTACAATCTTGAAACTAAGCTTGCAAAGCAATGTCTGAAACCAAGGATTTTTTTAGTGGTGAATATTCCATTTTAGAAAAATTTGAAAAGATGATTTTTTTGGGCAAGTCAGTGTCATGTTCACCTAAAATTTATAATATATTGTTTTTTAGGGGTCGGCTTCGCCAACCCCTTGAAAACATCTCCTATATAAACCTAGGTGATTCGTCGGGTAGTAAACTACTAACTTAATACTATCTTATTGAGGTACCGACATATCAAGTATCGTGAACTTGCAGGGTAGTTTGTTGATGCACCGTAGGAAGTTGTTGACATACGGCAAGAGTTTATTGACGCACAATGATCCTATGTTGTTGAGGGACGACAAGAGGATGCAGACGCACGATGGGAGATTTGCATTTTGCAAATCATGCAACAATAAGTTTGTTGTCGTGAAATAGCAAGGTCAGTTGTCGGACAACACCCTTGGCGACGTGTGACAACAAGGTTATTGTCGCTGCGACAACAACCTTATTGTCATGTAACAATGACTTTATTATCACCTGACGGTGACCTTATTGTCACCCACAAAGAAGGTTGTTTTCATATGATACTAAAATTGTTGCGCATGATAAAGAACCTTGCTATCACATGTCTTGAAAATCAGAAAAACTATTATACACAAACCCCAGAAAATTCACCTGTTTCATGAAAGTGGTTCTGGGGATATTCGCCAGGGATTTTCCACCTTTGATTTCCCAAAGGTCTCTTAAAATTAACTTGCTTGAAACTTTAGCGAAACTTATGTATTAGCTAAGTACATTTTCTGTTCACCAATCCCTAATTTATTTTTTTCGAGATCTTTGGATGGAAGTTGCATGAATGTCTTCTAGGTAGGCACTTAGGAGATGCACATAGTTCTCATAACTTGTAAAAGGTTTAACCAAGTATATTGAGTATACACACTCGAATAGAGTGAATTAAGGGAGATCATGGAGATATGTTATTAGATGGATTTTTTTAGATTAGGTAATAATTTATTTTTAAGGGGACCAAAAACCCAACAAGACAAGTATCAAAGAACTAAGATCAAGAAGAAACCACTATCAGTGAAAAAAGAAACAACACAAGGATCTTAAACTATTAGATGGATTATGCATATTTTGATAATGTTTATTTATTTAGTAGCAAGATAAATAATAATGTTAATCATTAATATCATTAATTTAACATTAAGGGTATGTAATAATAAATCTCCTTAATTTGAATGATCATAAAATGGGTGTTACATCACCCACAAGCAATGGTATCAAGTATATATACTCCATCACCTTTTTGTAAAACGACCACCAAATAATCAATTTTACCATACATGAAGGCGATTATGGATCATGTATCTTTGGACTATTTCATACCTATGTATTGTACTTAGAGTCTTGGAGCTTACCTTTTTGCATTTCGGTCACCATATTGAGTTAAAACTTGAGATCTTCTTATTGCATTTTCCCTTCTCCACCCATAGTGATTCTCTATTAGTGGTTTTTTCTTTGGGGGAATTATGCATAAGTAGTCACACACACACACACGGGTAAGTATTTATAACCCGTCTTAGTCTTTTATCTTGCACACGTATGTTGTTTTTGGGCATATGTTGTTATGTAAGAGAGTAGATGTATGTTTACTTTAATCTATTACCTTATCTTATTATATTGATTCCCTTGGCTTTATCCATCCCTTGATTACTCTTATTTTGAATATAGTAGGATATATATATATATATATATATATATATATATATATATTTATCTTAGCTATAGACCTTAGAAACTTATAAATTTTCTAGGGTTAGTGTCACTATCCTTTAGAATTATGACGCTAGCACTCCTTAAGCAAACTTTGATCTGCATCACGTGTATGGACTTAGATTGGATCCCTAGATTTGAAAATCCAATTGTGAACCTATCGTTTGTTTGTGATATAGATACTAGTCTTAATATATAGTGGACATATATTCAATATAAGTTGTTAAAAATTTTGATCAAAATCATTCTTGGTGCATCGCCATTTTTCTCTTAATCCATTTTCCTCATATGAGATCTTATCTTAGCAATCTATATTAGATGGTGATAGCATTAGGAGGGATTTAGGAAACAAAAGGAACAACCTCTATAAGTTCTATTACAATTACAATCCCATAACTAGAAAGATATCCCATTGTTGTGTTTGAACTCGTGGTGCATCCAATATGATGTAAACATCAACAAAAATTATGAAACATGGCAATAATATTAGTAGAAATAATGGATGGTTTATTAGCGATACTTGAAAACTTGACATTAATCCAATAGTTGTTCTTCAATGGATGTTGAGGGTGGTGGTGTGGGGATGCGATGTTCATGGATAAGCATTTACATGAAAACCTTAAATTTGACGTTTGTTTTACGAAAAAGTTAAATTTAAAATTTGATCATTGATGTCCATTTGACCATCACTTAAAAAAAAATTTCTTTAAGAAGTCAATCAAAAAATCTAATATATTGGCCATCTTGTGGAGATTAGATCCTCTTTTTTTTTAATAAATATTATTTCAAACCTAACTAGATGCATAACATGTATAGGCAAATCAACGAATTTTTTTTTCAAAAAATTAATTAATTTATTAATTAACTTAATATATAAAAATCCATCACAAACACCTTGAAATTGATATATATCAACATTTTTTCTATATATATATTTAAGATCTTTATAATAGTTATAGATTTAAAAAAAAAAACAAATTCAATTAAAATAAAAATATTTATTTCATATCAATTCATCTTTGTAACTCTTCTTATTTTTCTTTAATTATTAATAATAATTAATAATTTGTTACACACTTTTTGATTGATTAATTATTAATTATTAATAATAATTAATTCTTTGTTAGTTATATATTTACATATACTTATATACATATATAATTATTTTAAATGAACAATCCATACACATATTTTATATCTATTTATTTCAAAAATGAATTTAAAATATTAAATTGAAATGTGATGCTTTTTCTAAATACAAATTATAATATTTATTTGTAGTAAATATTAATTCTTGAGATATTGTTAAATATTTATTTTTCATAAACAAATTTCGAGATTTTCAATAATGACATTTGATTTCATCGTAATTATATCTATCTCTTATTCTGTAAAAATGTTTTAAGGCTTTACTGGTCTAAATAACCTCATGTATATATTTAAATTTGAATTTTGTTTTATTGAATATGAATGAAACATATTACTTATAAGAGCAATTGTAATGAGTTGTGTTTAGTTTGGAGAATTTATTTATAATACTTCTTATATAAAAATTGATTTAAAAACATAAATAAATAAGTAGTGTATCGGATTGAATAAAGCAGTATAATTTTATTGAATGGTCGTGGGTTAATAATATTAACATGAAATAACCGCAAAATTGTAAAATATAGGATATTTAACCTTCAATTGTACAAGCTAGTAAATAATTTTGAGTTTTTTTAATCAACATTACAGATGATTGTATGAGTTTTATTTTTGTTGTAAGCTCTAGCTTTTAAACTTATCTTTAAGGTTTTTGAAAATCAATATATAATAAATGAACGTTTTCAACCATATCAATATTATAGGGGTTATGCCTGAGCCTCGCCACGAATAGGAGATTTCTCTGTCTCTACATATTCCTAAAATATATTCCGAAGAACAGTTTAAATGGCAATTAATTTACCACGCAAATGGGAGGCAAATCCCATGAATTCCACAGCATCTCCAACCTATCTCCACCCTCCGCCGAATCATTATCAGCAGAAGAAGATGACGATGATTCAGTCTGTACTTCTGGGATCACCATCTCAGATGAACAAGGAGCCTCAGATTTGAAAGCCAGCTCAGATTGATCAGTTGTATAACGAAAGTACTCAGAAATCCCATTCATGGCATAGAGGGAAGCAGAAATCTTCCTTTCATACATCCTTCTCTTCATTGCCTCTCTAAACAAAAACGAGTTTTGTCCATATGGCTCCTCCTCAATCAAAGAATTTATGTCATGCCCAGGGTCTGCAATCTCTGCAGCTACTGCAAATGGAGAATACCCATTCACTATTTCATCCGTACCCAATAAATTTAGTCTAAAATCTATTTCTATATCTCCAGTTTCAGAGTGATGCCCATCTGTGCAATCAAGATAATCCGAACCATCTGCAGCCTCCATCAACATGGCTGTAAAACTCCCAACACCTTCATTTACATCAGAGACGCAATTTGGCTGGACAACTTCCAGAGCTTGCTGGTTTTCAGTATTGTAGTTGTAGTACTCGCCATTAGAGTTATTATCATTATCAGGATTGATGGGAACTAAAAATTACCCTCAGTATCATATCCCGGTGTAGAGGTGATGACATCTAATTCCTCTGGTAGATGAACTTCGTTTGTTTTTGTCAGAAATTGATAGCGGAGACTATTTTCGTCCGAAGAATTTGTGTTTGCATCGGCATTAGTTCTGCACCCAATCCCTTCATGAATATTGTTTCTGGCATTGGAAGCCTTGAGCCTCTCCATGAGCATCTGGGCCGTCCTGGAGGGCAACGCCGAGGTTCCCTGGCCACGAGGGGAAGGAGATGGCCAGAAATTGGTGCGGGTGTTATTTCCTCTGAGCAGACAGGCGGCCTCGTCGTAAGCTCGAGCTGCATCCTCTGCAGTGTCGAAGGTGCCGAGCCAGAGCCTGATCTTTTGTATGGTATCCTTGATTTCTGCAACCCATCGCCCTGATGGCCTCTGTCGAACACCTATGAATCGTTTTCTGTTTCTTCCCACCCTTCTTTCGCAAGAAGCGGCGTCGGCTTCGGTCGAATCCATCCCCGCAGAGAAGGTGTTGGGAACGGATCTTCTGTTTGATATCCCAGTCGAGCCTCCCTTAGCCATTCTAATTAATTACACCTCTAACAACCAAATTTGTTCTTCTTTTTGTTTGAATATTGAGCACCTCGATCGAGGAAACCTAGATGATATTTTGGGTTTTGTCTTGGATTTGAATACTCTGATATTCCGAAGAACACTTGTGACGGGCTATATACACATATCGACTGAGGGTTGATTTCAGATTTGTCTTGGTTACTGACAAAACGAAGAGAGTTGAAGGAAGGGCCACAGTGCTTGGAAAGATGCTGCTGGTTTTTGCGTGCCATGTGGCAGATTCGGAGAAAATTGGGATGAATGATTTATTAGTTTAGTTTCCAAAGTTGACATTGTCTACAAGTTGATGTCTCTTCGCCCACCAGTTACAATCTCATGGATAACAACTGGGGAGCAGCGGGCAGCCATAGTAAACTTAGCGATCCGCGGTTGCATAATTAGTTTTTTTTATCGTGATGATTCTTGTTGCCATTTAATATATGTCCGGACTTCGATGTTTTTGAGTAATGATAAACTCGTTGAAGATTCTATTCGTGTGTTTGTGCATAAGTGGAAGGTACTTTTGCAATTAATCATACACTATAATATTTAACAACATTTAATTAATTGTAATCGGATTTACACTCACAAATCAGATTTGGTTGCATCAAATAAAGATTTTTTAATTGTATATAACGAGTAATCTTACATGAAATGTGTAACGGAAATATTGAAGGGAATGCGACGAAGAAGTTATACTGGAAGGAGCAAAATATCGGGAGTGGAAGAAGGGTGATGAAGACAAAATTTGAGGGAGAAGAAGTCCAGGGGGTGGGAAAAATGTTGGAGAGAACAAAGTCATTTTTCTTATGACCAAGCACACATGAACCACATGCCATTTTTGTCAATTTTCTAGAAGAGAAAGGGTTTGTTGTGTGCAAGTTGTTGAGGCAACATACTTTGGAGATATCTCAAAAAGCAAGGTGTGGTCGATGAATACTTTAATGGCAAACTTGTATATTTCTAAATCCCAAATTTACATATGTTAGATATGGGAACTTTGTGTTCAAGGTTCCTTATGTCGTCGATTTCAAGCACATTTACGATTAGAGTTTTCCCTCATCAATAGACCTACTAATGTCGTCCATCAATGATCACCGACTCAAAATCTCAACGCTAGATTTCCTCAATGTGTATCAGAACAACCATTGAGACTCCCAAGGGGAAACACCTAACAACATAATTAATGTTTGAGGCAAATTGGAAAAAGAGAAAAATTATTTTTTGTGTGCATGCCTATGTCTTTTTCGATTCTCTAGCCAACATTCCGACCAAAAAGTAGAACTATTTACACAATGCCGTGCCTGCAAGAAAGGAAGCAACATGATCCCGATATGTCTAACCTAATTCCAACTCGAGCTCTTTGCAGCTCAAAGGGACTACAATGACCGATTCCTAAAGGGACAAGTCTCTAGCCATTGACCACGATATCCACATTCTCACATGCCTCGAAGGCTTTGCAAAGTCTCCTTCACCACCACTTGCAAACATGAAGCTTAATATATTTAATTCCAACACACTTCTAGCCTTGTAGGTCATGTCATCCAGCTAAACCTCATAGTTGAGTTTATCATCTTCGTTAAGAGACGACATAGCATGTTAACAAAACCAATCACCATTGTTTTTAGAGTTGGGGATGCCCAATCCCTTTATTTGGTGCTCTGTGTGAAGTATAGAGGATAGAGTACCAACTTATAATATGTTCTATCTATGGCGGATGATAGATCGATTGATTGATCTTAAATGGAAAATGGAGAACAAACTGGGACCGTGATAGAACATTAATGTTTTCTATGAGATGGAAAACACCTATAAAATCTTAGTCCTCTGTCATCATACAACATTGGAAATGGATCCATCCCTTATCATGGTGTCACAAATGCATGGAGGAGACAAGGAATTTAGGGTGGATATTAACAAGAGCTCCGTTTAGTCATCGACACAAAGGCACAAGATGTAAATATAATTCCAACCTCTGATCATCTCAATATACAACCAACACCAAATGAGAAGGTCGGTGAAACAACGAATGGACGGTTATAGCTCGTATTGGGCTTTATGATGTAGAAGCATATACCACATACACCTTCCTGTTATTAATGCATGAGTATTAGAAGGACTTGAGGTATGATATTTCATGTGTATTTTGTATGTAAATGATTCTAAGAAATGTGTAATAATATGAAATTGATATTTGTAAGAAAATAAAAAGGAACTCGAAAGAATATGATATAGACACTTCTATGGCAAGAAGAGAAAGTTGAAACAAATAGGTAGCATCTCAATAGTCAGCTAAAAATGTATAAATGGTTGTAATGCTTACATGGAAAGAGAAGATCTTCCCTACCCAATAGACTTCTCTTGTGAATATATGAAGAACAGTTCTCAATGTTTACCTCTGTGTCATTCATGAGTGAAAGTATATTTAATCATTCCTGTGTATGTAGTGTACACTAAATTTGCAATTAATTAATTAATGTATTATTTCAATTCAGTATAATGAATTGCTACAAAAAACATGGTTATTTCTCTTCCTTACTACTAGACCATGTCCAGATAGGCTTGAAAAAAGGTTGATGTTAAGCACAAACTCTTGACAAAAGTCATGGTTGACAAGCAAGAGTAATCATCGAATTTTTGTATTTTTTTGAAAGTAGAAGAATCTGCAATCTTCTATGGGAATAGCACCAGAGAAATAATCAGTCACAAACTTTAAATGACATGAGCCTAAGACATTATAATTGTGCCTCTGCTACGTGATGTTTCCTGTGAGATCGAAAATTGGTAATGGGTTCCTTTGAAAGCCAATAAAGAAGCTTCGTGTGGGAAGTTAATGCAAGATATTGCCATAACAATTTAGAGGTGTTTTTTTCCCTGTTAATGGTGGATACATTAATACTAGATTCATCTTCTTGGACTTGAATTAAACTTAAGTTTCAAAATTCAAAATTCTGGTCATGTTTTTGGGCACGTACATGTACAAATACCAATGTAGAATTCTACTTCGCATGTTGTGAGTACTACTTCTCCATATCATTACATTTATCTCCTTTCTTTTATTAAAAAAACACATTCTTTCTTGTGCACAATATACCAAATAAAAACTTGTAATAGCAAACACTTATATACTCATCTATTAAAAACTATAACACATTTGCTAAATCAGCAATCTGGGCATTCATATGCTTCTAAATTTTCAGCTCTAATCTTTTGATTAGACAATTAAACGCTTTATTACAATAACAATTTCTGTTGAATGGACCAACTTCAAACACACCCCAAATTGTACATACCACAATCATGACCCAATTATTTATGCAACTTTTTAATAAACTTGAGCATCACATAAAATTCCTTAATTCCGAATTGAAGGTTTCAATTTCCCTTTGTGGCTGTCGCTATAGATTTGAAGTAGACAAGCATGTTTACTATACTGTTGTTGTTCATATGGAAATAACTTCTCACATTATTTCATATCTTATTAACATTCATAATTCCTATTAAAGGTCATATAAACATAGAAACAAAGAAATACAAAAAAACGACATCTGCCCCCGCTGAAATCACGGGGTATCTTTGCTCCCCATCCCTCCCTGGAGGAGCAACTGCTAATTTTTATTCATCATCATCGACATTCGCCGAGCCTAAGCCTGCTAGTCAACTTCGGGGGTCCCGAACCTGAGCCGCAGTGCCGAAGCTCGGAGGAGAAGCCCAAAGGATTCGATGTATCCGACCTTTCTCAATAAGAAGAAATTTTAAGCTTTTAAATGGCTGAACTAATTTGACCGCAAATAATAATCGATGGGAGAAACCACAAATTTGAACGGATCAGAGCTTGTTTATCGGATTCGACGTTCAGATGCAAAATTCTGAGAATCGAAGACAAGTCACATGCCGATTCCTTAACGCAAAATCGGTTTTAAATGAAAAACTAGATCCCGGTACGCTTGCATCATTTTTTTTTGGGTTTAACATGTTTTACATCGATTAACTAGCTTTAATGTTACGTTAATTAGCTTTTTAAATGGTTTGGAACTAATAGGTTTGTGACGTTGATGACCCGGATGGGGCATGATGTCAACTACCGTGGTCCCTAAAGATCGCGTGAGCAACGTTTGACAAAGTTTTACAAAAATGACATTGCACTAGAGTAGTTGGACATGTGTGACGTTATATGTGGGAGATCATGGGTTTGAGTTTTGTTGACTGAGGTGCGAATTTGCGTGACAGCTAGGCTCTTCCGTTAATGACCGGTATCGCTTCATCACTTTTGTTGAACTCTCCAACTAGTGTTAAAATGAACAACCCTTGATCTAATTTGTAATAATTAAAATAATTGAATATTTCAACGATATTTGAGAATACAATACATAATACTTTTCAAACATTGACCGAGTTGGAAATTTTATCGAGATAGCAGGATGAAATAGAATAAGAAAATAATATGAAACAGAGCAAGTATAACCAAAACGCATCAATCTAACAATTTCTTGGCGAAATCCATAACATTATGTTTTTGTAAATTTTGAGTTACTAGAATATAGATTTGACAACCTTATTTGCCTTCTCTCAACTCGAAATGTTCACTCAATTTTCTAGAATTCGCAAGGAATCATTAGGAAACAATTTTTCTTTCTCCAAACCGTAACTAGCATTGTAACACCTTTTGAAACAATTAAAAAATGAAGTTGGATTGGGGTTGCTATCTCAATCAAACTTGTCTATAGAATAAGGGTTCCAAACATTGCACAATGTAAGTTAATATGTAGTTCACCATATAAAGTTGTGTCTTCCACTTTTTGTCATTTTTGTCCACTAGAAAAATATTTCTGCACTTGATCAAACACGTATTTTTAAGAGAATAATTATACAAATAGGCAATGCATCCATAATGTACCTAGAAATTCAAAAAAATTAAAGTATTTTTAAATATTTATTTAACCTTGATCACTTTTTAAAATATTTTTGACCACCTAGTGGGACACACTTATATGTTTTGACCCATTGAGTGTCCCAACCTTTATTTATTCAATAGATGCACCAAGTAGTAATTGTTATATGATTTTCTCTAAGTTCTTGCATTCTTCTTTATAGCACATAGAAACTTTTGAAAGAAAGAAATTTCTTATAATTGTACATTTGAGTGTCTCTCTCAATGGGATTGTCTTAAATGCACGAATACACTTACATATTTTTAAAAATGTAGACTTCAAATTAGAAACATATTACTATGTATGATGACATATAATGAGAAGGCAATGTTGAAAAAGGAGGACACACACTACTATACGAAGTGTAATTTGTCTTGCATTTTGGGTCAATGTTGTGTTTAAAATCAACATTTTCGTGTCTTTGCATGTAAAAATTTACTGAAATTACGATCTCTTTTTTGGGAGAAATCCCAATGTAAAATCAAAGTAATTATATTTTTAATATTGTTGAGTTTGCATTGTAGTTTTGATAAATTTACACTAAGTTGTCGCCACCAATATTAAAAAATTGATGCAAATATAGCATGAAATAAAAATACTTTTTTAGGTTACATAATTAGTAGGTTATATCAAATAATTATATTATATTCATTTTAAAACATTTTAATAAATGTACATTATAAGAAAATATTTTATTTGGTGCATTAAAAAGAAAATAGTTATTGTAATTAATTTTATTTTTACATTATAATTAAACAATAATAAATAAGAAGATTTAAATTCAAACTAATTGTGCACAATAATGTATATTAATAGAATTTATTGAGAGAGTAAGATTAGTATAATCACACTCCCTCCCATATAAATTGCAAACTAACAATCAAACATTTGGACAACACAATTTATATGACCTAAAAGGAACTATAAAGGTCTCATCTAAAAGGGCACCATAGCCATAGCGGTATAGTTTTTGATGACCATAATTAAAGTATTTCTATTCGATAATAATCCTACAAAAATAACAACATTGGGATAAAAGAGATAATACCATAACGGAGATATAAAACATGAGAAGGTGGGGCGGGAGAGGGGGGTGGTAATTGGATCAAACAAAGAAAATGAAGTCAATAAGAGGAAGATAGAGTGAAAGGCACGAAACGTAACAAAACAAAATGAAACATGTTGGATTTCAAATAACATATTGAACACTCATGAATAAGAACCTAAAGATCTAGAACAATAATCAATAACAAGAAAATAATAGCATTAGCTCAATAGAAAAATTAGGTTTCATTCATTTGTATGTTAAAGGGTCACCTATAAAAAAATGCCATTAGATTAAATATTATTCATGTCCATTACTTTTGTTCAACTCCTAATTACAAAGAACCTTATGAAATATTTAGAAGTTTCTCAAAGACGTTTTGTTGTATAATTACAAAATGACTCATGGATTTCACATAGTTTCATGGGATGCTTTGTGCCTACCATAGGCTAAGTGATGAATGGTCATAATTGATGTTCACATCAAGATCACCTAACTCTTTGCTAAATAGATCAATCAGTCTGATCATTGAAGGTTTTGAAGCATATAACATTGTTTGTTTCAGTGCATCTTAGAGGGCTTGTTGAAGAAAAAAATGGAAGTATGTAGCTCTCCCCATTTTTTCGATTACCTCTACCTTGGCCAAGATCGACGGAAATTATTTTTCTCAAAACTATTGAAAAGCCTTTGGATCGATCAAGTCATTTGTGAATTAGGTCAATGACGAGTTTAGATCGGGATTTCTTTTAAGAACCATATCATTTGGTAGTTCCCAATTGTTGGAACTTGTGCTTAATTTTGATCTAGATATTTGAACAATTATCTCTCTTCATTTATATGTTTTGGATTTTTTGAGCCCTGTAAGTTGTAAAAATCCTTTATGCCTTGTCTAATTCAAGTTGAGTTTCCTTGATTATTTCTAAATTGTAATATATTTTCTACGGAAAATGGACACTCTTAGTAATAAATCCAATGTATTACATGTGTATGTATAAACACCCAATGTAATTGATAATTTATCGATCGATTAATTATAGAAGTATACCACTTATGGCCTTCATATTATCACCTACATATTTTAGTACTTGTGTTCTTCTATTTTTATTTTCTAAACTTTGACATTGTTTCTAAAGTAACCTATTTAAATATTCCTACACCCACCATCACCAAGAACCATCTTTTTCTCGTTTGAAACTCTTAGCACTTCAATTGTTCAAGAAGGGAATCTATACTCTGTGAGGATTTTTTATTTTTGAGAATGGACACTATGGCCCATATTTCTAATAAAGTATAGGTTGGTTGCTTCTTTATTCCTTCTATTTACATATTTAGGAGTTTCTATAAGATGTTATAATGCGTAAGTTGGGGTTGCGAACTACTAATGGATCCAATGTTATTGAGTATCACAATAGTTGGGTAGTGTTGGATCCACTTTCACTAGAGCCTTTCTTCTTGTGCTAATTTACTTCCTAAGGATTCCCTACCACCCCTTATTCTTAGTGCTCTTACATGTGCCTACTTGACATCTTTTTAGGTTTTGTTTAGTAATGTTTAAAATATTTTTACTTTTGGATCATAGTGTCAACCAGAGTACATTTCACACACACACACACACACACACACACACACACACACACACACACACACACACACACACACACACACACACACACACACACACACACACGTGCACGCGCATGGGCACACACATACACATACATGCATATGCTAGGAAAAATTGACGATTAAATTTACATTATTATTTGAAGGATACAACATTCAACTATTCTTTATGGAGTGAATTATTTGGCAACTTGAACATAAATAGAAGTCAAACATTAGTTGAACTATATTTTAATAGAATCAAACAAATAACATGGAGTTAATAAGAGGAAGATATAGTGAAAGGTGTGAAACATAACAAAACACAATGAAACATGTTGGATTTCAAATAACATATTGAACACTCATGAATAAAAACTAATGATCTAGAGAAATAATCAATAAAAGGAAAATAATAGCATTATTTCAATAGAAAAATTAGGTTTCATTCATTTGTATGTTAAAGGGACACCTATAAAAACATCATTAGATTAATTTTTTTTTCTTGAGTTACCTAGGGAGAGGGCCTTAGCCCTTGTGGTATCACCAGCCCACACCAGCCATGGAACAATCCAAGGATGGTAGTTTAAGCTCTCGACGAGCCCACGGATTAAACCACATTATTGTGGTACCCTATCACCAAGGTATCCAAACCGTCGATAGTAGGCTACCTTAACACGGAGCTAAGATTTGAAACTTGGACCTCCCAATTACAAGGAGACCCAAGAACCATTACACCACTACCCGCTACTGGAGAAATAAATGTAAATATGATATAACCGAGTAGGCTCAAACTATGGCTTGTAGGAGATGTTAGAGTCTCTCCATGAGAGAAACTTCAAGGTTCCTTGGTTTTTGTGATAATTTATTTAGATTAAATGGATTGACAAAAGAAAGATGTTCAAATTCCTTATTTGAAATATTTCCATTTATGTTCGTAATAATTTTATATTTTGGATCAATAAGAATATTTTTATTGGATTACCAACTTCGGATACTAAATTTTAGATTTGCACTAAGATCATAATGGCTACTCATGTCCATTACTCTTGTTCGATTCCTAATTATAAAGAACCATATGAAAGATTTGGAAGTTTCTCAAAGACATTTTGTTGGCTAATTCCAAAAAGACTCATGTGGTTTTCACAGAGTTTCATGGGATGCTTGGTGCCTACCCTAGGCTAAGTGATGAATGGGTGTCATTGATGTTCACGTCAAGATCACCTAACTCTTTGCTTTGAATAGATCAATCAATCCATTGAAGGTTTTGATGCATGAAACGTTGTTTGTTTCTAGTGCATATTAGAGGGCTTGTTGAGTGGAAAAAATGGAACTATGTAGCTCTCCACATTTTTTTTATTATCTTTACCTTGGTCGGGATCGAGGGCGTTATTTTTCTCAAAACTATTGAAAATCCTTTGAATCGATCAAGTCATTTGTGAATTACACTAGTGACGAGTTTAGATCGGGGCTTTTTGTAATAACCATATCATTTGGTAGTTCCCAATTGTTGGAACTTGTGTTCAATTTTGATATTGATCTTTGAAAAATTATCTCTCTTCATTTATATGTTTCATATTTCAAGCCCTGTAAGTTGTAAAAATCATTTATGTCGTGTCTTATTCAAGTTGAGTTGCGTTCATTATTCCTAAATTGTAATAATTTTTTTAAGCAATTAGACACTATTATTAACAAATCCAATATATTCGTCTACAAATGTAATTGACAATTTATCAATTCAATTAAATATAAAAGTATACTACATATGGCTTTCATATTATCATCTACATATTTTAGTATTTGTGTTCATTTATTTTCTATTTTGATTTGTATTTTCTAAACCTCGACATTGTTTTTAAGGCAACCTATCTAAATATTCCTACACCCACTATCACCAACAACCATCTTTTTCTAGGTGAAACTCTTAGCACCTTAATTGTTCAAGAAGGGAATCTATACTCTGCGAGGTCTTTTTATTTTTGACAATGGACACTATGACCCATGTTTCTAATAAAGTATAGGTTGGCTGCTTCTTTATTCCTTCTATTTACATATTTAGGAATTTGTTCCATATGTTATAATGTATAAGTTGGGGTTAGCAACTATTAATGGATCTAATGTTATTGATTATCACAATAGTTGGGTAGTAATGGATTCACTTTTGCGAGAGCCTTTCTTCGTGCTAATCTATTTTCTATGGATTCCCTACGACCCACTCTTCCTTGTTTTTGGACTATAGTACCAACAAGGAGCACATTTTACACACGCGCGCACACACACATACACATATGATCCATTACCAAGAAAAATTGACAATAAAATTTATATGATGCGTTGAAGGATACAACATTTATTCTTTATGGAGTGAATTATTTGGCAGCTTGAACATAGATAGAAGTGAAACATTAGTTGAACTGTATTTTAGGTGGACTGATCCATCCGTCCAAACAATGAAAATCTGATTTCCACTGCAACCGACGTTATATTAAACTTAATATAATACGATCATGTCGATCATTTCAAGACATGGACATGTATGGAGCCCAACAGAAGGAAAGGTCACCGTCTAGTCTGCCCTTAGCCTCTTACGAAAGGCCATTTTACAGCCTTTTCTGCGTTAAAAACCAGTGAAATATTCACAGCTTGTTAAACGGTAAACCCCATGTTTCTGTCTTCTTCTATATATAATGATATTTGGCATAAAATATCTTTTTCCTATTTTGGATTGCCGAGCAAAACGGTTGAATTGGTATTTAGTGAAGAAGCTGCAAATTTATTTATCCTGCACGTCGTCGGCATATCCGTTTGTGCCTGTTAAAATGCAACACATGGGCCATGGCAGCAATTAGCTGGTGATCCCGCGTGAAACTCTGGGCGCCGCAAATTGGGTCTTTCCTCTCTTTTATTTATTTTGTCGGCGATCAACCCTTCAATTGACTAAGTATACGATGATTGGGGCTTCATTCCACTTGGCAACAACTACATGAAACACTGCTTTACACATGAAAATATACGTAACGGGTGACAGATTATGTAGTCTGCCTTGCTGACATGTATGTCATCCACTTGTTATGAGAATATATCACTCTCAAAGAACACGTCCCTAATTTCCCTTCAAGAAATCATGGAACCGCTTTTGTCTTTTCCCAAAAGGTTTGAGAGTTATGATGCATCACAATTTTTCATCCTTCATGCAGTCCATCCTTTCTCCATTGGGCCCCTTCAAAATCCTTCTTAGCCTATATTCTGCTAAGTTCTTGACGCTCCAACCGCACAGTGTCTCACTTGTCCCAATTCCCTTTGTGTGAATGATGTCCCCTTCTCCGCACACTTTCTAAGAACATTGCGCGGTAGCCTTGTGCAGCGTTCCTTTGCACAATCTTTCTTGGCCTTTTTGCCGTGTGTGCAATTTTCATTTGCACGATCCTTCATGTCTTTTGATATGTCCCTTCTACATCCATTCCATGGTGTACATTTCACCTTGCACAATTCCTTTTGTTCCGCGTAGGGACGAGCTAATAAGATAATAGTGTCAGGGTCGGGCTGTGGGGTACAGATTGCACAATGGTTTTTGTGCAATGTCCCACGCATCCTACATGTTTGGCCCTTGCTACCTTGAAGTCACACAACATTGCACAAACTCCCCACATTCAAACTAGCTTTGTACACTCATTGCACAATCATAAGTCCTACAACCTCGCAATGTTTCGTGACATCCATTCAATCACCAAGTAGCTTGTTATACATTGTGCGCAATCCTTAAAATCGCAAATCGCTCCCACACTTATATAATTGAATGAATTATAGCCCACTTGGGAAAATCTAACACCTGACACTTGGTTCTCTCAAGCTTCATGTTGTGCAAGTAATACACGTGCATTTGCAATTCTCCAAAGATTTTGCAAGAGAAGTATTAGAAATTATGCAAAGGAAGATAGTGTGCATAGTTTGATGTGTAATTATTTGCATTGCGTGGACTATGAAATATCAAACGTGTGCAATCCTAGTATGCAAAGACATAAAATGAAGCATGCAATAATCGAGCCCGTGTGCCACACACATAGTATTATAATGTTTTATTACACACTTTCTTTCACAATAACTAACTTTGTGCTCTTCTTATGTCTTGGCTCTTCTTTCACCATGGAAGGTTCCCAAAAGGAGTGGGAAAACGGTTAGAAAGTCTCAATGTGTGAAGTGCCTAGAAGACAAATAGTACTTGGTCACTAAACCAAAAAGCATGCCCCAAAATTCAACAATTTTCTTATCCTCGCAGGATAGTTGACATCCAATATGTCATAGGATCTGAACTTGTCCACTTTTTCAAAAAAAGAGGATGGAGAAGGTCCCATTGAACATTTCATGTCAGAGAATAGGTGTCGTCTAAATTCAAATGAAGATTGACTTGTACTTCAAGATACACTTGTATGCCACATAACATTTAATGTTGATCAACCGTGCCAAAGATCATGTAACATCCTGCTCTTTTCGGTTCCAAAAATTATTATTTCATAAGCTGTTAATTGACCATCGTCAAATTTAAACAAAGTTAATAACTAGTAGTCTTAGCTCACACCGGCATATCTGTCCCAGATATATATGCATATAACAAATTATTTGTTTCATAAATATGTGTATTATCTTGCTATAATGTAATGCGTTGGCCTTCATTGTATGTTTCTTCATTTAAAACCTTTGTCGCATATAAGGTGGTGGCATGTATAGGAGTTGGTATGGTTTGGCCTTGGGAACTCGGACTTGATTTTAAGTTTGTGTGAAGACTTATGAAAACGCTTCACAACTACACCACTTAATATAAGTGGATAACATGTATATATATTTCTGGCATAAATGGTGATATTTTTTGAAATGTGGCATATGCTAATATAATTGAATAGAGGCATATGTATATGAATGTTGATATAATATATGGCTTAAACCTTAATGTTTTCATGGCATATAAAAAGGGGAACATTGTGAATATAAAACTAGACCTAGGTGGACACCATGCGAGCCAGACTTGAATGATATTAAACTAGCAAAGTTTGAATGCGACTATGTGGCAAATAATGTAAGGAATATGTAGAAAAGTTTATAATGTGGCAGAGTTTTGAGTTTATGGCATTAATTGAGCTAGACTCCTTGAGAATGGTTAGATTCACTAAGAAGTCAGCCCAAAGTCATTGTTATTCATTTTTTTCATTTGGTCCATTTCATTGAATAGTATGCAACAAATTTACAGAATGATCAGAGATACATAAGATAAATAATCAAGAAATATATTCAATGTTCTCCATTAACTTTCATATTACACACACCAAATATATAGGAAATGGCCATCCTAAAATATAGGATGTGGCTATAACCATTCAAACCTCCTACGTGAGTTGTTTATAACTCACTTCCCAAATTATAAATTTGTTATTGTTGTTTTATATAACAACAAATAACAAATTACTTACCTACTAATTTACTAACTTACATTCACCATAATAATAATTACCAATGTAATTATTATTTACACACATACACATGTGGATCACTAACATATGAATTCCTAACATTCATTGTTTTGTTTTGGCTCTGCTATTTTTGGGGATCATGGAGAATATGGAGTCTCTCCTCCACTGTGCCTATTTTTCAGTCCATGAGAATGATTACTAGTATGGATGTGGTGCAAATTATTCACAAGGAGAAATGTCTCATTGTTATTGTTGTTATTTTGATTCTAGAAAAAGACTACAAGAGGAAGAAAGAAAAGCTTAGCAAGAACATGCGAAAACCAGGCATGAAGCACCTTCCTTTTCCTTTGTAACATGTTGTTATAATTTGATAATGGTGAACTAGTGTATTTGGTTTGTTTGCTTGGAAAACATGGTTATGCAGTTATAATGTTCTTCTACTTAAAATATATTGCCTTGCATGCAAAATATACGAACTAGGTTAAGTTATTTTTGTGTTTTTAGTATAGAAGTGAACTGGTATAGTTAGTGTAGAGGTTGTGTGAAGAATCACAAGTTGGGTATGTGATAAATTGGATTAAAATATGGTCCAAGTTGTATATTGTTTGCATGCAGATCTGTAAACTTGATTGATAAGGTAATACGGGGTAAGTGCACCAAGTTGGGGGCCAAAAAGTGGATAAAAACCTGAAAATGAACAAAACACAATTGTGTTTTGTAATAACGTGATCGCGTTATGTTTTCCTAGGCTTAGGAATTCACGAACCTAAAAACATACGCGTTATAACACACTCGTATTATAACGCGTGCACGCGCTTCTATGAACAAAAATTCTTACGCATTTTGCTCTATATGAAGTTTGTAGGGGCTAGAAGGAGCCATATTTAGTAAAATAAATGTTAAGTATAAGATTTCTTATACTTTAAATTTATTTTACTAAATATAAGAAATTAGGGTCACTCTGCACCTAATGGAAGTGGTCCCGTAGTTCTGACAGTGATAATATAGAAGATAGTTTTTCAAAATCTAATATGGTCAGTACTTACTCATTTTCAGAATTTCAACAATGACCTAAAACTTTCAAGCCATATATATTGTAGTCGGTCTTTGTTTTGTGAAAACATATAGTCATTTTGTAGGTTTTTGACCTTATGGATTGGATTTTGGCCCTACCACTGCTTGAATTGGTACTAATTTTGAAATTTGGTCCATAATTCACTTTAGTGACCACGAATTAGCTCTATGATGCTTGTCTACTTCTTACTAAAATGAGATCCTTACTAAAATGATGTTTAGGGTTTAGGGTTTAGTGTTTAGAATTTAAGGTTTAGGTTTTAGGGATTTGGTGTTTAGGGTTTAGGGTTTAAGGTTTAGGTTTTAGGGCTCAATATTTAGGGTTTGGGTTTTAGGATTTAGGGTTTAGGGTTTAGGGCTCAAGGTTCAGGGAATAGGGTTTAGGGCTCAAGGTTAAGGGTTTAGGGTTTAAGGTTTATGGTTTAGGGTTTATGTTTTTTGGCTCACGATTCGGGGTTTATGGTTTAGGGTTTAGGGTTCATAGCTCATGGTTCAGGGTTTAGGGTTTATGGTTTAGGGCTCAGGGTTTAAGGTTTAGGGCTCAGGGTTGAGGGTTTAGGGGTTAGGGTTTAGGGTTGATGGCTCGGGGTTTAGTATTTAGTGTTTAGAGTTCATGATTTAGGGTTTAGGTTTCGGCTCATGGTTCAGGTTTTAGGTTTCATATTTTAGGGTTTAGGGTTTAGAGATTCTGTGTTTAGGGTTTAGGGTTTAGGGTTTAAGGTTTAGGTTTTAGGGCTCAATATTTAGGGTTTAGGGTATAGGGATCATGGCTCAAGGCTTAGGGTTTAGAGTTTAGGGTTCATGGTTTAGGGCTAAGGTTTTAGGGTTTAGGGCTAAGGTTTTAGGGTTTAGGATTTAGTGTGTATGGTTTAGGGTTTAGGTTTTTTGGCTCAAGGTTCGGGGTTTAGGGCTTAGGGTTTAAGGTTCAGAGCTCATGGTTCAAGGTTTGGGGTTTAGGGCTTAAGGTTAAGGATTTAGGTGTTAGGGTTCAAGGTTCAGGGTTCATGGTTTAGGGTTTAGTGTTTAGGGTTTGGGATTTATGGTTTTAGGCTTAATGTTTAGGGTTTAGGTTTCATAGTTTAGGGTTTAGTGTTTAGAATTTAAGGTTTAGGGTTTAGGGTTTAGGGTTTAAGGTTTAAGGTTTAGGTTTTAGGGCTCAATATTTAGGGTTTGGGTTTTAGGGTTTAGGGCTCAAGGTTTAGGGTTTAGGGCTCAGGGCTCAGGGTAAAGAAATATTACCCAATACAGCTATCTTATTTTTCCCATCGCATGGGAAATATTTCACTCATTGTAATGTTCTGTGTCTTACCCATTCTTATTAGTAATTGACAGAGAGTATTCAATGAAAAGTGTTCATCGACTTCATAGGCAGAACATTCAAAGAGAGTCACCACAATTTTATGTCTTTCATCTGTTGATATTTTGAAGGAGGGAAATGTCAGATTCTAAATGTCCAATCCTTCCATAGACCCCAGTAGTCCTCGATCCTTGGATACATGGAGACACCGTTACTTAGCTTCCATTTATAATGATAGAGATATTTGTAAATTCGTGTTATGACCTCTAAATCTATATGAATTTCAAGTTGTTTGGAAATTGCATCACACTCTTTACTAGGATTAACCCTATATTTTTGAAGGTGCTTTTGAAAACATCCATAGGTTTATCGTATAAGGAATTATCAATGAATGGAAGGTCACTAAGTCGTAGGCCAAGTGACTCCCATTTAGAACTAAACAAAAAGAATTACTAGGCGATTGATAAACCCTTTGTGTTCTTAGACATTCCCTATTTCTATGCTTATTTTGAACACTTCAGAAGTTCTGTCTAATTTACTATTCATTCCAAAGTAGAATAAGAACTTTCTCTTTCTCCGAAGGAGATGATACTATGCAGAAATTCGATTATGATCCTACAAATCTACATTAGTATATTATTTATGTTTCTTTTTTTCCTTTAAGATTAATTTTTGTGTTATGATGGTTATTTTTTCCAAATTTCGAATGGGTCATCCTGGCTTGCATAATACCATACATGGAAATATGAGAAATGTGAAAAAAAAATCAGAGTGTGAATAAATTTACATTCAAGATCACAAGTATGTGTGGGGAGAAACAAGTTTGGAAGATATGTGTAATATGCATTACAAGACACAAGGTGGATGTCATATCCATTTAGTTACTTATCCCACCTCTCATAAACAAGGTAGTTCTATAAGCAGACTCAATGATGGTTCTGGCACGAGACTAGGAAATGCCATGAAATATGGTTAGGGGTTTAGGATTTAGGGTTTAGGTCTCATGGTTCAGGGTTTAAGGTTTAAGGTTCAAGGTTTAGGGTTATGATTAAGTATTTAGGGTTTAGGGTTTAGGGTTTAGGTTTTAATGTTTATGGTTAGGGTTTATGGATCGGGGTTAAGGATTTAGGGTTTATGGTTTAGGGTTTAGGGTTAAGGATTTAGTCTTTAGGGATTAGGGTTTATGGTTTACAGTTCAGGGTTTAGGGTTTAGGGTTCAGGGTTTAGGATTTAACATTTAGGGCTTAAAGTTTAGGGTTTATGGTTTAGGGCTCGGGGTTTAGGGTTTAGGGGTTATGGTTTAGGGTATATAGTCTAGGTTTTAGGGTTTAAATTTTAGGGCTCAAGGGTAAGGGTGTAGGGTTTAAGGGTTAGGGTTTAGGATTCGACGTTTAAGGTTTAGGGTTTAGGGGTCATGGTTTAGGGCTTAGGGATCGGGTTTTAGGGATTAAGGCTCGGGGTTTAGGCCTCACGGGTAAGGGTTGCATGTTTAAGGTTTAGGGTTTAGGTTTTAGGGTCTATGGATCATGGTTTAAGGTTTAGGGTTTATGGCTCAAGGTTTACATTTTAGGGTTTAGGTTTATGGCCTAGGATTTAGGGTTTTAATTGTAGAAGTTAAACGCTATAATCTTTAGGTTGAATGATGAAATCCTAAAAATTATCTATGTACTGACCATATTATACTATAAAAAATTATCTCCTAAACCGTGACTCATGGAGTTGTGAGACTAATTCCATAAGGTGCAGAGTGACCCTAATTTCTTATATTTACATAAATAAATTTAAATTATAAGAAATAATAAAATATAAATAATAAAAAAAAAAAAATAGAAGCATGCCAAAAGCATATACAATGTTTATACAAAAAAACGAACGCGTATGCGTTTTGCGTTTTCACTTTTTCCAAGCCATGCCTAAGTCTTGGGATCCGGTTTAGATCCCCAAGCCTGAGGTATGGACTCCGCACAAACACAAAAAATAACATGTTTTTGCAAGAAAATGTTAAAATGTCACTTCCTCCATGATAAATCAACATAAAACAATCGATTCGTTTAAAAAAAATTGTACCTCGACATAGAGTAGAGTTTCTTCTTTCTAAAAATATAATTTTTCAAATTTTCTGACTAATATAAGGTCTCCATATTATTTATTTTATAACTATGTCTTTTAATAGCTATTTTCTAAATTTTAAATATGTTTATCTTTCATCGTGTATCTATTTTTGGGTCATCAAAATTGAAAAACAATTATACTAGCACAAACTAGGCCTAATTCCATACATATTAAAAACAAAAATCTAATTTTCAATATTATTTTAGGTAGTTAGGGGGGCATGGTCGGAGCTCTGTTATTTTTCAAAACATAACATTTATGCACTAGAAAAATCATTAAAAAAAAATACTTTCTAAAAAAAATTAAAACAAATTCTAGCATAAACTAGATGCTCCTATCTATCTTTCTACCAAAGGGTTTTCAAAACTACTAAATGGTGCTCAACAAATGGTGGGGGAGGCGGGGGAGCATGAAAGTCACTCATATGTTTTTTTTTAACAAAAAAAGGAGCACTGTTGGAATTTTAGTTATTTGACCTACTTAGACTTATCCATTTTCAATGAAAATTTTCTAGCTTAGAAACTAGACTCAAAATTCTACGATTTATGTTTATACAACATCTTCCAATTTTGAGTGTAACTATTTCAAAAAACTCGTACAAGTTGAAGTTTTTTATTTTTCAAAAAAAATGCATCCACTTAAGACCCCCTTTTGGCCTCCCGACTTGGTCCACTTAATTTTTTTATTTTTATAGTACAAACTGTGTATGTTCATATTGTTGCATGAAACATTGATATACATTTATGATATTTGTTTTATTTAAGTATACTTCTTTCTTGTAAAACTATAAATGAGGTATAACATTTTACTGGATTGTGAATAATAATGGGAACTAGGTTTAGTTTTTTTGTATCTAGACAAAGGAAATGGTCTAGGTAGTGTTAGGTAAGTGCACCAATCTGGGGGGCCAAAAAGCGGACACAAAAGTGAAAATGAGAAAAACTCTTACGCATTTTGCAATAACGTGTTCGCGTTATGTTTTCTTAGGCTCGGTAATTCATGAACCTAAAACACGTACGTGTTATAACTCGTACGCATTTCTAGTGCTATAAAACATGTATGTATTTTGAGCTATATGAAGTTTAGAAGGGCCTGAAGGAGCCATATTTACTAAAATAAATGTTAAGTATAAGATTTATTTTATTATAATCTTTATAATAAAAGAAATATTATACTTTAAATTTATTTTAGTAAATATAATAAGTTAGGGTCACTCTACACCTGATGGAAGTGGTCCCATAGCTCTAGCATTTATAATCTAGAAGATATTTTTCAAAATCTAATCTGTCAATACTTACTCATTTTCAAATTTCAACAACGACCTAAAACTTTCAAGCCATATATATTGTAGCCGGTCTTTGTTTTGGGAAAACATATTTTTTTTTATAGATTTTTTAACCTTCTGGATTGGATTTTGGCCCTGCCACTGCTTGAATTGGTACCAATTTTGAAACTTGGTCCATAAGTCACTTTAATTACCATGAATCAACTCTATGATGCTTGTCTACTTCTTACTAAAATGATATCCTCACTTTATAGATAGAGGATTGCTTCCTGAATGGGATTCTGTCCTATGGAAAAAATGAGGCGATTGTAATGCTCCTCCTCCTTAAGGTTTTATCACACTACTAGGTGTTGAATGAGATTTTATGAATAATACCAAGTGAATGCATCAAGTGAACTCAATTGATTGCTCATTCTTAGAAAAAGGTGTTCCATATAAAGATCATCCCTTCACCTTTCCAGATCTAAAATCATCCTTTCATGGAATCAAATTCAATATTCTCATACGTTTCTTTTCTCATATGTATCTCATAGAGATAGATGATTCCTTAATACTTCACACATGATGGTCCTGGATACCTCGGTGGCATGACTAGCTCATTTTAGCTTGTTCTTTGGAGAGATTTGGGTACAATGATAGAGTCAGGATATGATGATCATCAAGTCACTCCTTGAGCTCCACATTTCACCTTTAAATATGATGAATCCTTCACAATTCAATTTATTGACCAAGATGAAACCTAGGTGTAAGCATGTTTATGGTACATGGACACTTTTTTCTCAAGTTGTTCCTCATGGAAATGGGTTTCCTCCTCCAGATAGGGGATGAATCCTTGAATGAAATTTGAGTATGAGTTACATTTTACTAACTTCCATAATTAACTAAAACACTATAAATCACATTTTACAATAAATGAAACTATTCTAAAAATATGATTCTCCTTGCAACTCAAAATTAATGTCTATTTCATTTTGAACTTAGAGGGGAAATCAAGAATTTTGTAGTACCTAAAGAAATATTTAAGCCTTGAATCAATGTTGATTATTCCACCTTATATATTATTATAATATCCTTCCAATTCCTATTTTTTTCATCCCAAGTCTTTTCGAACTCCCGGAATCATCTAGAGAAGTCAGCTTTTACCATTTTAGCTTTCATTCCTCACTTTGAAAACTCGGTCTTTAAACAGATTGCTCCTGAATGATATTTTATTTCCTAAACTTTCCTAAATTTACTTAGACATCTTCTATTCTCTCTAAAATCACCCTCAGATGCTTTATATTTTCTCTAAAAATTTCTGAAGTGTGTTCAATTAGCTAGAGAATGGCCAAAATATCCTTTTAGGCCTTGAAGTAGTATCTCATCAAAAAAATGAGTTGATCAATCAACTTTGACACTATTCCATACGCATTGAATGATATTATTAGGACTTTCCTTTGGGTTAGGGTTTATGATTTATGGTTTAGGGTTTAGGGTTTAGAGCTCAAGGTTCGGGGTTTATGACTCGGGTTTAGGGTTTAGGGTTTAGGGCTCATGGTTCAAGTTTTAGGGTTTAGGGTTTAGGGCTCGGGTTTAGGGTTCACGGTTTAGGGTTTAGGGTTTAGGTATTATGGTTTATGGCTCATGGTTAAGGGTTGAGGGTTTAGGATTTAGGGTTTAGGGTTTAGGGCTCATGGTTCAGGGTTTAGGTTTCATAGTTTAGGGTTTAGGGTTTAGTGTTTATGATTTAGGGTTTAGGGTTTAGGTTTAGGTTTAGGGTTTATGGATTCTGTGTTTAGGGTTTAGGATTTAGGTTTTAGGGCTCAATATTTAGGGTTTGGGTTTTAGGGTTTAGGGTTTAGGATTTAGGGCTCACGGTTTAGGGTTTAGGGTTGAGGTTTTATGACTAATGGATTAGGGTTCAAGGTTTAAGGTTTAGGGTTCAAGGTTCGGGGTTCAGGTCTAGGGTTAATGGTTTAGGATTTAGGGTTTAGGTTTTATTTTTAGGGTTTAGGGTTTAGAGTTTAGGTTTTAGGTTTTATGGTTAGGGTTTAGGGATTAGGGTTAAGGGTTTAGGGGTTGAGGATTTAGTGTTTTTAGGGTTTAGGGTTCAAGGTTTAGGGTTTAGGGCTTAAGGTTTAGGGTTTATGGTTTAGGGCTCAGGGTTTAGGGTTTAGGGCTTAGGGTACATGGTTTAGGGTTTAGGGTTTAGGGCTCGGGATAAGTGTGTAGGGTTCAGGCTTAGGGTTTAGGGTTTAAGGATTAGGGTTTAGGGTTCATGGTTCGGGTTTTATGACTTAGGGTTCGGGGTTCCGAGTTACGGGTTTAAGGTTTAGGGTTTAGAGCTCAGAGCTATGGATTTAGGGTTTAGGGATCAACGTTTAAGGTTCAATGTTTAGGGTTTAGGATTTTGAATTCAAGGTTTATGGTTTATTTTTTTGGTTTTAGGTTTTTAGGTTTATAGTTTAGGGTTTAGGGCTCAAGGTTAAGGGTTTAGAGTTTAGGGTTTAGGTCCTAGAATTCAAGGTGTAGGGTTTAGTGTTTAGGGCGCATGGTTTAGGGTTTTAGGTTTAAGGTTTTGGTTTTAGGGATCGGGGTTTAGGGTTTAGGATTTAGTTTTTTTAGGGTTTAGGTTTTAGCATTTAGGGATCATGGTTCATGGTTTAGGGTTTAGGGTTTAGAGCTTAGGGCTTATGGTTTAGGCTTAAGGCCCAACATTTAGGGTTCAGGATCATGGATAAGGGTTGAATGTTTAAGGTTTAGGTTTTACGGCTTAGGGTTTAAGTTTTAGGGTTTAGGGATCATGTTTTAGAGTTTATGGTTAAAGGCTCAAGGATTAGGGTTTATGGTTTATGTTTACACCTAGGGTTTAGGTTTTGACCTGTGAGGGTTTAGGGTTTAGGGTTTAGGGTTTATGGTTTCAATTGTAGAATTTAAATGCTAAAAGCTTTAGGCTAAATGTTGAAATCCTAAAAATTACGTATGTATTGACCAGATTATACTATAAAAAACTATCTCCTAAACCGTGACTCATGGAGCTATGAGACTAGTTCCATAAGGTGCAGAGTGACCCTAATTTCTTATATTTACTAAAATAAATTTAAATTATAAGAAATAATAAAGTATAAATAATAATAAATGATTATACATTTATTTTTGTAAATAGAAGCATTCCAAATGCAAGTATAATGTTTATACTATGCGGAACATGTACGTGTTATACCGCGTATGCATTCCCTTTATTATGCCCCCAAACCAAGAATTTGTAGGCTTGGAATTTCTTTGGTTTCCTAAACTTGCGCCTTAGACCTATAACAAATTGGAAACCTACGTGTTTTTGAAAAATATACAAAAAATCACCTTCCACCATGTTAAATCCTACAAAAAAAAATTCTATCTTTCTTTAAAAATTACCTACGACATCAAGAAAACTATGATATTTATAAATATGTAATTTTTTATATTTTTTTATTAGTATAAGGTTTCCATTTATATTTATTTCAAACTATGTCTTTTATACCTCTATTTTCAGTGATTGTAAATACTTATCTTTCATCATGTATCTTTTTTTTGGCTCATCGAAATTGAAAAAAATTATACTAGCCCAAATTATGCATAATTCTATACATATTCAAAAAAATATAATTTATGATATTTTTTTAGGTAGTTAGGGGGCATAATTGGAACTCCGTTATTTTTCAAAATTTTAAATTTTTGTACTAGAAAAAATCATAAAAAATACTCGTTAAAAAAATGGAGCGCAAAACTAGATGTTCCTAGCTATCTTTCTACCGTAGGTTTTCAAAACTACTAAATAGTGCTCAAAAAATGGTGGGGGGCATGAAATTCACTCTATTATGTTTTTTAACAAAAACAGGAGCACCTATTAGTATTTTAGTTATTTTACCCACTTAAACTTAACTATTTTCAATAAAATTTAGTAGCTTAGAAACTAGACTCAAAATTCTATGATTCATGTTTTTATAAAGCATCTTCCAATTTTTAGGCCAACTATTTCAAATAACTCATACAAGTTGAAGATTTTTATTTTTCAAAAAAAGTGTCCACTTAAGACCCCCTTTTGCCCCCTAGATTGGTGCACTTACCCCGTTGTTTTGTTGGACTATGAATGATATATGAAACGAGCATGGCTATTTTCTTGACTGTGATTGAATAGCGAATTGGGTATTATTATTTTCAAGATTATAAAAGGAATGCGAGTTGGGTTTAGTTATTTTTCATAGTTGTAAGTCATTATATAAATCAATATGCATTATTTGTTATATGAGATGTTGTATTGATGTCACTTGCATGTGAGATGTGAGCATATTATTTTGATTGGAAACTTGAATGGAAACTAGGTAGATGTGATTTCTATTATTGATCTATTGATGTATATGAAGGGACTGTATAACGAACCTAGGTATGATTATTGAGAAAAACTCACAACTGAGTTGTATTTTGATTTGTTTATTTGTAAATAAGATGGTTACAAAGGTATAAGAAGATTTGTTATGGTTGTATAGCTATATGCAATATAAAAAGAAAACTTACCCCTTCCATTGGATGTATTTTTATAGGTATATTGTTTTTTGTTAATTGGCTTTAAATTATTAGCGAGTAATAAAATTGTTGATTGAAATTTAAAATTAGGTTTGTGACATTGTGGTTTTAGCAATACCCAAAAGGGTCTAAGTGATAAGGAAACCGGAGTTAATTGCTTATTCTTTTCTAAATTTGGTTCTATCAGGTGTAAAGGATAATATTGTTTCTTAATTATTTTCGAAGCTACTGAAAATAGTTCTTTCATATTGATCATTACCTTGAAAACTAATGTATTACAAGTAAAGTATTACAATTGGTAATGATTTTTAAAGTTACAAATGCATGGAAATGGTTGGAATAGTAGTAGTTATTATGTTGTCGATCTGAGTGAAAATTAGGAAAATTATAGAAATATGGATCTGAGTATTTAAGTTATAATACAAAATCATCATGATATGTTGACTGAAACATGTTAATGCAAATTGATAAAAAAAAGATGTTTTGATTAATGCTAAAATCGATAATAGGTTGAATATTAGTGAATTGCAAGGTTAACACTTTTCTGTTATTATCATTTTATAACAATTATGATATAGAAGATAAGGAGGTTATTTCATGTCAGTTCTTATGAACTGACACATGTATATTTTATCTTCTAATGACTATACAGGTAAATAAGGAAGCCATGAAGTGATTACTTGGGTTGATTATAATACTTATGAAGATTTTGGATCATTTGGATATATGTTTAAGAAATTCCTTATTTAATATAATCCTTGAGTTGTAATGTCGATTTCATGATGAAATCCTAAAATGAGAAAAGGGCTTAAGACCCCGACGATGTATAGTTGTAAATTATGGAAACCTACAACAAGAAGTTGTTTTACAATCTTGTAAAAGTTTGGTATTAAGTAGATTATGAAGACCTATTTATGTTATTGTGTGTATTAGTAGACATTGTCTACATTTATGTTAAAGGCTTATACGTTGTATGATATGTTCCTTTAGTAAATTAGTAATTGGTCTCAATAACGTTATGGTGATATAATAAGTTATTACTTATTATAAGTTCTTAATGGAACTAATAATATGAGTGGATTGAAATTAAAAGTAACAAGGATTGAACCAAATAGACTAACATAGATTATTATATGAGATATTGATTTGATTATGAAATAATGAATACTAAACAAAAATAGTAACGATATTATCTTTATTTCATAATAGGAAGATGCTATGATGAAGCACATGCAATCTAATCTTAGTTAATTATAAGGAAGTAAGAATATTAAAAATCAATTATTCAAGGGTTATTATTCCCTTAGGAGTTAATAAATTAATCCTTATGAAGAAAGGATGTTGACATCACTAAAAAGATATCAGTTTAGTACACTAAGTCAATTAAATCGTTTAACAGTTCATAACCATATTAAAATGGACTTACTTGCATGACAACAACTGAATTAATCTCTAATGTAATAAAATTATGAAGTTATGGAAACATAAATGATTGACTTGAGAATCCATAATTAATCTTGTATGACCAAAAACCTAATCCAATAGGAACAACCAATTCACGAAGAAATAATTGCGAGAAGTAAAGTAGCTTCGGTAGTAAACCTTAAGAACGACGTAGATTAAATATAATCTCACGTCATAAACCACTTAGACATAGTACTAACTAGGGGTAGTTATGAAAAATGGAAAGAGGATGTAATGGAAATAATTCCATTATGTGGTCTCTCCCTTTTTCATAAGAATCCTGAGTTAGTCATGGATCTTTTCATTTACGAAGATGGTCCTATAAAGAACACTTCCTCCTTCTTAACATGTTCACCTTCATAAATAAAAATATTCGATAACTGTGTCGAGATAAATGTTTGGTGATGGAAGACTATATCTCTAGGATTTGTGGTCTCGAGATACGTTGTTTATGCACAACGAGAAACTTTGGCCAAAGTAATGCAAATGGTTGATTGCATTGTCTATTCACCATATCCTTACTTATGTATGTCAGATACCAGAATATGAAGATTGAATTTTGTGGTAGACATATAAGGATGAAAACATATTTATCTCAACCTTGAAAAAGGTAAACCTGAACATACTAAAGATTGTATGATTACTCTTAATGAGTGGACTGAAGGGAGAAAAGAATAACCCTTCTTAGTTGCATAAGGTTTATACACAGAAGAGTTATCAGATGGATCAAACTAAACTAATAGTTAGTAATCAATTTGATAATTGATTGCTCTAAATAATCTTTATTTCACTTATGTGATTGAATATGAAGATTATTGTTGCTAAAAAAATAATAATATTTTTATTTGGTTTTGGAAAATTAATTTGAGGTGTAATAGATCATATTTGATTCCTTCTAGAATCACCTAGTGTGAATTTAATTTAATCACCTATGTAGCCACCATGTATCTATTTTATCTAAGATATAATGTGTAGTTAGTTGAGGCCATTTATTGTTACAATTGTAATTGTACCCGATTATATTACGATATATCCTATAAATACCTAGTTAAAAGGATTTATTCTAGCCAAATCCTTGAAGAAATAATCTTTTGAATGATTTAATGCATTTTCCTTAGTTCTCTTGTTTCTACTTTGTGTTTTTCCCGGAACTTAATGTTTGTCTACACTCTTTATATCTGGTTGAAGTAGATTCATCTACTTGTTAATAGATATATTATTTTCTAGTTTCTTGGATTTAATGTTCACTTCCTCTCGTGTCCAAAAACATTGTGCTCCTCTTTTCTCTATAACAATTTACTCAAACTCTTGCCCCTTCTCATGTCCCGATTGAGAAAATGTTGGTCTAAGAATGAGTATGATTTTTGGATATGTATTCACCAACTATTAAGGTGATCCTACCATGACATCATATTCATTTATATTTACACCCTACCCTTCTCCTCTATTGCACTTTTTATGACTCTTTTAGGATAGAACTAAAGCTTGCAATTAGTTTAATATTCTAACTTTTCATGATTACAAGTGATACTCATTGTGCACTATAATTCATACTTGAGCTTCTACACACAATGAATATCTTTCTAGCCTCACGAGACCACATTTAACCATTTGAGGTTATATCCTATCATTTTCCAAATCTTCACTCTCATGCGCGGTCTCTCTAGAACCTATGAATGAACCAACAAACTCCTCATAAAAATCATACAACAACCAACCCACCTTGATATATTCCTATAATAATCTTATGACTACTAAGATCTAATGTAACTTAACCTTGAGGAGATCCACACATGTGCATCCCATTGCACATATTACTTTTGTAAGTGATCCCTCCTTTCAAGAGAGGTAGAGACTTTCCTATTCGAATGAAGATATGTCTAAGTTTCTGTGCTTGCACATGAAACTACTTCCTTCCCGGAACCAATATAGTTGGCACCAAGGTTGAGGATAGTGGTGCAACACTCTTGGAGATCAACAATTCCCATGATTACCAAGACTATGTGTCCTCAATTTTAGTAGTATGTAATTGAGGAAAGTCGATTTTCACTAATAACACACTTCAACTAACCACATACTTTCATATAAAAACATATACATCCAATAAACTCAAACCTAATTGCATAAAATAATATTTTTGGAATGTAAATAAATATTTATAGTGGTTTCAAAATGTTATCTAATTTATTATAGTTTTGGGAAAATTATCAAAAATAAATTTAAAATGAATGCAAAAGACCTAATAATGTCGGTGTGAACAAAGTAACCCGATAAGAACCATAATATATTTTCAAAAGAGCACATTTATGGCAGCCATGGCAAAATTTATAATATGACTTGGAAACCCAATTGACCCACACTTGAGCTCTAAAAAAATTCCTAATTTGTCCAAGATTATAAATATATCTCTAGAACAGTGATTTACTTTTTTTTGACCCCTAATATAATAGTAACACCTTGCGAAATAGTAAAAATATGACATTTTTTCAAGGGCCTATATTATCCCTTTGTTTTATGTCCCTTTGATTAGGTCATTATTCCAAGGATGTTCTATTGTAGCATATGTTAGGATTCAATATTAGTAAGTGAAACAAACCACAAAAACTCATAAAATAAGAAGGTTTAACTATACCTTTTTCGGAAACGTCAAAATGTATGGATCCAAACGGGTATAAGAGACTCTTCTACAGAATGAGAAAACCCAGACACAAATAGACATACCGACAAGAGGGATGCCGATAATAATATGATGAGTTACTTGGAAAATGCCAATCCTAGGAACCAAAGTGCTTCCTTTTATGGGGTCAACTTGCTTTTAGACAATTAAGCTAGAAATCATGACAAGATTACAAATGACATAGAATAAAAATTTAGGATGTGTAATGTCTAGATGGCAGGACTCAATCAACATCCTTGATGATAGGTCGGGAGGGTTGAAAATGTATTCCTAGTAACGGGTTTCCTCATCACTCTATTCGAGGAGAACTTTCAATGCTCAAGAATCTTATCCGAATTGGGTGTATGGAAAATGATGCACAAGCTCAACTCATTATCGATGTTAGAAATTTTTCACATAATTTGTAGGTCAAAGATGGAGTCTAGTTCGTAAGTTGTTCTAGAAGAGTCATCTAACAAAAACAAATAATTTTAAGAAACAATTGATTAGACATGATTATAGGATTTTAAGAAAATAGGATAAGATATATGAGAAGTGAAATATATGATAATTTTGATAGGGATCGATGTTGATCCAAGAGATCGATGTCAATCTAGAAGATTGGTATTGATTATCTGTTAAAAGCATGTTGATTAAACAAGATTTGAAAATCCTATGAATTTGAATGGGAGATAGAATATTATTTCGAATACTGAAGCTAATTCTTGACAAAATTCATCTTAAGATTGGAATATAGCTACAAATGAAATGGACTTACCTTGATGAGAGGAGATTTAAGTTGGTTGACTAGATATGGGTACACATGATAACAATCATTATAGGTGTTATTCAAGTATGGAAAGGAGCATTAGAAAGGAGATTGCTTCTAAAGAAGACCATAGGTAGAAATGAATGAAGGGACAAGATAACGCGAGGTAAGCAAAGAATGTGGAAACTACCGGAAGAGGGCGCAATAGTGAGGTACTTCATCGCGGAAGAGAATTCTGTAGCCATAAGGTAGGAAGGCACACTAGAAGATTATAGTTTGGGGTGTGAAATTATACCGTGTAAAAATTGGGAAAATGGTCAATTAATGAGAGGATTTTGGTAGGTAAAGGAGCAATAAATGCACTAAATTTTTGAAAATCTATATAAGGATGTGATGTGGGTTCATTTCTACCTTTGCAATCACACGTATTTGAGCAAACTAAGTGCAAGCAAGCTAGGTGAATCATATTGAGGTGTAAAGAGTTGTGAAACTAGACATGAAGAGAAGATTTGTATGTAGAAAAGGATTACATCCCCATTGGTGAAGGGTTTGAGCATAGCAGAAGTGTTGAGAAAGAGCTAGGGCATGTGGTTTCGAGATAGGGCACGTAATTTTGAGCTAGGGTTTAAACTTACTTAATACAGAAGAAAAAAAGGTGGGATTTTACAATGGCACCAAAGAAAGCACCTGCAGTAGGCACAAAAGGAAAGAAAAAGGTGGAAGTTGAGGTTGAAATTTCTCCCGAGAGAAATTTTTCAGAGATGCAATAGGTTCAGAAGGAGTAATAGTCAGACAAGATTGGGATTCCCACATCCGTAGATGAAAATTAAGTGAATACAACCACCACACCATTGATAACAAGGGAGAGTTGGAAGCTTTGCTGAATAAGAAGACCAACAAGTGCACGATGGAAGATAAGCCAGTGTATGACAACATTGGGGAGAAGCTTCTTAATCGTAGGATTTTATCAATGTTTGAGCTCCCATATTTTGGAAAATATGAACCTTTATACCAATGGCTTATGAAAAAATTCCATGAGGACTTCTTATATTTCACTTAGGATGGAGGGTGATTGCAACACCCTAATTGTGACATTAATAGGATTGAAGGGCATAGGGACAGACATTGTTAGTGATCTGACTAATAAAATAGTGGTTATAGCCACAAGCAAGGAGTTAGGGTATACCAAGGGTCCACATGGAATGGACATCTACACATTGAGGAATTATCTTGTGGTGCAGGTAGCCACGCATCTGCTCACCAAGCTGAATGATCAAGATAGATGGCCACAAGTAAACACCATGTGGATTCAAATAGCAAATAAAATTTCCCAAGGATAAGTGTACAATCTAGCAGGCTATATTACAAAAACCATTGTTGAGGAAATGCATGCAGGTAAAAAGATAAGTTTTGGCACTATCCTACAATATCTTATATTTGTAGAAATTGGAGTGCTCAATAGGCCAAAGAAAAAAATTTGGGAATACCCCACTCAGAAGAATTCCCTCATGGACAAGTTCGATAAATATTTATGTGAAGGATAAATGAGTGGCCCATTCAAGCAAAGGGCATAAATGTGTTATGACCGACTTCGTGTGGAATTTGAGGAGGAATGGTGCATTCCAAAGGAACTACCTTCGGTATTAGGCAAGGAAGTATAGTTTGCGGTGTATCAACATTTCTGCATCATGTGATTTGCCATGAAGGATGGGACATGGAGTCCATGGTGAAAAATTTCCTATGCCTTCACAACACACTACTTCTAGGCCTCGGTTCACATATTTTCTTATGCACACCATTTGAACTTCAATGCAGACATAAGGTAGATTGTGACTACCACACTCTCAAGAAAACATATGTATATCCAGGTTGGTCTGCCTACATTGAGAGGCTCATTTTAGACATCATAAATATGAAGCTAGTAATTTTGGCTATTAGGGATAGTGGAGCCACACTCATATATCTTCATCTCAAGCCTAGGATGGAGAATAATAATTATGTGGAGAATGAGTTCATGCTCCTAGGGCCGCCTAAGGGAAAACATACAATGGAGAATGTGCTAGCTCCAAATCTTATTGTGACCATACAGATAGACGAGGAAGAAGAGGAACACGAAGATAGTGGAGGCTTGGATCATAGAGGCCAGAGGTAGCCCATAGACAAAGTGGGAAGTAAGCACACAGAAACTCCACCACATGCACAAGAAGGAGAAGAGGACTTAGAAACGGGTGCAGTCCCTAAAGAGTGCCGGTTTAAGAGGTTATTCAGATGAACCGAACCCAAGGCTTGGCAACACCACAACCTATAAGAATATCACCTAGAATCTCCCCTCAAAAATATGCACCTAAGGAGAAGAGAAGAAGAAAGCTAAAGTTGAATGAAGAGGCAGAGGAGTTTGAGGAGAGCATGCCTAGAACCCTAAATACAACCCCGAGAAGATGTGGAGTAACCCATAGATGAAGAAATGAAAGATGAAGAGGAAAGGGTGAAGGAATAAAAATACACGGTGCAAGAGCAACCCAACACGCATTTTGATACACAGGGACGAAGAAAGGCCAACTCCAAACCTTGTCGCTCGGGTTCCTAAGGGGTCAAGAACAAAAAAAACAAGTGAATAATATGTTGTGCCAAGTATTCATTATGCTTAGGACACAAGAAAAATTGTTCGCGCCAGTTTTAGAGCATGGTGGGCCTTAAGGAATTGTATGGATGGGAGCTGATGGATCCATACATGGCCACCATAGGCATAAAGAAAGAATTATCCTGGTCCATACAAACTCACATGGATGAACCAAATTTTTATGTATGTGAGGAGTCTTGTGTATCAAGGAGAGTGAAGAAGGCACCCCAAAGTAGACACATGATAGTAAAGCCTACTCTAATGTTTGATGAGCAGGTGACTAATACCTTGGTAAGGTATCCGGAGAGGTCACGTGAAGAAACATTGATAAGGCTACCACCATTAGAGCACTACTTGAAGATAATAAGGTAAAAACTACAGAAATAACGCGTTTAAAAGGAGAGAAGGACCTAGAATAGAAAAAGAATGAAGCATTCATTAGTATAGCCAAAGAAATTGGTGACTACATTTTGAAGGCAAGACCACATCTAGATTTTAAGTTACTTGAGAAATTTCCTTTGGTTATGCATTATGTGCGCACATTGGTCAATTTGGTACTAGAAGATGGACCAATTCGAATGCTAGTGCCAAAGGATCCTAAACAAGAATCGAAAGAGAAAGGGCCTTCGTGGTTAGGAAAAAATCAAATTATGAGGTGTTTCTCCAAACTCTGAAGGATGAATTGAAGAAATCTAACCAAGCTTTGAATATTTGTACGGCAGCAGAAGTAGTGATAAGGACTAGAACTCTAGTTGAAGATAATGACATTTTGAAAGCCATGAAAGATGAAACAGTGGGATGTGTAGAAATATTGGCACTATTGAAACAAAAGTGTGAAGCCCTTGCAACATCCCAAGACCCACATAAGGAGAGACTATATGAGATTGGGAAGCTCATGGTGCAGAAGATGGATCTTCTGGAGGGAGTGATGACTGATATGACCAATGTTGTCCAAGTACTACAAAATGAAAAGGAATAGGTTACTCAGGAAGAATTGGAAGCCATTGCCATAGACATCCCGGAGAAAAACAAGGGCCACACCGGATGACTAGCATACATTGGATTCTAAAATTAAAATAGAATATTCGAGTTGATCCTCTTGATTGAAGAAGAGGGCATTGCGCAGAGTAAAGGTCTATTCTTTTGTACAGTGATTATTTACATTCTTTCCATTCTTACTCTTTATTATTTAGGAACATCAGAAAGAATCCCCATTACCGAGACGACAATTTACTTTAGTGTGGGGTAATGTTGAGAAGACATACTATTGTGCTAAGGAGAAGACACACATAAGATTGGCATGCGGGAACACGGTGCATTTGAATGCATGGAAGGATAGGAAAGGAAACACACACCAGAATAAGTTTGATTTGGGAATTAGCCATTTTCATGGATACAGGATATTTTTGGAGATAGCATGCAGAGCACACATTGGGATGGAGACTTGCGCAACACGCAAATGCTATTTTGGAGCGAGTGTCGATAAGGGCCATGCACAAGTTCAATATAATAATGGAAGTACTTCTTCTAGTTAGTTGTAGGATGTATATTATTAGTGCACTTGCATGTGTGCATGTTAATGTAAAGGTGAATGGCTATTTTCAGCATCTAACCTATTTTGGGAAGTGTGTAGGTGGTGAAGGGCAAGTCCCCACCCCTATAAATATGTAGTGAATTGTGTAGTTTAGAAGGAGTGAATTATTGTAAAGTTATGTTGTTGGATCTGATGCGCGCATGACTTATGGTGATGCTTTGTAATGTAATAAGCTTCTATGTTTTACAGTGTTTAATGTAATGGAGTATATTGGCTAGATAATGGTGTTAAACATGACTGTAACTAGTTCTTATATGGTTGATTTCATTATAGTTATTGTTTAATTCATGATTCTCTAATATTTATATCTGGAATATGCTCTGTGGAATGTTTATGTTTATTTATGGATCTAAATATATGTTTTATCTTCATCTTACTAACATCCTACACAAATAACTCTAAAGAGGGTCTAGTACCTTTGTGTGCTTTGGGTGAGCACTCATCTCAGGATGGGTGATGTGTTAGTGCGCATGGGTTTTATATAGTGGATTCTAGGATGCATCGGTTATTGAGTGATAGTGGTGAACTAGAAGGATTTGAAGAAATAATGCAGATAAATCCCACAAGCAATGGGAACATTGCATGAATGAGGAGATGGACTCCTTAGAGCGAGAACCCATACATGGAATTTGGTTAAGTTCTTAGTAGGTAAAAGAGAATTTCAAAACAAGTGGGTTTATAAGATCAAGGAAGAATATGGTGGACGAAGAGATATAAGGCAAGGCTTGTACTAAAGGAATTTGTACAGAAAATAGGTATTGAATTTGGTGAAATATTTTCTCTTGTTGTTAAGATGACTTATATTCATACTTGTATTGAGTTTAGTTACACAGAGGATTTGCATTTAGAGAAACTTGATGTCAAGACAACATTTCTTCATGGTGATTTAGAGGAAGATATTTATATGAATTACTTGCTTGGGTATGAGGTCAAGGGTAAGGAGAAACTTGTGTGTAGATTGAAAAGAACCTATATGGGCTCAACCAAGCTCCAAGGAAATGGTATATGAGGTTTGATAGTTTCATGCATGAGCATGGTTATTTGAGATGTGGATTTAACCATTGTGTTTATTTCAATATGCTTGAAAATGGGAGCTATATTATTGTGTTGCTGTATGTAGATGATATGCTTATTGCGGATCTGGTATGCAGGACATTAGTGAGCTTAAAGAAAATATAGCTCACACATTTGCAATGAAGTATTTGGGGGATGCAAAGAGAATCCTTGGTATGCAAATTCATAGAGAAAGGAAAAACATGAAGTTGTATTTGTCTCAGAAGCATTATATCAATAAGGTGTTGGAAAGGTTTAATTTACAAAATTCAAAACCTATAAGTACACCTATGGTTGGACACTTTAAATTGAGAAAATATCGTGTCCTACATCACACGAGGAGGTTGAGTACATGGCATGAGTTTTATATGCTTCAACAATTGGGAGTTTGATGTATGTTATGGTTTGTACCAGACCAGAAATTGCACAGAAGTGGGAGTTGTGAGTAGATTTATGGCTAATCTAGGTAAAGAGCATTGGAAAGTAATTCAATAGATTCTCGTGTATTTGAGAGGACATTCGACGTGCGCTTTTCTTATGGAGGGTCAGATACTTCTTTACATGGCTATGTGGATTCATACATGGCTAGTGATTTGGATGGCAGGAGGAGCACCACTAGATATGTTTTCATAGTAGGTGGCATGGAAGTTAGCTAGATTTCTAGATTACATAAGGTTTTGGCCCTGTCTACTAAAAAGGTTGGGTATGTTACAACTATATAATCTAGTAAAGAGATGATATGGATGAGCAGTTCATTTAAGAGTTGGGAAAGGAGTAAGAGTATTGCAGATTGTACAGTGATAGTCAAAGTGTAATTCATCTGGAAAAGAACTCAGAATTTCATTCTAGAACGAAACACATTCAGTTGATATATCACTTCATATAGAAGGTATTATAGGATGGACAACCGAAGTTGGAGAAAATTCATACAAAGGAAAACCTGCGGATATGCTAATGAAGCCATTGGAAAAGGAGAATTTATAGCTACACTCCACTTCAGTTGGTCTTCAAGTTTGAAACTTGAAGAGGGAGAAACGGTCCAAAGGAAAGTATTAAAGGAGGGAATTGTATGGTATAGTGTAGTAATTTATCTCCAAGTGGGAGATCAAGTTGTGTTTTGGGGCTTAATCACTTCACTGACATGATTTTACAGACTTTTTGGAATACACAATAACCGATGTCAGTTGAAAACCCGTCGTTGGTCACCCATGGACCAATATCGGTTAGGAAAGAAGGAACCGACATCGGTTAGGGCTAACCATCATTGGTTAAGGCTAACCGGCATCGGTTTCTTGTGCATGACTATTATAATTAAGTTACGGGAATTAGATCTATATTTAGTTGTAAATTGAATCTAATGGTTGTAATTGCATAGCTAAAGAAGATTTTAGATGCATATATAAGCATAAATCTAGGGTTTAGAATGTGGAATTCAATTAATAATATAGAGAAATTTCCTTTAAGAGAAAAAAATAAATTTTTAGAGAAGAAAGTACAAGACATCCAAGAAGGTGTAGAAGATTGCAAATATTCATTGTATTTCCTCTATGATAATAAATAGGTTATTTCTTGGTGGACGTGGCCCACACTAGGTGAACCACATTAAATCTTGTGTATTGTTTATTTCCTATGGATTGTTTTATGCTTAGATATAATTAATATATCTATACAACTAGAGTGCTAACCCCAACAAGATTTAATTGAAATGAAGCATCTATAATGAATAAGTATATGAGAATTTTATTAGGCCAAACTCGAATATGTAATGAAATAGTTCCTCGGCATGTGCGAGTAGTTGAATCATATCCCCAAATAAGAGTAGATTTCTTATAAATTAGACTATTGTTAATGCCCATTTGTTTTGGAAGGGAATGAACACATAAGTTGATGAACAATCCATTATCAATAAGTACACATTTGATGCAAGTGGTGTCGATAATGGTAGTGATAAGAAAAGACACACATGGATTTTCATTAGCAAATGGTGAGATGTCCTCATTAGTGAATGATAAAGCACATGGAAAATTTTGAGAGACTGAATGAGGTGTGTGAAGGACATCAAAGAATTATCACTTTCTATATGAATAGAAAAAGGATAGCCTCTAATGTTTGACAAAAATTAGGCACACTATGGAATAAGTCATAGAGGGATATTTTAGTCAACATATTCTTAAGTTGTTCAATGATATCATAGCCTTTAGAAGCTGAAGTCGTAGAATCAGCCACGAAGTGATAGGTGGTGGAATAGAAATGGGTCTAGTGTAGGAGGGTTAGTGCGGTGAGTAATTACTACATTGATAGAAGGATCGGTCTTAGGCGTAATAAAGTGAAGATGTTGAGTACGAACTTGAATGAAATAAGTAAAGAATAACCATGCTTGAAACTTTAGTAGGTGTAAAAGAGGATAAAACGATTGATTCATGAATTGATAAGGTGAAGAAATACTCGAAGCAAGGGTTTGATCACCAGTTTTACCAAAATGATTAAGCTAAAATGTAAAATGTAAGCCTAATCTATATGATATTACAAAAGAAAATGAATAAACAATTAAGTATAGAAATAGACTCAAGCATGTTAAGCTAGTAAATATGAAAACACTAAGTGCAAAGATAGGATAAGAAGCCTTAGCTAATTTTTAGAGATCTAGAAGATGCACATATCTAGAAAACTAGAAAATACGAAGCACCGACTATCACACTAGATCTCGAGAAAAATGTAGATATGGAGGAGCAAGTTGGACTAGGGCGCTGGAGAGGGACAGGGGGTGCCCATGGGTTCCCTAGACTGCTTCTCGGTTCCCGGGTTTGCGTAAAATCTCATAAAACCTCCTCTGAGGTGTCACAAGTTGTTTTCATGTAGTCTCCTTTGGTCACTCTAAGGTCGCACCAAGATTTCCTTGGTCACGGGAAACCCGAATGAATAATGAACTTGAAAAACCCTCAAATAGACATCGATCCTAAAAAAATAATGATGCGAGAATGAGAGGTAAGATTATCCTCGGCCTACCACAATGGTGAACTTACGATTGAGTGTTGCACTACATATCAGACCCAATGTAGTTGTGTTTGTGTGTGCAGAAATTATGCCTTAGGTGGCTCTTGTGCGTGTCACACTTGATAACAAGAAAATAGCTAGATGTAAAGAAATGTAATAGATGTGTGCATGGAATAGAATGAAATTCCCTCCTATGAAGTGTATGCAAAAGAACTAGCCCTTGTGTCCCTTGTGATGATGCTAGATGGATGCAATGGAGCTCTTATATGCCTTGATGGATGCAACCTTAGGTGGTGATAGTTAATGCTTAGTGTTTGGTCCCTTATTATGATCACATAACTTTATATTTATATGATTCCCTTACTTTAATTTCATAATTAACCCCAAAAAGTATGACTACCAAAAAGATAAGATGCTCAAATGGATAGAAAGGACCTAAAAAGTGTTAGTAAAGTACAAATGGGATAGGGATGCCCAAAAGGGATTAGGGCACCCGACGTTGGTATCTTGGTTGGGCCGATGTCATGGCTTGGCATCGGTGTCCGTGGATGATAAAAGCCGAGTGTAACAAGGTAGGCCAAGAAAGTAAGGGCGTAAGATTGAAAGAAACAACATAAAGCAAAGAAATGTGGCCAAAGAAATGGGTTAGTTAGTACATATCTCACTTAGGAATCATTTGAATAGTAGTATGCAACCAAGAATAGATAATTACCCAAAGTGTGTGATTTTATGTCTACATTTTCTCCCACTTTATGTTGGTTGGTGGAAATCTTGGTAACCTAAATTAGATAGAGATACATACCTAATAAACATGTAGATCGATAATGAAATTGGTTCAAGGGACTAGACAAAGCATGGAATAATAAAAAAATGTGAAGAGTGGAAGCTAAGGAGGGGAAAGTGCAAAATTGATGAAAATGAACATTGGGTGGAAACACATGTGTAGATGTCACAATATACCTTTTGTTGTCATGGATGTTAATGATGTTGTTAAATGACGTTGACTACCGCTTCCCATATGGGAAGACCTACAAAGAGAAGAATGAACAAGTAGTCAAATATGCATGTATATGATTGAAATGTGTAAAATGTATGTAAATAAGTATGTGCAATTTGTGAAAGTGTGAAAAAATAACATGTGATCCCGATTATATGTTGAGAAAAGAGAGTAGAATCTTGAAGATGTCGATGAAGTGTGAGTTTTTGGGCAATCTCACACCACAATAGAATAAGTATAGGGAGGAAATTATAGTGTCATCCTCCAACCTTTAACCGCTTCCCAAAGTTGTAGAGCACTCTGAAATGTTGGTTTTTTGGGTGATCTTATGCCATGACAGAAGTAGTGTAGAGAGGAAATTCTGGTGTCATCCTCTAACCTTTAACTACTCCTGGAATGAAAACACCATTGCAGATGGTGTGTACTTTCCCCCAATGTAAATTCCTAGTGCTAAAGGACTCTCTTCCCTATCAAAATCCTCTGTGACATGTTGAAAAATAGTTTTATTACCCCCGGTTATAGGCATCCGAGAATAGCATCACTATGCTAAGGACCCAAGTCTTATTTTGAGCCTTATTTAAACTAGCAATTGTGTTGTACAAGTACTATATTGTGTTGTGTGTAATGATGTATGGGGTGACTAATTCACCTAAATGATTCCCACCTCATTTGGGGTACATGCGACGTTGCTAAAGGAGGATGCAGGCCAAAAGAGGACCGACCGATGTGCTGAAATTGTGCCCTATAGGGGGAAGGAAAAGTTCTTAGTAGTAACCAAGGCACACACAAACAAAGTGGCTAGGAGAAAAGTGTTAGTACAAGAATACAAGCATCTAAAAGACAAGTGTAATTTATGCAGACAATATGTAAGCTAAAAACAAGTAAACACACAAGAAGATAATTTAGACCAGAGAAAGCGTGTTACAAACATGGGACATAAATCATGATGCTGCAAGATAATAAATTCATAGTGGCCTCAAGCATAGAAGTGTGCACATAATACAAAGGGAAAATCCCATGAAACAAGAGAATACATAGATAAATCAATGACAATCAATGTAATAGACAACCATGGAATAAATTAGTCATGCATAACAAATCTGCACATGAAGCACTCATTAGCATGTTAGAAAGATAAAAAAGTATGTCAAAGCATGTATAATCTGATAAGGTAATTTTTTGTGAAATAATAGAACCTATAGTGTACAAAATTGGATGCCCCAGAGCTTATGTGGACTCGGTACTAGTTATTGTGCCAAGCATCCATGTTGTGTGTACTAGATCTATAAAATATGTGATCACAACTAGAAAGGAAAGTGAACATGCATGTGTGTATAATAAATATAATGACATACAAGATATTTATCTAGCATGTGTAATAAGATGAACATGTAACAAGTAAATGTAAGCAAGTCTAAATGCAACCAAGATATGTAGTATGTTGTGAATGAGGCAAAATGGAATGCAGAGTGAATGATAGGGGAAGTATGCCCCTAGCATATGTGTATGTATGTAATGAGGCTCATTTATTTATGCCCCCTCAGTAGTCAAGAATGAACCATAAACAAGAGTGTGTCATCGGGAAATGGTTTGAGTGATGTGTTGTATGTAGAAAGAGTTAATGAATTGAGTGTAGAGTGTTGATTGTAGAATGATGATGTGTAGATGATATTGAATGCGACATAGGGATGATTGATCTTGAATTTATAAAATGGGGTGTTAGAATGTATGATAATTTATCCTAAAGTGTATATCACGAAATGAGAGAAAAATAATCTAGGAGTGATTATTTAGCATAAATCATATATCACAAAGATATGTGAATAAGGTGATGGCTCAAAAGGCATAATGATTTAGCATAAATCATATATCATGAAATGTATGGATAAAATGCTAGCATGGATCAATTGTGAAGTTTGGAAAATAGTGTCGCATGAGGTGATAGAAGGATTGACTGATTGATTTTGTGAAGATGAAGCGTAGAAAATTAGGAAAGCATAGGTTCATATCGAATAAAACCCTCAGCAATCGAGTATAAACCATGGGACTAGAGTGTGTCATTAGGTCATTCTTGAGAGAATTATGGTTTTTGGTTGAGTGTATAGTGTTATTTGTGAATGTGTTGCTCATGTAAGTGTTAATGCAAAATTACAAAGACCCTTGATTGCTTGTGATTTATATGTGATGCAATCAGTGTAACTCGCATAACATGGTATTATCCTACGGTGGGACGTTGCAAGTAGAATAATCCTCCGGTAGGTACAAGGCAAAATCCTTTACAATAAGCCCAAATTTGGACCTTTAGCTCACGATAGCTCGGAACAATTTTGACAGAGTTCCTTTACTTTTCAAAAAATCTCTCCTAAAAATGAGGGGAAAATACATAAATAGAGAGAAAGGAGCTAAAGAACCGAAAACCTTCATTAATTTCTTATGCAGGGTATGGGTGACCATACCGGTTCACTTTCTAATGGTAATTGTCTTGCATAGCGAACATGGGTGCCATACCTCATTAAACTAGTTGTTGAGCTACCTTATACGATGTAATTAATGCACGGTCCATAACTAAAATTCCTTGCTTGACACTTAATAGGAACCAAAGAATCGACGCTTGATAAGAATGGGAGTATATGTTGGTGACAAGGGAATGAATTTCATATGACAAGAATAAATTTTTCACGCAATGCCAGCGGGAAGTTTAACGTGTGTTAAGATGGAATGATGTCGCACAACAACAAAGGGAACATGGCATGGGAAGGATGGATGATGCATAACAAGGAGGAAGGGTTGTCTCATGTCGGTGAGGAATTTTGTCACACGACGGAGGAAGGTGGTGAAAAATGTTAGCAATATGTGGTTAACGCGTGACAGGAGTGGTGGTTGTTGTGTGACAGAAGACGGTGGTCATGTGACAAAAATGGTTGACGCATGTCAAGTAGTGGTTTTCGTGTGACAAGAAGAATTAGTTGACGCATGACAAAAAGATATAGCTCAAACCTTTTCCATGGTGATCTAGAGACCAATTACTAATAGAAAAAATATAATGCACTTTTGACCAATCTACTACCAATGCCTTAACTTGTTTAGTTTTCCATTTTACAGGGGTGCAAAATATGGATAACAATAAGATGTTGTAATTTGTTGTGAATGTTGAATGTGGTGAATATTTTAATTGTATGGTGTGTTGTGTGTATATTTCACGTAAGAGAGATGTGTCATATGATGTACGTTGTGTGACTTTTTAGGATTATACCAGTTGTACAGATAAACAAGCATGTAATGAATAATGCGGAAAACGTAAAATAGAAAAGAATGCAATAAAAAGAGACAGATTTAACATGGTTCACCCAAAATGGGCTACGTCCACTAGAAAAAATCAATCCTCTTATTCGAGTCTAGCAAAAATTTCTCTCACAGTCTTTGTAACTAATATAATGAGCCTCATACATAATGAACCTTTAAAGATATTAGGGTTTTTATCATTTTGGGAAACATAGAAAACCACCCATTAGATCTGTGACCTAATAAGGAACGGTCTAGATTTCACAATGCATAAATACATATAAAATGTGGCTTATGGGGGTACTTCCACCAAACCCCGCTAGGAAGGGCCATCCTCCCACTCCCACAAGGGGGACGAAGACCTCCTTGCAACTCCCATAGATATCAGGCTCCACAACCAACAATCTCCCACTTGGAGACTAATTGTTGTAACTCCACCACTACAGCTCCTGCTTGGACTTTTCTTCTTGGCTTGTTTCTTCCACTTCAAGATCAATCTTGAAGACCCATAAAATTTGAATGTAAATCCAACTTCTCCTTTTTCATTGGCTTAGTAAACATATCAGCAAGATTATCATCTGTATGAATCTTCACTAACTCAAGTTGCCCATCCTCCAACACTTATCGTATGAAGTGATATCTTAGCTGAATGTGTTTTGTTCTTGAATGGAAGGCTGAGTTCTTTTCCAGGTGAATTACACTTTGACTATCACTATGTAACTTACAATCCCCTTGCTCCTTACCCAACTCCTCCATGAACCTGCTCATCCATAACATTTCCTTACTTGCCTCAGTCGCTGCAACATATTCTGCCTCTGTAGTAGATAGGGCAACTACCTTCTGTAACTTTGAGATCCAACTCACTACCACACCACCAATTGTAAACACATATCTAGTAGTGCTCCTCCTACTATCCACATCTCCTACCATATCTGAATCCACAAATCCCTATAAAGTATAATCTGACCCTCTCGAAGCACAAGTGCATACTACTATTCCCTCTCAAGTACTGCGAATCCATTGGACTACCCTTCCAATGTACTTTACCCGATTTGACATATACCTACTAACAACTCCCACTACTTGGGAAATGTCGGCTGGTACAAACCATGGCATACATGAGGCTCCCAACTACTGAAGAATAAGGAACCCATGCCATATAATCTTTTTCCTCTTGTGTTGTTGGGCATTTCTCTTTACTTAATCTAAAATTCCCAGCCAATGGTGTACTAACTGGTTTCACATTCTACATCTAAAACCTCTCTAACACCTTTTCTACATAGTCCTCTTGGGACAACACCAATTTCTTATTTTTCTTGTCCCTCTTGATTTGCATACCGAGGATTTTCTTTGTTGCACCCAAATCCTTCATTGAAAATGTTTGTGCAATATTTTCCTTAAGCTTTGCAATTTCCTGCATATTAGACCCTACTACAAGCATATTGTCTACATATAATAGAAGAATAATGTAGCTCCCACTATCTAACCATTTAAAGTACACACAATGATCTGATTGACATCTAGTAAAACCATGCTCATGCATAAAACTATCAAACCTTAGATACCATTGCTAGGGAGCTTGCTTGAGCCCATATAGGCTCTTCTTCAACTTGCAAACCAATTTCTCCTTACCCTTCACCTCATACCCAAGTGGTTGCTGCATATAAATCTCCTCCTCCAAGTCACCATGGAGAAATGTTGTCTTGACATCAAGTTTCTCTAAGTGTAAATCTTCAACAACAACTAAACTTAATACAATACGAATGGAAGACATCTTTACAACAGGGAGAAAATTTCATCAAAATCGATACCTTTCTTTTTTTCATACCCCTTCACTACAAGTCTTTCTTTGTACCTTTTACATCCATCATATTCTTCTTTCACACGTAGACCCATTTGTTTTATAGTGCTCTCTTCCCACCAAGAATTTGACTAAATCCCATGTTTGGTTATTTTCTAGGGAGTCCATCTCCTCATTCATGCCACGCTCCCACTCCTTAGTGGATTCCACCTGCATTTCCTCATCAAATCTCTCTGGCTCACCACTATTTGTTAGTAAAAATAATACAAAGTAGGGGAAAATATTTCTAGAGGTCTACTAATACGTTGTGACCTTCTTACCAAAGATGGGGGTGTCACAGGATCATTATTTGCTTGTTGCTCATTTTATTGAATTTCTGACAGAGGTTTTGATGCCGACACTGGCTGTCGTGCTCGGCCTATAGAACTATCAACCTCGATACTTGTAGGTGGATATTTTCCACCCGAGAGTTCATTTTTAGGAGCTATATCCTCAACCAATTCTTCCTTGGGATTTTTGTCATCCTATACCTGATCCCTGTACATTCTATTTTCATGCCAAACAACATCATGACTCCTAATTATCTTAGATTCATCTAGATCCCAAAACCGAAATCCATAATCACCATTGGAGCCATAGCCTATGAATGTACAACATTTGGATTTTGAATCCAATTTCTTCATGTTTTCTTTATTAACATGCACAAATGCCTCTGAACCAAATAATCTTAAAAATGAAAGGTCTACCTCTTTCTCGGTCTAGGATTCTTCAGGAATTCCTCCATCTAGTGCACTCGAAGGCCCATAGTTGATTAAGTACACAACAATATCTACGACCTCTGCCCAAAACTGAAGAGGCAGCCCCATGTGTAATCTCATTGACCGTGCATGCTCCATTATTGTTCTATTCATCCTCTCACTAACACCATTTTGTTGTGGAGTCCTGGGAACTATTTTCTCTCTACAAATCTTATTCAAGGAACAATAATCATCAAATTTCTTACTGCAATACTCACCACCATTATCAGATCTCAAACATTTCAATTTAAAACCACATTGATTCTCAACAAGTTCTTTCCATTTCTTAAATGTATCAAAGACATCATACTTACGCTTAATGTAGTATACCCATACCTTCCTTGTGGCATCATCTATGAATGCGACATAGTATAGAGAACCAACATGAGATGCAACATGGTCCGCCCCCACACATCCGTATGAACTAGCACCAACTTTTTATCTTTCTTGGCATTCCCACGCCTTGAGAAATTTCGTTTCCCAAAATGCAATGCTCACAAAAATCTAAGTCCAATTGCTTCAAAATTGAAAGCTTACCTTTTTCCTATAGAATTTTCATGCCCTTCTCACTCATATGTCCCAATCTATTGTGCCACATGTTGGCATCCTCATCTAAGTAGACAATATGGTAGAATAATTAGATATGCAGGTAGACAAATAAAGGGTGCCTATTTTCTTACCCCGTGTCACTACCAGGGCACCCTTGGAAACCTTCCAAGCATCTGAAGTGAATGTGATGTGCAACCTTCACCACCCAACTATCCTGCAGAGATGAGATTTCTCCTGAGGCTAGGTACATGCCTCATGTATCTCAATATCCATGTATTTCCGTTCTGTAGTTTCAGGTGTACATTTCCCTTCCCAACAAGTGTTGCGTGGCTCATCATCACCCAAATAAACCTGTCCAAAATTTCCCTAGACATACTCTTTAAAATAGCCTTTATTAGGGGTTGCATGGAAAGAGGCACTGAATCTATTACCCAATATTCTACTCTAGTATCAAGAGAAAGTATAAGAGCATCCTGAACAATATTACCTATCGTATTTTTCTCTTTAATACCTTCAAGTTGGTTTTCTTTGTTTCCTTTGAACCAACAATTCTTTTTTAGCATGTCCTCTCTTTCCACAGTTCCAGAAATTAATGCCTCTACTCCTATATTTGGATCTACCCATATTTGATTTAGATCTCCCAAGAGCCTTACTCTTTGATTTCTCCTTTCTCTTCCCTCTACTCTCCATATTCAACGCATTTCCAAAAGAAAAATTTTCCCCTGTACAATTCCTCATTTAAAATGACATTGATTACATCTTCAAATTTAAGAGAAGTAGAGGATGTATTACTTCTTTGCCATTACTAAGTTGTCCCAAATTTCTGGCAAAGAACATAGGAATAATAATGCTCTAACCTCCTCATCAAATGGGATATTAACATAATATAATTGATTTACAATAGTGTGTAAATAATTAAGATGGTTAGATAGAGATCCATCTTCTTACATTTCTAGATTAAACAATATTTTCATCAAATAAACTTTATTGGATGCACTTGGTGTTTCTTATAAATTAGCTAGGGTTTTCATCAAATCTACCGTACTCTTCTCCTGTGAGATATTTGAAGCTACAAATGATTCCAAACTCAATTGAATCACACCAAGAGCCTTCTTTTCCAAAACCTTCTAATCCTCATCAGACATGATTAAGGGTTTCACTTCTTCACCTCTTAACGGTAGGTATAGATCCTTTTGATACAGGTAATCTTCCACCTGCATTTTCCATAGCTAGTAATTTCAGCCGTCAAACTTCTCAACTCTGAACTTATTCTCCTCTTCCATTGCTACTTCTCCCACTCAAATAGAAATCCCTCTATGATTATACTACCAACAAATAAATCTCAAACATGCTCAAACCAGATTATTAAGATTATACCAGTTGTATGGATAAACAAGCATGCAATGAATAATGCATAAAATGTAAAATAGAAAAGAATGCCATAAAATACGGACATAGATTTAACGCGTTCACCCAAAATGGGCTACGTCCACCAAAAACAGATAATCCTTTTATTCAGTCTAGAAAAACTCTCTCTCACAAGCCATGACTAATACAATGAGCCTCATACATAACCCTTTTTAAAGATATTAGGATTTTATCATTTCGGGAAAACATAGAAAACCACATGTTAGATCTGTGACCTAATAAGGAACGTTCCAAATTTCACAATGCATAAAGAATCCCCTTTACGCAACCCCGTCGCTATCGGGCTCCACAACCAACATGACTTAGGAGAGATATTCTGCAAAGCATGTGTATGTGGTGTTGAAGATGCAAGTAGAGTATGTGTTATTGATTGCGGTGTTGAGTTTACATTGATTAACAGTGGGAGAATTTTTCATTGTTTATGTGTTGAACATGTCACGAGTATGCTGATTTTAAGTATATGAATATGTGCGTAGTGAGTGAGGTTAATTTATATAGGATGCCCTCAATAGTCAAGTGTGAACCAAAGCACAAAAATGCATCATCGGGTAATGGAGGTACTAGAGAGTATCAATATGTGTGTGTCATATGTGGAAGTCTAGATGAGAAAATAATACGTTTGTTGATGATAGGGGATAAATATAATGCCCCCAAAGTATGTGCTTGAGAAAATGGTTAAGTTCCACTCTAAAACATCGTCACTATCCCGATCAAAGCTAACTATGGCAACATTGGAGACTTGATAGGAAATAGTATGAGGATGATCATATAGAGAGCCATTGCAACACAAAGTGTACACTTGGTCATTGCATATTCTTCATCGGTGAATGGTGCTTTGGCGGGCACCCATGTGCATACCAACAAGTAAGATTTTGAGAATGTCCAAGAGATGAATCAATACCAATAGAAATGTTTCCAAATGACATGGGAAAATTGATATAAGTGTGACAGAGTCTAAAGTGCCTCCAATATAGTCAAGCCAAGATTGGTCCGAGTGTCAATGGAGAAGTGTAGGTGATATGTGTAACGAATACTACTAGATGAAAAACATAAATACCATAGGTGGCCGTAATGTGAAAATAACCATGATAAAGATGAGGTGAGTGAGGCGGTGGTAAAATATTCTTAAACGTCAATCCAATCCTATTCAAGCAGATTATATGTGCAAATTGTACGAACAAGTACGATCCACCGAAATATGATGCCAATAAGATTTTTTTATTAAGAACGTGCATGTGAAACGAAGTGGTGTAGATGCGAGACTATTTAGGAGAGGGTAAAACAACATCTTAAGTATGGAAAGACCCCTGGTAAAGTAACATAACATTAATAGAGGGAGGGGTCTTGAATCTGTATTCACCAAGACCATTGGCCACAAAAGAGTCATTTAAATATGAATCATCTATATCAATAAGAGTGAAGTTGAGTTTTCCTAATGCTTCATCAATAAGTTCAATATGCTCAACTTCATTGTCAAATTTGCGTTAATCATATTTTTGCATTGTCATGTTTTATTGTTGTATTAAGTATGTTGGTAGGTGGTGCACTAGATGTAAGAGGAGCATTAACGGGTAGATTAGTAGTTTGTATAGGAGAAGGCATTGTGGGTGAAATGATGGCAGTAGTATGAGTAAAAATAACTGGAGTGCTTGGAGTAGTATAAGAATATTATAAAGCACTATACTGACCAACTTCATATGTATCGATACTATTATATGGAATAAAATGTGTAAGAGGAATAGGCATAACATAAACAAGGTCTATGCGACAGAATTTGAAGGGTTCATGATCTGCAGCAATAGTATGTTCATATCCATCATGCAATAATTTAACACATTGGTGTACAATAGATGGGACCACTTGTATTGCATAAATCAAAGGTCTACCTAATGTAATGTGATTGAATTTAAATGAAGCATCTATAATGAATAAGTCTATGATAATTGTTTTAGGCCCAACTCGAATATTTAATGAAATAGTTCCTAGGCATGTGCGAGTAGTTGAATCATATCCCCAAATAAGAGTAGAGTTCTTATAAATTAGATTATCGTTAATGCCCATTTTTTTAGAAGGGAATGAGCACATAAGTTAATGGCCGATCTATTATCAATAAATACATGCTTGGTGCAAGTGGTGCCAAGAATGGTGGTGATAATAAAATAAGCACATGTATTGTCATTAGCAAATGGCGAATTGTCCTCATTAGTGAATGATATAGCACATGGAAAAATTGTGAGAGACTGAATGAGGTGTGTGAAGGCCATAGAAAAATGGGCAGCCTCTAATGTTTGACGAAAATTAGGCACATTGTGCAATAAGTCATAGAGGGATATTTTGGGCAGCATATCCTAACCCAAACATCATAAGTATAAGTTGTTTAATGATATCATAGCCTTTAGAAGCGAAGTAGTAGTAGCATCTGCAGAAGTGATAGGTGGTGGAATAGAAATGGGTGTAGCTGTAGGAGGGTGAGTGCATGGAGTAATTACTACATTGATAGAAGGATCAGTCGCAGTGTAATAAAGCGAGGAGGATGTTGAGTACAAACTTACATGAAATTAGCAAGAGTAGTAACCATGTCTGAAAATTTAGTGGGTATGAAAGAGAGAAAATGCGATTGATTCATGGATCTGCAAACAACATAAACAAGGTCTATGCGACGATGTGAATTTGAAGGGTTCGGGATCTGCAGTGATAGTATGTTCATATCATATCCATCATGCAATAATTTAACACATTGGTGTACAGTAGATGGGACCACTTGTATTACATGAATCCAAGGTCTACCTAGTAATGATTGAATTTAAATGAAGCATCTATAATGAATAAGTCTATGATAATTGTTTTAGGCCCAACTCGAATATTTAATGAAATAGTTCCTAGGCATGTGTGACTAGTTAAATCATATCCCCAAATAAGAGTAGAGTTCTTAGAAATTAGACTATCGTTAACGCCCATTTTTTGGAAGGGATGAGCACATAATTTAATGGCGATCTATTATCAATAAGTACATGCTTGGTGCAAGTGGTGCCAAGAATGGTGGTGATAATAAAATAAGCACATGGATTGTCATTAGCAAATGGTGAATTGTCCTCATTAGTGAATGATATAGCACATGGAAAAATTGTGAGAGACTGAATGAGGTGTGTGAAGGCCATAGAAAAATGGGCAGCCTCTAATGTTTGACGACAATTAGGCACATTGTGTAATAAGTCATGAGGGAGATTTTGGGCAGCATATTCTTAAGTTTTTAATGATATCATAGCCTTTAGAAGCGGTAGTAGTAGTAGCATCTCACGTATGATATCTAGTGGAATAGAAATGGGTGTAGCTGTAGGAGGGTGATTGCATGGAGTAATTACTACATTGATAGAAGGATCATTCATAGGTGTAATAAAGCGAGGAGGATGTTGAGTACAAACTTACATGAAATTAAGCAGCAGCAGAGTAACCATGCCCGAAACTTTAGTGGGTACGAAAGAGAGAAAAGACGTGATTCATGGAATGATAAGGTGAATACATACTCATTAGCTAGGATTTGATCGGTTGGGTTCACTAAAAATGATTAAGCTAAAATGTAAAATTTAAGGCTAATCTATATGTTATTGAAATAGTAAATGAATAAACAAATAAGTATAGAAATAGACCCAAGAAAGTTAACCTAGTAAATTTGAAAACCCTAAGTACAAAGAGAGGGTAAGAATCCTTAGATGATTTGTAGAGATCTGGAAGATACATGGATCTGGAAAATGGGAAAATACAAAGCACCGACTCTCACACTAGAACTCGAAAAATGCAGATTTGGAGGAGTTCTACGGCCGGACCAGGATACCTTGAGAGGGACAGGGGCACTTGTGGGTTCCCTAGACCTATTTTTGGGTGCACAGGTCTACGAGAAAATCTCATAAAAATCCTTTGAGGTATTACAAATTATTCTCTTGTAGTCTCCTTTGGTTTCTCGAGGTCACACGAGGAGCATTGAGGTCGCAAGAAACCCGCAAAACCCTCAAATAGACCTCATATCCTAAAAAAATAAAGATGTAGAATAAGGGGTAAGATTTTCCTTAGATGTCACAATGGTGAACTTATGATTGAGCATTTCACTACATCTCAGACCCAATGTAGTTTTTTTATGTGTATGGAAATCATTCCCTAGGTGGCTCTTATGCGTGTTGCACTTGATAGCGAGCAAATAGCTAGATGTAAAGAAATGTAATAGATGTGTGCATGGAATAGAATGAACTTCCCTCCTATGAAGTGTATGTAGAATAACTAGCCATTTTTTCCCTTGTGATGATGTTATATGGATGCAATGGATCTCTTAACTACCTTGATGGATGCAACCTTAGGTGGTGATAGATAATGCTTAGTGTTTGGTCCCTTATTATGATCACATAAATTTATATTTATATGATTCCCTTGCTTTAATTTCGTAATTAACCCCAAAAAGACCAAATAACAATAAGCTAAGATGCTCAACCGGCTAGAAAAGACCCAAAAAGTGTGAGTAAAGTAAAAAGGGGACAAGGGAACCTAGAGAGGATGAGGGCGTCTAGCGCTGGTGTCCAGGATGGTAAAATTTAGAGTGTAATAAGGTAGATTGAGAAAGTAAGGGTGTAAGACTGAAAGAAGAAACAAAAAGAACAAAAAGGTGGCCAAATACATGGGTTAATTTGTAATTTTATCACTTATGAATCATATGAGTAGTAGTATGTAACAAGGACTAGATGATTACCCAAAGTGCGCAATTTTGTGTCTACACCCCCAGTGTGTTTTTCGCTCACATTTTCTCTCACCTTCATTGGCCAATCACGGGGTGCCACTTCTCGTAAGGAGGGTGAGGTGAATTTTTATGCACCATATGTCCCAAAAATTGGAACACATGGGAAACAAAATTGTGTCCATGCCAAGGAAGGATTAAAAATTCATTTTTTGTAAAAAATTACTTCTTTTATTGTTTCTTTCCGTGCATGTAAAAACTTCAACTAGAAAGCATGTTCAATCTCAATTGCCATTTCTTCCACCAATTAATTCCTTCATTTTGCATCCATTCCAATTGCTCCACTTTGCTGCAATATCATCTTAAACCCTTGTTCATTCATATGCTACCATGTTCGTGTTACACTAGAAGTTTCCATGAGTGAAAACCATGAAATCTTCATATCTCATGATCGAGTAGTCGAATGCTCATGAAAATTTGGCCATCTCTTCCTCTCCCAAGTGCCTTCAAGATGAAAAATAGAAAATACATAAATGATCCAGATTATTAATGGTAGAAAAACTTAAAAATTTTCCCTAAATTCTTCTTCTCCAATTACCCATTGATCTAACAAGCGGATGAAGCCATAATTTTGAATAAAGCATCTAGAGAAAGAACTTGGATCAAAAGTGGTGATTTTTCATCAAATTGAGGAGTGGAAAACTAGATTATAAAAATAGTAAGTACCCTGGTTCACACTTACTATAAATAGTAAATTTCCCAAAACATAAAAACTTCAAAGAAGCAAATCCCAAATATCACCAAAGTGGAAAACTAGGGCACACAACCCAAAAAGGGAAAAAATGCAAAAACGAAAAAATCAAAAAAACAACTTGCTAAAAATATGAAGTGCTTAAAAATGGTCATGAAACATCTATAATAGTGTTCCAAGCATTGTGAGGATTCCAAAAAACTTGATGTAGCCTATAATTTACCGTATAACACCCTAGTCGCACTAGCACATCACTCACTAAACTAAGCGCTCACTTAAAGCGTGCAAAGGTAACATGTCCCTCTTTAGGGTTGTTGTAACAAGATTTTTAACATGATGAAGGAAGAAACATATATATTCATAACTAATACATCATTCTACAATGCATGCTACCCTCGATCTATGAAAGAACAAGCTTAAACATTAATCATGCTTAAATTAATAACATGCACTATTCAACTTCACATAGAATGACAGATTAGATTCAGCTAATATCTTCCATCTATTAATAAATATAAGAAGCTCCTTACAGACTATCAATCTATACTAATGCGTGTATGGAACTAATATAGTGATTCAGTCATATGTGTATATTCTCATGTTACACATACATACATCTCACACATTCATACATCCATCTCTCTATCATCTAGCTCTCAATACATGCATCTCTCTCCATCTCTCTCTTTTTACTATGCAGCTAACATCATATATATAGGGTGGGGACTTTCCCTTCACCACTTATCTATTCCGAAATAGGTCGCTTGCTATTGATAGCCACACGCCATTTCCAATCATAGCGATACATGCAAGTGCACTATCTATAGTCCTCTTGCAGCTTAATTGAAGTGTCAATTCTATTCTCATCTTATATCCATGTATTGATGCTTTAAACCACTTCTCCAAAGATAGAAAATGCATGGCGCACATGTCTCTGCCTTGTTGATTTGTTCCACACGCCATCTTCCAAAAATAGTTCTTCATGCTCAAAATTGGCTAAGTCTGAAATCTCAACTTGCCTTCGCACATGGGTCCATCCTGTTCTTCCACGCCCTTGGTTCCGGCCTTCTATCCCATGTGGACTCCTTGTATGATCTTAGACAAGTATTCTATGATCAACATTACCCCACACTAATCTCGTTGTCATCCTTACAATGGGTATCTCCAAAAACAATTTGAAGGAAGGAATAATAAGGAAAGAATAAGAATGACGGAATGTGGATAAATAAAGAATTTATATGAGGTTATTAGGCAACCTCCTCTCGTATCAATTTATAGTATCAACTCTGAAAACAACAATGGATTCCAACTCATCCCTCGCAATCTCTCCCTTCTCATTTTGCAGAACCAACACAACACTGGACATTGATGTCATTCTTCCTTCTAAAAGGTCCATCTTCTACACAATTAGCTTTCCAAGCTCTTCTAGCTGATTCTTGTGCAGATCTTGTGCTACTATCAAGGCCTCGCGCTTCTGTTTAACCATTGACAACCTTTCTACATGGCCCAATGTCTCATATTTCATTGATTTATTGACCTCGTTGTTCTCTTCAATGGTCTTGATGTTGATAAGCACCTCTAGAGCTGTGCATACATTTAAAGTTTGGTCTGATTTCTTTAATACATCTTGTAATGCTTGCAACATCCCTTCATAAGATGCACTTTTTCTCATCACAGATGCTTTATCTCAATCGAAATCTTGTTCATCATCTTCAAGTACGAAGTCCACCAACTTTCCCTCATAGTGTATCACTGAAGGAAATTTTTGTGGCACCTTGGCCTCCAAGTGTGGCCTTGTTTTGATTACATTATCCCCAATATCCTCTATGATGCTTATGAACACCTCATTCTTATTCTATGTGAAGTCCCTCTCATGTGTTATGTGCGTTATCTCTGCATCCTTTGTCTTCAACTCCTCGTGCAGGGCTCTGATCATGGCAACTTTATCCATGTTTCTTCTAGTCACCTCAACAGAAACTTTCACCAGTGCATTGCTGACCTACTCATCTGACATGACAGTAGGATTTACTATCATGTGTCTAGCTTGAGGTGCCTTCTTCAATCGTCTTGAAACACATGACTCTTCGCACACATCAAAGTCAGGCTCATCCATGTGGGTGTGCATCGACCATGATAGTTACTTTTGAGTGCATACCATCGCCATATCTTCATCCATTAACTCACATCCAAATAAATCCTTCTACACTATCGTGCTCTAGATGTGGGCGCTAATAATTTTTCCTGTGTCCTCTACATACCCCATGGCTAGTGGAATGTGCTCTCCACTTGTCCTTATATACCTTTGCTGCTTAGGAACTTTAGCCTCCAAATTTGGGACTTGTATCTCCATGTCCTGAACATCCTCTGCAGCTATCTCCTCTGGTCTTTTCTCTTCCTCTTCTTTTTCCTTTGATGCATCACCATGTTCTTATGTGTCCTTTGGAAGTGTATGATAATTAGGCATGCTTTCCACTTAATCTTCCACCTCCTCATTCAACTTTAGTTTCCTCCTTCTCTACGCATTCACCTCCTTCTATGGGGAGAGTCTCGGGGTGATTTGTGCACAATGGACTGGAGTAGCACCTTGGGTCCTTGTTCTCCCGAATACCATTTTAAACCTATGCTCCCCTTAGACTACATTCAAGTCCTCATCATCCCCTTCTTGTGGCTTAGGTGGGTTAACATCATGCTCACTTCACCCTTACTTGTAGGATGTCTCCTACCTCTATGCTCCAAACCACCACTATCTTCGTGCTTCCTCTCCTCATCCCGCACTTCAATTGGCTATGTGGGCTTAAGCACTTTGGGATGTTCTCCATCAGTATGCTTTCCCTTTAGTGGTGCTAGAAGTGAGAAATCACCCTCCACATATTGGTTATTCTCCATTTTTGGCATCAGCTGGAGATATACCAATGCTGCCCCCACATCTGCTACAAGAAAACTTATTGGTTCGATATTCAGTACCTCTAAAATGATCCTCTCTGTATAAGCACTTCTTCTAGGATACACATACTTCTTCCTCAATGTATGTTAGTCACAATCTACCTTATCTACATTGAAGACAAGTCGACGCGTGTCTATAAATCTATGAACAGATGCTTGGAAATATCTTACAGTAAATGCGTAAGGAAACTTGCACCAAGGGCTCTACAATCCATCTTTCATTGGGAAGCGCACGATGCAAAAATGCTGATATACAAAAAATTGAACTTTTTCCCTATCACTTGTTGGTAGGTCCTTTGGGATGTACCATTCTTCTCCAAATGCCACACGGAGCCTATCATACCACTTCTCTACCCTTTACTTCACTTCATCTGTCATGGCACCCTTACATAGGTACTTATTGAATCTTTCAAATTTGGGCACTTGTTCTCTATGGGGTATTCTCATACTTTCCCCTTTGGTCCATCTAGTACTGATCTCCATAAATACCAAAGTGATAGTAGAACAGCCCCAAAGCTGATCTTCCCTCCTGTGCGCACTTCTTCGACTATTTTCTTTGCAATATAGCCTACAATGTTATAGATTATCCCCTCTGACATCTTATGCACCACATGTAACCACATAGTATTCACCTGTGACCACCACTCCTGATCATTCAACTTAGTAACAAGGTGTGTTGCAACTTGTACAACTAGACATTGTGTAATTTATCTATGTCCATTCCGCGTGGACCCTTCAGGTATCCCAACTCCTATTTTGTCTCTATAATTGTAGATTGATCTACAAGGTCACCTTTATGTCTTCTCTTGTGGCCTTCGGACACATGAATCGATGAGACAAACGCAGATGAAATTATAACTCGGCATCCCATAAATTAGAAGAATTCTTCGTGTACCCTACTCATCAACCATTGATACAAGGGCTCATACTTCCTAAAATATGGAAGTTCATATAACTGGAAGACCCTAATTCTCTTCAAAATATTTTCACCCACATAGTCATATACTAGCATGTCATCCTCTGTGCACTTGTTCGTTCTAGCAGTGAGTAAGGAATCAAGCTCCTTCTTGTTCTTCAAATTCCTGTGATTATATTCACTCACTTTTCTCTTTCTGATGGGTGAATCCCATTCTTTCCCGATGATGACTCCTTTTGGATATTGCATCTCTAAAAATGGATTTTGGGTGCCATCTCTTCCTCCTCAACAACTACCTTCTTCTTTCCTTTTACTGCTACTGCAGATGCCTTCTTTGGTGCCATTTTTACCTTGCAAATGTCTCCTCTTCAACTCTACAACTTTGTGAATCAAACCCTAGCTCGATTCAATTATGCCCTAGGTGGAAAATTTGTAACCTAACTCTTTTTTGTCTCCCTACTTCGATAAAACACTTCACCACCGGGGACGCAAGCTTCTTGTCACATAGATCTGGTTGTCACGCTTGGTTTCACACCCTTCGCACCTTAACTCGATCACTTGGCTCTTTCTTCAAATACTCTTAGTCACAACGATAAAAATGAATCCGCATCCCATCCTTATATAAATTTTTCAAATTTTGATGTATTTATTTCTCCTTCACCTACCAAATATCCCCTTATTCGTTGACCAAATCCATTCCTTCTACACAAGACATCTTTGTGCCCACTCTAGCCTTCTAGTGCTCCTTCCCACCCTTTATTCACAAACTTCTCTTCAACGCACGCTCCTACACCCAAGTACCTCATCATTGTACCTTATCCTAGTAGCTATCATGGCCTTCGCTTACCTCATGTTATACTATTATTTCATTCATCTCCATCCTTGGTCACTTTTGAGAAGCAATCTTATTTTGACTTAAAGCACACCCATAGCAGCTTCTTCCTTTCACCTTTCAATTCCCACAGTATTTTTCTTAGATACTATAACCACCCCACATGAAAAGTATGTGCAGTCCTCTACACATAAACATTCTTCATATAGTAATTAAATTTAGGTTTACAAGCACGTTTATTACCAAAGAACAACAACTAAATTGACAAAGCATAGTGATGATGAAGGAAATACATTAAGGAAATACATAATTGAAAACCTAAACTAAATGGCAATATTGCCTTATTACAAACACCAAGAAGACTTATTTATAGTAGGGCTTTATCCTACTCCCGTTAAAGTAACCGAGTAGCCATGTTCCATCAAGTGCTTCTAGTTTGGCAAGTACACGATCCAAGTATAGAAGTGATAACATACAGCCCCAACCAATGTACTTTGAGCTTGCCTAGATGGCGCAAGAACTTTGAGTCATAAATAAGTACCATTTGTCTAATCTCAAACTTCTTATCCCTTATGTTTATGTCATGCCATGCCCGCTTCCCGGACTTTTCCTACTTCTGACTCCATTTTTCTATGGCTCGGCACTCATCTAATTGAATCATCTTTTCAATACGCTCTTCTAAATCTTGTTCATCAACTAGACCTCTAGCGCGCACAATGTGCAAAGAAGGTAACATAAATTCTATATGGAGAACAACTTCCATGCCAAACACCAAATGAAATGGTGTGTCTTTGTTCAATATCTTGTAAGTTGTTCAACATTTTATCAATTTCTTCTTTCACCTTTTCGCGCAAATTAGGATTCATTCTATAAGGTCTCTTTCTAACTGGTCGTGCACCGTCCTTAAGTTTGATCTTCATTTCCCCAAGTGATTCATGCACACCTTTAAATTCATGATATCCTCGAGGGAATAAGTCCTGATAATCCCTGAGTAACTCGATGATCTTTGCTACTCCGAGTCTGACCAAGTAATCTCCAATTATGGCCTCCTTAGGCTCAGCCTCTGCAAACCTATATTCACCTTCTTTGTCTTCATGGGTTTGTGGTAGGCATGTGTATCCTTGTTTACACTTTCCAATACCTTGCACACCCCATGTGAATTTAAAAATATAGGTTCTTAACTTCCTTGTCATCCACGACGTAAACCATATTTCCTTTCTCTTTCTCAAGGCAAGCACGTTCAAGTAGTATGGAGTCCATTTCTTCTTCCTTTTCAAAAGATGCTCTAAAATATGCCTCACCGAATGTTTCCTAAATATGCTCTTATGCTTTTGCACTATCTCCCATAGTTAAGCACTTGACAAATTTTAATGCCTATGTTACATGAGGTCTAGTCGAGAAGTAGTCAAAAATCTAGATCATACCCATGCAGTCAAATCTTGCCATTTTCCATTTTATCGATGTAGTTCTGCATATACATATCAAAGCGTGTGCGCATCCTTGTAGTGTAGAATACAATATTTGCACCCAGAGTGAATGTGGTAATGCTTCCTGTCATGTTGTCTAGAGTCTCTCACACTGCTGAATGTGATGTTGAAACAGGTTGATCACCATGATAAGTGCAGATTTGTGTAGGTGCATTATTCCTTATAAACCTAGTAGACAAAGCTATTCCAATCTCTTCCCAATGTATAAGATTATCTCTGTGGACTACCCATCAGTGCGCTACTATTCCGCGTAGTGTATATACTAAGATATCTCTCCTTTTAACTTGATTTTTACATTGTGTTTCCATGGCCTTCAGGAAGGCATGAAGATCTTCTATCCCCGTATACCAAGTTACTATGCTACCTATCCATCGAATTGAACAAAATACATTCTTGTGCACAACCACGCTTTTCACCTTGCGCCCTACTAATTTATATGTAACATGAGCCCAATTTTTGTAAGTAGTACTCATAGTATCACTAATAGAATGAGAATCCTCCCACTGTAGGATGCCATCTTTTGATGGCTCATTGACCTCTGGGTCCTGAATAGTGCATACATAGACTCTGTTTAAATCCTCCTCACTTAGAGGTTCAACATTTGGTGTAGAATTCCCATTTTTCAAAGGTATCAAAACCCTTTCCTCCTTGTTTTCAAAGCTGATATACCCCTTATTGAATCTCAAGTCGGTATTATTCACATAACACCAAGGGCATCCAAGTAGGGCTAGAAAGTTGTCTACTTTTGTAAGTGCTAATACCTCAAAATCCCCAAGTGAACTTGGCCCCTTAGTATAGTTATAGATGCATCTTTCAAAACTCCTATGGGAGTGGCCTTAGTCTGTTTTCCATAAATAACACATTAGATGATGGCTGCAATGGAGGCCTCCCCATTTGTACCCATGCATCTAATGTAAGCACATTTACCTCCGCACTTGTATCGATCAATATGTTGCTCAACAACCACCCATCCACAATAGCATTCAGAGTAATTTCTTTTTCATAGTCAATGCTATCAGGGGGAAGATTTACATGCAGAATCTATCATCCGGTCTCAAGACTTATGCGCAGAGTGTTCCCTTTTAACCAACTTCCTAATAGTGGAATAATGTTCTCCTAGCGCAACATCTTGCACACCTCTCGTAGATCATTGATATCAGTTTGGACTATCTTTGATGCTTTCTTTTTCTCCTTTAGGTACTATATCTCACCCTGAAGATTCCTTAGCACTTCCATGGTATCCTAGTAAACTTCCTTCTAATGAGTAGGATTTGGGTACCTCGCATGCAAAACCTCCTCCTTGGTGATCGTAGGCTTCGGTGCAATGTCTCTTGCACGCATGCTACTTCAGCATGTGTAGTAATCTTCATTGTCAATTCCTCATGTCCTTCTACTATCTTGGGAATCCACTGATTTTCTACAACATGTTGGATTCTAACCATCTTGGTGCCTTTGTTTTCTTGCTTATGTTTCTTACTTAGATGCTCATATAAGTTTGGGAACTCTTCATAGCTATGATTCTTCCCGCAGAAAGAACATGCAATATTCTAAGGACATTCACACCTATAGTGGTTAGGAGATCCACACGTATAACATGTTCCACGAGGGAACTCTCCTCTTCCTCCACCATGACCTCGTCCTCCATATCCACCATGATATACACATCCCCTTCCACGACCTCCTTCAAAATGCCCCTCATTCTTGTCATATCATGTCCGATTATGATCCCGATCCACAGTGCTCATTCTTACCCTTAGAACTATCTCATTATACTTGTCTATCGTACCCCAAGGTCTATAGCATCCTAGATCTGACCAATCAACCGATAATCCTCAGTATTATGGGTCGTGGACCTATAAATCTTGAAAAAGCAAGATACATTCTTCCTTATTGCACATTATAACAAAGGACAGTGACTAACATCATGATTCAAATGGAAAATCTCACATTCCAACAGTAATGATCATACAGTTCTACAAGGGAAACTATCCTTGGTGTGACCTTCCACTTCATAATCTATACACCAAATTCCTGAGCACATTTCATGGGTTGAATTTGCTGATAGCTTCTCTAATTACTTCACCATAGTTGTAATCTATGCTTCTAGGAATGGACTAACACCAGCTTGAATGCTCCTAATCGCCTCAAAGACGCAAAGCTTCTTCCAGTGCTTCACACGGATCAGTGTATGTCTTATGTGACAGTGCCCTCCTAAAAGGTGTAATCAATCCTCCAATGAACCATTGTGCATGCTAGCTAGCATGAATATCATAAGATAGCTTAGATAGAAGTGTCTTAAAATGAGCATCATACTCACGTATACTCTCAGTAGTGCCTTTCTTGATATCCTTGAGTGCACTTATACTCTTTTTCTCAAACTCAGGGATATGGAACTCTTTCAAGAAAGTATCTCTCAATGATGTATAATCCACGCAATTTTGATCAATGTTAAACTTCTTATACCAGTTTGTGTGTGTGCCCCAATGTTTTACTTACAGTAATCCCTTTGGTGCACCACAAGATTTCACACACATATACACATGTTTGATAACATCCTCTATACCTCTATACTCCAAGAGATGAAGATACATCTCCATATAGATATTCTTTGGTTGTTGTGGACCTTGACCACTTGATTTGGAACCTCTTATGTTCCCTCTACCTCCCGTAAACCACTAGATCCACCGAACTAGAACCACCGATCCACCGTAACTAGAACCACCTATACCTCCTAACCCTACACCTATAGTTGGAATAGGGCCTGTAGATGTACTCCCCTATGCTCTGACAGTAGTAATATATTTTACCCCTACAGTCTATGAGGTATTTCCACTTCCAGAGGTGAATCCAACATTCTGCGCACTCACATTCTGTGTGGATGATGCGCCTAAGAATGCTCCTCTAAATGACATTGAAGTCATATGTCCTACCATTGATGTACTTGATCCATGACTTACTCCTACTTTCCTACTTCCCAAGTTATTTTGTTGGTTACTTGTCATACTAGATCTTGAAAACCAAGTGCAAAGGCTAGGTCACTAGGTGGATTAAGATGCATTCCTACAGCCCAAGTAGTCTCTGTTGTTGCACTTCCTTGTGATGCCGAGGGGGTGTTCTCTATCATGCTTTCCAAGATGGGGGAGTACTGATGCTCGGCTCCATGTCTTCTACATGAGTTGTAAATCCTTCACGATCCATATCTCTCCTCCATGCCATACTCTCGTAGAATGAACATTTCTTCTCTATCTCTCTCGCGCACCTCATTATACTTAAGCCACCTTTCCTCTCTCTTTTCTCTTCCACTAGGTCTGCCATCTTAAACCAAACCTATTCCTGCCCTCACATGTGGAAAAGTTTAGTTAGCCATTAGTTTACTCTCCAGGTTCAAAGTTACCATTAACATCTTGATCTCCAATGGAAATACCTTGAAAATATGTTCCTCTTGGATACCGTAAAAACTAGAATTCAGCTACCTTTGGGCAAGAGTACATCAAAATTGAATATTCCAGAATATAATTGTTTAGAACACCGTAAAACCATGTATCCACCATGCGAGTCCAGTTAGATCAGCATCATAGAGGGCCTGAAATTCTTCCTATATCAAAACAAGTGTGTGATATCTCCAATTCCACCGAGATGCATAAGTAGTAAGCCACCCATATAGTTCTACTAGAAAGATAACAAAAAGCTCTCATATAAGTTGTCATACGTGTTCTTTCTACCCAAGTGCGTGTATTAAACTCAAATCCACGTCCCAACCACTGCGTGTGTATTCTTCCTCCGGATCATGTATCCATTCCTCAATACTTGCTAGAGTTAACCGTTACGTATTCATAGTGAACCACCCTAGAATTTCCCAAATAACACCCTAGTTGCATTAGCACATCACTTAGCCTAGACTAAGCACTCACCCAAAGCGCACAAAGGTATCAAGTCCCTCTTTAGGGTTCTTTGTAACAAGATGTTTAACATGACAAAGGAAGAAACATATAGATTCATAACTAATCCATCATTCTACAATGCATGCTACCCTCGGATCTATGAAAGAATAGGCTTAAATAGTAATCATGATTAAATTAATAACATGCATTATTCAACTACACACATAATGAAACTTAGATTTAGCCAATATCTTCCATCTATTAATAAATACGAAGCTCCTTACGATACTATCAATCTATACCAATGCATGTATAGAACCGATACATTGATTCATTCATATGAGTATATTCTCTTACACATATATACATCTCACACATTCATACATCCATCTCTCTATCATCCAAATCTTTAGTAATACATGCATCTCTCTCTCTTTTTACTATGCACCTAACATAATATATATAGGGTGGGGACTTACCCTTCACCACTTTCTCTTCCAAAAAGAGGCATTATGCTATTAATAGCCACACGCCATTTACAATCATAGCCACACATGCAAGTGCACTATCTATAGTCCTCTTGCAGTTAACTGAAGTGTCAATTCTATTCTCATCTTGTCTCCATGCATAGACTCTTCAAACCAATTCTCCAAAGATAGAAAATGCATGGCACGCATGTCTCTGCCTCCTTGATATGTTCCACATGCCATCTTCCAAAAATAGGTCTTCATGCTCAAAATTGGCTAAGTCCTGAAATCTGAACTTGCCTTCCATGCGTGGGTCCTTCCTATCCTTCTGCATCCTTGGTTCCGGGCCTTCTATCCCGCATGGACTCCTTGTGTGATCTTAGACAAGTATTCTTTGATCAAGAAAATTGATCCGAAGACCCAAAAAATAACCTTTTTCAAAATAGCAGCTCTTGGATCTTGGTGCCTAAAAATAGAAAGTTCCATAGTTGAGTACAAAAATTTATAGTAGGCTCCATTTTCTCGTAACGTCTTGGTCATGACCATTACTATGATGGCTTCCACTTTTGACATTGCAAACGTTGACATGTGATTTTTCTTAGGAAGGTGTATTCTTTTGACGTTGAAAATCATGTTTGCAATGGATAAGTTATTACTGTTCAGAATTCATGCTAGCTGTAATTTTGTTTACTTGGAAGCAAAGCCATTATGCTATGTGAAATATAGGTTGTAAATATATACTTGTTGTTTTCACATTTTCCATATGCTAACAACACACCTTGAATCAATTCCATTGATCCAAGGTATGCTTGATTCTTCCTTATAATCATCATGTTAATTGACATGTTGAATGAAACATATTATGGAACCGAGCAGTATTTTGTTGTAAATTGTGAAGGACCTAGCTTCAGGTGTCCTTACTCGGCATCATGTTGCAAATTATAAATTTGGACCTCCTTTATTAATGTTTTGTAATGTTGATCAACGTGAGGAGATTAAGGATCTGTTGTGGGCTAATAAGGAAAATGCCTTAACCTTGGTCAGAATGCTTGTTGCTATTTGGATCTGACCCAAACTGTAATGTTGCCCTATTGGATTTTTGACCTAAGGTAATAATACTTACCTAGGACCTATTACTAAACTATTACGGTTGATGCCTAAAACTAGGTTGTGGTTTCCTACCTTATATAAATTCTAATCTAAGAGGTGATGACCTAACCTAAGGAGGTATATTATATGGCTAGGAGTCTTGAACTAACCTAAGATAAATCCTAATGACCTAAGAACTAAGGTGGAAAAACCTAACCAATGCTAATGTAACCTAAACTATTACTAAGATGAAAGGGGACCTATGGGTTACGTGGAAAATGGAAGGTTGGTGGTGGTGGTTTCTAAGTTATTAATGTGAATTGATTTCATTCCTTACATCCTAAATTCACCAAGATTGGTAGAGGCATAAAAATATGGTGGGATGCCTAGCTGGCATCATTGCTAAATTTAAAATGAATGGGAATTTTTAATTTTTTTCACCAAATTTGAAGTGGCGGTGGCATAAGGAAAGAGGGGGAAATAGAATTCAATGCATTTAATAACCTTGGGCTTAGTGGAGGAAACCACCTAGGAGTTAGGCAGGAGGAATTGGAGAAAGTTGTTGGTCATTTGGATCCTTCTGGTTTTTTCTCTGCATGAGAGTTTAGGTTCTTCGAACCAGCAAGTTTGTTTTTTGACCCATTGTAATCATGGGTATCTTTAGACTGTTTCTGAACCTATGGAAATGTAGAGGAAGTTGGGAGATTTGACTTGTTGATGTTGGTTGAAAAGAAGAGATTCTTGAGAAGCTCGGCCAGAGATCTTCTGCAAATCAACAAGAAATTTTATCAGGCATGATAGGCTCTTCTTGTTAAATAGTTCTACTTTTTATTAAGCATCTTCATTAAAAGAACTCTACTCTTAGAAATGAATGGTTTTGTGGAAATGCCTTGGTGTATTTTTGGTGTGATCTTCTGTTTGAGTTTGTTGTTTGGAAAAGATGCAATATGGGTATTTTCTTGATGCATGTTTGAGTAAATCGTGTTTATCTTATTTGAAACTAGAATATTACTTAAGTTTGTGTGGATTTCTGATCTCTTGTGCTAAAATGGTTTAAGGAAAAACAAGTTTGTTTTAAGATTTGGTCAGAGTTCTCTCTCTTTGCTAAGAAAAGGTAAGAAAATTGATGTTTTCAGTTGAAACTGGAAGTGTATGTGAATTTTATCACTGTTGTTAAGATTATGTTAAAATGGGTGTTCGATTTGTTGCTTTCTTGTGGATTTGAACTTGTTGAAGGAAACAGTGATATGTTTACTGTTTCTGAGTTAAATATGTTTTAAGCCTATAAATCTTGTGGGATTATTAGAAAGGATTTCATTCGGTTTTGATTTTCCTTGCTCAAAATCTGGTGATTTACGCTTTAACTCCTTTCCTAGGACTAAACGAGGATGTTGTTGTTTCTCTTACCTGTGTGTATGAAATGGTTTGTGGAAAAACCTTGATTTACTTCTGTAGATGTTGTTGTGAAAATTGACTATTTTAGTGGAACTTGGGATTAGTTCAGTTTGATTAATTGAAGGAATGAGTTGGAAAGTTTGATTTTCTTTTGTTATACTCTTCTCCTTTTGTTCGATTTCGAGAATTGACTTGGAGTGAAGTCACTTGATTTTTCATCATTTAAATCAAATCTGGGTTGGAGCTTCTTCTCCTTACCTATTGATTGTTTTCTTGATCCTGTAAAATGGGTCTAGGAAGGTAGAATTTCATTCATTATCCTCGTTTATATGTAATATCTTGGAAAGAAATCAAGATCTCTCTTGAATGTCCTAATTCTTCATTGTTCTCTTCCACTCTCTGATTGGAAAAGGAGAAAGCTTCTCTGTTGATGCTTTTTGTGTTGAAAAGAATTAAATAATTTTGTTGTTGAGCTTGTTTCTTTAAAAACTTGCATCAGTGTGCTGCAGTGATTGTTCTCTTTATTTGATGAGAAGCCCTCTCTTTGGCTTTGTCTTGCTAGTTTTAGTTGTTATTCTTATATCGATTCAATTTCGACTTTGTTGTTTGTGTGGCGGTGGTTGTTGAATTTGGATGTTGTTAAGTAAGGATTCATTCAGTCTTCTTGGAACATCAACTATGTTTAACCTTTTAATAGAATGGATTATTGGGATCTTCTTTCTCCTTCTGAGCTGGCTATGCATCGTTGTTTTTCTTTGAAATGTGAAAGGATTTACTTTCTATTCTTTCTCTTCTCTGAATTTTTGAATGCAATGTTGTCTTCATTGAACACCGAAGGATGACTTAAGTTGTTTGCTTTTCAACTATTGTTGTCTCTCATCTTTATTAACCCTATTGAGGCTGAATGGGTAATTGGAAGGAAAACCTACATTTCTTATTCCTATTGATTCGATAAACTGAAATTGATTTGAAAATTATTAAGTGTTGGAAAGATGGGAATTATTGTTTTAGGATGTTGTTGGTTCATTCTAAATTCCATCCTTTAAAGGTAGAATGAATTTGACCTTTTATATTAAATGAGAATTATGTTAAAAGATAAGTATTGTGATTCATTGTCTCTTTAAAAATAATTCTCTTCTGAGAACTGTTAGAGTTAATATTCTTCTTGAACCTTTGTTTGAATCAAGAATGAACTATAGACATTATAGTATGAAACAAATAAGTAATTGGGATGTAATATTACTTATCTGTTGTAAATTTTCTTATGAAATTGCTGATTTAAGAATGTTGATTGATCATGATTCTTACTTAAGGTAATGTGGATTGTTCATCGTGATCTCCCTTTTTGATCCTTATTTCTTATGTGATATCTATCTGAATTTCTTAATGTTTCATAAAAGAAGAGTTCTTTTTATGAGACAATTAGTCAAAAGCACATCATTTTAATGATTAGTGCTTATCATGCTCAGTTCGACGAACTGACCCGTGCTAGCAATTTTTGTACAGATGGATTCCGTAAGTGATAAAAGAAGACAAGTTCTTTTATGGTGCTTCCTGTGTTTACTAAAAGGTTGTAACTTTAATGAGGAATTATTATTCTTTTTGAGATGTAATTGAAAAAGGAAAGAGTTGTAAAATTTACTTAATCTTATTGATGTGGATTGAGTGTTATTGATCTTGATGTGCCATTATCTTCTGGGCTTACTGCAAGGGGGTTGTAAACTTATTCTTATTCTCTTGTATTCATATCTGTTTGAATTATTTCAGTTGGACTCAAATGAAATAGAGTAAAAGAGAATTGATACTCTACTTGTCTCTTAAATGCAACTTCTAAGTTGGCATGTATAGATGAATATTCAACTAGGTCAATATGGATTAATAATTGACACTAATAGAAGAGTAAAGTTACATATGGTTTATGTATAAGTGAATTGTTGCAATGGACCCTAACTAACATATGCTAAGGGAAAGACAATTAGTCTTCGAATTAAATATTTGTTACTATCCTTTTTGGGTATAATACCCAAGGGATATTCGGAAAGAGGAAATTATACCTCTTCTTAGCAAAAACCTTAAACCAAAATAAGGTAATGGAAAATGGATGAATATATATATATATATATATATATATATATATATATAAAATTAGACTTCATTTTAATGAAGTCTAATATCAAGGAATCAGAATCTAAATTTAGTCATGGATAAACTTGGTTAAGTTAAGTAAGTTAGTCTTACTTGTTGTAAGCTGATTTGGATTATAGGTCAGAAACTTAAGTTAAGAACCCAAAGAATGAAACATGAATCTCCAAGAAGAGGGATTGGTTGTAGATTAACCTGCATGGAAATTATAAGTCATTAATGGTTACCAACCAGTAATGATCAAGAGGTTAGGAATTCAGTAGAGGGCTATTGAAACTAAAATCTTAAACTAATAAGATAAGAAAGCATTTAACCTCTTAGCTGGTTATGTACTTCTAGACGAGGTGATTTCGTGGGATGTTGGTACACGCCAACTACAATAATGTATCATCATGAAGATGGATCTTCATGAGGACACAATGTTGTAGCTGACATGTCACAACACTCTTCCGAATCGATCATCTAGGTTTACATAAACTTGGACTTGACTTGGTTACACTCTAGGTCAGTTTAGGAACATAATTTGGTATAGGGAAGGACTCTCAATGA